>OY813002.1:48471063-49146063 GCA_963681545.1 Germaria angustata | reverse complement strand
ACCGACAAAAATGGTGGTGCTGGAGTTATTATGTGGTGGTGCATGTCAGCGGTTACTGTCGGAGAGTTAGTGTTATAGAAGAAATAATGGGCAAAACACTTTTCCTGAACATTAATTTGTAGAAAAGGTGTCAAAAAATGGGCATAGATTCCGACTACTACATAAAACATGACAATGATCCCAAACACAAGGCAGCAATAATTCGCTTGTAAGTCTTGTATAACACCCTCCATTCCCTAAAAACTCCACCGCAATCACCAGACTTCACCCAATCGAACATTTATGGGACCATGTGGACCGAAGAGATCGAGAGCATCACATTAGCGCAAAGAATATGCTTAAACAAACACTATTCGAGGAATGGCAAAAAATTGGTTCAGATGTAACTTGCTTTCATTCTATTGTCCAATATTGATACGTTTCAAATCGTGAAAAATGTAGTTTTGAAAAGTATTGACTTTCCAGAGTTAGACAACCATAAAATTTACCGTGGATCGATATATTACATTCGATATAAAAATTCAAGGTTAAATTGATAGGTTGAGTACAATGTGAAAGTAATTTCGTATCGATTTATAGTGTTGATTACAATGCCGGGGAATAGACGAGCTGACATACATACATAGATCCTCGAAGTTAGTCAAATGTGCGATTGTTTATCCGGATGTTACGCAACAATTTAGAAACCATAATTATCTAGGCGAACGAACAATATTGGAGGCAAAAAGAAAGCTGTCGATGATTTCAATTCTACAATTCAAAACTTTACTCGGCACAATTATATTCTATAAAACAAGTCGACACTCGATTACTTGATGACCGAATTTAAGCGGCTGCATTTCCTGTGCGTCTGGCTTTGGTGATGACAGTAAATGTTTCAGTCGTTAGCAAGTCTGTGAGAATAACTGACGAATTCGCGTGTTTCGCGCATAGACAATAGTATTTCGCGTGTTCGTATGTCAGCAAGCCATGATCGTTTTATATTTTCTTATCGGATAATAAAGTAACAAATACATAGTTTATCATTAAATAATTGTATTTCTTTCATCTAAATAGGATTACAATAGATCCATTTTAATTACAACCGAGTTTCACTCTACACGATGCAGCCAATATTATTAATCTAAATGAGCTGTAGATTAATTTGGATTAATAATCGGTAATGAAATAAACTGTAGGTGAAACTAAGTTCACCGCGTCATCTAGTATTTTAGTATTTTTTATGCCAAGAAAAATGTATTACGCAGTAATTGAATTGTTCTAAAAAAAATATGTATGTATGTAATTTTGCAATTAAAAAATTTTTAAAAATTCAAAATTTTATTTCTCCAACAGCATTTAAGACTATCCACAGACGTTTGGGTAAATCAATTTAGTCGTGTAGTTAAAAATCCACAAATTATTCACCACGTTCAGTATATCCATTTATAAACAAAATGCCTTCTATAACGACGAATCAAAGTGTATATGGCATGATTTAGATGTCGAAGAAAAATTCGAATCCAGGTGATCCAAGATGAAAAATTTGTGAAACAGTTTTTCGCGTGTTCATTTTTGTTTGTTTCATATAATATTGCACTTTTGAATACAAAAAGGGTTTTTCGCTTAAACAAGCATTATTTTAAACAAACTGCAGTGGTTTGAAATTAACCATAATCAATAGTTAAGAACTTTATTCATTTAAACGATTTTTTCATTCAAAAGGCATAAGATTTTCTAAAATAGGTCGTATAAGTGAATTCAGATATAAGAAAATAGAAATTTTTAGCTGCTGTTTTTTCTTTCAAATTGCGTTCATGTATTCCAATTCGAATATAAGTAAAAAATTAAAAATATAGGGCCTCAACATAACAAAAGAGCTCACGCTTATCCATATTTATCATCCAGCTATTCTTCCTCTTTATATACTCAAAGAAGTGGCACGGCGGAAGTAGGTTTGATTCGAATAAAAAGCTCATCACGGACCAGCATCTCGAGAAATAAATGACAAGGAAGGGCTTAAAACGGATGTAGAATATCTTGAAATATTGCTTTGAACTAAACGAATACTATGTTGGAAGAAAAGACAATTAACTAGAAAACCTATTTCTTCTATTATCCATTATTTTCATTGGATTTAAAGCGAATAAAATTATGTGAGTTCGGATGAGAAATTACAGAATGTCACGGCCGCATTTAGCGGTTTCTGTGAAAAATATTGTTCTCTAACCTGCTTCAGTTTATCCAAATATGAATATGGTACAATGTGCAAATATAAAAATATTAAATTTAATTGTGATGAATGTTTAAATAAATAGAAATTACTAATGGATATTATAAAAATCTAATAAATATTCTTAAACAGAATAATGAAAATACTTCTAGGGAGATAATTAAACAAACTTCCTGTGACAGACTGACATCATCGATCGAAATTGCCAATTTATTAATATTATAAATATTCTGCCCTATTGTATGTTTCGACTTCAGCATTTTGTAATAGATTAAAATAAAATTGTACTACATTACAAGACCATTTTATCTAGAACGACAAATTTGTAGACATACAACAACGCCATCCGTAATAAGACCCATTATAGGTGTCGAAGTGGTCGAAGTCACTATGCAGTCGAAATAGTTTCATATTGGTTTTTAATGTCTTCACTTAGGACTTAATTGTTCCATCATCACACATATTTACTTACTCTTATGATATATGTACTTATACATACATTTCATTTATATTCCAAGAGAGCTTCCATATTTAACTAAATCTATATTACAGTGAAGCTCGTTTATAATGCACTCCGTAGTACCGAACGATTAAGTTATAGAGAAAATTCGATATACATACTCAAAGTAAACTATATTCAAAAAAATTATATATACTCTTATTTTTCGATATGTTAATGCAACATATTGGTGCAACAAATATCTATTTACAAATTTCTCAAATTTTTTGTTGTTTTAAATCGCTTTGTTTATAATAATACCTACGTAATAATTTTGATAGTTAAGAAAATTAGTAGAGAACTAAAGCTTTTGTTCGTTTTAAGCGTAAAAATGTGCAAGCACTTTTGTATTGAGTACGTTAATAGTTCATAATAAGTGAAAATTTCCCATGATGGATTTTCGTTCTTACCGTAATTATTTGTATGAACAAAATTTTTGAACCCTGAGAAGATGTTCGTTATACGTTATAATTCTTTATGACAGATGAATGTTACAACCGAACTTCCTGGTTGAAATTTGATGGTTTGGATTAAAAATTAAGATGAATAGAAGTATTGTATTTGTATAAGTTTTCTAAAACTATTATACTTATATGTTTTGCAAATCGCAAGTAGAAAAATATGATTGGATTCTATGGAAATATCTTATAATACTCGCATTTGTTGATTGTCGTATAATTATATGAGTTTGAATGCTTTTGAAACGTGATTTAGCTAGACTACTGACAATTTGGCTAACGGCAATGAAATCAAGCATAAATATACTCAGCTAACCCAACAACAAACAATACATTTTTTAAATACTTAGTTGTTGTAGCGAAAATGTCGAGTAACGAATTTCATCAACTTTAGAAGGTTCATAAATTCTAATAATATGTTCTGAAGACCCCAGGATAGTAATGCCAAAAATAACTTGTGCTGTGTGTTTCCAGTTACAATTGTAAAAATATAATTAAATACTCTTTGACAAACTCTTAGCAGGTATTGGTCGTGAGCATTCGATAGAAAAAATAAAAATATATGTACGGACATGTATGTTGTCAAATATTCTGCATTAGAGGATTTTCTTTACTGTTTTCTAAAGCATAGCTTTTTATATAAACGCACATACATATTTCCATACATACATACATACATATGTGTACATAATTAACGAATTGGCACTCAAAGTCCTTTTTTACAAATGTGTTTTAAGTTTTCATAATTTTAAATTTCTTTGCTTACCTTTACATGCAGATATTAAGAAGTAGCCACTATCACAAATGTCACTAAAATCCAAATGTACCACAGGGCGAGTATGCCCACTGCAAGTTAAAGGAATCTGACGTAAATTTGTGCTCATTTTGCCCAAGGCTAAAAAGGTGGCAAATAAATACACTATTCTCTTGCAATGGTGTTAATTGAATTCTTTTTTATTAATTGTATAAACTTCTAATTTTTAATGTTGTTTTCTGGATGCCTTAATGCACTTTTTTATTTTTTACTTGTTTTAAGGATATCCTTGTAATTCATATGTGTCTGCAAGAAAATATATTTTATTTGTGGTCTTGTCTATTTTCTAAATTTTTTTTACTTTAATTTGTTAATTTTTTATGGTGGTAATTGAAATTTGTCAGTCGTCGTTTTTTATTTCAGCTGCTGTTTCTTTTTTGCAAAAGAAGCTTAATTTCCTTCTTTCTTGTTTTGCCGTCCCAATACCAATTTTCGTTAAAATTTTTCGTATCATATATACATGCAAATTTTTATTAATTAATAATATTATTATGTATAAAATTTTAAATTATTTTGCATTAAGTGCAAAAGTTGAGTTGTATGTTTGGAAAAAACAAAAAATAAATGAAATTCTCAACGTTACCGATTTGACGTGAACCCGAATAAATGAACAAAACGAATGACAATTATGTGGTGAATTCGGGTACTTTTATTCTTTACATATGTGAAGAAAACAAACTGAATGCTATATTCAACTTTTTGTTTGGAGCATATAAAATCAATTTCTGTGTACACGTGAGCACATTTTTACCTTAAGTATGCATGTGTAACATACGCTGGCTAAAAATGGAAACAAACGATAAAACAAATTGATGAATGGAAGAATTAGTTAAATACGTATATATCAAATAATTTAAAACAAGAGAATTGATGTGTAGCACGCAGGAATTCAGATAATATTGACGATTTCTTCGACCAATTTTATATCGAGTTTTCCATCAATAATATTCATATAGCGCTACCTGCGATCGATAAGAAATGACAATGCACCAAAATCGGACTATAAATTTTTTAACAGGAGGCTAACGGATAAAATTTGTGGACCATTAAATCTTACCAAGAAATACAAATTTAGCTTTGCACTCATGACAAGCAAAAATTTAGGTGACCACATATGACGCTACATAAAATCAAAATCTTACATTCGTACGCATCGAATGATGTATGAGTTATATCCTGATAGACTTTCCGAAAAAAGTTGCAGTCCCAGCAAACTTTCAAAAGGTTGAAAAATTGTACAAAATATTACTTTTAGTATTTTAACCATTGCACGCAAATATATATATATATATATATATATATATATATATATATATATATATATATATATATATATATATATATATATATACGTGTGACTTCGTTGCCACAAGTTTCATGTCCAAACTTTTGCGAAAAAAATTGTATCGTATGAGCAGATCGATAGCCGATATCCTTTGCAACCTTTCTAACAGTGATTCAACGATTCTCCATAACAACATATTTCCTTATCATAGTATGAGCGTCGTCTTTGGAAAAGATTGTAAATACTTTTCTGACCCAATCCCCGTATGAAACTCTCAACATTTCAAATGCTTTTGAGTACTTAATTCCATTTTTACACAAAATTTTATGCTGATTCTCTGATCCATTTTATTCCACAGCATAAATATGCCGACCAAGTAACACACGTCTTACTATTATCCTCTCAGAAACAACCTTAACTACAACACAAACTAAACCAACAACATAACTAAGTATGTTCGAAACAAGTGTAAAAACATAAACAGCCCAATCATGAATATTCTCACGGAATTTCATTCCCAAGGAAAATACGTTTCTCGAGAAAAAATTCCTCCAATCATAAATTACCTGGGAAGCAAAAAAATAAAAGTTGGCAATATCGAAATTCGATAACAGCTGTTTTGTTTATTTACTTTTTATTTTTCTTTGTGCCGGCTTAAAATCAAATTATATTTATTTGGTTGTTAAAAAAGTGTTGGTATGTAATAAAACTTAAAAACCAATTAATTAAAAAAATTCATACAAAAATGCTTTTAGGATAGTTGCAGAGGTTGTTTCTGTTGGAGAAGAGCAAGAAAGTAGGGTTATTAGAAGACATTTACGGGACGCATCGAATCCACTTGAAAATAAATCCCTAATCGTAGCCCGAGAAATTTCAAAATGCTCCTTTTCTATTAAACGGAGTAGTATGAATTAGGTCGTCCCAAAACAAAAATTTTTTTGGGGATCAAGCATAATTTGAAAGCTTAGGGAGTGAAGTATTTTTGAGATTTTTCGGAAAAGATCTAGAGGTCGCTCAAGTCAAATTTTTGCCAAAAATCGGGTTTGACGGCCGTTTTTTCAGCTTTCTTCATAACTTTGTCGAAAACCACGATTTTTTCACTTTTGAAGACACAGTTTAAAAGAAAAATGTCCAGGCATTATTTCTATGTGTAAAAATTATATGCTTTCGCAAGGCATTTGTTTATTTAGTTACCCTACATTACAATTTTTCATAATTTTTCCATAATTTTTGTAAATAATGCTTTATAACTTTAAAAATTTCTATAAAAATGAAAAAAAACTAATGATGCAGTTTGAAAGATAAACTCATTCTAAATAATTAGGAAACAAAAATTTTTGAATTTGCTTTTACCGTTCTTGAGTTATGCCCGTTTTAAGCTTTGTACTGAGTTTATGATATTATAAGTTATTTTCCAGTTACCACTCATAACCAAACCAAAAATAAAAATCAAATCTTTTGTTTTGGTTTGTTCAAAAAATCAATAAATTCTGAAAATCTGTTTCAGAAGCTGTGGCATTGATGTAAGTGTTAGCCAAAGCCACACCTCGTTCTGCCACATCATTTATCACTTTTAAATATTGAACTTCAAATTTCAAATTAAATTTTTCAAATTTTTTGGAACCCATAGTAATTAGTTGGCCGATAAATTAGATTAAAAATCCGTTTGTGCATATAAAACTTTTCGTTTGCTTTGAATACTGAGGATTTCAATATCAGCATCAGCTTTGTGCAAGTCTTGATAGAACCGGAATTAGTTGCCGTAAAGCTTCACTTATAGTGAATTCCTGCTCAGATCCTGGTCATAACATCGCAAAAGTTGCATGCTCATAGAGTTCAATTTGGAGGGTACGTATAAAACAGTGACAGATTGTTGCAGATTCCATTAAAAATCGTTTGAGGGCTCAAATTACATAACAGTACATGGGGATGGAAAAATAATGCCCGACTTAAAGAATAAAAAGAAAAAAACTTATCGTCTCGCTATTAGTGTAACCGGAAATTCAGACCCCAATCTTCCGGGAGTAGCACCACTTTCGTCGGGAATGGGAAAAGATCAAGCTGATGCGGTGTTTGAAATGTCAGAAACCTGGGCATTGAAGTACATCGTAGGAACCCCAAAAATAATTTCTGAGCGGTAATTGGAAAATGGCTTATAATAATATCATAAGCCGAGTACAAAGCTAAAAACGGGTATAACTCAGGAACGGTAAAAGCAAATTCAAAAATTTTTGATTCTAAATTATTTAAAATGAGTTTATCTTTCAAACTGCATCATATTTTTTTAATTTTTATAGAAATTTTAAAATTTATAAAGCATTATTTACAAAAATTATGAAAAATTGTAATGTAGGGTACCTAAACAAACAAATGCCTTGCGAAAAATTATAGTTTTTGCACATAGAAATAAAGCCTGGATATTTTTCTATTAAGCTGTGTTCTCAAAAGTAAAAAAATCGTAGCTTTTGGCAATGTTATGAAGAAAACTGAAAACGGATCTTCGATGAAAATCTTTTTTGGAACAACCTAGTATAAATATATATATATATATATATATATATATATATATATATATATATATATATATATATATATATATATATATATATATATATATATATATATATATATATATATATATATATATATATGTATATATATATACATATATAATATAAGAATATAAAAACATATAAAATATAAGAATATAAAAACATATAGTGTGGTTAATAAAACTGTAGATAATTTTGTGTTGCATTTGACGAAATAACTGAACGAATATGCGAAAAAGGCAATGAAATAAATATAGTAGGTTTATTCAACATTGGCTGAACTAAAAATGAAACTTATAAAAATATTTCTGAATATACGAGGGTGGTAGAGAGCTCAAAGACATTGATAGACTTTGTTATTAATAATACAGATTATGATAAAGCAAAGAAGAACAGTGTAAATAAAGTAGCAAACCCTGAAATCATTAAAAATAAAAATTTTGAATTTAATATCGATGCATTGAAAACACAATAAAAAACAATCAACTAAACAAATAATATAACAAAATGGTTTAGTAGGGAGTTAAAATTGCTTGAAAGAGATAAAATCATTAAGTATAACATTGCAAGAACATATAATACAAGTGAGACTTGGAATAATTATAAATTGACATGAAACAGATATAACTCAAAAAGATATGAGGAAAAGAAATTTATAAACAAAAAATATGTAACATCGAGGATCACAAGCATATATGTATGTATGTAAGAAAATTATACCTTTTTCGGCAGGACTCATATATGCCCTGCTAGGAAAATGCGGTAAATAATATGAACAGAGTGAATTAATGGTCAAAGAAGAATAAACTAAAATTAAATGAAATTTACACAAAATAATGACGGTGAATTATACTTCGTAATTAGTAATCAAAGAATTAAAAAAATATATCAAATTAAGTATCTTCATAATAGACAAAAAAATTGACATCGAGAGTATGTGGAATATATATGTATGTATGTATGTGAAAAAGTTACAAAAAGAATCGGTTTATTTTCAACGAATAAGTAAAAAATATCCGCATTAAATGTCATAAATATATGTATATGTATAGCAAGAATATAAAACCACTTTTTGAATTTGGATCAACAATTTTGTATATAAGCTGCACGATAACCCAAATAGAGAGACTAGAAATTATAAATCAGGTTATGAGGTCAACGTTATATAGCAATATATGTATACACACAAATAATAAAAATTAAAATCGTTAATGCACCACAACACCTGAGAGTTCAGGTATATATAAGTATAATCGTAGTAACTAAGAAATGTCTCGAGCTGTAGGCTTCCCAGAGCAACAAGAACTTTAATGCAACAATACTTTTGCCACAAAGGACTGATTGCTTAAAATAAACTTCCGAATAATATTAAAACAGAAGTAAATACTAATCTTTTTAAGAGAATATTTATTTGGTATAGTAAAAAACATCACAAAGGTTTTGTTTTTGCTTGTTAAAAAAATTTTATATAAATACTACTATATACATAAATAAATTTAAAAAAATTTTAAACTTAATTGTAAAAATGTACATTAAAATAACTAAACACACTTTGACAGGTATAAAATGTAAACAGAAACTGTACCTGAGCTCTGGTATGAACCTGTATAAATTAGCCTTGGGTATATGCATCTCTACAACAATAATCTCCACTACATTTTGAAATCATTTTCTCAATACATTGTTCATTTCACACATATTGTTCATATAGAGTTGCCGGTTGTTTAATGTAATTCACCATATTCATTAGTCCTTTGCAAGCCAATTTGATAGGTAATTGCTTATAAAACTCCTTATATATGGAGTTTGATAAATCCGTTCTTGGTGTTCTTGTAAGATATCCAATTTCATTAATCTATGAAAGATTTTGAATAAGAACTTTGGACACAAGTGACATTAATTGGCAATGCATAGTTTACCGATTAGATTTTAATGTACGACAAGGCAGTTCACGTGCCGGCAATACAGTTCTGCCATGAAATGTCAAAATACGATATGGTTTTGTTAAAAAAGCACAGCTTGTGGTTTTGAATGTTATTTAAGAATATATAAGTATATGTGGAAATGATAAGAAATCTTCTTAAATTTCCCGTTCTGCCGGTACAGCGGGTAGCAGTACAATTCGCGCATGTTGGCGCTCGCACGAAATCAACAGAGGAGTTAACAGAAGTACAACAAGATACACAACTAGAGAATGTCGCAAAACCTATACCAAATCCATTTGCACGTGAAATTAGAGAAAACAATTCGAGTCATCTCGAAGTTGTTCCTTCATATAACAATTACAACCAACAGATTAGTCTCAACGCAGTTCAAAAGGAACAACGGTTAAAAGTCTTAAAATTGGAAGTGGATATAGCAAACCAGGAAGGGCGACGGGTACCTTCTTTAGATTTCCTTAAGGACCATCATTGGGAAAATATTCTAACCTTACCATCCAAGTCAGCTCGCATGAAGTATTATGGATACTTATGGCAAATTGAAGTAAGAAAAGAAATTATGCATCGTAAAAAGTTAGAGAAAGCAGTTGACTCCCGTGAGCGCATGGAAAGAGTACGAAAAGAGAGAGCAGAAAATCCTCATATTGTTTATGGGCTAGGACATGTTTCAATGTTCTTAAGAGTTTACGACTCTACCATCAATCATTGGTTGAATCATAGGTAAAGCTCTAACATATATTTCAAGTTTCGTATAATTTCGTAAATGCGGTATTGCGCGGAAGTGTAAATTAATATGTTGTTCTTAACTGCAACAGTGAAACAGATGATCTCTAAAAATATATTGAATAATAGGTCTTAAAGAATAAGTCACATGGAAAAAAAATCATTTGATTTGCATCGTTATAGCGGAAAAAGTTACTTTTTCCGTTGTAGCACAATACAGCATTTACGAACGTTCTGTTTATTTCTACATTGCTTGTTTAATTTATAATATAGACTTATCAGAGCCATGCAGTTTTCTCCCAAAATTGTTTTGGATTGTTCCTATGATGATTATATGACAAAAAAAGAAGCAGAAAATGCTGCAAAGCAGCTAATGCTCTGCTTTGCTGAAAATCGAGCTCATGATGATCCTTTCGATTTACACTATTGTAATGTTAAACTAGATACACCTTGTATGAAGAGCTTACAACGTTATATTCCTACAATGTTAAATCCGGAATTCCCAATGAATATTCACCAAAAATGTTTTACTGACATTTTCCCCAAAAAGAACTTGGTCTACTTAACTCCACATTGCCGTACAGATCTCGTAAACTATAATCCCGACGATGTGTATATAGTGGGTGCTATGGTAGACACTGTAAGTTTTGCCAATTACAAATTTTTAAACCTCTACTGCATATTTTTATAAACAAAATTGTAGGTAAACAATGAACCACTATCATTGGCGAAAGCTAAGAAACTGGGCCTACGAATGGCGCGTTTACCTCTTGATCGTTATTTGCAGTGGGGTGCTGGCTCCGGGAAATCTCTTACACTAAATCAAATGGTTAACGTTCTGTTAGATCTCAGAAAGACTGCTGATTGGATGACAGCTCTAAGGCATGTTCCACGTCGAAAGGTAGTCGATTTGAAAAAAGATTCAGAAAAGTTAACTAAACATGCAAATCGGGTAAATATTCGCATTGATCGTTTGCTACATGACGATCCTAAAACTCCGAATAATGGCAATGTACGTTCCCGCAAGGATAATTTGCAGTTTAACTTATCCACATGGGGCTCCAAAAAGAAAGAAAGACAATGATCACTTTATTTAACATATAATTGTTTGTAATTTGCGTATTTGTATGAGTTTATTAGCCATTCTCTACAAATCCGTTCATCTTTGAAATCGATTTCCTAAAACGAAAAATTGATATATTGGCCTTCCGTAAATCGTGTAATTTTGTACATTCAAAGTTAAGTCAGAATTAAATATTTCAAACATCGACAATGTTAAAACGGCAGTAAATCAACTTTTATACAAAAAAAGTTGTAATTTTTCTTCATACTTGGAGGAAAAATATGAACCAAATATGTATATGCCCCTGTTCCGTAAATCGGATTCTAGGAAAATAAAATAAATAAGTCAACGTTCTTAATTACGTACGTGTTATTGTGATTTCGGCTACACGTACGTGTTGTCGGGAATGATTGATGAGAATCATACCATTTGAATTTTTCATTTTACGAGCGATTATTTGAAAGTATCCAATTCTGGTTGAGAAGAATATATAGTGATATTAAATATTGTCAGAAGTGTATAAAAATAAATAATCATTCGATTAAGACCTGTTTATTTGTACATCTGCGGTTGAGCGTCAAACACAGAACACTTCACTCATATGCAATCATCAATCATCATAACTGAAGAAATAAAAAATAAAAACAACAGTTAACATTCTAGATTTGAGGTGTTTTTTTTATTGATTTGAATAAAATTACATGCACTTTAATATATAGTAATAAGTTTAATATATTTCCTCCAAATATGAAGAACAATTACTTGTATGAATAATTTTAGAGGCATCATAAAAAAAATCACTTCTAATCATATTTACATAATTAGAGTTTTTTGCAAAATTCATTGCTTGTTATGGCTTTAGCCCTTCATATACCGATATTTCATTGGTCGCTAAACCAAATCGTCAGTGAAGTTTAAGCAGTTTGAAAACATTCAACCTCAGATGTTTATGCCATACGAATCAAATACAATATGAAAATTCAATATTGTATATGTATCATAACAAAATACATAATCATAGTAGGCTTAGAATGCTTTTATACAAACAACAGAACAAACAATTATACTCAAACTGCTTAAACTTCACTGCATTTTGTAAAAACTCCAATTCTTTTAACAATTAGTTGGGGAGAATAGCCTAAATAATAAATTTCAATATTAATTTTTATTATTAATTCTTAATTTGTTGCCATTTTCTATTTCTAATTCTAATTTACTTTGAATGCAGTAAATCACACGATTTACGTAACACCAATTTTTCTATTTTTAATTTTTGAAAATTATTCGATTTAAAGAATCAGTTCATTTATTCAATATTTTTAACTTAAGTGTATTTAAGTGCATGTAATTTTATTGAAATCAATAAAAAAAATTTAAAATTTAAAATACTAATTGTGGTTTTTTGTGTATTCAGTTATTTATTAAAATAATACGTTCGATTTATCTTTGACCCGGCTTGTTTATTCAGTTTTGAAACGATTAGAATAAGGTAAATAGCGATAAAAGAAAACTCAATATTGGAATTATGTTTAAAAATAAAAAAATTACTCGGATTCGGTTTAGTGTTGACACACGTTCCGTCGTGTGTTATGCTTTCTAATCAAATTCGTGTTTCATTATTGGTAAGTGTTACTGCTCGCAAATTTATTATCACAGAACGTAACTTTTTAACCACACCACAGCCAATAGAGGCTGTGTGTCTTACTGCCTGTCCCACGATGTCATTCGACATCGATCGCTCGCATAAATACATTCAAACCAAAAACAACATTTTAAAATTTGTTGCTGTTTCAAACGTATTTATGCGAGCGATCGATGTCGAGTGATATCGTGGGACAGGCAGTTAATAACTGATCTACTTTATACTGCAACACAATGAAGTCATATACGTAGGCATCACTTTGGTCGTCGTTCAATGCGTTGTTGATAAAAATAACATTAAAAGCAGCTTAAATTTATTGGCTACTTTGCAATGCGATCCTAAAAGTAATATGGACCTATTAAATTTAGTTGTGAGGCGCCACCTCAGCACATAATTTAACAAAGATTTTATTTATAAATCGTTAACTTATGTGCCAATAATGTATGAATGATTATAAAAATCAAATATTGTTGATAATGGGAAATGTAAAAAGGTTCATAAAATATATAATATAGTAGTTAAATTAAAAGACAAAGTAGAAAAAGTTTGATATTTCTAATGTAATGGTAAGAAAAATGAGAGATGTGATACGAATAGAATAAATTAAAGACTAGGTTGGTAGGACACAAGTCCTACAGAGAGGAACTTCAAACATCGTTTTATGTTAGAAATGCTTAATATCATTAATGTTCCAAATAATAAAATTAGTAGTGAAAATAGCTTTTTGTTTGTGTAATAAAATGATTAAAGTATCTTTTATTTCTTCAAAATTGAAAACATTTTAATATATTTTGTTATTTTGTTTAAAGTTTTTTACTTTCATTCATTTTTGAATTTGTTTATTGATGTAAAATCAATTTTAAAATGTTTTAATTTTTTAATTTTTTTTTTTAATTTTTTTTATTTCACTATATATTAATGCCCGAACAGGGGCAAAGTTGTTGTTTTTGTACGGTATGAGGTTCATTCTTTTACGAAATTTTAAGACTCTAAAGGATAATCAGATTTATTCGGTTAAAAATATATTTGAATTCATGATATATAGTACTGTAGCTAGACTTTATCGGAGCATTCCTGGTAGTTTTGCGGAATGTGTGTTTTCAGTTTTAATATTTCCATTGTCGTTAAATATTCAGCCCGTATTTCGAAGATTTTTGTTTTAAAAGTTGCTAATTTTGTTATTGTAGACCTGTGGTATTAGCAGCCATGAATTTTACATATTCTATTTAGTAGCGATTGTAGCTTTTGTAGAATTTTATGGAAGTTTTAATTGATAGGACACTTTTGATCGGTTAATTTATTGATTAGCCAGACACCATTACCCCTTCACATAAACCATATTGCAGTGTTCTCCAACATTAAGTGACGAGTTGGTACGGCCAACAACTATTCTGTTGACCTATTTTAAGTCCACGTTAATGTCGTTTACTTTTATTGAGAATTAACATTAGCATTTCTGATATCAAGGATATTTGTCGAAAACTTCTATAATAAGACAGATCTTTGGCACTTTTGAGTATAGTACAATTTGATGAATCTCTACTCCTGCTGTATGTCGGATTCAAGGGATGCATCATTGAGAATCGTCAAAAGTGTACATCTGGCTACTTCTGGGAGTAGCACCACCACCTGCAAAGGAGAATTATTAAGTACTTGTTCCTTAAAAAAACGGAGATACGACAGGCTATTCTTTTCATTCTACTGAAGTTGATAGTTCGATAAACACAACGAATAAAAAGCTTTTTATTGAAAAAATATGATAGTTATTTCAATGGCAATGTACATAAGTATAATACAAAAAACCAAGTTATACAAACTACATATACATACATATTATTAAGTTTCTATAGTCATACACAAGGCGAATTGAATACTCAATTCAATTCGCCTTGGTCATACATAAACATATTAGCAACACCTCTTCTCAATATCACAATATTGTATTTCTAATATACATACATATGTATGTGTATACATGTGTACATTTATAGTATATGTATATGTATATGCATCAAAGAAAAAAAAACTAATAAAATCATTCACGTAGGCCAATAAGTTCTCTAAATTTGCATATTTTTGTCTTCTGCAACGGCTTCGTTAGAATATCAGCTAACATAGAATCGGTTGGACAGTACTCATATAATACTTTTCCAGTTCTTAATAAATCGCGAATAAAATAGTATTTTACATCAATATGTTTACTTCTTGATGATATCTTCTCGTCCTGGAGCATCTTCAAACACCTTTGGTTATCTTCGAAAATGATTGGTTGACCAATACCAATTTGAAATTCTTTCATTAGCCGAGAAATCCATAAAAATTCTTGAGACGCCTCCGCTAGAGAAACGAATTCTGCTTCCGTGGACGACAACGTGACATTTGTTTGCTTTCGGCTGGCAAAACTAATGACCGCATCCCCTAATTTAAAAATAAAGCCACTTGTTGATTTTCGTCCATTTGGTTCTCTTGCCCAGTCAGCATCAGCGAAACCTTTTAGTTCCAATTTCGATTTAGAACTTACGCAAAACTTTGAGTCCATAGTTCCTTTTAGATATTTCATCACTCTCTTTAATTCGTTCCAATAATCTTCATTTGGATTACTAATTTTCCATGATAAAATTGATACAGCCACCGAAATATCAGGCCTTGTATTATTCGAAATATACAAGAGCGAACCAACCGCCTTACGATACAGGTTATTATTATTAAGAACATTCTCAGAATTCAGCTTAAGATATCCGGGATTCATTGGTATGAATGAAACTTTTGCATCCTGAAGCCCATATTCACTCAAAACTTTGTTAATGTATCTTGTCTGCGATAGATAAAACAAGCCGTCATTCATCACTACATCAATGCCCAAATATAGCTTCAAAGCACCCAAATCGGTAATCTCAAAATTAGATTTCAGGAGATCTATAACATTTTCGATTTCAACATCATTCTTCGATGCTATAAGAACATCGTCAACATATATAAGAATGTACGTAACAGAATCTCCACTTCCTCTCACATATAATTCGGTTATTCCCCTCGTGATTTAATTTACAAACAAAATTATCTTTCCCGTTCACGATATAACCATCAGGTTGCTTCATAAATATTTCTGTATCCAATTCACCATAAAGAAATGAAGTTTTAATATCGACTTGACGTACCTTCATTTTTCTGTAGCTCGAAATTGTCAACAAGCTTCGAAATGTTGCTGCCTTAACAACTGTCGCAAAAACTTCATCCATATTTTTGCGAAAATCCTTTCGCCACCAGTCTAGCTTTATATTTTATTTCTCCGTTAACTAAGTGCTTAGTTTTGTAAACCCACTTGCAACCAACTACCTTAGCACCTTTGGGTAATTCTACCAAGCTCCAAACATTGTCTTTCATTGCCTTCATTTCTTCTTCCATAGCTTTCAGCCAAAATTTACTATCACATCGTGTTAAAACATCCCCGTAACTTACTGGGTCACTTTCCTCACACACCTTGTAACATACTTCTTGGGAGGTATACCCTTATTTACTCTTGAGGATTTTCTGGACACAGCTTCAGCCTCATTTGACGACAATTCTGTCTCAGATGATGACAAGAATTCCTCGGCAGACTCAAACCCATTAAAATCTTCACTGCTTACTCCATCCGTTTTATCTGATATACATTGTATATCTCGTTGAGAACAATTCACAGCACCATTGTGAACTTTATTTTTATCACCGTTATCACCGTTTATCACCAAAGCCCGTTTCTTTCGGAAGCATAAAAATAACAATGCTACAATCTCCATTATCATCAATACCATCATTCAACATAACGCCGCTAGCACCAGTTCCAACAACATTGTTGTTATAAATTTCATCCTTTTTAGACTCCAAAAACATCACGGCTTATGACAATTTTACTTGTATTGGTGTTTAATAAACGAAAAGCTTTTGTTTGTTCTTCGTACCCAACTAGATTGCACTTGATTGACACTTCGTCTATTTTTCTTCTCTTTTGCTTGTTGATTTGCGCATATGCAACAGCACCAAAAATTTGAATATTACACACTGCAACACGAAAAAAAATAACCATATACGGACACCACTACGTGATAAAAGACTAAAAAAAAGACCCGTGTCTCCCAATTTTTCCCAAAGTCATGCACTTTTTTTATGGGCCGCCAAAGATTTGGGGCCTCGGTATCATTTTCGCAAAAAAGTGATCATTTTCTCGGGCTCATATCTTGCAAACCGTTCCGAATTTCGATTTACTCTCTGAGGCAAACTTGTAGCTCTTGTCACAAAGAACAAAAATTGCGAACATATAAAATCAAAAAAAACTTCACCTTCCAGATAAAAATCGCAAAAAACTTAAAAAAATTCGATTTTTTTTTTACCTTTTTCTCTTGTTCAGGTCCATAGATAGCAAACCGTTCAAAATTCAAGGAAACAATCAACTACAAAAATTTACCTAAGATCTCAATAAACAAATTTCTACAACATATAAACTTCCTGGGAATAATTCTTTTTATATAACTTTCACCGCGTCACTTTTTTCACTTTTGCGGCTACCTAAGCGCTACCTAAACGGTGTTCAGAATTATGAACAAGAGAAAAAGGTAAAAAAATCGATTTTTTTTAAGTTTTTTGCGATTTTTATCTGGAAGGTGAAGTTTTTTTGATTTTATATGTTCGCAATTTTTGTTCTTTATGACAAGAGCTATAAGTTTGCCTCAGAGAGTAAATCGAAATTCGGAACGGTTTGCAAGATATGAGCCCGAGAAAATGATCACTTTTTTGCGAAAATGATACCGAGGCCCAAAATCTTTGGCGGCCCATAAAAAAAGTGCATGACTTTGGGAAAAATTGGGAGACACGGGTCTTTTTTTTAGTCTTTTATCACGTTGTGGTGTCCGTATATGGTTATTTTGCCACGACTTAAAAAAATTACACACAGTGTTATTAAAAATTGGAGGTTTTCCATACCATAACTCGAATGGCGTTAAACTAACAGCAGCAGACAAAAGCCGATTTTGAATATAGTTTGCATGACTCACAGCCTCTCCCCAAAATTTTATTTCCATATTTGCATCTAACAGCATGCACCTTGTCATCTCTATCAAGCTTCTATTTTTCCGCTCAGCGACCCCATTTTTCTGTGGTGTATAAGGTGCAGTCAACTGATGAATTATTCCATTACTCTTGAAATATCTCTCAGAAATGAAATTAACAAATTCACCACCACGATCCGTTCTAAGAACCTTCAACCGTTTCCCAAACTGATTTTCGCATTGCGCAATAAACTGCATAATTTTCTGAAATGCCATATCTTTTGAAGCAAGAAATAATACGCTGCAATACCGGCTATAGTCATCAATAAGTGTTAAGAAATATTTGTTACCACCAGGTGTTGTCACCTGCATTGGACCGCATAAATCGAAATGCACCAAATCTAATATTTGTTCAGACTTTTACTCTGACACTTTAGGAAAATTTTTCCTCGTTAGCTTTCCTTTCAGACAGAGCTCGCATGTTGATGAACATTTGCACTTCGTTATTTTAACCCCTTTCACCAATTCTTTGAAAACCGTCATGTCAATTGCTTTTAAATTTCTATGACCAAATTTACGATGCCAAATATGAATGCAATCACTTTTACATTCAGACACATTCAACGTCTTGTCTCGTTGATTCAATACAAAAAAATTATTTCTCAGGTAACCTGTAGCATGAATTTTGCCATTCAAAGAAATTTTGCAACCATCCCCACCAAAGTTTACTTCAAAGCCAACACTCGTCAACCGACGAACCGATAACAGACTTCCATCCAACTCCGGAATAAATAGGACATCCCGAACACAAATTTCTTTGTTTGCACAGAACAATCTGCAGTCACCTTTTCCACGTACTTTCACTTCAGTACCGTTTGCCATATAAACAGTATCAACTCTTTTTGTCAGATTAGTAAAATATCTTTCCTCACAGCACATATGGTTTGTTGCTGCAGAGTAGATGAACCATTCAAAACTTGTTCTCTCTTGCATTACTCCGAAACAAACATCGGTATCATTTTTGACGATATTTGCGCGGTTGTTGCTATTGTTGTTTTTCTTCTTTTCCTTGCAATTTCTTTTCAAATGTCCCGGCTTTCCACACAAAAAACATTTCGGTACAAATTTTCGTTTCTGAATTTTAAAAGCAGTTTCGTTCTCTTGATCAGATCTAAATTTTCTGTTAAATTCTTGTATAAGCTTCTCTTTGACAAAATCCATCGTGAGGTCTGCTTTCGGACGCATTTCCAAAGATGAAATAAAATTATTACACTCATCAGGTAATGTACCCAGCAAAAACGCAACAACTTTATGCTCCTCCAAGTTTTCACCCAAATCACGCAATCGGTCGACAATAGACAAGAATTCGTTTATATGGCTGCCCATACACTGACCACCAAGCAATCTTTTTGAGAACATCAATCTTAGAAGACTCACTTTATTGGTAATATTTGCCTTTTGATGATGCTTCTTTAAAATATCCCAAAACGCTTTAGCTGTTTTAAGCTGTTTTATTAACACCTTTTGAGACTGTTCCACAGCCAATCCTATTGTAGCTCTTGCTTTTCCGTCACGAGCCAACCATTTTTCATCCGGTGCTTCAGGCTCAGCCTTCACTACCAAGTCCCACAGCTCTCTTTCGAGAAGTAGCAACTCCATATTAAATTTCTATACATGGTAGTTGTTATTTGATAATTTAGGAAACTGGACAGCTGCTGTATTCATTTGGGCAAAAAGCAATAACTCAATAACAAACTTAGAAAAACGATTTCAAAAACCACGAGTCTGGGCCCACAACCTATTGAAGATGATAGTTCGATAAACACAACGAATATAAGCTTTTTATTGAAAACATATGATAGTTAATTCAATGGCAATGTATAATACAAAAAACCAAGTTATACAAACTACATATACATATAATTAAGTTTCTATAGTCATACATAAATATATTAGCAACACCTTCTACATCGATAGTTTACGACTTTCGTACCACCATTTATATTTCTAATAAATCTCCAGGTTTCTTTTGAGACCTGGAGACGTTAATGCCTCCATGCTTTTGGAATATTCTCGGCCCACAGCTCATAAGTTGCACAATTTATTTCTTTTCTGAAAGTAGCCTGGATGTCGTGAATTACTGGATCAAGCAGATCGTGCCAAGTGCAGTCATAAGTCTGTTCTGAGCCAGAAATCTGATAGGCCTAAGCCTAACATTGCAATACTCCAATAGAATTGGCTAGTAATGACTTTATCCTTAATGTACCGGTAGTACTTTCCATCTGGATCAAAATTGAGTGTCGGTAAATATGAGATCAAGAACCGTGTCATTGTTATCATATAAGTACCTCTTGAATATTAGACTCTTATCGTTAAAGCAAGTGAAATCTTCTGGATCTTCCGTAGGTCGAAATGTTTTGTAATGTCTTTGTTTCTACAAATTCTCTTGTGCTGTTTCACTACATTATTTTAGGGTCTCGGTATTAGTCTAGATTCTTAAAATTTATAGCCGACTTAATCTCCAGGGGTGGGAAATTTTCCTCGTAGTTCTCAGTTCGAGTTGTAGTCAGCACCATTACATAAGATACATTTGATAATATTAGAGCCGCCCTTACATTCCCTAGTTATACCACATTTCACACACGTCTTCCCATATCTGCTGCCTTTTCGTGTGTCTGATACTATCTGGCTGGTGGATAATTATGGTTAACTTAATGCACAGTTTAGTTTAAAATGACTTCTAGTGGAAGCTTACTGCCTGTAAAACAAATATTCATTGCATATGGCGAGTCAAATTTCTCAACACCTCTTCCAGCTCATGTTTACATGTTTAACAGACGAGATGTCAAGAGGTGAGATGGTATCACGCTTCATTTCTTTATCCGAGATATATATGGCGACAGCTCTAATGACACCAAAGATCTCTAAGTAGGGAGTGCCACAAATGCCTTAATACCTCTGGACCTCAGGGCAGAGGCAGATATCGCTCAAGTTGCATATTATATCATTTGTACTGTTTTGATAGCCTTAATGCCGTCAATTTTTGAATCATGTATTTTTTCCCACAAGAAGACATCATTTCTAAATAATCTATTATTGACTGTATCCGCTTGTTCAAAAACTAGATCAACGTTTCCACGTGGTTGCTTGGATATAGAGACGTCTGTATATCGTCCTCATACAAAGCAAACTTTACCCGTGTCGTTATTGCGTGACTTTTAAATTTCAAATAGGGCGACAAGGATCCGATCGAAAAAACAATTTTTTTTATTAAATTAGATCTCATCAGTGCTTTACTGAAAGTTCCGAAATCAAGTAATAGTCACAGCAAATCACCATCAGTTCCAACAATTCAATATCGGTTGAAATTTTTTTCTTTCCTTCGCAGATTTTTCTTTCCCTTCATTTTCACATGCCACAGTCAAAAACAACCGATCATACTAGGAACGAAATGTGTTCAAAAGTTTATATCCAAATCAAATGTTAAACTCAAACCTTTGGCTTGAGATTTGTGTTTGAAATCTAATGGTAAAGTCATCTTATATCGGATTCCGATATATGAATTATTAAGAAAAGCAATGTGTATCACCTTAATATACATATATAGACTTAAAGGCTATCACAAGGCGAATTGAACCCAGCTGGCCTTATTACTACTACAACACAACAATAAAAAAACAACACGCAATTCGCCCTACCACTACTTTGCCAATCTCTCAAAAACATTTCATTACAATACAAAGGAAAATTGCTTTCAATCAATTTTTCCCTAAACGTATAATAGATTTTTTTATGAGAAATAGTATATATATTAGCGCAATATTAATGATCGGATATTAGGTGTACAGGATGAGGTAAGAGACTTAAATGAAGATGGGATTATGGCATTAACAAGTGTTCCTACAATTGCGAATGCGGCTGCATCTACAGTAGAGAGTGGAAATACTGTATACAGCAACAACGTTTCCAGTTCTATACCAGTGCCAGACGTAGGTAAAATTGTTATTGTGCAGTCAACTGTGTAGATGTGCATAAAGCACTTTGAAGATCTTAGTTTTGAATCTGAAAGCTTGTATAAGAAATAAAAAATAAATTTGGTCCTGTTTTTAAAATTATTTAATTTTTGGTCTAAATTTGTATTTTGTTTGTTGGTTTTTCCTTTATTTTTTATCAATTGGTAATCAAATGCATGCTGCACAAATTTTGCACTTGGGTTTTAACTGCTCAATTTTCACACCACTAAGACCCATTTGCTCATCAATTAATTCACCATCATATGTACTATGCAGATTGATATCACTGTGTGTAATTTTTTAAGTCGTGGCAAAATAACCATATACGGACACCAGTACATGATAAAAGACTAAAAAAAAGACCCGTGTCTCCCAATTTTTCCCAAAGTCATGCACTTTTTTTATGGGCCGCCAAAGATTTGGGGCCTCGGTATCATTTTCGCAAAAAAGTGATCATTTTCTCGGGCTCATATTTACTCTCTGAGGCAAACTTGTAGCTCTTGTCATAAAGAACAAAAATTGCCCAGATATAAAATCAAAAAAAATTCACCTTCCAGATAAAAATCGCAAAAAACTTAAAAAAATTCGATTTTTTTACCTTTTTCTCTTCTTCAGGTCCATAGGTAGCAAACCGCTCAAAATTCAAGGAAACAATCAACTACAAAAATTTACCTAAGATCTCAATAAACAAATTTCTACAACATATAAACTTCCTGGGAATAATTCTGAACACCGTTTAGGTAGCGCGTCACTTTTTTCACTTTTGCGGCTACCTAAGCGCTTGCACTGTGTATTAAACATCTTAAAAAACATAACCAAAAATTCAAAATATAATGTTAAAGATGCAATAGAATTTAAAAGAAAACTGATACATACACATCTTTCGGAGGATGAAGTTTTAGTGTCTTTTGATGTGATATCAATGTTCCCTGGCATACCTGTGAACTTAGCAATAGATATAGTTAAGAAAAAATGGGGAAAAATTGATGAACACAGGAAAATACCAAAAGATTTATTCTTGGACATACTAAAGTTCTGCATTAAAGATAACAGATACTTTAAGTATGACAATAAGATATACGAACAATTGAAAGGTATGCCAATGGGATCACCAGCATCGCCGGTAATTGCAGACATAGTGATGGAGGAATTGTTAGACACTATAATGGAAAAATTTCAACAAAAACCAAGAGAATTAACAAAATATGTAGACATCTATTTTGCATAGCCAAAAGAAATGTTGTGGAAAAAACATTAGAAACTATGAACAGTTTCCACAGACATATACAATTTACCATGGAACTGAAAAAAAATGGAAAGTTGCCATATTTAGATGCAGTAATAATTAGAAGGCAAAATACAATAACAATAGACTGGTACCAGAAACCTAATGCTTCAGGTCACATTATTAATTTTTATTCTAACCAAAAAACTAAAAAAGAGTACTACATATACATAAGTGATGAAATATTCCAAACAGTGAATTTGAAAAAAATTAGTTGTACTATATTAAAAAAAAAAAACAGTTTCCCACCTACTATGGCAAAATATATTATAAAAAATGCTATAAAAGCCATCAACAAAATTCCGGCAGAAAAAGAAGAAAAAATTTTCAAGTCAATGACACTATGTGTCATACAATGTGTGACATGTCATGTCCCTGGTATTTCGGAAAGAATTATGTATTCAAATATATATGACAGACAGATGGTTAATATTGCTCTAAAAACTGATAATACACTGAATAAGCTATTTTCAAACACTAAAATAAAAATAGATATGTTAGACAAGTCAAATGTGGTATACAAAATTCCATGTAGCGGAGACGGGTCCAACATATGTAATAAAATATATGTAGGAACGACAAAATCAAAACTTAGAACAAGGTTGGCCGCACATAAATCAGATCACAAAACAAGAAAAGGAACATCAGAAAAAAAGCGTTAGCAGCCCACTGTGCAATGAAAGCGCATTCTCCAAACATTAACAGTGTGGAAATATTACAACAAAAAAACAATTACCTTAGATATGCTTCACATAATAAATACTCCCATGGACATAAGAATAAACTACAAAACAGACACAGAAAATTGGGTGCATACGTATAGACATATAATAACAAAATATAAACAAAAATAAACAAACAGACATTTACTGCCTGTTTCACGATGTCGAACGACATCGTTCGTTCGCATAAATACATTTGAAACAGCAACAAATTTTAAAATGTTGTTTTTGGTTTTAATGTATTTATGCGAACGAACGATGTCGTTCGACATCGTGAAACAGGCAGTTAGTAAGCTTTTTGATTTTAAAAGAAGAAGACGGCTTTACTCAAAGTAAGATAATGATTTTAATGTAATTATTATAATGTTAATTATGTTTCTCAATGTTTTTAGTTTTTAAAATTATAGTTCTTGATGAAGAAAACCGATGGTGATCGAAATGTTGAATAAAAAATAAAATTTAATAAAACAAAGGAGTTTTACTTAAATTAATATATGACTTAGAGCCTGAATAAAAATAAACATAAATTACTGTTCAATTTTCTTTAGAACAGCTGATAATCATCTTGGATAATGAGGCCACCTGTTATGAATTCGCATTGCACTATCAGAAACAAAAACAAAGAATAATAATAAATTAAATTCATATAATTAGATCTTTATATCAAGGATTGTACTTTTATTGATTTTGCGGTTACCTCGGTTTATACCGTTATAGTATATTGCTACGTTTATACATACTATTGAAAATAAAACAATTTCTTCGAATCCGAACTAATTTTTATTTAATGATTATACAAAGAAATATCTAGGAATACTACAGGAACGAATAAGTTATAATAAAGATTTTGTATATATATATATATTGACAAGCAAAGAAAATATTACTAAGTTCCTTGTATATAAATTTTTGATTAAGTTAATTGAACAATGAACAAGTAAATTATTTATGTTTACAAAATTTGAAGTAATATTAAATTTTTCAACACTCCTCCTCAAATTAGTGAACATTACATTTTAATCTGAAAATTTCTAACTTTGCTGCATTTAACGCCTTTGTTAGCATATCTGCTATCATATCCTCAGAAGGGCAGTAATCGCACTTGATTATTTTCTTGTCAACATAACCTTTTACAAAATGAAATTTTGTATCTATATGCTTAGATCTGTTACTTAGCTTTTCATCTTTTATTAAATTCAAACAGCTTCTGTTATCTTCATACATTATTGTTGGGTACATTTGCTTACATCCCAAATCAGACAAAACGTGTCGAATCCAAACTGCTTCCTTTGCTGCTTCGGATAATGCTGTAAACTCCGCTTCTGTTGTTGACAGTGATACCATTGTTTGCTTTTTACAAGCCCAACTTACTGCACTGTCATTAAATATAAATATATAGCCTGAGTTGGATTTCCTGTCAATTCTGCATTCAGCCCAATTTGCATCTGCATAACCGATTAGTTGATTTTGATTAGTTGAACAACCATTCAAATTTAAATACATTTCTGATGTTCCTTTAAGATATTTAGCTATGCGTTTCAACTCGTTCCAGTCCTCATAAGTTGGATTACTTGTTTTCCTTGCCAAAATTGAAACACTTGCAGCAATATCAGGACGTGTATTTACGCCTATGTATAGTAATGAACCTAATAAACTTTGATACTCGTCATTTCGTAGCAATAATTCAGAATCGTTTCTACCATAAGATGGATCAAGAGGAAATTTCGAACATTTTGCATCTTGCAAGCCAAATTTAATTAATATTTTATCAATATATTGTTTTTGTCTTATTTTATAATTAAATTCTTTAGTTCTTACAATCTCCATTCCGAGATAGTGGGAAATAGCACCCAGATTGTTTACTTCAAAACTTTTATTCAACATGTGGCAGACATTTTTTATTTGCTGATTATTAATAGCAGCAATCACTAAATCATCAACATAAACTAGCACATAAACATCTTCCCCATTGATGACTTTGTGGTACAAGCATTGGTCAGCTTTACTTTGAATAAAACCATCATCAATCAATACATTGTTCAGAGCCTTATTCCACACGTTTGCGGCTTGCTTCAGACCGTAAATACTTCGCTTAAGCTTGCATACCATATTATCGCCACCTTCTATAAAACCAGGCGGTTGTTTCATGTATATTGTCTCCTTTAGACAACCGTTTAAAAATGCGCACTTAACATCCATGTGTTCGAAATGCATTTTTCTAGCAGCAGCAACAGACAGCAAAATTCGGAAGGTTGGTTGACGTACAACTGGTGCAAATACCTCATCATAATCGAACCCGTATTTTTGGTTAAAACCTTGGGCGACCAAACGAGCCTTAAACCTTTGAATATTACCATCAACATCGCGTTTAATCTTATATGTCCATTTGCAGCCAACAATATTCGCTTCAGGAGGAGCACGAACCAAATCCCACGTCTGGTTTTTCTTGAGAGAATTCATTTCCTCCTGCATTGCAGCTTTCCATTGCAAATTTTCTTTTGACATAATAGCTTGTTTATACGTTCTAGGTTCAATAGTATCATCTGACTCTACAAGATTTGAATATTTTTCAGCTGGAATACCCTTATTCACTCTAGTCGATCGTTTAACCATTTGTGTGTCAACTGCGTCCCTATTACCAAAGTATTCGGAAATATTACTAGTACTGCAGAATGAATCAGTTTCAGAATCATCGAAAGTGCCATCACCAATATGTTTGGTACGTTGAGAAGATAAACCGATTTCTAAATGGTTATTATTTGTTGATACGTTACAATCACCTTTGAGTTTTTCTGAATTCTTCACATTAACAAATTTATAGTCTCTACTAATACAGACTTTGTTATTATTTGTGTTAACAAAACGTAAACCTTTGGAATGCTCATCGTATCCTATGAAAGTTAATAATTGAGATTTATTATCAAGTTTTCCTCTTTTCGTTTTAGGTATTAATATGTAGGCTTTCGAACCAAAAATCTCAAAATTATCTATGTCAGGTTTCTTCCCCTCCCACATTTCGAATGGAGTACACAATAAAGAACTGGTAACCAGCCTATTTTGTAAATAGTTTGAGCACATAATAGCTTCACCCCAATAGATGTTAGGTAAACCAGCTTCCATAAGAAGACAACGAGACATCTCAACAAGTTACCTGTTTTTTCTCTCAGCCACACCATTCTGTTGTGGGCAATACGGAACAGAAAACTGGCATCTAATACCATAGCTCTGAAGAAAATCCAACACCTTTTTCGATTTATACTCAGCCCCATTGTCCGATCTTATACACTTAGGAGTTTTACCGAATTTGTTCTTAACCATTTCAACGTATATTTTTATTTTATCATAAACTTCAGATTTCTCATTTAGCAAATACACTACAGTATAACGACTGTAGTCATCGATTAGTGTCATAAAATACCTTTTTCCACTGGGAGTTATAGATTGCATTGGACCACAAATATCGGAATGTATTAGTTCGAGAACTTCCCCAGTTCTAGTATCAGACTTCTTAGGAAATGGTTTTCTATTCATCTTACATTTTATGCATACTTCACATGTTTCTCGAATTCTACAATCAACAATTTTAAAATCATTTTGGAGCTTACCAGATTGCATTGCCTTAACGGCATTAATATCTCTGTGTCCAAAAATTTTGTGGTAGAAATGTTGACATCGATTGAGACTGCAAGCAGCAACCATAGCTTTTTCGTGTTTTTGAGTTTCAAGTTGGTATAAATTGTCAATACATTTTGCAATACCAACTTCATCATTATTCACATCAAGAATCTTACAGTTCGTGTCATAGAACAAAACTTTAAAACCGATAGCAGACATTTTCTTCACAGATAGCAAGTTTCCTCTAAATGAAGGAATATACAAAACATCATGGACTATGATAACTGTTGGAGCACCTTTTCCATTCACCAACTTAATTTTACAAGAACCTTTACCAGCAGAATACACAAAATTACCGTTTGCCACAGTAACCTTTTCACGCCAGGTTAAATCGATATTTACAAATTCTTCTTTAATGCTACATATGTGACAAGTAGCACCGGAATCAATCACCCACATATCAGCCTTAACATTCAGTACAAAACAGAAACTATTGCAAATCCCATCACTTTCTGCAGCTTTTGCATTATGATTATTATTATTTTTTGACTTACTATTTTTATATTTCCAGCAGTCTTTCCGAATGTGGCCAATACCATGGCAATGATGACATACTACTTTTCTAGAATTACTACCATTATTTTTAAATTTGTTAGTGGTCTTCAATACAGTATCTTCACAACGATGTCGTTTTTTATGTTTTTGATCCTCTTCAAGTAGTTTGCTTTCAACTAATGACATTGTGAGATCTTTTTCATGACTTACCTCAAGAGCCGTAATTAAAGTGTCATAGGTATTTGGCAGACTACTCAGTAGCATTGAAACCATCCACGATTCCGATATTTTTTCTCCAAGCGATTGCAATTTTGAAAATAATAATTTCATCTCGTTTATATGTTTGTCCATGTCTCCACCAGATTGTAATTTTAATTCGCAAATGGTTCTCATCAATTTTACCTTGTTGCTTAGAGTTGATTTTTCGTGATATTCCTTCAAAATATTCCAAGCATCTTTGGCATTATTACTACACGCGATACGGAAAACTTCAGATTCTTCCACAGCTAACCCAATTAAAATTGATGCCTCTGCGTCACGTTCCTTCCATTTTTGATCGGGATTTGCTGGAACATTATTTTCAATAATATCCCACACCTTTTCTTTTTTCAGCAGCAACTGCATCTTGTATTTCCATATCTCATAATTGTCCCGATTTAACTTCGGTAATAAAAATCTTGCGTCAGCCATTTTCAATGACAATACCAGCAATTACATTCGAAGAAATACACGAAATAAACGTCGATCTTAGGGTTATACAGCACAAGGACACAGCGGACTTTTCTTTATAAAATGAAAAATATGGAGAGACCCATAACCTATTGAAAATAAAACAATTTCTTCGAATCCGAACTAATTTTTATTTAATGATTATACAAAGAAATATCTAGGAATACTACAGGAACGAATAAGTTATAATAAAGATTTTTTATATATATATTGACAAGCAAAGAAAATATTACTAAGTTCCTTGTATATAAATTTTTGATTAAGTTAATTGAACAATGAACAAGTAAATTATTTATGTTTACAAAATTTGAAGTAATATTAAATTTTTCAACACATTCGTAAAAAAAATTTCAAATTTAATTATCAATTTGGATACAGAAAATGATGTCGGATGGAAAAAATATAATCATTTGGTATCTCCGTCAATGGAAAAATGATAAAAAGAGTAGTGGTTGCAAATATAAAGATGAGAACGATCACGTTCAGTTTTTATTTCAGAAATAAATAAGCATATATTTTTTCGAGAAACTTTTAGTATATAGTATATAATATGTGACAAAAACATTATAAACGTTATAATAGCAAGAGGCAAGGTATTAAACCTTTTTTTAAAATAGTCTCGTTAATCAGGGTTTGATTTCGTGCGTATAAACGTAGTATATAAGGAAGAAGATGCAAACATGAGTGAGGAATTACATAAGTATGTGGAATTTTGACTTGTTGAAAAATGTTTGATGTACTAAAATTTAAAAAACAGTTGTAGAGTAGATTAGCTGTAGGTCATGGAATAACAAAATGTTGGAGGGGTCATTCCCTGCTCGTTGATGATGTAATTTTGCTCTTGAGTATTAGCTGGTTATAACGTCATTAACCCCAACTTACTCTACTTTGATATGGAGTTAGTTATAAAAAAAGGCCTTCATAAATACAAGGTCTGTTCAATTTTGAAATTTCTCGGTCATTCGATTACGATTTTTTCTTTTTATGTTGGCACACTTGTCTCGAACATATATTCTTAGGCCCAATTTATACCATGATGTAAAAATCGTGGATGTTTTTTATTTACTTTTGAAAACATCTTCTGAAATCTTCTTGCATTTATACCATGATTTTTGCGTCGCATATTTTTTTTCTTACAGGGTTGATTTTTAATCGGTAAATTCTTTTTAATTGTTTATTCGCATTTTTATGTCAGTGATTTGTATACCACAAAATATAAACAAAATTTATATGTTCTATTTTTTTGACCGTTTTTGTTTAATTAATAAACTTTATTCTATTTTTTATTAAGCTTAAGGTCTTACATTTTTATTTTAAATTATTATCGATATTTCGGTACTCATCAAGTACCATCTTCAGGATATTTATTATTTGTTTGTTTTATATAAAGTGAAAAAATTTTTACATTTGAAAAATAATAATAAAAATTTGTTTGTCATTTTTGAAATACTAATCACATATTCACAAAATATTTAAAGTAATTATAATATATGTACAATTGTACATTAAATAACAACATTAAAAAACTCATGTATGTAACAAAACATACTATATGTATAGAAATACTGCCACTTCATTTCACTGTTTAAACACTTTGACAATAGAAGAAGAATAAAACATGACAGACAATAACGAAAATAAATGTAAAAAGAATTACAAAAAACATCATAGAAAACAGAAATCGTGATGTTTTTACTACCCCGCTTTCTTCTCTACCCCGTTCGTCTACCAAAAAAAAAGTCGCGATGTTTACTCATGATTTTAAATCATCGTCTAAATTGCGTGTTAGTTGAGTTTGTTTATGTTTAGTTTAGTTTGTTTGTAAGAGGCATAACAGTTAAACGTGTTTTGCTTGTTCCGCGATTTTCTGCTGTGGAAAAAAATGGATCTATAGTGGTCTCATATTGATTAGTAGAGGTAAAATGAAAAACGGAGTTGTTCCTTAGAACGAGTTCAAACTGAATGAATTTTTATTTCTTTTATAATTTATGGTTAACTCTAGAGAAGCGTTCTGTTCAAAAGTAAAAAGGTAATTCCCCGAACAGAGTTGCAAAAGATTCACGTCAGTACCCGCCCGAAGGCCCAACCTGACGGTGCACTATTGCACAAGGGTGAATAAAGCACGTTCACCACCGCCCCAGCAGCCCCCGCCAAGGGCACATGAGTGGAGCGCCAACTAACATGTGCCCCTGACAGGGACAACATGGTAGCAAGTTCCGCACAGGCTGCTGGACCATGTACAGACACCTTGCTAAGATGCTTGGAGCTATCTAACCTCCTACTACCCAAATGGCACAGCAGTGGAAATTTTACCCCCATCTGACCTGAGGCTTCACCTACCGTAACCATTAGAGCAGCTCTGTCGAATAGCAACAGCACCTAGAGATATATGGCCTGAAGAGAACATCCACATCATGCCACTAGCCCATGATTGAAGACACACTCATCCAGCCCATACCTCTCCCCGCGTATCTTTGGGTTTTAACCACAGCCACCACGTGATCCCCGAAGGGGCCTCACCAATAACCAGTCTAGGATACGTCCTAGGGGCTACCGGTTCCCGTGGCACCAGATAGGACTCTGGTCAGCCGCGTATTAAAAACACCTCCGATTTTAGGTTCCTTGCACACCTGAGGCATCGGTAACACCTCTACCCAGACTAGCGTAGCAAGCTACTTCCTTAATTACTTATATGCACGCCCGTTACCCTGGTATTCAGGGATTGGGTAGTAACATATTAAGTTTTAGGGCAATTGGCCAAAGGTCAAGGTCTGGAAAGACCAACTACCCCTCCGGACGAGCGAGCGAATCCGCTTTTACCTTTAGTTTACTTGCATGCCCGCCCGTTGCCCTGTTGTTTCAGGGATTGGGTAGCAACATACAAGTTTTTAGGGGTTATCAGCAAAAAGGCCTAGGTCCGGAAACCTGATAACCCTATACCCCAGGAGGTTCAACACCAAGCCACCAAGACAAGATGAATTGACCGCGCCCCCTGGGGGGAAATTCCCCGAACAAACATATTTTTCTTTTTCTTTAGACAAGGTTGTAAAAAAATATATTCTAGATTTTTATAACAAATGTGTATGTAGGGGAACGTACGCCACATCACTCCCCCTTTCGGTCTTAGGTTTGCCAGTTGGGCCAAGGAGAATACTAGTTGGATGTTTGTTTTCTGGTTCTTTGGTCCTTGACACTTTGATTGTTGATTCTTTGATTGTTGGCTCTTTGACTGTTGATTCTTTGACTGTTGTCTTGTTTGAATTTTCGTTGTGACTATTCGTAGGAGCTGGGTGATTCAGGACAAATGCTGCCTTCAAGCGATCTAAAGTAATGTTCATTTTTTTTCCTTTAACGTCTACAGTAAAATATTTATCATATCTTCTTAAAACGGTGAATGGCCCTTCATACGGAGTTTGCAGCGGTTTGCAGACCATGGAATTACGAATGAAGACCTGTGGAGAAGTAAACAAATCCTTCTCGATGAAAGGCTTCTCTTTAGCGTGAGATGATGTTTTAGTTGGTTGCAGATCATTCATGTATTTTTTTTTAATTTCTGACGAAATCATCGTGACAGGTTTGGTTTTCATTGCTCTTTATGAGGAGCTCTCCTGGCAAACGTAAACTGGATCCGTAAACTAACTGAGACGGTGTTGCGTTAATGTCTTCTTTGAAAGCGATCCGAAAACCCAAGAGAATCAGCGGTAGAACTTCGGTCCAATTTTCAGACTCATAGCATTTGATAGCGGCCTTTAAGGAGCGATGGAACCTTTCGATGAGTCCATTAGAGACAGGATGATACGCTGTAGTTCTTAAGTGTTGAATGCCGAGGACCCTAGTCAGTTCTTTGAAAAAAATGCATTCAAACTGGCGCCCTTGATCTGTCGTTACTCTCAATGGTATTCCAAATCTCGCGATCCACGTTGGGTAAAAAGCAAACGCGACGTTTTCAGCTGTGATGTCTTCCAATGGACATACCTCGGTCCAACGGGTGAAACGATCTATCATCGTTAGGCAGTAGCGAAATCCCTTGGAAGGTGGAAGAGGTCCAACTATGTCCATGTTAACGTGGTCAAAACGATCGGCCGTGGTGAAATATTCGTGCAGTGGTGCCGTTGTGGCGGTAAATTTTTCCTTTTTGACAGGCTATGCAAGCTTTTACCCAGAGTTGACAATCTTTTTTCATACCAGGCCAGACGAACTTTTCAGCCATCAATTTTATGGTTTTTCTCGCGCTGGCGTGGCATAAATTGTGTATTGAGTCAAATGCTGTTTTACGAAATTCTTTTGTCAAAAAAGGTCTTACTATGCCTGTTGAAATATCGCAATAAATAGAAAAGTTGGTGTTAGGCAACACGAATATTTTTAATTGTATGCCCGATTTATTGTTGAGTAATGTCTTGATTTCCTCGTCATCAATTTGTTGACGACATAGATCTTCAAAATCAATTGTTTTGCTTACGTGAATGGCTTCGATGCGTGATAAAGCGTCAGCCACTATGTTCTCTTTGCCGGGTATGTGCCTTATGTCCGTTGTAAATTGGCTCAAAAAATCTAGGTGCCTAATTTGTCTTGGGCTTGCCTTGTCAAGTTTTTGTTTGAAGACGAATTGAAGTGGTTTGTGATCTATATATATACAAAACTCTCGACCCTCCAACATGTGCTGGAAGTGTTTTACTGCACTCAATAGTTCCCTATCGTAGGTGCTGTAGTTACGTTGAGCCTCGCTTAGACGTTCCGAATAAAAACCAAGTGGCTGAAAATTATCGTTTACTATTTGTTGCAAAACAGCACCCGTAGCAATGTTTGAAGCGTCCACCATGAGTGCTAGTTTGGCGTTGGATTTAGGAAATGCAAGGCATGTTGCGTCACCTAGTTGCACTTTGCATTGTTCAAACGCAAGTTTTGCTTCTTCGGACCACTTAATATTTGACGTGTCATTTTTTTTTGTTACCACGAATAAGCTCGAATAGAATTGCTTGTTGGGCAGCAGCATTCGGCAAAAATCTTCTAAAAAAATTTATCATACCCATAAAACGTTTCAAATCGCACACGCGCCGTGGTAATTTGTACTTAGTTATTACGTCTACTCTTTCTGTTGGTGGGCGCGTGCCGTTCTTATTTACTGTAAAACCAGGAAATTTTACCTCTGATTTACCGAAATTGCACTTAGATGGATTTATTACGATTCCATATTTGTTAAGTTTTTCGAATACAATTTTCACGTGTTGTTTATGTTGTTCCAAGTCCTTCGAAGCAATCAATATATCATCCAGGTAGGCATATGCGAAGTCAATCTCTCGTAGGATATGATCCATCAAGCGTTGAAAAGTTTGACCTGCATTTCTCAAGCCGAATGTCATATGGGTAAACTCGAACATGCCAAACGGCGTTGTTATGGCAGTTTTTGGTATGTCACAAGGCGCCACAGGAATTTGATGGTATGCCCTCCTCAGATCGATCGTCGAAAAAACTGTACTGTCTTCTAGCCAATGCGTAAAATCATGGATGTGTGGGATTGGGTACCGGTCTGGTTCGGTAATGGCGTTTAATTTTCTATAGTCCCCGCAAGGCCTCCACTCACCGTTTTTCTTTTTTACTATGTGGAGGGGACTTGCCCAAGGGCTGGACGATGGTCGACAAATCCCGGCATCGAGTAACGTTTGGATTTCGGCCTTGGCAGCTTTGAGCATACTAGGTGCGAGACGTCGGGGTTTGGCGAAAACCGGTTGTCCGGTTGTTATAATGTGGTGAGCAACGTCATGTGTAGTCGAAGTAGTTTGTTGTTGTGTTTGCGTAATTCTGGGAAACAATCTTAGAAGTGCTTGGAATTCGTCGTTGTTATTAATGGTGGAAAGTCCTAGAATACGTGATTTAATAGTTGCGATGTTACAACTGTGTTCCCATCGAATACTTTGCGTTGTCGCATGTTAACCGTCAGATTGTGATATGCCAAAAGTCTGCTCCTAAAATAGGTTGAGTGACTTGAGCGATTATAAAATCCCATGAAAAGTTGCGACGCAAGCCTATGTTGAGTGTTAGATTTTTTCTACCAAATGTTTTTATGGGCGACCTGTTCGCAGCAAATAATAAAATATTTTTATCTGGATGTGTCAGTTGTTTGCGGGTAGGAGGGACAACGCTTACTTCCGCTCCAGTATCTACAAGAAAATTTAAATTTGAGTTTCTATCAAAGATTGTGAGACGGCGATGCAGTGAGCTTTGTCTGTCATGTACCGTCGCTAATGACAGACATTTTAGTTTAACTTTTCACTGCATGGCTCTCGGCATTTTACAGCTTTTGAGCCGAATTTTCTATGATACCAGCACATTTCGTTTGTTTCAGTGCGAACACGAGAATTTTGGTAGCGGCTATTAGACGTAGGTCTTTTGCGGCTACGTGAGCGTGTAAATTTTGTCTTCAAACATTCAATTTCCTTTGTTAAATGTTGTATTTGTTGTTGTAACGTGTTATTTTTTGTTGTTGAATTGGGCGTTGATATTTCGTGTATTGACACGTTGTCGTTAACTTCTGCAATTTTATCGGGCATTGTGGCAATGTTGTCAAGGGTTTCGCCACTTATTGAAATTATACTTCTCATGTGATTTGGCAAGCGCGTCATCCACATAGATTTTAAGAAATTATCGTCGACCTGATTCCCTGCCAGATTTTTCATCTCACGAAGTAGTTGAGATGGTCGTAAATCACCGAGTTCAATATCTTGTAATAACTTCTTTAGTCTTTTCTGTTCAGAGACAGAGAATTCTTCCAGCATACGTTTTTTTTAGGGTTGTATATTGATTCTCATGTGGCATATTTAATATAACGTCGCTTACCTGTGACAAAATTGCACCGTTGATCGCCGCTACTACGGTGTGATATTTGGTTTGCTCTGCAGTTATGCCGGCTGTGGCAAATTGCGATTCGATTTGAGCGAACCAAAGTTCTGGTCGAGCGTGCCAGAATGGTAGTATTTTCACTGAAACACGTGCCAGCTCCTCATGTGTTGGTGGTGCTCGTGAACCTCCGGCAGCTTGCGTTGGTATACTTCGGTCTTGAGTGTTCTCTGTTTCGTTCATCTTTAATAGTTTGTCGGGGTCACCATACATATTGGTCTCTTATATTGATTAGTAGAGGTAAAATGAAAAACGGAGTTGTTCCTTAGACGAGTTCAAACTGAATGAATTTTTATTTCTTTTATAATTTATGGTTAACTCTAGAGAAGCGTTCTGTTCAAAAGTAAAAAGGTAATTCCCCGAACAAACATATTTTTCTTTTTCTTTAGACAAGGTTGTAAAAAAATATATTCTACATTTTTATAACAGAGAACTTTGAGAGAGAGTGGTCGCAAAATTTTTAAGCTCCGATATTTTTAATAATTTTAAACTTAATTTTAACATTTAAATTGGCAAAATTGGGCAAATAAAAGAGGTAACTCTTTGACTTTTTGTGAACGAGGTCTGCAATTGTTGATATTAAAGGTGAATTCACCGGTTCGTTCTGAACGTTCCGAACGATATTTTATATGTAGTTTGACGTCTCTATTTTTGAGAGAGTGAGAGAAAGAGAGTAAATTTAATGCGGAACAATTTTTGCTTGAATTGGTTTAATTTTAATTATCTTCCCGAACGAATTGAACTGTGCTGCCAGATATATAAATTTTTTATGCAAAATTGAGCTGAGCTGCCACATCATATTATATGTACATATGTATGTATAATAATATACAGAGTATATTTGTAAATTTTTTATATTTATTTAACAAAATAGCTATTAGAACAAGCACTCGACTTTCATTCATTTCTATATTTTAGTTTTATAAAAATTTGTTAAATTTAAAACAAAGCAAATTGCAATCAACTGCCACTGTGCTGCCGGCTTGTAAAAGTGACACACAACATTTACAGAGTTGTTGCATATGGTAGCTTTGTTTCTTCAGAATATTTGTTCGACTCCGGTGAATCTTCTTTGAGCAAACTCTCAGTAAACTAAAATTGTCTCTCAACGAAAATTTCCTGCAGAACGAACCGGTGAATTCACCTTAAGAAAAGTATTAGTATCAAATACGTATACTAATTAAAAAAAAGAAAGTAAAACCCAAAAATTCAACAAAACCAAAAACTAAAACTTGTCGTTCACTCTTAACATTGAACAAGCGAAAGTACATACATAAACATAATTTAAAATAAGTAACAACACAAAATAGTTAAACAAAACAAAAAGAAAATAAAACATCTTAAGTTCAATGTGTACTTCTAAAATGAGAAGTCAAAACAACAGTAAAAAAATTAGTAAACAACAGAAACTGAGAAAGCAACAACAAACTTCAAATATTATGAAGAATTCAATAGCAGCTCCCGCGCCAAGACGATTAAGAGAAGTGATCCAAACATCATTAATTGAAAATATCCCGAATTCCCGTAGCCGTACAAACGCAGAATCTCTATACTCAAATAATGTAAGCTCTCCGCTCAAGCTCATGCAAATTATGGATAATCGATTTGAAAAATTAAGTGAACAATTACAGACATCCATACAAACTATGTTTCGTGAGTGTGAGAGCCGTTTACTGAGTGAGATAGATAAAAGCTTTAACAGCATTAAAAAAGAACTGCATTGTGTTACTGAAAGAGTCGAAAAATTGGAAACAGTCGCGGTAAACATAAAAAGTATGCAAGACGAAATAAAAGCTTTGAAATCTAAAGTTAAACAACAAGAAAATATAAATGTTGCTTGTGAATTAAGGCTTAACGAAATTCCTTACAAACCTAATGAGAACTTATTATACATTTTTGATAAAATCTGCAAAACAATTAATACTTCGGTTCCAGCAATTAAAAGGATTTATCGGCTACAAAATCAAAATAATAAACATAGATCAGACTCGAGAGATGCGGTAATAATTGTCAAGTTTTGGACCCCTTATGATAAAAACTATTTCTTGAAAACACTTTCTAATTGGCGTAAAGGTAATCCGCGGTTTTTCTTTTCATTGAGACATATTGGAGAAAATTCTGACAACAAATTTTATGTTAATGAAAATCTTACGTCCACAAACTTTAAAATTCTACGTGCAGCTACTCGCCTTAAAAAAGATAAGCACATACATAGTGCTTTTACTATACGTGGCTTGGTTTACATAAAAATGTCTTCCAATGACCAAGCAATATGCATTGATGACATGGAGCATCTCAACAATTTATTTCGAGCCTCCGACGGACCTTCTGCTGCTTAAAAGGAATCCTAATATTAAAATCATATTAATATCAGTTATTTTAGCTATATTTAATTTTTTCCTTAATGAATAATTTAAATAATAATAGGGTTCATTCTAGAGACGGGATTGGGACGATGGTAAAAGTTTTGGCTAGCCAAAGGAGAGGTATCAAAATCTGTCACATCAATGCCCAAAGCTTGACACCTAAGATTGAAAAGTTTAGATTAATCTTTGAAAACTATGGCGTTGATTTGATATGCGTATACGAAACATGGTTTAAACCAGATTTCACTGATTTATCAATTTCTTTGCAAGGATACAATATCAGGAGGGTTGATAGAAATGGGTATGGAAGTGTGGCAATTTATGTTAAAAAAGGAATCGCAATTAAAGTCCTCAGTAAATCTACAGATAATGTTACTGGTGCTGATAGATCCGGAAATCTGCTAGAATATTTACTTCTTGAAGTAAGTTGTGAGGGAAAAAAACTACTTGTGTCTATAGACCTAATAATCGTATTTGTATTGAGAGATTCATGAGCACTTTGGAAACATACACTGTCACATATGAAGATGTAATTATTACAGGCGATTTTAATTCTAACATCCTAGTAAACCCCAGTCTAACTGACAGCATGCTTACACTTGGCCTTAATTCCCCAAACACAATCAATGCTACACATTTTACAAGCACCAACAACACACTACTTGACCTTTTCTTCGTCAGTGATATTTCGAAGGTGTTGCTTTATGACCAACTGTCTGCATCTTGCTTTTCACGTCATGATCTAATTTTCATGACGTATAATTTTCAGTTGAATGTGCCTGACCAATTTGTTAGATATCGGGACTTTAAAAACATTGACTATGTTAGATTAGAAGAATTTCGCAGCATTGATTGGAGTGTGATATATAACTTAATTTCTATTGACGATCAACTCTCTTTTCTGCAGTGCAACCTAAACTACTTATACGATCTTGTAGTTCCCTTAAGAACGAAAATTGTAAATAGGCATAATAAGCCCTGGTTCACTCACGACATTGAACAGGCGATTAATCGCAGAGATCTTCTATATGCCCAATGGAAACGTTTTAGAACCACAGAGTTGCATGACGAATATCGTGTATCACGTAAGATTACCAACAGTTTAATTAAAAAAGCCAAGTCAGACTACTATGCTACTAAGTTTTCTACTGCCATAGGCTCGAAGAAAACTTGGCAAACGATTCGAGAAATTGGCGTTGGCAGTCCTGGTAGCCAAGAACCTTGTGCTGTCGATGCAAACACCTTAAATGACCAGTTTCTAAGTACTCCAATTGGACAACCAAACTCTGATTACTACCATTTCTCCAATGATATTTTAAACAATAATTTCAATTTCGCAAATGTAAGTCAATGTGATGTCTTATCCAGCCTACTATCAATAAAATCCAATGCAGTTGGTGTGGATGGGATAGATCCTAGGTTTTTGAAAATTCTCATTCCAAAACTTCTTCCTTTTATAACATTTGTTTTCAACAAGATTCTTACTACCAACCGCTATCCCAAAATTTGGAAGCTTGCTAAGATTATTCCTATTCCTAAATCTAGTTCTGATTACAGGCCGATAGAAATCTTGCCGTTTTTATCTAAAGCCTTTGAAAGATTAATTCATAACCAAGTTATACATTATCTTGAAACTAACAATTTACTCACTGACCGGCAATCTGGTTTTCGTAAAAATCATAGTTGTATAACGGCCCTCGTAGATGTTGCTGAAGATATAAGACAACAGGTAGACTGCGGTAACGTTACATTTTTAGTTCTCCTGGATCATTCCAGAGCATTTGATACGGTGGACTATAACATTTTGTGTCTTGAACTTAAACACATGTATAGATTTGCATCAACTGCCACAGATCTAATATATTCATATCTAACCAATAGATATCAATATGTTGAGAGAGCTACCTCCGTTTCAAGCTTTTTGCCGTTAAGTCGAGGTGTTCCACAAGGTTCGATCTTAGGCCCTCTACTTTTTTCGCTATACATGAATGATCTTAAGGATAAACTCGAATACTGTAGGGTTAGATTGTATGCAGATGACGTTCAGCTTTATATCAGTTGCAGCAAGACCGATGTTGATGATTGTGTAAGGACTTTAAACCAGGAGTTAGGTATCATTCATGATTGGGCCACCGCTAATGGGCTAGCAATTAATCCCACTAAGTCCAAACGTTTGATTATTAAAAAAAAGGTATTAAAACTTGACTGTAATCCTATTTTAATTTTAAATAACCAGGCCATAGATATTGTTAACTCTGCCAAGAATCTCGGTGTATACTTTAACAACACTCTGACTTGGTCTAATCACATTAACTATGCCTGCGGTCGAGCGTTCTCAATGTTAAGGAATCTTTGGCAAACTCAATATTGTACTCCAATTAAAATTAGAATACTTCTTGCAAAGTCTTATTTAATACCTATCTTATTGTATGGCTGTGAATTATTTGCCAGCTGCGATAGTGAAAGCAAAAGGAAACTTAATGTGGCGTTTAATAACATTATTAGGTATGTATATGGTCTAAGAAGATATGACCATATCTCACCCTATGTAACTTTACTTTACGGCATTAGCTTTGATGATTTTTTAAGAGTGCGAGTTTTACTGTTTATGCACAAAATTATATATACACACCAGCCCAAACATCTCCATGAACGTTTAAACTTTTCAACACTTGATAGGGGCAAAAGAATTGACTTAAGTCTTGTGTATGGGACGTCGAAAAAACATAAATAAAATAAAATAAATAAATAAAATAAATAGATGTGTATGTAGGGGAACGTACGCCACAGATCAAAGAATTTGCATAAAATTTTGAGTAAAAAAATTTTTAGGTGTTGTACAAGCTTTTCAAAGACGACCCCAATTCTGGAAAATTCATCATATCAAAAACCGATGAAAATGTTGAGAAAGTGAGGAAAATGATGATAGTAATTTCAATTTAAGAACTTTAATTAAATAAATGAGTTCATAATAAGGAAATGATTATCACTGGTTGCCAGCAAATTTTCCATTTGAATAATTTTTTTATATTTTCTTACATTAAAACATTATTTCAAAATAGAGCTATTTATTGTTTATGTGACACCCTATGGCCAACCAGTTACTAAGTACTCGGATACCCCATACGGTTGCTAACTTTTAAAAATAAAATTTTCCATACACGTTTGCTAAAATTTTTTAAAATAAATCCGTTAATCTTTTTCATCGGAAAAAACAAACCAAGGTTATCTTTTTTATTGGTAAAGTAAACCCCCAAAGTGGTGACCCCGAAAAGTTACTGTTTTTGCCAAAAGGAAGGAGAAAGGGATTTTTTCTGATTCGACGCCATCTTAACATTTTACGAACGGTGAATCGAACGCAATTTTTTCGACATTTAAAAAAAATGGAACCAAAACGCGACCACGATACCTCAACGGAAGCTAACAGAGCTGTAGAACCACCTCGAAATCCATCACCAGCACAAAACCTTTCTGTTGTCTACGCCAGACTACCCGCAAATGTCTAACACAAATATTGAAGCTTGGTTCACTACGATGGATTTTTGGTTCACAGCCTCCGGCATCGTAGCCGACAAGCAGAAAACAGCAACTGTATTGGCGGCGCTCGACCCTAACGTCATTTCGCAGCTGGCCGACGTTATTGCCTCTATGCCACAGGTTGGCAAGTATTAACACATTAAAACGAAAATTATGGAGCACTTCGCCGACAGCGAGCAACGACTTCTGAATTGCCTCCTATCTGAACTCCCACTCGGCGACAAAAAGCCTTCAGATTTATACTTCGAAATGAAGCACATTGGGGGACGCAGCATTAAAAGAATTATGGATTAAACGATTACCTGACTTCGCCCAACCTGTCGTGGCAGCTTCAACGGGTGCGCCATCTGAGTTTACGAAAATTGCCGATTCTATAATAGACGCAATGGCTGCCAACCACATTAACAAAATTCAGCGGCAACCAGAGGGTGAAGTCAACGAGCTGCGTCGCGCCATTTCAGAATTAGGCAAAAAATTTGACAAACTCCGCAAAACCACGATCTCCAAATTCCTCGAGACACCGAAGTCGCTCGCAAGTACGCCTTAAAAATTTCTTAAACCTAAATAGCAGTGAATGTTGATACCATAGAACATTCGGCAAAAACGCTAAAAAGTGCCGTAGTCCATGCCTTCTTAAAAAACAACAGGTGAACACAATGTCTGCAGCAGCATCACCATCGTCAAATTGACTCAAAAGGCCGACGGAGAAGCCTTGCGAAAGCCCTCCTAGCAAGTGCCATATATTTCGCCTACAAATTAAAGATAAGTATACTCAAACAAATTTTTTAGTAGATAGCGGCGCAGATGTTTCTGTTTTGACTTTAAAATTCAAATTACCTAATATTCGTCCAACTACCATTACGTTATTTGCCGCTAATGGATCACCACTAAAGGTTATTGGTGAGAAACATTTAAAAATAGATTTTGGTCTACAACGCGACTTTTATTGGTCATTCGTGGTGGCCAACGTAACGTCACCAATAATCGGGTGGGATTTCATTAAACATTTCGATTTATTAATTGACTTAAGGCGTAATCGGCTTATCGATAGCAGCACTTGCTCAGTTTCGTAGCTTACAGCTATAAATTTTTACAAAACAACCATTGAAACAATTGAAATTAACGAGCCATTTGCTACAATATTAAAACAATTTCCTGGCATTGCACAACTATCGCCATACGGTTCTGCAACAAAATCTACCATAGTTCACCGCATCGAAACATCGGGACAACCGGTTTTTTGCGGACCACGCGGTCTTTGCCCCGAAAAACTTGCCACAGCAAAAAAAGAATTTAATTTTTTACAAAAAAGCGGTGTATGCCAACCATCTAAAAGTAATTGATCCAGCCCATTACATATGGACGGATCTTGGCGACCGTGTGGTGATTATCGCGCCCTTAATTCGCAGACGCTACCCGATCGCTACCCCTACCTTTTTTAACGGATTTTACCACGAACTTGAAGGTATTTTCGAAAATAGATTTACAGAAAGCGTTTCATCAAGTACCAATTCACCCAGACGATGACCCGAAAACCGCCATCAGTACGCCATTCGGTCTCTTCGAGTTCAAATATATATAATATATACTTCTCATATTCGCCCATACATTCCGAAAGAATTTCGCAGGCAGGTTTTATCAACGGTTCACAATTTATCACACCCTGGTGTGCGCGCTTCTACAAAAATGGTTTTAGCCAGATTTTGCTGCCCTGGTATCCGTAAAGACTGCGCTAATTATGTACGAAGTTGTTTGCAGTGTCAACGCTCAAAAATTCAAAGAAACACCCGACACACCAAAAGAGCGATTTTCCCACATCAATATCGACATTGTCCGTCCATTACCGTTATGAGAAGGACAACGTTACTGTCTAACCGACCGTTTCACTCGTTGGCCCGAAGCTGTCCCAATACCCGACATGTCAGCCGAATCGATAGTAAAGGCAATTGTAAGCCAATGGATTTCGCGGTTTGGTGTGCCAACTCGCATAACTTCCGACCTGGGACGTCAATTTGAATCCAGTATTTTCGCCGAACTTTTAAAAACTATTGGCTCAACACACGTGCGTACCACTCCATATCACCCGCAATCGAATGGTATAAGCGAAAGGTGACACCGTTCACTGAAGGCAGCTATTTTGTGTCATGACCCGGCAAGATGGGTACATCATCTTCCAGTCATCTTACTAGGACTTCGTGTTGCGTTTAAACCAGACATTGACGCTTCACCAGCAGAGACGGTGTACGGATCAACACTTACTATGCCTGACGAATTTTATCCAGCCAGCAAATTTGCATAATACAAGCAGCAACTACTTATATGAATTTCGCCAAACAAAAACAACACGTTTTTATCCGCAACGATACTATCCGACCTTCGCTCACACACCCTTATGATGGACCTTTCTTGGTAATAAAGCGTAATGAAAAATTTTACACTGTTTCCATCAAAGGTCGCCAAAGCAATATCAGTATCGATCGGCTGAAACCTGCTATCATATCAAACGAGTAGGCTTATACCAACTCAAATACTTCAGACGCACCAACAACAATAAATACTTCGCCTGAGGTGCCTTCAAATAGTTCAACACGACCAATACTAAAAAAAAGGATCTCAACTCTGGTAGTACAGCAACCGCCTTCAATCCAACCACCTACTCTTCGCCTAAAGAATTAAATCCTAACACTACTTCAAGTGGCAGACGGCTCACGATACCTTTAAGGTACAGGTGAACCTCCTCCAGCGGGGGGATTGATGTGGCACCCTATGTTAGAGAACCAACCAGTTACTAAGTACTCGGATACCCACTTCGGGGGGACGTTTCATGTTTTTTGGTATCACTAATAGAAACTACTTTTAAGGCATTATAAATATTGCTTTTCGCCAATACGGTTGCTAGCTTTTAAAAATAAAATTTTCTATACACGTTTGCTAAAATTTTTTTAAATAAATCTGTTAATCTTTTTTATCGGAAAAAACAAACCAAGTTTATCTTTTTTATTGGTAAAATAAACCCCCAAATTTATTTATAGTTTTATAATAACTTGAGGATATAATTATTGCACCTTCGTGAATATTATTAAAATAGCACCGTAAATGCACCAAAAGTAATTAAGCGGATCCCGAAATAACGACTGATATTTCAACAATTATTTGATCAAAAGTCACTTTCGTTAGTATAAAGTAGTAAAAGCTCGTTAGCTTGAAATACATGTATTAAAATTGATTCAATATGAGTATCTCGTAACAAAAGGCGTCTTTGTCCGCATCTATGATATTTTGGAGCGTTTTCCATTCACCGAATTGTATTTGATACATTTTTCAAATCAATTGGGGTTTTTTGTTCACACTACTTAATATTCTGCATAAAGAGGTTTGCTTTATTTGAGTCGATAGAACAATCTATGTATATAATTCAAAATTTAAAGATGATTTCATGTAAATTTTGACCGCGGCTACGCCTCAAATGGTTCATACGGTGGGTCTAATTACTACATACTCTTTCCAACATATCGGCAGGTATCTCACGAATAAATTCTTCAATATTGGCTTCCAATGCTTCTACCGATGCGGGATTTTCCCTATAGACATGAACCTTAACATAGCGACAAAAATAGTCTAAAGGCATTTAATCGCACGATCTAGCCAGCCAATTAAACGGCCACAAACGTGAAATAAACTGTTCACCGAACGAGGCTCTCAACTGGGTCATTGTTTCGCATGCTGTGTGGCAACTGGCACCATCTAGTTGAAATCACATGTCAACCAAGTCCGGCTTTTCTTTTTTGGGCATAAAAAATTTTTAATCATCGTACGGTAGCACTGACCATTCACAGTAACGTTCCTGCCTTCGTCGTCTTTCAAAAATGATGCCACCGGCCCAGAATCCACACCAAAAAGTGTATTTTTCGGTATGTAATGCTTCTGGCTGCTTCACACCTAATAGGGAAATTTTGCTTTTTCACGTATCCATTCAACCAGAAATGAGCTTTGCCGCTGGACACAGTTTTCCGATAAAAGAAATTGGAGGATGCAATTTCTTAACCGAACATGAATTTTGATAATAAAATTCAATAATCTGCAGCCGTTGTTCGTTTGTAAGTCGATTCATGGTTATATTATAGACCAAACTGAACATGTCTAACAGCAACATATTACACGAAAACAACTGAGCTGCCAAAAACAATGTTGCCGAAAATAAAGTTGCTTACTTTCTTTCATAACACAGTTTTTTAACACTATTGTCACCACAAGTTTTTTTTCCTCTTCACTGGAAATACTCAAAAATTGTGCAAATTCCAAAAAAATTCAAAAGAATATCGTCCTATAGCAATATTGCCGTACCTCTCAAAATTTTTTTAAAAACTCCTTCATAAACAAATTCTGGAATATGTTACTCAAAAAAACTTGTTAACTACCTATCAGTCAGGCTTTAGGCAAAAACGTGGATTCATAACAGCACTCTCTGAAGTTGCAGAAGAGATCCGATCAGGGTAATATCGCCTTTGTAATACTTCTGGATCACTCAAAGGCGTTCGATACAGTCCATTACGAAATTTTATGTTGGAAACTGAAACAACTATTTAATTTCTCAACGACATCAACAAAGTTAATATCAAACTATTTGAGCAATAGATATCAGGCTGTATTTTTTGACTCAAGATTTTCTTCATGGCTGCCAGTTGCAAGAGGTGTGCTGCAGGGATCAATTCTCGGTCCACTATTGTACATCTTGTATTCCAATGACCTTCCGACTCAAATAAAATTCATGAAAATCCAAATGTATGCTGATGATGTTCAACTGTTCATTGGCTGTAACCTATCAACAATACGGGATTGCGTTTCAAAAATAAATTCAGACCTTTTAAGAGTAAGTGTTTGGGTAGCTTCAAATGGGCTGAGCTTAAATCTCAAAAAATCAATATGGGTTCCCATTTGCAGAACAGATGTAGGCATCCTGTATCAATCTAGAATTATTTTGGGAAACTCACAAATTGAACTTGGGTATCATCTTTAACTCAACACTTTCGTGGACAGATCATATAAATAATGCAACAGGAAAAACATATAGTATGGTAAGAATATTGTGGGCTAATCATTATTTTACACCATTGAAGATAAGAATGTTGTAAGCCAAATCATACTTATTGCCAACACTTTTATATGGGTGTGAATTGTTTTCCGGGTGTAGTGCTTCTGATAAGCGAAAGTTGAAAACTGCCTTTAATAATATCATCAGATACGTTTTCAAACTAAAAAGGACTGACAGTGCTTCCCAGTTTACAAACAAATTGTTTAATGTTTCTTTTGATAATCTTTTAAAATGTCGGAGTTTAATTTTCCTGCACAAAATAATCTACATTAAGGAACCTGACTGTCTATTTAAGAAATTATTATTCGCAAGATTGACTAGTTATATTGCATATCCGATATCATTACCAAATGTCGGAACGCCAATTTTTTGTATACGCCGTACGGCTCTCGAATCTACTTCCACATAATATCCAAAGCACAAGCAACGCAGTACATTTTAAAAGAGCAATTTTTAACTTTTTTGACTAAACGAAGCATTTTTTGATCTTATTCTTCTTATTATGATTAATTTGTCATACCAAAATATTATTATTTAAATACATATGTATTTATATTCTTTATATTTATATTCTTTATATTTATATTCTTATTATATATTCTTTATATTTATATTCTTCTATTCTCATTTTATATATGTATGTAACTTTAAAATTTTATTGTAGTACTTTATAAGCTATCCAAATTGTATATGTTGCCAATATTGATTTCTAGTACTAAATCTAAAAGATATTCCCTCTTATTATAATTGTCGCGTCGACGTCACATCAAGTCCACACTAAAAAAAGACATCAGTTCTGAACTCGTTGTAGGCAATAGTTAACTAATATTGATGGGCAATTATTGCAGTTGGATATACCTCCGCCGCCGATCATGTGAACGTGGATGATGTTTGCATGACACACATAAGAGCGGAGGGTCTGAAGGAACCACAGACCTCTACATTTTTCGAAAATGTGTACAACAAATTTTCTTATGACTTGGGAAACTTCACGAACAAAATATTAAGTGATAACGTAAAACGTCAAATATTTGATATGGTGCCTTTACAGCCTTCAGGACCTTTTCCAACAGACATCAACCAGAACAATAGATGTTTTTCAGAATCTTACTGCATTTCGTTATTTGCTTCACAAAGAAATAATATTTGATGTACGGGAATTCGAGATTGGAAGCATTTATCAGAAAGAATTAAACAACACAGTTGTTCGAGTGGCCATTCGGAAGCATGTGCTGTGTATGAATACTATACTATCGACATGGAACTTGAAAATGAAATTCGCAAAGAAGCATAATTTTGGAAAATGGTTCTACAAAGGTTATTCGATATCATACTTACCCTAGCATAGAGTTCTTTGGCTTTGATGTCCATCTAGAAAACTTAAGTCAGGAAGGATACCACGGAAATTTTCTGTCCTTTGTAGAGCTTGTCGCCCGATATGATCACATTTTGCGGCAAGTTTTGGATATGCCCAAAGGTAATAATAATTATTTCTAAGTTTTTTTTTTGTCGTTTTATTTTGTTTATAGTTATTAACTGCTTAATATCAGGACTTTTTTGAAATTGTGTTTTTTATATTTTTGGGATCTACAAGATATCTGAGTGCAACATTTCAAAATGAAATGATTGAGAGCTTGGGAAAAAACTCGAAACCCATCTACTAGAACAAATTAGAGCGTCACCGATTTTTGCCATCATAATTGATACCACACAGGACATATATAAGCATAGTTGTGAGGTATGGAGTAATAACCAGATCGGAAAATGGACAGTCAATTGATATAGAAGTAAAAGAAGTGTTTCTAGGCTTTTATGCAGCCATCAAACATGGCGCAGTAGATTAAGTCAACCAATTGACATTATTTACCGACAAAAATATTACTTCAGAAAATGTGTGGGGCAAGGCTATGATGGCGCCAGTGTGATGACTGGTGTGTATAATGGTGTACAAAAGGATATCCAACCTACCGCAGAGTACGGACATTGAGCCACTTATATTTTAAATTTGGTGATACAGTGGAGGCTCATAAAAGTTAAGACGCGCAAAAGTTAAGAATACGGAAAAGTTAAGCAGCTTTCTGTCACCATACGGAACTCTAAAAAGTTAAGTGCTTCTTAACTTTTTTGAGTAATTTTTGTTTTTATTTAATTTTTTCTATTTTTAACATCATTTTGAATTCTTATATGTATGTCGATTGTTGCATTAATATATGTAGTACTATATAAGTACATGGGTAGCATAAAAAATTCAACACATATCCAATCGTCATTTGCCGTTAAAAAATTCTTTACATTCGTACGTAATGTTTCATACTATTTTTGCATCAGTTATTAGTTTTCTTTTGATCGTAACAATGTCAGCAGCACGTAAGCAAAAAAGGTTATCAGTTGCCGAAAAATGCAAGATTTTAAAAAAATTAGATGAAGGCGTTTTGGCTAATCGATTGGCCATGGATTTTCATGATTCTGAATCTTCAATTTCTAAAATTAAAAGAAACAAAGCAAACATTTATGCTGCAGTGTCAGGTACATGTGACGAAATTGAGAGAAAGACTTTACATAAGGCAGAATTCGTAGATTTGGAGAAGCAGCTGTACAAATGGTTCTTATATCAACGTGAAAGAAACTGTCCACTAAGTGGTCCTATTTTAAAAGCTAAAAATTAATACATTTGCATACACACATATATACATGTGTATTAAATACATATTAATAATATATATACAATGTATAAATACATGTATAAACACATGCATTTTTCATATCACGGAAAAGTTAAGAATTCGGAAAAGTTAAGCACCCTCAAAACAAACTACTTAACTTTTTCGAGCCTCTACTGTATATGATGCCATTTGCAGTTGAGTGGAAATACAGATTTTTTTCGCAACGTTGCAAGATTTGTATAACTTTTTCGGAAACAGCATCAAACGTTGGGATCTACTATCAAAATTCAATGGCGAATCGGATACCACTCTAAAAAACTAGATGGTCCAGTAGGGTCAATACGATATCTGCAATAAAACTTCGTTATTTTGATATTATCAAAGCATTATCAAAAATAGTTTTAAAGAGTCATAATAAAGATGAGCGTAGTGAAGTAGAAAGTATTAAAACAAAAATTCTAAATTTCGAGTTCGTGTTGCTTTGCGAATTCATGCATCCAAAACTTTACAACAATGCGACATCAATTTGGTCGAGGCGAGTAAAGTTTTAGCAGAGACCAAAGCAAAGTTGCAAATTTATCGAAATGATTTCGAATTATTCAAGTGCAGAGCCAGTGAAACTGCAAGAAAATATGGTATTGATACCAATTTTTAAGAAAAAATGAAAAGAAAAGTTAAAAAACATTCTGATGAATCACCGATTTCCTATATTCGATTTTCTAACACTAACATTTTTATTACATGTTGACGTAGCAATTTTATTACAAAAGTGTGACGAATTCCAAAGAAAATATTAAGATATAATAGGCCCAAGTTTTTCACTTCAATTTATTAATATTTACCACCTAGTTTCACCTTAACTAACTCAAGCATGAAATGTTCACCAATTATGTAAGGAAATAATGAGCAAATATGGAGTGCTAGAATGCAACCTAACGGAAGTATTTGCAGCAATGTTATTATTCTTTACAATTCCTGTCACTTCTGCAACAGCTGAAAGGTCATTTAGCAAATTAAAAATAATAAAAAATTATTTAAGAAATAATATGGGTCAAACTCGACTCCGACATTTATTGCTAATAGCAATTGAAAGCAAAACCGCATCAAGCCTAGATTTAAACGAAGTAATTGATACTTTTCGAAAACTAAAGCTAGGAAAAAATTGTAAATATAATTGTTATTATCTTTATATAATAAACCCTTTATATAATAAACCCTTGAATCTTCTCTATTTCGTTTTATTAGCCAAACCTGCACCAAGTATTGATTGTAATTTATGTTGTTACTGTTTTAATACTTTTATTACCTGCCATGCAGTGCACAAAAAGAGCTTAAGAAGCTTAGCATTTTTAAAGTATTTGTATATTTCAAAAATCACATCAAACACAAATTACAGATTTTTTACATTAATACATATGTATTGACATTGTAACTCTTTTCATTTATTTATTTTCTTATAAATTCTCATAAAACGTCAATAAAAAAAAAATCCCTCTAAGACGTATTTTTTAAATTTTACTCCCGATAAATCGAAATCTCACGCTTTGAATGCTTTCAATCATGATTTGGCTAAAAGGGTACTGATGATTTGGTTAGCGCCAATGAAATGCAGGCATATACCTAGCTAAGCCAACAACAAACAATAACATATTAAAATAGTTATTTTGGAGAATATCTCGAATAACAAATTTCTTATTTTTATTTTATAAAACCTAATCAGTTTGCATAGCAGTGGGGCCCCATTTTTTAATTTGCCCCAGGGCCCTTGGTTACCTAGCTACGCCACTGTCTTCAACCAATTATCATTTGATGTCCTTCCCATGATGTTGAAGCACTAAGACAACAAACACAAAAATGAAACATATCCCCACAACAAAAAATCAGAAATGGCTCTGAAATTTTCTAATAAAAAGTAACAAAATTTTAGGATGATTTGTCCTATTCTTTGATTTGGGGTCCATTTATAATTGATTATATTGGGGCATATCGCACTGCAGCACCGGAATCGCCGATTTTAAACTGCAGTTTTTATAACATTTTAATTTTTTTTTCAATTGGATACTCATAATACTATAAAAATTTTGAATTGGAATATGCATTTCTTTAAAATTTTTGTATGTAAGTACATACAGTAGAATCCCGATAACTCGTAGTCGCAAGGGACCGACCGTTTATTACGACTTATTGAGATTTTCGTGAGATTTCGATTTATCGGGAGTAAAATTTAAAAAATACGTCTTAGAGGGATTTTTTTTTTATTGACGTTTTATGAGAATTTATAAGAAAATAAATAAATGAAAAGAGTTACAATGTCAATACATATGTATTAATGTAAAAAATCTGTAATTTGTGTTTGATGTGATTTTTGTACACTTAAACGATCAATTATATTGTCCAGTTTAAAAATAACTTCAAAGGATGCATCATCAGTTTCTGTTTGCATAAGAAAATCACTAATTTTTTGAACGCTAGATTTGACACATTTAACAGAAACACGTGGAATTTCCACATCGTTTTCATCGTTGTCGTCCTGTTCATCAACTTCTAAGCCCAAAATATCATCATCCGTCAAAATTCCTTCTGTAGCCAAGCCATCGTCAAAATGAACGTACTCATAGAACGTTATGGTGGATTCTTCATTTTGTGGAATTTCATCCCATTGCGGTACGTGAACTATCTCACTGCTGACTACCATTTCGTTTGAATCGGTGAAACCGCAAGCTCTAAAACAGTTTTTTATAGTGGATTTTGAAACATTCTGCCAAGCTTTAAAAGCATAATTTATGGCAGAATATAAATTGATGTTATGATTTTTTTCTTCTTGTATATTTTGTATCATTTGTGAAACTATTTCTTTTCGGTATAATGTTTTAAAGTTTTGGATAATGCCTTTATCCAGTGGTTGTAGTTTGGAAGTGGTATTTGCCGGCAAAAATTCAACATGAACATGACTTAAATCTTCATCAATTTTGTGTGCAGGACAATTATCAACAAACAATAAAATTTTACGATGTTGTTTTTCCATTTGACTGTTCAAACATTTTAAGCCATTCATTGAATAAGATTGCAGTCATCCATGCTTTCTTGTTGGCACGGTAAGTGACGGGTAATGTTTTCACATTTTTAAAACATCTAGGTTTTACTGATTTACCAATTATTAGTGGCTTTAGTTTCTCTGTGCCATCCATATTGGCAGCAAGCATTATTGTAATGCGGTCCTTACTGCTTTTACCACCATGGCACTTTTCACCCTTTAAGCTCATAGTGCGATCAGGAAGACACTTGAAAAACAAGCCCGTTTCGTCCGCATTGAAGATATTTTTTGGGTCAAAGCCCTCTGTGAGTTGACTTAGCTTAGCACGCCATTCTGAACACACATCATCATCCACAGAGGCACTTTCCCCGCAAATTTTCCGAAAACTTATGTTATGTCGCTTTTTGAACCGATCAAACCAGCCATCACTCGCTTTAAATTCTGGAAAACCTAATTTTACAGCAAATGCTTTAGCCTTTTCCCTCATAAGTGCTCCGCCGACTGGTATGTTAGAATGACGACACTGCTCAAACCATTTTAACAGTGCTTTTTCTAAATTTGGATGCTCAGATTTTTTTTGTCTTTTTAATTTATTGTTTGACGAAAGGTTTAAATAAAACTCGCGTTTTTTAAAATTGATGTTAAAGTTGATGGAGCTATTTTATATCTAGCTGCAACTTCAACTTTTTTTCTCCACTCGATACTGCATTAATAATTTCTTGTTTTGTTTTTACGCACAATGTGTTGCAACTCCGCTTTGACATTTTTACTTAATGAACTGAAAATGCGCTACAAATTCAAGTTGAATAGAGCAAAACACTATGGTAAACACAAAATACATAACGGTAAATAATATGATCATTTTACGGCGACATAATTTTTTTGTTTTTTTACAATTACGAGTTAGAAGAAGTTTTAGTGAGAAATTACAACTTATAAGACGTTTTGCCAAATTGACTTTGCAAAAAAATTACGACTTATTGATTTTTTCAAGGGACCGACCAATTATTACGAGTTAGTGAGATTTACGAGTTATCGGGATTGCGAGTTATCGGGATTCTACTGTATATGAATGTCGCACAACGAAATCTTTTCTAATTTAACTCCAATTTTTTTCTATTTAAATCTATCTTCGAGTATATTCATAATACACTAAACCTTTTGATTTGGGATATGCATTACCTTAAAGGATACGTAAATAATTTTGAATGTGTTTTGTTTTTTTTTGTGTTTTTAAGCATTTTTATTTATATAGGTAAGTATATATATATATATATATATATATATATATATATATATATATACATATACATATACTTATGTACATATGCATATATATGTACATATGTACATATATGTATATGTTTCGGTGAGCTCAAACTAAAATCTCATCAGACATCATTATATCGAGCCTTTGCTGCAATAACGCAATAATTCAAAAAAGGTTGTTTTGCAGAAATTGAGTTTAAAGTTTTAAATTTACACACAACTTAATGGTAAGAAAAAATTTGGTTCTTTTCTCAAGAGCTGAGTATACAAAATATTTTTATAACAATTTTTAAATAATATAAAAAACGACAAGGCGAATAATTTCGTAATACAACCTTAAAAAATTCAAATTTTGAGTTACTACGGTATTGCAACCAAAGGCTCGATATAATGTTTTTTTTCATGATCGTAAGAGACATAAAAGATAAATTGACTGCAAACAATATAAAACTCAAAAAATAATACATTTACATATGTACATACATACATACGTATTTACATACATACATACATACATATACATATGTATGTACATACTTATATTTATGCATGCGAATCAAATGAACTTTTAAATTTCAATGTAAAATTCTTGGAGTTCAACGCTTTGTAATTGAGGACGTTTTTAAAATTATTCTGTTGAGCATATTTCAAAAGCTTTTCTTCAAAGCTATTAATTTCATCTTTGCGAGCTGTTGTTAACAGTTTCGTCTCCATTATTAAAAGAGATTTGTGATTTAAAAGATTGACAAAACTATCTTGAAGAAATGTGAAATAATTATATCCGACAAATGCTACATCGAAAAATCGTGACCATTGTCGTGATGAATTTTGTTGCAGAGATAAAATATAATCTGATGACAAGAAATTAATTTTAACGCCATCTATAAAAACCCAAGGCTTATCATATTCCTTTAGGTTTTCAGTATCGATCTCATGGTGTGTTAAGCATTGACCCATTTTAAGACGAACTGCGCCGTATTTGTGTGATTGTGTTGCATCGTGTTCGTAAGTAGTTTGGGTTAACAGCTCATGAAATAGCTCCAGCAAATTACGTTCGGTAATGTCAGTTGAACGGTAATCGTTTTCCCCGTGCATAGACTTGAGCATACGCTCATCACTTGTTTTCAAACCAAAAGCTGCAAACGGGCCTGTTTGGATATCGCCAACATAGCCTCTATGAATAAATTTATCGCCATTGCGAGCTAGACCAGCTGCAAGTGTCTTATTTGGCATACTATATTCGTATTCAGGAAAAGTGAATGCAATACCCGTCTCACGCCAATATCGATATTCCTAAGAAATAAACAACAATTTACATTAGCAGACGTTATGAATGTATATATAAATGTGCGTAAATAACCGAAAAGCTTTCTCATCGCTCAATCATATTTATGAATATGTAATCTCGTTACTCTTTCGTAAATGTTACGGCTTCGTAAACTTTGCGCACAGCTTTAAAGTTTTTCTTTTAGTACTTAGAATCACTTTGGAATACGTAAAAGCTTGCAAACAGTGTTGTCAACAATATCCAATAAAAAGGGTATTGAATAAAATAAAATAAACACAAATAAAGCCGTCAGCTATTTGTTTTTCTTTACTATGATACAAATCTTTGGATTTTCATTGGATATTGTAACAGAAAATTAATAAGATTTTTAATATATCTCATCAACATCACACTTCAAATCAAATGAAGGTTATATTATAATGCGTGTACCTTTCCATTGGCTTATAACACAACCAAGTCCTTTGTTAGAAAAAATTAGTTTTTACATTTTTAAGTCTGACTTTCGAACAAGAGTTGTGTTGCCTTGAAAATTCATAGGTATAAAGGTAAAAAGTAGAGTTGTTGGGAAAAGCACTAAAAATTATTCAGATAATCTCCCAATATGAATACCCGTCTACTATATTAAAAATAGGACTAGTAAGTCTATTTTTGTATATAAATCTAAATTTTTAAATATGTATTTGTTTCCGAAATAAAAGAATGTTATCATATTTCAGTATAAAAGTTGCAACAATTCTCAGACTCAAAGGCTACAAAATATTGTATGCAGCAAGCGCAGGTAATAATAAAAATTTAGATCACGTATTTTAGCATGTATCTCCAATTTGTCTGATTACAGCAATGAAGAGAGAGGGTTAAACGTTAACCCAGAAAAAACTGAAATTGGCCTATTTACAAGAAAGACGAGGATAGCTCCATATGATGAGCCGCGCTTTCTTGGAAGGACAATAAATATTTCCAACAGGGTGAAGTATCTAGGCGTCATTCTCGATCGGAAATTAAAATGGAAAGACCACATAAACGAAAGAGTCAAAAAGGCTCATATATGTTGGTCAATCTGTAAACGGGCCATAGGCACAAGATGGGTGCTGAATCCAGAGATGACACACTGGCTTTATAGCAGCGTTATCAGGCCGATTATGACCTATGCTTCTATAGTGTGGTGGACATCGATGGAATATAAATGCAACATCAAAACAATACAGAAAGTTCAGAGAACCTGCTGTCTTGGTATAAGTGGGGCCTTCGGAACGACATCAACAGGGGCGATGGAAACAATATTATCCATCCAGCCAATCGAAATTCGTATAAAATACGAAGCGGCTCTTACAGCAAAACGACTAAAGGTGATGGGTGAGTGGATCAATCAGGAACAGGAAGCGCATCATCAACGAATCTTTACGGCCATAGGAGAGTCCATACCGGAAAATGTCGCAAATGACCGTATACCGGAGACTAGACTAGAGGCCAACTGTGAAACATTGATCCCCGACATCCATTCCTGGTTGACCGACTCTTGGAACCAGATCCCCATGGGACTTCATTGTTACACGGATGGATCAAGGTCGATAGCGAAAACGGGACTTGGTGTTTACATAGAAAACACCACGGAACTGTTTTTCCGCCTACCGGACTATTGCACAGCTTTGCAGGCGGAAGTTCGGGCGATAACGGAGTGTATCAGGGAACTCAATGTAATGGGGAGGTCAGGACTTGTAAATATATTTACAGATAGTCAGATGGCCATCAGAGCAATCTCAGCGGAACGCACTAAATCACGTACAGTTTGGGATTGCAAAAACGCTATTAACAGTTACTCTACACATGGTGCACTGCGTATCATATGGGTGCCAGGGCACGCGGGGATAACTGGAAATGAGAGGGCAAACTCACTTGCTGTTAGGGCAATAGAGTTAGGTAATATAAGCTTAGAATGCGCGAAACCTTTCGATGCAGTTAACTCCGAGCTAAAGACTTGGGCACAAAGGGCCCATTCAACTCTCTGGAATAACGAATCCATGGGAATCAACACAAAAATTCTATGGGGAGATCCAGACGAGAGAAGAACGAGGGAGCTACTAAGCCTTAGCAATCCCGAACTTAGTCGAATAATGGGAGTTGTCACAGGGCACTCTCAACTACTGGCACATCTTAAATGCATGGGAATAGCGAGAGGAGATGAATGTAGAGCATGTGGGGAGGAGAGCGAAACATTGGAAAACTATTTGTGCCAATGCCCCGCCTTCTCACAAATAAGGTCCCGATATCTTGGGGGTGACATCTTACCGGACATAAGCCGATTACGGGGAATATTCTGGAGGAAATTAAGGAACTTTGTGAGTGACACGGAGTTTCTCTAGATCTTTGAGTCAATATGTCATGGTTAAACCCAAGGGAGCGCACAACAAGCCTTCACTGGCTTAGGTGTATGTCGTACGACATGGGCTATCACACCCCTCCTGTCAACCTAACCTAACCTAACCTAACAGCAATGAAGATATTGTGACAGAAACTTGGGAAATAGGGAGATCTTCCTACAGCTACGTGGCTCATGACAAAGACCAAACATTTCTATCATCATAGGAGCAGACATCAACGAGCACTACCACGTCTGGAAAAGTTCAAACAACAACTTCAGATGTGAGTATATTTTTCATATTCTACGGTACAAAAATTTATTGGTTGCAAACAAATGTTCGACCAATATTCGTCAATTCAAAAAAAACAGTCAATGCTGGCGATTCTCTGACTACTGTTCTTTCTCTAACTCTTCGCTACTTGATTCTCTCCATCGCAAAATGTAGAATTGGAAAATATTTAAGCGTCATCATTTTGAACAAAAAATTTGCCAGGAAGGACAACATCCATCGGGTGCGGGTGCCATCGTTCTGTCTACAGGAATGACTACAGAAGGGGAAATGTAGTTGGAGGAGTTGCGTGCATTGTAGAATTCGGGATCAAAATGTTCTTCAGACTCCAGAACGTACAACATCCTATAGAAGGAACTGTACACCACCAAAACAGCATACAAAGTGGCGGCACTAGAGCTACAAATACAATAATACAACAAAAATATGCATTTTTAGTGCTCTCAAAAACACTACCGAATATACATATATGTAGCAACAAAACTCACAAACTCATGACAAAAACACCCATGTAGTAAATGAACTGAAATATAGCAAAGCAAAAAATAATCATCTGGCGTAGCGCTGCCCCCTTGTTAAGAAATTTCACCATATCAATTTGCAACATTTAACTGAAGACTAGAATTGTCGGACATAAGTACAGGATCATATGTTCAGGAACAGTAAAGAACATCAATAGCCGAACATTTTTGGAAATAGTGCATAGTGATTATCGAGACTTTGAAAATATTTCAGTTTAAGGCACAGTGAACAATCATAAACAACGATATATACTCCAAGTGTTGCACATAACATAAAGATGCCAATATCTCGCACAAATATTTCAAGGCAGATATAGAGAATGTAGCACAGAATTAAAGGTGCTTTATTAAATACAAAGATAAGACACATAATTCGCTTTTATTAAAAAAGTATAAATGTAATTGAAAGTATGTTTTTTAAAGAAATTCTTATGGGGTCACTGTATAATTCGATCGGAAGAGAAATCTGTTCGAATTAGTATGATATTAACATTGAAATTCGGAAAAAAAATGATATTCGTTTCGATTTACGGAAAAACCTTGCGTTTCCAAAAATTTATTTTAAAAAACTCACCTGCGAGCATATTTGCTTCCCATTTCGTTCTTTAAGCACCATGTTCAGATCCCAGTCAAATTGACCCTCCCGATAGTCGTAACGTGTTCCCAACTGTTTCCTTACTCTTGCATTCCAATATTCTTGTATCTTGAAAGCATCTTTTTCTCTCGAAAACCAAAAATTTAAGGCGTTCTCCAAGCCATCACGTTCACTATATTTAATTTTATCAAAATTCATCATTGGTGTCAAGCCCTTAAGACAAGCATCTTCGGAAACAGCTTTGAGCAAGGACTTTGCTTTAAGTACCAAGTAATGGTGGGAAGAAGCTCTCATTAACGAATTTCCATAGACATCCATAAACAAATGCGCTTTCGTTCGAACATTTAAAACATCAGCATTTTCCAATGCGATGGCAAGTAAAATTAAATTTCGCGCAAGTATCTCCACACAACCATCGACAAGATAAAAGTTTAAAATAGGATTCATTTCCTGGGAGCTGTGTGTGTACAGTTTGGCCATAGTCTTAATTATGTGCCGGGGATCATTTGCCCCAAATAGCAATATATTTATTTCTTTCCCACATTGCTTTTTCTTGTCGTCATTTTCACTTTCTTGCTCAAGGCTTTCATCTTGATTTCTAAAAATATTTAAATACTCACTAAGCAAATCTAATGCTTCACTAAAGCCCCAAAACATTTTTTGCTATTCTTTTCTAAATTGTTGTAGTAAAATTTATTGTTTTTCTGAAATATTATTTTTTTTTTAATGTTGCTATGGTTTGTTTATCCTCATTAAATTTTCCCACCTTTCGAGGCCTTGCCACCTTTCATATTAAACAAATTACATTAATAAGGGAAGTTCTACAACAAATACAACAATATAAAAACCATGGTATCAAAAAACAATGTGCATTCAAACTTGAATAGACGAAAGTAGAAAATTTCAGCAATTGTTCTTCTTTTTGTTATTTTTCACATTGTCAACTTTTGTTGAACCAATTCATATTTTGATTAGATGAAGAGGAACTAGTGCACGTACTTTCATTCGATTTTGTTCTCTCATTTGTACATTTTCACACACAGAACAATCTCATCATTAGAAACAGCGATGGAAACGTAACTGGAAAATTTAAGAAAAAAATTAAAAATTTAATCAAACCGCTTCGCTTAAACGAGCTCAGTACTTTAAAAAAATGTTCTTTGAACCGAGAGTATATGGTTGATTCTGATATTACAGCAGAGTAATAACGACAATAAATATAATCAATTATTTATTTAAAAATTAATCATTTAAAATCAGTTTATTTGTAAAAATTATAAAATAAAAGAAAAAACTTAATGTACATAAATTAACAATTATTATAATTGAGGGGGTTAAATGCAATTTGCTTTTAAGCCCATTGAGACCGCTGTTAGTAAAAAGTTTCGCGGTCTATTACGCTTATTTGCTGGATCCAAAATGGGCAATATGTGCAAAACGCTGCATAGCCTAGGACGCGATTCGGATATTTTTTAAAAAATTTCTTTAATTTGTCATTTAAGAATCGTTTTTGCATTAACATTTTCCCTTTTCGGACGAACTGACGCTTGCCAGGACAAATTCGGCTGTTAATATCAAGCTCAAGAAACTCCTGTACTGATTTTTTTGGCATCATATTTTCGCTTTCGAAAATGGATCAAAGATGAAGTATTCATCTAATCTTTCGATGTTCCCTTGCATTTTAAGAATTTTATTATTTTACCTGAAATTACTTTAGTGAACATTTGCCTTTCTCGTTCCGATTTCATACTTTTTTTATTATTATAATTATTGACTAGCTGCTCTCGTAAACTTGACCGAACAAGGTTTTTTATTTTTTGCAATTTCCGTACTGTGAGATATTCCAGAATCCAGAAGCATTTTATTTACCTTTGAATGTGGTGATCCTACATATTCTTTAGAGAAAATACGTATGTATAAAAATCTGACAATAATTTTCTGAAACATTTAAAAAAATTAGTGGCTCTTATCCCATCAGAGGTGTATATCAAAGTACACATTTGTAACATTTGCAGTTCTATATATTAATTACAAAAAAAAAAAAAACACGTGTACATACGTGTATATATTTGTATGTATCTTCTTTATATATATAATTCTACTGTACGTGTGTTGTGACTGAACTCCTCCTAAACGGCTGGACCGATTTGCATAAATTTGTTTGTATGCGTTTGGGTGGCGCCCCGGGTGGTTTAGATTTACAATTCGGTCCAATTGGACAAAGGGGCGTGGTACCTCCCATACAAACCACAAATTAAAAATCAATTATTTTTGCTCTTGATACCCGGTATTTGCACAAAATTTGGTACATCGGTTTGCTGCAAATATGGGCGGGATTGTATAAAGGGGCGTGGTACCTCCCATACAAACCACAAATTAAAAATCAATTATTTTTGCTCTTGATACCCGGTATTTGCACAAAATTTGGTACGTCGGTTTGGTGTGCATTTTCTAAGTGCTGCTGCAAATATGGACGGGATTGTACAAAGGGGCGTGGAACCTCCCATACTAATCACAAATCAAAAATTTATTATTTCTGCTCCTGATGACGGTATTTAAACAAAATTTGGTACGTCGGTTTGGTGTGCATTTTTTAAGTGCTGCTGCATATATGGACGGGATTGTACAAAGGGGCGTGGTACCTCCCATACAAACCACAAATTAAGAATCCAATATTTCTGCTCCTGTACTTAAACAGATTTTGGTATTTCGGTTGAGTGAACATATTTTAAGTTCTGCTGCAAATCCCCTACAAATCTTCTTTAGTATATAATTCTACTGTACGTGTGTATGTCACTGAATAAATTTTTTTTGCATGCATTTGGGTGCCACCTTGGATGGTTTACATTCACAAACCAGCCCGGCAGATGGCGCTGCAGTCGGTATCTAGGTTATTCAACTATACTGCAACTACACGACTGGATCGACTTGAATGAATTTTTGTGTATTCATTCATTCAATGCATTTAATTTTTTTGTGCGCTGTGTTTTGATATTATATGATATCGCATTTACGTAAACACGCCATAAATTCGTCGCCAGCCGCCAACTGCCTCCAGTGTGCATTGACAATTGACGGTGAAAGGCCCAAAGTAACATGGACTCGATTACTGCCGTCGCGGTGAGCATCGAGCTTATTCGTTTGCTTTTCATCTTTGCGATCTCACAAATTCGTTCTTAATCTGCTTTTCTTTTTTAATTCGTTGAGTTGCGCGTCATTTTCTGAAACAAAAGTAATGTTTAAATTAAGAAAAAGTGGTTTGTTTTATTTCGAATTGGAAGGCAACGAGTGTGGTGTCATTGAAAACAACACAATTTGAATGAAGCCACAACTACGGCCACACGTAGGTATTCTAATTTCAGTGTATTACATACATTAAGTGCGTTTTGTTATTTTCACATTTAATTTTTTTTGTACCGTGACTTTGTATATTTTTGCTGTCGCATTTTCAGTGAAAATTAAGTGTATTACATTCACATATAAGTTAAATAACTAAAACAATGCCACGTCTTCGTGGACGAGGAGGAAATATTGGTCGACGGACTATTCATTCACAATTACAGTACAACAATCGGTTAAATACATCAGCACAAGATCAATTGACGGACAATGGAAAAGTAATAAACCCGACTGCAATCACACGTGCTAATGAAAGTCAAGAGCACCGCAATGAACGCCTTTGAGCTAATGCATTCAGACAAAGACTGGCCTGTCAACGAGTCACCGACAAATTCAGAACACGCGAATAACAGCGTTTGCATTCTTATACTCCGCAGGAGTTAACTAAAAATATTGTCCATAAAATCGCATTATGATAAAATTAGAAAAATTAATGTTATTTCAAAATAAAGAAAATGAAATTATTTTATTATTTTCTTTCATTTCATACTTTGGTTAATATTCTAATCGCTTGAAATATTATGCAAGACAACGTCTGCCGTGTCAGCTGGATACTATACATCTTTGGTGGAAGTAGGCAATGCCACGCCCCTTTTCAAAAATGGAACTGGTGGCCTTCCTTATTATAATAGACCGATTGGCATGAAACCTTTCCAATAAAAATAAAATTTGAAGGCAAAGCAACGTTTGCCGGGTCAGCTAGTGTAGATATACATATAATTTTCGCTTGCCTAGCAGAAGTCAAGAAAATCTATTGTTGTTTCTGTAAATGTTGTAGTAATGTTACACCATGAAAAAAGCTTTAACAAACTTTTCCAATCAAAATGTTTATCGTTTACATAGTTTCTTTTAAGGGAGGTAAATTGCTTTAGAATCAATCAAAATATATATTAAATAATTTTGATTTTCAATGAAGCGGTTCTTTCTTATAAACGGCGTTTGTTTATCAGAATTTAAATAAATTTCCACTTAAGAGTGCTTGGCAAGTTTTATATGTAAACATATAAGAAAGTCTTGCCACGTGCAGAAAGGGGAATATTATGCCTAGAAATCTTATTCCAGTATGGATGCGTTCGTTAATGCAGTACTGCACTGGAAAACTTTCTCGCTACACGGATACAATTCACTATACTATAGTATACCCGTAGTTAATATATTTTTGGACACCATCTGCTCCACATTTTAATTCACTGTTGCAGCGCAGTACTGCATTTACGAATGCCCTTATTTCAGTATATTTTAAAAATGGAGCCATTTCAAAAATGAATGGTGTAAATAAATACACATAGTACGTGAAAATATTTACAAATGCTCGTAAATAATGCAATCAAAAATATATGTGGTTATTCTTATTTTTAAAATTATATTATCATAAGAACTTAAGTAAGCGTGTAATTATATAAGGCTGAAATAGGGTTGCCAGTCGGGCTTCCTTTGGCTGGATTGTCCAACTTTTTAAGTACCTGGCCACTTTCAAGCTAAAATAAAATTTTTCCAGCTAAAACAATTTTCCACAAAATGTTTTTAATATTTTTTGCCTTAAATTTGTTTTATAATTTCCTTATGGGAACATACTTAATAATATATTTGCAATAGTGTCGTCATTTCTATTTTTGCTTCTTTAAATCGTATTGTACAATACTGATTTCATAGTTTCTGTAACTACTTCTGTATATGGTGAAAGTATCACCTCTTGTGATTTTTTGAACTGAACTGAACTCAAATTAACTGAAAAATTTAAGTTTAGTTATACTTTGCTATGTTAATAGCATTGTATTCACCGTCCATTGCATTTTTCCTTTTATCGGAAATTTTACACTTTATGGCTTCTTCATATGACACAGGTTTGTTTTCTTCAGTTACTGAAAGAAACAACTCATCAAAGTTAATTTTTCTCTTAGGGTTTGGCCTTAGATTATATCCTGTTTGTTCTGCTCTTCTTAATTTTATATACTCTTGATTTTCGAGCTCAATTGCTTGAGATCTGGAATTTTCGGATTGAGAGCTTATCGAAATCAAATGTTGGGTACATTTTTCTTCTCGATTACCACTTAAATAAGGTACTAAGTTCTAGTTTTCTTGAAGTATTTCTCCATTTATTTCTATGGTTTCAAGTTCTTGAATTTGAGAACCTTCTTCGATATTAAAATTTTCTTGATTTGGCTTCAAAAAATTTGTACAATATTTTTTATTTTCCATTAACTTATCGCCATTATTTGTTTTCATTATTTGATTTTCATCACCAAAAAAAACAACGTCTTTTTGTATTTAAATTTTTTTTTATTATGTTCAAAAAATATGCGTTATCCTTTATAATTCAAATCGAAACCAACAAAAAACCCCTTCCAGCTTTTTGCATCCCACTTTTTACGAGTTTGTTTTGGAATGTGTGCAAAAACTGGAGTACCAAAAACTTTTAAGTGATCAATTTTAGGTACTTCATTAAACCATAACTCAAAAGGAGACTTCTTTTCAACTGAAATTGATCCTGTTCGGTTCAATACATAAACGACATGATGTACTGCCTTCAGCCCATAGATACTTGTTTAATTGTTTAGTTTGCAAAATACATCTTGATAGTTCAACAACTGTCCGCATTTCTCTTTCCGCCGATCCACTTTGTTCGGGAGTATAGCACACGGATTTCTGATGTTGTATTTCATAATGTTTGAATAAATTATCCATATCTTTATTGATAAACTCTGTTCCATTATCAGATCTGAATTTAAAAAATTTTTCACATTTTCAAAAACCTCATTCTTTTGTTGTAAAAATTATACCCATTTAAATCTGGAGTAATCATCTTTCAGTAATAAGAAATATTTGGACTGTCCAATTGAAACTTTTCCATTGGCCCACAAACATCAGCATGAATTAATTCTCCAGAAGTTTTCGATCTGTTATTACTTTGAACATAAGGTAGCTTATGAAGTTTTCCCAGATAACAACCTTCATAAATTTTATTTTCTACATCTGTATATGCTATTTGTCTTGATTTCAAAATTTGTGTTATATGTTTCATATTTTGATGAACAAACCTTTGATGCCATCTATTAGAAGTATTAACACTTCTGTTTGCAATATAATTGTTTTTTTTTTCTTAGAACTTTTATTTCGAGTTCAAATAAATTGCCATGTCTGTTTCCAACCGCTTCAATTTTATTATTTCGAATGAAAGTACATTGGGTTTTATTCAATTTCATATTACACCCTTTATCCATAGCTGCCGTTTCAGAAAATAAATTGACCTTCATATTATGCACAAACAGAACATTTTCTAAAAATTTTTCGTGCCACCCATCGCTATTCTTTACTAAAACGTCAAAGTTTCCTTCGCCCTCTGCATTCAAAATAGTATCATCTCCAATATTTGATGGTTTTTCAAATTGATGATAAATTGAAAACCATTCTCTGTGGAAAGTCATATGCTCTGATGCACCTGAATCAATCAACCAAATCTCATTTGACTGCAAAATTTCCGATCTTCCGCTCATAAAAGCAAATTGTTTCTTCTTTTTTCATAGTGGGCAATCTTTCTTCCAATGTCCTTCTTTATTAAGAGAAAAATTAACTTTGATGAGTTGTTTCTTTCAGTAACTGAAGAAAACGAACCTGTGTCATATGAAGAAGCCATAAAGTGTAAAAGTTCCGATAAATGGAAAAATGCAATGGACGATGAGTACAATGCACTAATGAAAAACAATACACGGAAGTTATGCAAATTGCCCGAAGGACGAAAATTAGTAGATTGTCGCTGGGTGTATAAGATCAAATACAAATCTTATAGCACAGTTGAGAGCTATAAAGCTCGCCTAGTAGCCAGAGGATTTACTCAAGAGCATGGCATAGATTATCAAGAAACTCATAGTCCTGTGGTCAAATATAATTCAATTCGTTTAATGCTTGCTGTTGCAGTTTCTGGAAGAACGGCTATAAAGCAATTTGATATCAAGACCGCCTGCTTGGTGAGCTAAATGAAGAGATTTACATGAGTCAACCACTTGGGTATGTTAAAGACTCCAAAAAAGTTTGCTTATTGAAGAAAGGTGTTTATGGATTGAAGCAAGCTCCAAGGTGTTTCAATAAAAAATTTTGTGAAGTTCTTGACAAATTTAATATGAAAATAAGTGAGTCCGATACATGCGTTTTTATAAAGAACGTAAAGGGTTCGAAGGTTATATTAGCAATATACATACATACATATGTATGTTAAGGATGGTTTGTTAATATACAATGATGAAAAACTTGCTGCTGATTTAATAAGACATCTGAGAGACAATTTTTAACTAAGAGAATGTGAATTAAATAAGTTACTTGGTTTTCAAATTAAAATAGTAAATTCGGAGTCTATATTTCTACATCAACGTCAATACATTGAGAACATTATGAAAAAGTTTTCAATGACAAGTTGTAATGCAGTATCTACAACATTAGAGCCAGGTTGGATAAATCATTATAATGATGCAGAGGAATATACAAATTTTCCTTATAAAGAATTTATTGGTTCATTAATATATGTATCAATTATAAGTAGACCAGATATTTCGTATGCAGTGTGTGTGTTGAGCAGATATATGGAAAAACCATGTGAAGTGCATATAAATGCGGCAAAAAGAGTTTTAAAATATATAAAAGGCAGTCTTGACTATGGTCTCTATTACACAAAACCATATAAAATTAAATTCAAAACATTTTCCGATTCTGATTATGCAGAAGACATTTAAAATCGAAGGTCTACATCTGGAGTCATAACGCAACTATGCACAGTTGCTTAGAGATCTGAACAGCGCACAGTTGCACTTGCAACTACTGCAGCTGAATACATAGCGGGATGTGAAGCTGTAAAAGATATAGTTTGGATAAAACGATTTCTAAAAGAAGTAACTTGTAGCATAAATCAAAATTATTTATACATGGATCAATGAAACTTATCAAAAATCCCGAATATCACAAACGTACTAAACACATTGATGTCAAGTATCATTTAATACGCGAAAAATTTCATAATAACGAATTTGAGTTAGGCTTTATTAATTCTAAAGAACAGTTAGCAGATATTTTTACTAAACCTCTTCTAAAGCCTAGTTTTGTAAATTTTAGGAAATATTTAAATATTGTTTCACAGTTGAATATGTACATAGCTAGTATTCGTTAAACTTACATATGTACATATGTACATAAGTATATTGTATTTTGTTTTTCGAAAAATTTATGTGTTATACAGTTGTAACATTATGGGGAGGTGTTGAATATAATCTTGTTTGTATAGACTTTTACTCATGTAGAATACTTGTTATAAATATTCATGTAGTTTACATATTGTATATTGTATTTTATGAAGTGTACGTTTTTGAAAAATTTTCTTAGTCGTTAATAAACTCTTCAATATAAAACATTAAATATTCAACTCATATCAACGATTTAGTTCAAACCTATCGTACGAAAACAAATTGCTTTCACCCATCTTACAAAAACTACTAACATTTGCCTCACAACTGTAGTCGAAATAAGAAGAATCAACCTTACTTAATCCTTTTATTATCCAATACAAGTAACAACCGAGCTCTATTGATAAGAGAAAATGTAAAATTTAATTCGCCAAATGAAGATGTCAATCCTTTCCAATGTTCCTAGCCGGCATAATTAGGTTTAAGGATGAGTAGAGATCCAAATTAAATTTTGCTTAGTGCTTTCATTAATCCTTTTTTTTGTTGATGTTATCTGATATCATCAGGATGGGATAAGAGAAGCTCCGCAACAGCCTACATTTGTATATGACACCGGCAAGTGCTGTCGCAGAATCGCATGCCCATATAACGCTAAGCGATTAGAAAATCCAGTTTTGACAGGGCGTTAAGAAGTGGAGTTAGCAGAAAACAATAAAGAGTAAAATAATTGCTAAACTATTGTTTAGCATTGTTCATTGTTGAACCTTCATAGTGAACAGACGAATTAGCAGAGTTTTTTTCATATTAAACAAACAAAAATACAAAAAAAATATTCGTAATAAGTACTGTTTTTGATAAATTTGCTTTAATAATATTTTCACATAATCTGAAACAACAAAAGCAAAACAAAAAAAGTGACTGAGGAATACTCTGCATGAGTACCTCAAAAACAAAAAATTGTGAAGTGAGTTCTAACGTAAGAAATGCCTATTTTACTGTGAGTTCTGAAGCTCTTAATGCAAACAAAAAAAAAATAAAAAATCTGATGATAGTCTTTCTCTAACGGCAAAGCCAATTTTACGTGAGCGATCAACTTCGCTTACTCCGATGCTAAGTAGTGATTCGATAACTTACCGCTGCCTAGTACTTCTTTATTTAAATCAGCGCCATTATCCGCTCCAGGCTCGTGTTCATCACTTAACCCAGTTATCACTATAGGCAATAATATTCAGAAACCTAAAGTGCCTGTCGGAATGGACAGATATATCACAATAGTAAAGCGCGGGCGAAGCCCAAATTCATCTAAAATCTCATCGGTTCCCAAGATATCCAGGGATAACGACGCCAACTCAGCTAACCGTCTAAACCGTTTTAAAATTTTGCAAAATATCACCGACAAACCCGACGTACCCTCGAAGAAAACCTCAAAACCACCACCAATCTATTTGAGTGAAAAAAATTCAAACAGCCTTATTAAAAAATTAATTTCGGTCATTGGTGAAAAGGCATTTCACATTGTTCCAATAAAACGTGGTAATATTGATGAAACAAAAATTCAAATATATGATGAAAAATATTTCCCCAAAATGGTTAATGAATTTGAAAAAATAAAACAAGTTTCTACACATTCCAGCTTAAGAGTGCTAAAGGCCTAGATCGTATTAAAGGGCATAGATTCTTATGTTGTTCCTGAGGAAAAAAAAGATGCTCTCACCCTCCAGGGATTTAAGGTAAAGAATGTCTCTAACATAATAAACAGGGAGAAGATCCCCCAACCCTTATTTCGCGTTGAACTGGAGCCAAATGATATTAAATTGAAGAAAAATGAGACACATCCCATTTATAATTTAAAATATCTCTTATACCGAAGAACCACACAAGCGTTCGGGACCCGTACAGTGCCATAATTGTCAAGAATATGGCCATACAAAAACTTATTGGAAATTATCTATTGTTTGTGTTGTGTGCGGTGAATTACACGGTACTGCTATTTGTAATAAGTCGAAAGATCAGAAGGAAAAAAAACTGCAGTAATTGTGGAGGTAATCACACTGCTAACTACAGAGGATGTCCTGTGTTCTCTTCTGTTAAACAAGCTATGAGTCAAAAGCCTCAAGTAACCCCAGTGCAAACAGGAAATACGTACTCCGCTACTCATCCCCTAATGGCCCAACCAATCACTTCACATGTATCGTATGCTGACGCTGTGAAGATCAATTCTGTTCCAATGCAAAAAGTGTCACCACCAAATAATTCAACGAATGCAAACACCAGCTTTAATTTCAGTCGCCTTGAAACTACTATTGATAATCTGGTCCAAACTATAAACAACTTTACAATAAATATGACTAGCATGATGCAAGAAATGCTGCGAATGCAGAACACACTGCTTCTAGCATTAGTTAACAAACCATGAACACGTTAAAAGTATGTTTCTGGAACGCAAACGTCTTTCGCCAACATAAAAATGAACTTAATCACTTCCTCACGGTAAAAAATATTGATATAATGTTGGTATCTGAGACTCATTTGACTTTGATACGATACAAAGGACCCGAGAGGAAGAGCATGCGGAGGATCAGCAGTTCTAATAAAGTCAAGACTCAAGCACTATATTCTTGAGAACATTTGTGGAGACCATCTACAAGCAACAAATATTTGCATCGAAAATTTTTGTTCAAATCTCATCAATTTACTCTCCTCCCAGATTTTCAACCTCTGAGGATCAATACGAGGATTTTTACAAAACTCTTGGCCCTTGTTTCGTAGCAGCTGGAGACTACAATGCCAAACATACGTTCTGGGGATCGCGTCTTATTACACCTAGAGGTCGAGCATTGTTCAACACAATTTCAAAAATAGGTTTGGATGTCATTTCTAGCGGGGAGCCCACATACGCAACACCCCAGATGAATCTTTTTGAAAATATTTTTGTGCTTAACACGATATTTATGTATGTATTATTAATTACTAGCACTAAGTTTATGTCCGACACTGGTTGGGCCTAATAATTATATCTATACTTAAGATTTGAATACTTATTGTTAGTTCAGTTTTGAAGATACAATAAATAAATATTAGCGTGAAAAACTATTAATATTATAGTTTTTCTTTAAAATTTAAGTTTTAATATTTTTATTGAAAGACGCTTGACGCTCTTGTTCAGGTTTGCCTGATAAGACTGAAAAAAAGAACACGAGAAGAAACAAAAATTGATCTGCTCGTGTTGTTAAATTTTAAACATCAAGCTCTTAAAAATTATACTGCCTAATTCGGCCAAAGTTGTTCTTAAGCGTTTTTTAAAAAGCTATCCTCAAACCAATTTGGACGTGTGGAATACAATTTTGGGGGATAGGTAAAGTCTCCAACATATAAATTTTACAACGTTTTCATCCATAGTATGTTAGAAACAGTATTTGACCTCAAGATGTCAAAAGTGAGCTGAAATCAGCTGAAAAAAATGTAAGTGGATTAAGCGAATATTTTAATGTATTAGTCATTATGTTGTAGCACTTTATATAACTTTCACCGCGTCACTTTTTTCACTTTTGCGGGTACCTAAGCGCTACCTAAACGGTGTTCAGAATTATTCCCAGGAAGTTTATATGTTGTAAAAATTTGTTTATTGAGATCTTAGACAAATTTTTGTAGTTGATTGTTTCCTTGAATTTTGAACGGTTTGCTACCTATGGACCTGAACAAGAGAAAAATGTAAAAAAAATCAAATTTTTTTTAAGTTTTTTGCGATTTTTATCTGGAAGGTGAATTTTTTTTGATTTTATATGTTCGCAATTTTTGTTCTTTAGGACAAGAGCTACAAGTTTGCCTCAGAGAGTAAATCGAAATTCGGAACGGTTTGCAAGATATGAGCCCGAGAAAATGATCACTTTTTGCGAAAATGATACCGAGGCCCCAAATCTTTGGCGGCCCATAAAAAAAAGTGCATGACTTTGGGAAAAATTGGGAGACACGGGTCTTTTTTTTTAGTCTTTTATCACGTAGTGGTGTCCGTATATGGTTATTTTGCCACGACTTAAAAAATTACAAACAGTGTACTGAACGACTAAACATGACATCATTTCTTGCAAATGTTAAATGTGCTATCGAAGCAAGTTGGTTATATTAAAAGAGAAGAAGAAGAAGAATTTTCGAAATATGAAAGGAATCGCTGAACTCTTCTTCATCACTACATGGAATAAATTTGTATGTTATTTTCCTAAAGTTCTTCATTGCTTATTTTATTTCAACAGTATATATATATATATATATATATATATATATATATATATATATATATATATATATATATATATATATATGGCTGACTTCCTAAACGTGTATTTACAAGGTATCAATACAGTATTAATACCAAGTTGATACATTGTGTATATGCTTTTTTAATACTTTGCATACTTGATTTGCAACCGTTACATCGTTTAGGAACACTTATATGCGTTATATCATTCATAATAAAGCGATCAATGGCAGAAGAGCATATTTATTGCAAAAAGAAACACGGGTATCAAAAAGGACACCAAAAACAAGGCTTTGTGCAAATAATTGATGCACTAAATTTTTTTACTAAGCTAATTTATTTTAATTTTTTTAGAAACTTCTGTGTTTATTATTATTAAATGGTTCACACAAAAACCATTTTTTGCGTATTAACTACAACAGTGATGCAAATGGGAACAAAATACATTGTAAAAAATTTTAGGGTTGCGTTTAGGAATACGCTGCAATGTATTACTACAAAGCAACATGCGTTTAGGAAGTCATATATATATATATATATATATATATATATATATATATATATATATATATATATATATATATATATATATATACCTATATATATATATATATATATATATATATATATATATATATATATATATATATATATATATATATATATATATATATAATCCACATGCATGTGGCAGTTTGGATTAGAGATTAAACCAACAATATTGGATGTTTAAATCCTCAAATAAAAGTAAATAAACTACAACTCAAAAAGAAAATACGTGGATTAAAGATTAATTTATCCCAAGTGTATGTAAATACAAAAATACACAAAACGTAAATGTTTCCTACAGGAGCTGGCAATAGCGTTGGGCACTCCCTACATGATAAAACGGAAAAAAGGTAAGGAACATCTGGATCCCAAAGGCTTGCTGGTGTTTTATTATTATTATTTATATATTTATAAGAGTTTTTACTTTTTTTAAATTGCATGTAATAGAATATAAAAAATACTATATTTTCCATCATCACTTTCGCTGTCACAACTTCCAACATTTACAGATACATATGTAAGTATATGTAAATGCATGTTTCGAATCACAAGCTCCTATCAGTACCGCTTTAAAATATTTTTTTTTTTGGAATTATGATACATGGATTCTGAGTTTTTGTCAAACTTGTGTTTTCCATTTATTGCGCCTACACAATTAAGAATATCCCAGAATCTTTTGAAATCCTTTGCAATGTCTTGAAATTTGTGCGTCGATGGTTCGCAAATAACGTTTCCAATACAATATTGCGGACAGTGGTTTTCCTAGCTTGTTGCGGAGAACATCAATGACCCAAATATCCCTAAAAGGGTCTTTTAAATTTTATTTAACTTACCGATTAAGTTATTTTGACTAAATTATCTCTCTTCTGGGCCATTTTTTAATAGGACTCCTTAATTAATTAGGAATCAAAGCCAGTAACAAGTTGAGAAACATTCTCGTGGTTTAAAGGATTCTACATCTAAGCCTTTGAAGCATTGATTTACTTCTTTCTGTTTTTAAGAGTTTGGAAGAATCATTTTGTAAATTCTTGTGGTACTCTCTAGTTACAAGTTTTTACTCAGAAATTAAAGGAACAAAGCTTTTATTTATGTTAAGCTGCTGTGTTTGGAAGTGTGAAACTGTTTTTAAAGCTTTGTGGCGCTACCATCTTTTTGTCGCATTTATGTATGTAAGTAGGAACACTTTTTAAACTTGAAAAGGTGTACATAAGTGTAACTTAAATTTAAATAGAAATTAATAATTAATACAAAGTAGGCACTTGCATGTACATATGTATGTTTGTATGTAAATATATATATATATATATATATATATATATATATATATATATATATATATATATATATATATATATATATATATATATATATATATAGTAGATACACATGGATTTACATGCGTGAATATAAACGATTTGGCACATGTGAAAACTTGTTTCTTCTTAATCAAAATACCCGCTGGAAGTTCTCATTACTCTTCTCTTACAAATCAAGGAGGAGGATATAAAATGTGTGTATGTATTTGATTGATTTAAAGTGTCTGCACAAAAAACTAATCTGTTGCTTAATGCCTTTAATCAAAACTTGTGCGTTCGTTAAAATTTGACTTGGAGAAACAAATGTTTCTCATAAAGACAAACTCATGCTATTTTTAATGTCAGAGATTAACGACTGCGATCATTAATCCTATCAACTCAAATTAACATTCATATCGTTCATGCATACATATAAAAGTTATGTACATACGTGTATATAAATACCTTAGTACGTGCATACATACATATGCACATATGTATGTACCTAGCGGTTGGCGCATAAGTAACAATATAATTTATTTAATAAAAAAGTATTTCTTTCTGATTTTATTTAAATTTGGAATTTAATAAAATTCAGATTATAGCTTGGCAATATATTTGATCGCCAAAAATCTTGCGCAGGAGAGGCATAGTTGGACGAACTGTGTGAGTTTTATTTTGTTGGAGTCATCTTCCTCTGTTCCTAAAATTTTTTCAATTATTGTCTGTTATCAAATGCCATTCAAATGAACCGTAACTTTTTCGTTGATTTCGGAAAAATATGGTCCAGTTATTTTTTCTGAAGTTATTCCATATCATATTGTGCATTTAAGTGGTACATTTAATATTCAATGTATATTCTTGCATTTTGGGTGCCATATACATATTCTGCAATTTTGTTTATTTACGTGACCATTGAGGTGAAAAAGAGTATCATCAATCATTATGATTGGGAATTAGCTCGTTGTTTTCTAGGCACTGTTAGATAAATTATTTAGCTTACTATCCTCACAGGTTAGTAAAAATACAGCAGATGTAATATTAAATTATAACTTGAATATTTATTGTTTTATAATAGACGGCACAATATGAAGTGAGAAAAAAATATTGTATGTATATTTTTTTTATTGGCATAAAATAGTATTTTAAACAAGTGTACATTTATATGCATGTGCATATGTATGTATATAAAATACATTTTATTCAACAGGTACAACTCTTCAAAATGGCGACTACGAGTATATTGAATGCATATTTATGCATCGTTTGCACTTGTGAGCCCATTGAAATTTATGTACAATTGTTTGCGAAGACCGCCTAGACACCAACTGATGAGGACGTCGCCTGGTGAAAATTTCGGGGTTCTCCTCGATACTTGCTTGCACCCGAGCAATGTTCACATTATTTGTAGCTGCATGAGGTTTTCCAGCACGCGAATAATCTGAAACGCTGAACCAATCGCTAAATTAGTTGTTAGAGCCCTAGGTGTCTCTAAACGGTCGAATGCTGTCTTTGAAAATAAATTTGAGCAACTCTGGTTATTTGTTCTGTAGTAATTTTTCCATCATCTATTGCCAGAGTTTTTAAAAGTTAATTAAAAAAACATAATTATTCCCTAATTGAATCATAACGTTACTTATGCCCCAGCTGTTCATTTCGTTGATTTTTCTAAATTTCAAAATAAAATGGATTTCAATAGAATCTTAGACTGAGTTTGAATTATAAGCTTTTGTTTATTCAATTTCCACCTTTGAAGTTGCATTTACATATACATCGTCCATATTTATTGATAACAATTTTCTTCCTTTTATCATAATATCGTAAAACATAATACATGCATTTGAAAATACCAATAAACTCTTTTTAAAATAAATAAATACATAAAACTAACTTCAAAAATAGGCTCTAAAAAGTTAGAAATAACTAAAATTTTAATATACACGCATGTATGTATGGCAACTGAGGTTTCTTAGAACGTGCCAAGAAAGTCGTTAAACGAAAGATTTAATTTATAGCTTTCAGTCACCTCGACAAAAATCTCGCCGGTCAACGCATTAATATTTTAACTATTATAGAATCATAATTTTTATTTAATAATTACACAAAGAAATATCTCGGAATACATGAGGAAAAAAATTATAATGATTTTCTTATATTTTGACCAACCAAGAAAATTTTACTAAGTTGCTTGTATAGAAATTGTTGATTAAGTTAATTGAACAATAAACAAGTAAATTATTTATGTTTACAAAATTTTAAGTAATATACAATTTTTTCAACACCCCTCCTCAAACTTGTAAACACTGCATTTTAATCTGAAAATTTTTAACTTTGCTGCATGTAAGCCCTTTGTTAGCATATCAGCTATCATTTCCTCAGAAGGGCATTTAAATTAATTTAAATTAATTTCTTGTCAACATAATCTTTTACAAAATGACATTTTGTATCAATATGCTCAGATCTATTACTCAGCTTTTCATCTTTTACTAAATTCAGACAGCTTCTGTTATTCCGTTCATACATTATTGTTGGGTATATTTGTTATATCCCAAATCAGACAGAACGTTTCGAAGCCAAACTGCTTCCTTTGCTGCTTCGGATAACGCTATAAACTCCACTTCTGTTGTTGACAGTGATCGTTGTTTGCTTATTACAAGCCCAACGTACTACTCTGTCATCTTCTTCTATATACATAAAATAGGATGTGTGTATGTATGTATGTATGTAACGTAATGGCTCCAAAACGGCTGGACCGATTTTGACGAAATTTTCAGGGAACCTTCAGAATACTCGGGTGACACTGTGAAGTCCGATTTTTTATTTTCGGTCTGTGGGCGGAGGGGCGTGGCAAAATCCAATAATTCATAAAATGAGAACGGCTTGGCCGATTTCTGTAAAACTTTTTTGTCAGTTGTTCGTATTTGCGAGGAGAATGTTTTTATAGAAGAAAATTTTGGAAAATCCCTCCGGAAAAGTCGGAAAATTGGAAAAATCGAAAATCGAGTTTTTGTATGAAATTTTGTTTGAAATTATTCCTTAATGGCTTTTTAAATGAAAAAATAGAAAGTTTGTCTGCAGGCTTCAAATTGAGGCGAGCCGAAGTTCGCCTGATCTGCTAGTTAAACATAAGTATATATAGCCAGAGTTGGATTTCCTGGTAATTCTGTATTCAGCCCAGTTTGCATCTGCATAACCGATTAGTTGATTTTGATTAGTTGAACAACCATTCAAATTTAAATACATTTCGGATGTTCATTTAAGGTATTTAGCTATACGCTTCAACTCGTTCCAGTCCTCATAGGTTGGATTACCTGTCTTCCTTTCCAATATTGAAACGCGTGTATTTACGGCTATGACGTGTATTTACGGCTATGTAAAGTAAAGAACACAATAAACTTAAACTAGCACATAAACTTTTTCCCGATTGATGACTTTGTGGTACAAGCATGGCTTAAATTTACTTTGAGTAAAACCATCATTAATCAAAACATTGTTAAGAGCCTTATTCCATACGTTTGCAGCTTGCTTCAGACCATCATCGTTGAAACCAGGCAGTTGCTTCATGTATATTGTCTCAGCAACAGACAGCAATATTTGGAAGGTTGGTTGGTGTACAACTGGTGCAAATACCTCATCGTAATCGAATCCGTATTTTTGGTTAAAACCTTGGGCGACCAAATGACCTTTAAACCTTTAAATATTACGATCAACATGGCATTTAATCTTACATCTCCATTTGCAGCCAGCAATATTTGCATCAGGAAGAGCATGAAAAAAATTCCATGTCTGCTTTTTCTTGAGAGAATTCATCTCCTCCTGCATTGCAGCCTTTCATTACGAATTTTCTTCTGACATAATAGCTTCATAAGCTCTAGGTTCAATAGTATCATCTGACCCTACAAGAACTGAGAATTTTTCAGGTGGAATACACTTGTTCACTTACTCGATCGTCTAACAATTTGTGCGACAACTGCGTCACTATTATCAAAGTATTCAGAATTATTAATAGCACTGCAAAATGAATCACTTTTAGAATCATCGAAAGTATTATCACCAACATGTTTGGTACGTTGAGGACACACACCGATCTGTAAATGGTTATTATTTGTTGATGCATTACAATCATCTTTGAGCTTTTCTAAATTCTTTACATTGACAAATTTATAGTCTCTACTAATACGGACTTTGTTATTATTTGTGTTAACAAAAGTAAACCTTTGGAGTGGTCATAATAGCTTCACCCCAATAGGTGTTAGTTAAACCAGCTTCCACAAGAAGACATCTCAACAAAATACCTGTTTTTTCTCTCAGCCACACCATTCCGTTGTGGGCATCTAATACCATAGATCTAAAGGAAATCGAACACCGTTTTCGATTTATACCCCATTATATGATCTTATACACTTTGGAGTTTTACTAAATTTGTTTTTACTATCAGATTATGTAGTTCTAGTACAAGACTTTTTAGGAAATTGTTTTCTATTCATCTTACACTTTATGCATACATCACATGTTTCTCGAATTCTACAATCAACAATTTTAAAATCATTTTGGGCTTATCAGATTGCATTGCCTTGACTACATTGATATCTCTGTGTCCAAAAATTTTGTGGTAAAAATGTTGACATCGATCAAGACTGGGAGCAGCGATGAAAGCCTTTTCGTGTTTTTGAGTTCCAAGTTGGTATAATTTGTCAATGCATTTTGCAATACCAAGTTCATCATTACTTATATCAAAAATCTCACGATTCATGCCATAAAACAAAACTTTAAAACCGATAGCAGACATTTTCTTTACAGATAGCATGTTTCCCTCTGAATGGAGGAATGTACAAAACATCATGGACTATGACAACTGTTGGAACACCTTTTCCATTCATCAACTTAATTTTACAAGAACCTTTACCAACATAATACACGAAATTACCGTTTGCCACAGTAATCTTTTTACGCCAGGTTAAATCGAGATTTTCAAATTCTTTTTTTATAATACATACATAAGTATGTGGCAAGTAGCACCGGAATCAATCACCCACATATCAACCCTAACATTCAGTACAAAACAGAAACTATTTTAAATCGCATCAATCCTTAAACTTTTGCGTTTTAATTATTATTATTTTTTGACTTTCTATTTTCATATTTCCAGCAGTCTTTCGGAATGTGGCCAATACCATGGCAATAATGACTATTTTTATAGAATTATTACCATTATTTTTAAATTTGTTAGCGGTCTTCAACACTGTATCTTCATAAGAATGTCGTTTTTTATGTTTTTCACCCGCTTCCAATAATTTGTTTTCAATTAAAGTCATTGTGAGATCTGTTTGGTCTCTTACCTCAAGAACCATAATAAAAGTGTCATACATAGGTATTTGGCAGACTGCTCAATAGCATTGAAACCATCCATGATTCCGATATTTTTTCTCCAAGCGATTGCAATTTTTAGAATAATAATTTCATTTCGTTTATATGTATGATTGTCGATGTTTCAACCAGATTGTAATTTTATTTCGCAAATGGTTCTCATTAATTTTACCTTGTTGGTTAAAGTTGATTTTTCGTGATATTCCTTCAAGATATACCAAGCATCTTCCGCATTATTACTGCTTTGCGTCACTTTCCATATAACTTTCCCGCCGCTATATACTTAGGTTTTTTTTCCAGTGTGCACTCGACGACGGATTCAAATACAAGGTGACGAAAAGATATGGCATAACTTAAACTGGCTGCCATTTTTATAAATGATAAACAAAAAGTTCTGTTTTTATAAAAAAAATTTTTTTGGCTCAAATGGCCACCTCCCGATATGATGCATAATTGCGCTCGTTTTACTTAATTTGAAATTGTTGCTCGCAAAACATCTGGCTTCACATTGGCGACATATGTATTCTTCGATGTTAGCTTTCAAGACTTGCTAGGCTCTTGGCTTCCTGTGAAAAGCGCAAGATTTTGAAAAGCCCCAAAAGAAGAAATATGTTGCTGCTATATCTGGCGATCTGGATGGCCAGTTCACATCTCCAATAAATCTTATTTGTTGTCCGAGCTGTGTGAGGGGTTGCTCCCTCCAGTTGAATGATCGAGGTCCAATGCAGCAACATTATTTCATATTGGCTTGTTTATTAACAAATCCACTTAAGTTGAAATGGGGTTCATTGCTTATTATGTGTTGCTATTTGAAACAAGCAGCTTAATGGCTTGTTGACAACTCTGTGCGAGGTCTGTTCAATAAAAAGGTGAATTTTGAATTTTCTCGGGCTACGTGCATTCGATTAGCGGTTTTTTTATGTTGGCACACTTGTCTCGAATGTATGTTCTTAGCTGAGTTTGTTTGTGTCTGGTTTGTTTGTGAGAGGAATAACAGTTAGACGTGTTTTGCTTGTTCGGCTATTTCCTTTCTGGAAAATAATGCATCAAAGAATTCGCATACAATTTTGTGTAAAAAATTAAATTAAATGCTCAAAAGCACTTGAAATGTTGAGAGTCGCATATGGTGATTGTACTCTGAGTCAGAAAAATGTTTACAATTGGTACAAGCTTTTCAAAGAAGGTCGAGAAGATATGAATGTTGACGCTCTGGACTCCATCACATCCAAAACCGATGAAAATGCTGAGAAAGTAAGGAAAATTGTTATGGGAAATCGTTGAATCACTATAAGAGAAGTTGCAGATGATCTTGGCATATCGGTTGGCTTCCGCCATACAATTCGTTAAAAATTGCTAAATTTTGAAGAAAAACCAGTGGCATGGAAATCGCTCAGGAAATATTGAATGACGTTAGCGACGAATCAGATTTTCTTCAAAAGGTATATGGTTATGACATTGAAACCAAAGTAAAATCGTCCCAATGAAAGCGCCAAGACCAAAAAAGCAAACCAAGTTCGATCAAATGTCAAGGTTTTGCTCCCTGTTTTCTTCTATTACAGTGGCGTAGTGCATCATGAGTTCTTGCCGCATGATCGTACGGTTAATAAGGATCTAATAATCTTGAAGTTATGCGCAGCTTGCGAGAAGCAATACGAAAAGAACGTCTGGAAACGATAATAAACCTGCTAACTCGTCACTGCTTGTTCGTAATTTTTGGCGGATAGGAATACAGTAATCATGCCTCAACCACCATATTCACCAGATTTGGCCCCCAGCGACTTTGTTCTCTTCCCAAAATTAAAGAGACCCATGAAAGAACAGCGTTTTGCGAACGATTGATGAGATAAAAAGCGAATCGCTGAGAGAGCTCAATTCCATACTAAAAAGTGAATATCAGAACTGGTTCGAGGATTGGAAAAAGCGATGGCAGTAGAATCACTTTTAGCGCAAAACACTTTACTGAAAAAAATCGGATTACTTAAAGCGATACAAATCGCACTGATCTTAAACGCAGCTAGTCTCATTGACTTCGCTTTACTGAAAATATCGTATTACTGAAAACCACAGAATATATATACACAGAATACCCTACTTTGACGTTTAAAAAGGGTCCGAATCATATTTTGCATATACTTTGTATAACGTGCATAAAGTTTGTGTGAAGAGATACCTATATAAAAACAACTAGATTAGCTCTCCCTTTCACACAAACTTTATGCACGTTTTCAAAGTTGTCGGGTCTATGTGTAGTTTATGCTGAAAACCTAAAGCAAGCTTACAACTACGTTTTGTATGAAACTTACTTCGCTTTAGAGAAAAAATAAACAATGACAAATTTAATATTTTATTGTTTGTTGTTGGCTTAGCTAGGTATATGTGTTGAAAATGAATAACTATCAAACACTGGTAATAATTAATAACTATCTAACAATGTTTTCTTATGTTTTTACTTTATCTTCTTTCTTATATACCATAATGAATTACAGTAAAAACCGCATAAGTGCAACACGCATAAATGCAAGAAACGCTTAAGTGCAACGTGTTTCGAAGCCATAAGCCTCTTTTATATTTTTTCATGTAAAAATGCACGGATAAGTGCAACACGGATTAATGCAAAAAATGCATAAGTGCATAATAATTTCAAGCCTCAAGAGACATTTTTAGTACAACTTTGTATGCATAAATGCACAACTAAAATAGTTAATTTTAATTTACACATAAGCACTTTTTTCTACAAAAAGGTTTCCGATTTTTTCACCTCATGTGATCCAAGGCAATCTGATTCAGATTCTTCAGTTTGCTCGTCATCTATATAATCTTCCATACCAACATTTTTTTAACAATTGTTCTTGTTAATAGTAAAAAATTTTTCTTTTGTTGTTGATTAAAAACAAAAGCAAATTAACTTTGCACACATGTGATTTTTTAAAGACTTTTTTTAAACTGAACTAATTCTTTAAGTTTTGTAAAAAAATTTTATTTACATAATATATACGATATTTTTTTTTATTTATTTAATAGTAGTATTATCATACTTTTCGGTTCCCTTTACAAATTGTACTTTTACACAAAATATATATATGTATTGACAATTCACATTTATAAAAACTTTATGGGATATTTTTTATAAAAATTATAATTTTTTCTTTTAAAAATATTAAAATTTCGCTCATCTTTAACTTCATTGGGGAGCATATTATATAGGTTCAATCCTTTGTAAAATAATGATCGTTGCTGTGCTGTTGTTGAAACTCTCTGCAGTCTAAAATTTTTTGAATTTCTAAGGTCATATGGTTGTACTTCTCCAACATATTCAATTTGGTCACACAAGTATTGAGGTGCATCTCCGGTTTTTATTTTTCTAATAAATTTAAGTGTGTTGAATTTTATCCGCTGTTTTATATTTAACCACTTTAGTGTGTCAAGCATAAATTGTGTTGGTGTATACCTATTGCATTTTAAAATCGATCTCATTGCTTTATTTTGTAATTTTTGTAGTCTTTCTATTTGTATATTTGTGCAACATGTATATTGAATTGTCGAACCGAACTCGAAATGTGGTTTTATTATTATATTATATATATTAATTGCAGTTATTATTAAAATTTTATTCCTTATACGTTTAAAAAATCCTATTTTTTTACCAATCTTTCTGCATATATATTCAATATGTTCTTTAAATTTTAAATTTTTGTCTATGATAAATCCGAGATATTTTATATTATTTACTTTTTCTATTTCTGTGTCATTAATTTTAATTACCAAATCACTATTCATGTTAATCTCCATTAACTACGGTTTTTTTTCATTTAATTTTAATTTGTTCATTTTGAGGCATTCATTTATTTTCATCAAATCAGACATTATGTTTTCTTGGCATTCTATTTCATCTTTTGCCTCGGTAAAAATCAATGTATCGTCCGCGTAAAGCACTATTTCACATTTTCGCAATACATTTGGCATATCGTTTATATATATAATAAATAATAATGCGCCAAGAATTGACCCTTGTGGCACACCGAAATCATTGTTTAACGTATCTGATATTTTATTATTAACTTTAGTTTTTTGTTTTCTTCCTGATAAATAACTTTTAAACCAGCTTAGTTCTTTGTCTATCACTCCATACATGCTCAGTTTTTGTAGCAATATATATCTATCTATTGTTTCAAAAGCTCTCTTAAAATCTAGAAAAATTGCCATTACTTTGTTATTTTTATCAATTTTCTTCCATCTATTTATTACGTAATTAACCGCTGTTTCACATGAAAAACCTTTTCGGAATCCTGATTGATATTTTGAAAATAATTTGTTTTTCTCCATATAACTTTCCAGTTGTATTTTGACAGTTTGTTCAATTATCTTTTCACACGTTTTCAGAGTATTTATTGGGCGATATTCTTCACTCTTTAGGGTTTTATTAACTTTTCCTATTGGGGTAACCATTGACTCTTTCCATGAGTCAGGAAAAAGTCCAGTTTCCAGGGACTTGTTTATTATATACAGCAGTTTATTTCCCACTAAGTTCCAATTATCTAAAATTATCTTTACTGTTACTTTGTTAAAGTCTAGTTTCTCTTTCATATTTTTACATATATCATAAAGTTCTTGTATATTAATTGCACGAAAGTTAAATTTGCTGTTTGCCACAGGTATATGGTTTATATATTGCACGTTTTCTATATTATCTCGTATCTCTTCTATGCTATTTATAAAAAAGTAATTAAGTTGATTAGCAAATTGGTAACTATCCTCATATTCTATTTGGTTAAATATCACAGATTGTATCATAGGTCGGTTTTTCTTAAGGACTAAATCTTTAATATATGAAAGTTTGTAAACATATGTATGTATAGTATGTACGTTAAAACTTTATGATTTAGGTTTTTACGTTTTTTTGTTGAACTCTATTAGACAAACAAAAATATACATGAATTAACAATAAAATTAAACTTTGTTTATAAAAATCATCAACAGTCTATTTTATCTTATATTTTTAAGGAACTTATGCTCATATGTATATATACTCTAAGCATATATGTATGTACATAGTTTGATTTCTTTCTCTGTAACTATATGTAAATGCAAAAAAATGCATTTAGCCAATAATTGTATAATTGCAATATTTGTACATTTATCCGAGGTTAGCATAAATGCAAAGAATGGATAAGTGCACAAAAAGTCGGATGAAAACCAATGTGCATTTATCCGTACTTTACTGTAATAAATTGTTCTGTTCTGCAACTGTCGTTGAATTGGTTACAAGCGTTTTTATTATTCTTCCTACTGCGAATAGACTCTACAACAATATGCCTGAATTTCATTGGCGCTAACCAAATCATCTGTACCCTTTTAGCCAAATCATGATTGAAAAGCATTCAAGCTCGTATACTTCTGCCACAGACTACAAGTACTATATGAGAATTCAAACAGAACTCAATCACATTTTTCTATTGTAATCAACAAAAACACAAAAGTATAATAGCTTCAGAAAGCTTTTGTACAAACACAACACAACAAACAATTGTAATTGACTTGCGTCTTTTTGTTTTCCGAGCTTGAATGCTTTTCAATCATGATTTGGCTAAAAGGCTACTGATGATTTGGTTATCGCCAATGAAATACAGACATATGCGTAGCTAAGCCAACAACAAACAATAAAATATTTAAATAGTTATTTTGGAGAATATCTCGAATAACAAATTTGATAAATAATGACAAATTTATTTATTAGAAATCGATTGCATACGAATTTAAAAAAATGACTCAAAGTCAAATTCAAAGTTATTTTAAAAGCAATGCATGATTTTGATTATTAAATGTTAAGTACATATTTAATGCATTGCTGAATTCTTATTAATTTAACTTAATTGTAACAAATTTCAGTAGTCCGAACAATGTTTTAGAGAAAAAATCGGATAACTGAAAAAAATGGTTTTGGTTATTTCCTGTAAAGCGGAGTCGGCTGTATTACTATTTTTCAATTAGAAATCTAATACGGAATCCTACTTAGTAGGGGCTCTATCCTCATACTTGAAGACTGAAAATAATGATAGACTTATTCTCCAATTACAAAATTGGAGTTCAAGTTAAAGAAATGTTAATTTTTATGATAAACTAGATGACCCGGGCAAACGTTGTTTTGCCTTCAAATTTGCACTAAATCGACATAGCAATTATTGTTCAAATACCGGTATCGGGCTAATTAACCCCACTACACGCTGATTAAGGACCCAACGCCTTCAGCAAAACGCAGCATAGGCTTCTCGCGCTAATCTCTATTGGGCAAAACACAAAAAACAAAATATTGGGCCATCTGTCGGACGAACTTCAAACTACACAGAAACACTCCTCACGGCCCATAGAGCATGCATATAAAATTTGGTCAAAATCGGTGCAGTAGTTCTTGAGTTACGGTGCGAAAACACACACAAAAAACTAAATATTGCGCCATCTGTTGGACGAACTTCAAACTACACAGAAACACTCCTCACGGCCCATAGAGCATGCATATAAAATTTGGTCAAAATCGGTTCAGTATTTTTTGAGTATGTATATGTCATTGGTGGTGCAATATGAAAATTGGATTTTGCCACGCCCTTCCGCCCACAGACCGAAAATCAGACTTCACAGTGTCATCCGGCCGAGTATTCTGAAGGTTCCCTGAAAATTTCGTCAAAATCGGCCCAGCCGTTTTGGAGCCATTACGTTACATACATACATACATACATACACACATCCTATTTTATATGTATATAGATTTATGAGCAGAGATCCAATTCGTCACTTAATTGTCGACGACGCGTCGCGACGGTGGCTGAATGAAAATATGCGCAAAATCGCTATAGGCGATTTTGTCCTTAGGGCCATTATTGTAACTTGGCGTTAGTTATATATAGGATTTTATCGGACAGATAAGTTTTTCATTTTCAAAAGCTCAATTTAAGCTAAAAGTGGGCATTTGGAGTTGCCGAATTTGTAACATCGTCGCTAAGAGTCAACATTAAAAAAATTTCAATTAAGATTTCTCAATTTTTTACAAGGATATAATTTAAAAAGACAAAAAAGTACTTAATAACAAAAGTTTCTTAAACATCACTTTATAGCTATTTTTTATACTAAAATTGTTTTTAACTATCGGGAACTTTAAAGAGCCTTAATATCTTAATAAATAAAACTTTAATGTACATTTTGTCAAGTAAAAGTATGATAATAGTAAACAGTTTTTTATTCTGATATAGACAGGTTTCAAAATTGCTAAGTTTAATGAAATATCAGTCAACATTTTCTATAGATGAATTGCAGAATATGAATAAATTTTTCTAATAAGGTCGGCTCATTCATTTAGTTTTGCTAACGCGCCTGATCAAAAATTATCCGATTAGAGCCGCTTCATCAGCGGCGGCTTCATTAACGAATATACAGCCTGAACCTCTATTGTCGAGGGCTAATTTATAATATTTACTTCATTGTAGTTAATCATCCTATTAATTAGAATAAAATTAAGATTCTACTATAAAAAGCGAAAAAATTCTTTGATACAAAATCTTAAAATTACCATTATAATTTAGATTTGATTGAACTTGTATAGTTTTATATTTAAAATAATACGCACTTGATACTCGTACTATTTTTCGTTCAGAATTTTCATCCTTTGTAGGGCACGTCTTTAACATTCAATTTAGTATAGATTTCGCCCCGAGGGCTAGAATACATAAATCACATAGATTCATAAGAGCACATACACATACTTATTGTTTAACAAGACAAGTTGGTACGACAGATGTGGCAGGAGCAGCACAAGAGCTAATTGAATATTTCCAAAATAAATTAATATCTTCTTCATTTGCACAATTGCATGTTAACAACATTTAAAAGGTTAAGGCTTGAATATTTTAGTGAATAAATAAAATGCATGTCATTATTTTATCTACTATTGGGAAAGTTGCCTTCGTTAGTTTGAACATTAACACATGTATCCGGAGTGGTTCATTGGGAGGTTTTTCTTTTAGTTGAAAATTTTAATCAATTGAAACAGTATGTTAGTTTCGCAAATCAAGCTGAAAAACGTTTAAAATAATCTTTTATATATTAAAGAAAGTGATCGAAGTTGATTTTCGAGATCGAGCAGGTGATCTCGGTTAACCATGTTTTCCCAGGTTCCAAATCAGGTCATTCGTACTTGAGTTAAGACAAATCGGTTTAAAAAATACGGTGAGTATGGATTTTCTCACACCAAGTGCGAAAAGCTTGCATCAAGAATGTATTCTAAATTGACTTTTGAAAAAATCTAAACTCAAGGCAGTTATTCCCTTGGACTGGATCTTCTGTTTCATAATTCAAGCGATATTGGGCGGGATGACTTTTTTCTATATCCTATATTTATATCCTTACTAATATCTATTTTCAACTTAATTACATCGATCTTGAACTCAGGCTTAACTGCATGTTAATAAACAAAAAGTTTTATTACCTCAGCTTATGCGCTTGAATTATGGAATATTGGACATTTCGAATACGAGCAATTTAGCAAATCCATGGCAGACATTTGCACGATGTTATATTCCATACACAACGGCATCAACAGGCCTTTCAAATTAATAATAAACTTAAATGATATCTAAGACGTAAAATACGTATTTACGTGCTGTTTATATATTTGAATAAAATAAGGCGGAAAAATATACGGGCGAACAAATTTGTTTGAATTAAATTTGACTTTATATATGAGTGAATCATGGAACTTATTTGCATTAATTTAAAAAAGGTTTATATGCAGATAATTTTCGTAACTAAAATCGGTTGAAATATTTAAAATTATTAGTTTCAAAGGATCTGTTCCTAATGCATCAATGTTAAATATTTTTGGACACCATCTGTTTTCTGCCGCAGTTAAAAATATTATAATTTATAGATGCAGTGCACTGATGCATTTACGAACAGACTCAATATTACGTTGATTTAAAAAAAATCTCAGTATTTATAGTTTTGAAAATATGCTACAAAGATTACTAACATATGTACACGGTGCGCTTCGCTGATCCTACCGTCATCATATAAAATAAGCATTTATAAGCACAGGTACATACTCGTACATAATGTATTCGGAGTATTGTAGTTTTCTACAAATACCAAATAAAACAACACTGCGACTTCTCTCGCTATTGTCGCCATCCTGATAAAAGCAAATAAATATAAATAAATAAAAATGTTCTTGTGGGAAGGTAACTTTCTCTCCACTCCTATCCAGATAGTTGTCTGCCTAACTATATACTTTATATTCCAAGAAATGTATGACCATCGAGTTATCTTTACCACCAAATGTATTTAGTCCGTTAGACATACAATAATCAAATAAAATAATAAAAAGATGCGACCATACCTGGAGTACAAACATATGAACATATATTATTTCATATAAAAAGAATCGATCCACAAACGACGGAGAGATCGGTGTACATACAATAAAATGAAGAAAAACCAGACGTTATCTTCACTTTTTTCATTCGCTTCAAAATTTTTAAAAATTTCATAATTTTTAGCAGAGTGAAAGTTCAAAGGTTTGTTTACAATTGCTTAATTCACAAGTCCCTCCTACCGTATTTCACGTAAACTATTTTTTGAGCTGCGGCTTATGCGCACAGTGTACTCTATCCTTACAGTAGTGGAGAAGGCCAAGTACCGGCCTATGCAAGAAGTTTATATTTAAACGAAAGCATTCGTTCTATTTTGAACCCCTCATAGCTTTCTTTATTCATAAAATAATGAAACTTAAAACATAAGGATACTATCTATAGGTAACTTTTTGGGTGAAGTTTGAAAGTTTTGCAATCAACGAAAGCTTCGTGAGATATGAAGGTGTAAGATATTAGTGTTTCAATACTCACTTTTACTTCAGCTAGGGAGCTGAACGTTGGTTAATTCTGAAAACGAGAACTTTTTATATATGGACACTGTAGTGCGCCAGCCCAATTTCCCCCAATTCAGGCAGCATTGACCTGCAGTAACACATATTTCTAAACAATTGTTGGTGAAAAATTTGTGTTTATATTACTGTTACTAAATCACTGTTGTTGTTAGACCTGTCTGGTGATCTAGTTCCTCCAGATTAGATCGTGCCCCCACCCGTAATTTTTTTCTTCATATGGAATTTCTAATAAATGATATTATTCTCCTCTTCATTAAAGGATTATAGCTCCCGCCCCAAATATATTGTTCAGGGCTGTTAGATCCCCTTAGGTATATATTTAATTTCGCTCATGGGCAAAGTAATCATAAACAGCTGTAAGTTACCACATAATCCGAAAACAATAATAAGAAAAATTGAGACAGATCCCCACAAAACGTAATTTCGAAAATAAGTCTATGTTGCTATTAAAAAATTTCGGCCGTTAATAATACTGAGGTCGAAATAAAGAACAAGTTCTTGCTTGGCGCAACAACGTCGCTGTTAGTTTTTATAAGTAGATCATATCTGTATCTAAAAGAATGCCATCACTGTCGACAAAGACTTTTGACTTTAGAACTCGCAAGAATTGAATTCTCCTTTCAGCATTTTAAATTTGTATGTATTGGTTTGATCTGAGAAAACACATTTGCAAAAAGTACCTCAACATATGTCACCCTTTACAATCATAATGCCCAAAACACATGAAATGATATTTAATCAATAAATTGTGGCAAACAGACAGCACTCAACACCTTGTTACCACTTTTACCAGCTTTGAGAAGGAAGAATTAAGCGCACAGACACTGCAACATTCAATTTAAGACTTCTATAGTGTAACTTAGAAGCGAAATAAGCCTGCAATAAGAATCAAAAGCTCAGGTTCAAAAGTCCTATGTATGTGCTTTTCATTTTTCATATCGATCATATTCCCTTAGGCACTATATACTCTTCATTGTTTTATTCACATCCATTTACGTGCATATCCACACGTGTTTATGTATGCATCAAGCACACTTTGCTAGGTTTTCATGACAGCAATTGTACAATTTCCGAAATTACATACAGTGGAGTCTGCTTATAACATACATCGGTTATTATGAATAACACTTTTTAAGTAACCAATGCAAAAGTGATTGTAAATATTAACTTTTTATGAAAATTGATTTTGTGTTCTTTGCTTTAAAGTGGAAAGTATATATACCGAAGAAATTTGTGTTATGTAGATCAGAAGAAATAGAATTTTTACTGATCCCATTAAAAATTGATCCAAAATGAAAAACACGTTTTCTGCCACAATCGAGTTTTTGTGATTGGCATCTTTGATAACATTGTACCGTCCTTCAAGTGAATATATTTGTGCGACGTACTTTTTATGTCTCTTCTCTATTAAGGCGAAGTCTCGATCAATGTTTTGAATTTTTTCTTTAAACAATTCCAAGCAAATTAACATCAGAAGCCAAATTTTGTTTTATCCAGGGCAATTGCCTATGAACAAAGCTCCATAAACTTCTTAAAAATAACTTCGCCGGTGTTATTAGTTTACTTTCTACACCTAGCTTTCTCTTCTCTACGGTTTTCTGAGTTTTTGGGCAAAAATATTCTTCTCTAGAGTTCATATTATTTTTCTTACGTTTCGCTCATAGTTGTATTTTTTTTTTTTTGTCTGCAAAGGAAATGCTTCATTATCCAGTAATATTCCTGAACAACCACAGTTCACCGTTTGATGCCTCCAATATAGTCGAGATATCAAACATACATAAGTACATTAAGAATCGCACATACATAAATGCTTATAAAAGTCCTGTGAGCAAAATCGTGACAAGCATACCTCGCTTATTTTTACAAGTATTTATGTGTTGTTAACATATAGAAAAGATTTCAATGTAATTTCAATTCATATTGAAAAATAGTAAATAAATACATATAATGTGTTGCAATATATGTACATATGTATGTAGATTGTTTTTATTTACCCAAAGAAGCAAATATGTACAGCGAGAATACAAAATCGCTATGACAATCAATCGAATTCGCTCAATTGTAATCCCTATCATGAAATTCAATTGTCAATTAAATGAATTTGGGACACATAATGTACGAAACAATAACCAATGCAATGTAACGGTGCTATTGTGAATAGAATGTAGAATTTCAAATTTATTTTATCTCAGACACAAACCACTATATCAAGTATAAATCACCCTTATTCTAGTTGTCTGCATGAAACCAAAACGATATTTTGCGTTTTTCGCTTCAAATTGTTGTTCCAGTTGTCATTATCGAAGATTATCGATGACTGTCAACATGAATTTATTTGAAGCATACATATATTAATTAATTCATATATTAAGTATTATTATAAAAGTTAATAATGTCTTATTACAAAATACAGCAAAATTTTTGGCAAATTCGCAATCAAAGGAATTAAACTAAAAATCCTTAGCGGTTAAAGTACAAACGCTGGTTTTCTTTATTTGTGGCAATAACTTTGATGTGGGTACCATCCACACACTCAATAATAAAGGGAAAGCAATTTTTTTTAAATTTAATCCATTGGATTAAAGGCATTCAGTACTTCCGAAAATTTTTAAGAAACATTATTTGCGATAGTCACAAGTTGAAATCGTTACCAACACCTAGTTGGATGACCCTTGTGCCAAAAATATTAACATAGCTGCAACTCCGTTGTTTTGGAAATTTATGTTGACCTTAACCCGCTTTTCAAATCAGATGTCTTTCTTAATAGTAGTCTTGTTTACCCTAATATAGCCTTTAAAAATTTCCAAAAAATATTATTATACAATCATTAAAGTAATACACTGAAATTGTTGCTCACTTGTTGAACTGTGGGTTAAATATGTTGAATTCCTGTCTTAAAAACTTTCGTTCTAAGATGAGGTTTTGCTTTCTTGTATTTTCATCATCACTCGAGGCTGAAGTTATTTCACAAGTAAAAAACATTTTGGCTTTTTAATAATTTTTTTTTTCAAAAATAATAAACAAACCACACAGCTGTTTCAAATATTTAGTGATGTGTGTTTGATATGTTAAATAAAACGATAAAGTCAATATCGTCGCCATCTTGTTATAGAACGAGAATTGATATTGAGTTGATGAACAACTCGAATTAGGGTGAATGTACGAAAAATCAATGCATATACACATACATGTATAGGTACAATATTCATTTGAGTTTAGGATGGATACGTATATTAAATAAGACTTGATTTTTATCATTTCGGGTCCAGAGGACTTACGATTTTATTCTTCAAAACTTATTGTTAAAATTGTGTTTCCTTCTTTCCATCTGCCGAATTACAAAAAACTGCCAGCAATTTACAAAACGGGTTGGTTAAGCGCTTTTGAAAGTATTCTGACCAATTCGTTGCTTCCAAGTCAAGATTTCTTGCCGGGGCAACACAATTAAAATACATTACCGACTACTAATAGATTATTGATTATATATTTTTCAGATTTTTGTGTGGACCTTCCTCCTTTTCAGAAATTAAACACATGCATATAAAAATTTACATTATAATTAGCTTTACATTTACATTGACCATCAGCAATAAAAGCTTTATTACGCAAATTTTTTTTAATATTTGAAAACTATGCATCTTTTAATTTCAATTCTTTTTGAAAAAGGTCATGCCCATTCACGAGTTTATTGATTAGAACACCGAATTCACACCATTATTCTATGATAACTGAGTTTTTAGAATAAATAAAAACTAGAATAAATGAAAAAATAAAAATTAAAATAGAGGAAGGACTTTGCATGACTAAAATTGGTGGTGAGAACCAAGTTGGACAATTATTTGTATCCACTTATAAATTAATTAAGTCAGACAACATTATTGTTGTGGGAAACATGTTTCATTTTGAATATCCTTTTACAGCTAAAGATAATGAAATTTTAAGTTGAATTTAAAAATTTTGTTGCTAAGGAAATATTTAGTAATGGTGACTGTTTTCCAACTAAATTATTTTCTGTATGTATTTATTAATTTCGCCAGCCGCAAGTAGTTGGGTATAACTGAACTCCACTGTACATACTTAGATATATTCAACATTCATAACTTGTTTAGCACATACGAGTATAATAAAAAATTAAAATTTTTATCCAAATGGAAAGAATTATAGAGATTTTCAATTATTGTTGAGATGAAAGAGAAAAATCTCTAATATAAGACGTCTGGCGGGCAAACTTGAATTTAATTTACCATACGCTAGTTGCAAGTATAAAGTAAAACTACAATGAAAGATTCCTTTTGTATAAAGATTTTACTCAGGCATAATTGTCATCCTTCCGTATATACTCGTAGTACATACTCGTTCGAGAATTTATATTGACGAATATACAAACAAGACTATGCAAAATCTTTCAAAAAGTTTGTTTTTCTCGGATAAGTTTGATGTACAGCTTTCGTTACGACTTGCAAAGTAGAGATATGATTTAAAAATGAATTTGATTGAAAATTATGTATCGTCGAAAGTGAACGTTTGTATACTCATATTCATCTTCTTTTTCTAAAAATAAAGATAAAAATGTCGTTCGTTGGTAATCGCAAATCTTAAGAACGGCAGCATAGATTTCGCTAATTTTTTAATGCTTGTCATAATCCCACTTAGGTTTTTAGGGGTGAAAAATTGACCACAGCTACTTGTGCACCCACTTTTTATTGATATAAAATCGGAGAACGGCTGGAGCAAATTGTGTAATATTTTTTAATATTCCTAGAAATCCGGTTAAAGTTTTTACGGAAACGGATTTTGCTAATTTTTTTTAATGTTTGTATAATAATAGTAATAAAACCTTTTCACGAAAGGAAAAATTGTCCATGGTCTCTTGTGCGTCCATCTTACAGCAATTTCTTTTTTCATATAAATTAAACATTATGGATTCAAAGCCAAATGTATCATCGAGTAGGTTTGCTTAACAAGGAAATCCAGTTCCAGGTTACCCACCCCCGTATTTTTCACAGACACATTAGGACGCGATTACGCAGTGCATACGAGAAACGACGAGTGCTTCTATTTGCGTTTGCTATTAATCAACATTCGTGCCACAACATGACACTCATTGGTATTACACTCCCGGAGACGCTTTGCTTTCGTCAAATGCTAATGTATCAAATAAGATTATTTTTGATAATTATCTCAACATGCTTCCCATCCAAACCGACTGATTTGTGGAGCAAATGCAAAGATGTCACGTGATTTATATATACAAACCCTTCTACACCTGACAAAATAGAATTATTTTTAAATATAATAAGTAAATAAAAATTCGTGTGAAACTGATGCATTTGCAAAATTTAAAAGTATTGAATTGCATTTCCGTTAATATAAATTGTTGTTGGAAATAAAACACGATCTTTTAATTTATTTAAAGTAAATAAGTTTACTATTTTAACCAATGAGAGTCTCTGGAAGAATAAAAAGCAAGAGCAACAATTTTGCAATATTAAAATTTTAGTTAAATAAACCAATCAAAATTATGCAAATGCAATGGTTAAGGTGATAAGTACAGAAAAAATAAAATTGTAAATCAGACTTAGTTCCCTCCACAACGTGTTAAGATAGCTCGAATAAATAAAAATAACTTTTTTTAGGAATAACCTAATATAAATATAAAACTCGTGCGATAATATTTTGCATCATATGCAAAATTATATCCAAATTAAGAACTACTCATAAGCGAGGAAATCCACAAAAAGACTTTGATATTAATTGAGGACATGTGCTTGATGATTTCGAATATGGTATTACCTGACGTAGGCATGACAGCTCTTCATCGTCCGATGCAAGACGAATTTAATCAATTAATGATTCCGATGCTTTGAGGGAATCAGTTCGAACGAACGTTGAAGTGACAACAAAAACATGCGGACGTGAGAGAAAAATAAAATAGACTCACGTTGAGTAAATTGTTTGTTGTGTTTGTTTGTATAAAAATATTCTAAACCTACTATGATTATGTATTTGTTGTAATTCATATGCAATATTGAAATTCTCATATTGTATTTGATTTATGTGGCATAAACATCCGAGGTTGAAGAGGTTGAATGTTTTCAAACTGCTTAAACTTCACTGACGATTTAGTTTTAGCAACCAATGAAATGTCGGCATATGAAGAGCTAAAGCCACAACAAACTTTTGGTTAAGTATTAATATAAAAAAATTGTTTTTCGTTTTTCTTAATAAATACAGTCATTGGCATCCAAAAGGTGTCCCATTGTATACCGTTTGGAAGAAAAATAAAATGGATTCATATTGAAATTGATTAAATTCATTATTCGAGATATTCTACAAAATCATTATATAAAAAATCTGTTGCATGTTGTTGGCTTAGCTGAGTTTATGCCTGCATTCCACCGGCATTAGCCAAATTATCATTGTTTGCTGGGATACAGTAAAGTGAAGTAGTGTTTTTTTCTGCCGGCTCGTATTTTGAGTTGTTTTAATTATATCACAAGTCCGGTTTAACTTTTTGCTGCATATATTTGTTCGCTGATATTTGTACTGTCGTGGAATAGTGAAGTGTTGTGGTTGTGACTGAAAAAACTTGCAATAACATCTAAATTTGTAGTTTGCTAATTGGATTTTGGCTGTTTGTATATGCTAAAAGTCTTTATTACAAAATATTACAACGTTGCATATGATTGTTCTCTTACATACGCATTAAATACAACATTGTCACAGCTCCATCAACGCTCATAGTGTTTTGGTTTGTGCCTTCGATATAAGTGGAGTTTACCTGTGTTGTCGTATTTGTATTTTTCTTACGAGCTCATCGATATATTAATTATCATCATTCATTGTGCTTCTGTAACGTCTCATCACCTGTTTGTTTTACTCAGTAAAGTATGGAGTGTTCTAACACAAAGTGTACTTATACGGGCACTGATCGTATGGTGTCGTGCTGGTTGTGCTTTAATCATTTCCATTTGAAATGTAGTGGTCTTAAAGTGCGTGACGCGGATGCTTTGGCGGATCCACTCAAATCTCTTCATTGGACTTGCATGGGCTGTAAAAAGGTAAAAACTGAGTTTTATAATTTTTTTAAAAACACTAAGTTTGAATTTGATGAAATTACCAAGGAGTTTCAAGAGTTGCAGGCTAAATTATCTAAATATGGTTAATTATTCTGTAAATACACGAATTTAGATAAATTTGTTAGCGCACAAAATAATTGCTCTCTGGGACGTAATATGGTTATTACTAGATCTGCTGCATCTCAAAATATAGTTTCTGTTCCTGATTCTGGTATAGCTGCTCCGTCAAATTCTTTTATAACGTTATCACCAACTAATATGGGCAATGAGCTCAATTCTCGGCATTTGGAAGCCGAAAGTTCCTTGTTGCCAGTTGCAAATTCCAATGTTTCAAATAAGACACCGTTAGCTGTTACACCAAATTCCTTAGAATTCAGTGCGCCATTGCCAGAAATATCTGTCAATAACACACCAGAACCAGCAAGTATCCGAAATTCAACTTCTGTACCATATACACCTCAAGTCACTCCCAAGCCGTTGAAGGTTATACCTCCTAGCAGACATATTTTTGTATCTCGCTTGGCATCAGATACTACAATTGATGATGTTGAATATTATATAAAATCTAAGATTCCTATGATTAATAATATATCTGTATATAAATTTTCACACTCCCGCCCGAGAGACATAGCATCTTTTAAGGTTTTGGTTCCTGATGAATCCTTTAAATATGTACTTGATCAAAAATTTTGGCCAGCTAGTACATTTGTACGTGAATACATATATAATGTAAACCGAAGAAATATAGGACGCCTTCCGGTACCAACTAACCAAAAAAACTAAATATAACAACTGATCTGCCAACCTGCTGCTCATCTTCTCGTCCTTTCAATAATGAGTTAAACATTTTCTTCCAAAATGCATCTGGTATTCGTACTAAATTATGTGATGTCTATAAATTTACTGCTCAAGCTGATTATGATGTTATTGTAATTGTGGAAACTTGGTTAATCCCGGCTATTTGTGATGCTGAATTCTGTGACTTACATCAATACCAAGTGTTTCGTAAGGACCGTGATCTTGAAAGTTTGGGAAAATCTCGTGGTGGAGGTGTGTGCATTGCTGTTAAAAGAACTTTAAATGCTAAACTTGCTGCTCTCTCTGATACAAACCCTGTATTGGACCAACTTTGTGTATGCATTACCAGCTCTAAAAATTTGTTTATATGTGCTTCATATGTCCCACCTAAAAGTGAGGATTCTGTGTATGCTGCCCATGTTTTAAATGTGGTTCATCTGTCAGATGTTGTTGGTGCTGAAAATCTTTGTGTAATTGGTGACTTTAATCTATGTGAGATTGGCTGGAGTAATTTATTCAATGATGTCTATCTCTCGCCTATTAATGTAAATAAATCACATGAAATTAATCTTGTGGATTCCTTTTTAAGTCTAGGCTTAGTACAAATCAATTCTTTCACAAATAAATTAAACCGCATATTGGATTTAATATTTGTTCCTGAAGCGATTAAATACTCGTTATCTGTTTGTCCTTTCCCTATGTGTATAACTGACATGCATCACATCCCTTTAATATTTGTACTATCTCACTTTGAATTTATTTCTATTTGTAAAAGCGATAATAATATTTATAATTTTAATGATTGTGATTATGGTAATTTGAATGCGGAAATTAAATCTATAAGTTGGAATAATCTATTTGATGCTAAGGATATGGCATATTGTTATAATATATTTATTAATACTTTAAAAAATCTCATTGATCGTTTCGTTCCTCTTTTGCCACCAAAGGTTCACAAACTTCCATGGTACACTAAGGGTTTAAAAAAGCTAAAAAATCTTAAGCTTAGTCTAGACGATATGTTGAATCAGCATATTTTAGGTGAAAATTTTGTTGCAAGTGCCAACATATCGTGTGGACACTAAATTTTTTCAACATACATATGTTGAACCATATATGATGGGTATTTGTTAACGATACCAACAAACGTATATTCACAATTATAGCATATCGTGTAGACACCATATTTTTATCTTTTAACAAATTTTCAACGTATGCTAACAGATATGTTATTTGTTGAAAACCTTATGCAAGCTTTTCAGCATACGGCACATTTTATAGCATATAGAATTGGTAATTTATGTATCAGTGTTGTCTTATTTGGCATATTTTCACTTATATTTGTCAATTTACGGCATTTAATACCTATGGTACCACTGGTTAAAAGAAAACGGTAGACAATTTGTTTAAAATATAAAAAATATAGTAAATATTGAAATTCATCATCATCATCCTCTAATTCTGATGCATTTAGAGAAGATGCGAAGGCCATCTGTGCAATAGAAGAAAAAACAGATGCGAAAGACTAATTCGACGCTTTTGGTGCTTATATTGCTGCTAAAACTACTTTTTTGGTTTCATATGCGACACCAAAGCAATGATTCAATCCTCTTACCTTCATATATTTGTCTAAAAGCACTGTATACATCGCATCCAACACTTCTGGAATAATGGTGTTAATAGTTTGTTTAGGAATGCGGAACAGGTACTGTAGTGAAGAAAACGAATCACCACTACCTAGGAAACGAAGTGTCAAAATAAGACGATCACTTGCTGCTATACTTTTTTGCCTTACAGTGTCCTTTTTTGTTATTATCGGAGACACCAAACAGAGTAAATGGTTAAACTGTTGAATATCCATACGTAGAAAGTTTTTGTATAAAAATTGGTCTTCTTTTAGTTCCTTGTATAATTTTGCACAGAATCCCTCCTCGTCTGTTCTTTAAACCCATTTCTTTTGTCAAATTCTAGGTCGTTTTTGCTTTAATTGATCATCATCATCAAAAACTAATCCAGTCAGAACAACGGCTAGTGCTACGTCTTTTGACGACATTATGTTTTATTTTTGAATAACAATGATACAAAGTAGTAATAAAAAAATAGTACTGTCAAATTTATTTTTAAACAAATGTTCATACGACCCAACAAAAATATGATCATACGAAATTCAACATATCGTGTAGACACACAAAATATATGGTAACCCATATGTTGAAATACTATATGTTGGCATATGTTGAATTTAATAAATTTGGTACTTTCAGCATATTGTGTAGACGCCTAACAAATTGAATATGCTGGTAGAGGCATTTGTTGTTATTTGAAAGCATATGAGTGCAAGCATATATTTGCTGATTCAACATATCGTCTAGACTAAGCTTTAGAAACAAAAATTTTAATCAAACTGGTGATTTACATTACAAAACACTCTATGAACATTATATGCGTGAATTTAATTTTCTTGATAAGTTTTTATATAATCAATATATATTAAATTATGAATCTTCTATTAAATACAATCCTAAACGATTCTGGAATTTCATAAGATCTAAAAAGTCTAGTTCTGGATATCCGTCTGTCATGTATTTTAATGGTAATACCTTAAGCTCTGGTAATGACATTGTAAATGCATTTTCGTTGTTTTTTCAGTCTAATTTTCAGGCTGTAAATGACTCTGTAGATCCTAATGTTTTAAGATGTATAGAGCCTATTGTTGACTTCGGTTATGTTCAATTAACATTTAACGATATCGTAAATAGCATAAAAAATATTAAGAATTCTTTTGGTACTGACGTCGATGGTTTGAGTTCATTTTTTATAAAGAATCTGGCTGAAAGCTTGAGTATACCTTTACTGTACCTTTTTAATAAATCGTTGGATGAAGGATGCTTTATTGATAGATGGAAAATTGCTTCGATTACCCCTGTCTTCAAAACTGGTGATAAATCGAACGTTATTAACTATCGTCCAATATCGAAATTGTCTAATATTTCAAAAATTGTTGAGTATGTAATTAAGGAAAAGATGTTTTTTGCACTAAAGCGGTATATTTGTGTTGAGCAGCATGGCTTCTTTTCTGGTCGTTCTACCACTACAAATTGTGCTGTCTTTAATCACTTCTGTATATCTGTTTTTGAAAAACATAACCAAGTTGATGCAATTTTTATGGATCTGTGTAAAGCGTTTGATAAGGTTGCACATAATATAATGTACCTTAAATTAAGTAAAATTGGTTTTTATGGCAAGTTTCTTAATTGGTTGATGTCCTATTTGTCGAATAGAAAATACACTGTTGTTTTAGAAAATTTTGTGTCCTTGCCATATACTTCAACCTCAGGTGTGCCACAAGGTAGTATATTAGGCCCGTTATTGTTTGTAATTTTTATTAATGACATTGGAAGTTATTGTGCTAGTTCACAATTTTTATTGTATGCTGATGACCTGAAACTTTATAAGGAAATTACTTCTGACAATGATGTCATCGCTCTTCAGCTTTGCATCGATGAAATATTCTATTGGTGCAGTATTAATAATTTACCTTTGAATGTGGATAAATGTTTTCAAATGAGCTTTCATAGGTCTAATATTCGTAATGTAATAGCATCCCAGTACAAGTTAAGCGACTTTAACTTGAAAGTTGTTAACCAAATGCTAGATCTTGGCATTGTTTTGGATTGTGAACTAAACTTTAATGCACATCTTGATTATATTATACCTAGAGCTTATTCTGCTTGTGCATTTATAAGAAGAAACAGTCGGAACTTTTCGGATCCCATGACATTAAAAATTTTATATACTGCTTTTGTTCGCTCGAAGTTAGAGTATTGTTCTTTTGTTTGGAACCCTTTTTATAATGTACATACTGATAGAATTGAAAGGATTCAAAAGAAATTTGTTAAATTCGCACTTCGTAATGATCTTACAATGTTGGTCCCGACTACATATAATGCTCGTTGTTTTCTTTTGGGCTTAAAGCCACTTTATGTACGACGTACTATTCATTCCGTTAGGATTGTCTATAATTTAAATAATGGTTTTATAGATTGTGAATACCTATTAAGTTTGATTAAATTTTTTGTACCTTTTAAACACCTTAGATCCAATAACCAATTTTATGTATCTACTCATGTTACTAATTATGGAATGCGTGAACCTTTGTTACGAGTTTTGAATATTATAAATAAGATTTCTAATATTATTGTCTTAGACTTTTCATTGTCTGCTAATGATTTTAATTTGTTATTAGAAAATAAGGATTTATTTAATATTTTGTTTAATTAGTATATTTGTTAGCCTGTAAGGATTATTTTCCATAGGTGAATTTAAATTAAATTAAATTAAATTATCAGTACTCTTTAGCTCGATTGATTATATAAAGGTGCACGAAAAATAGAAAAGATGCAAATCGATTATAATTGCTTGTTGTATTTCGTTTGAATTAAAGTTTTCTAAAACTATCTGGTTTTGTAATACACAAGTATTGATTTCAGATGGAATTATCACGTAGTATTTGTAGATTTTTTAATAAGTATATGAGTATATGAATTTGAAAGCTTTTCGAACATGACTGGGCTAAAGTGTACTAATGACTTGGTTAAGATGAAAACAAGCAATAAATTTCTCAAATGATTCATACCGATTATTTGTTGGGCAATTTATATTATTGAATTCTCAGACTGTATATATTAGTTTTTATATAAATACTTAATATTGAAATTTATTATTCGGGAGAATATCCCGACCAATCGTTAGAAACAATCAGTTTTTTTGCAAAATGCATTGAAAAAATGTTTGTTGTGGCTTTAGCTCTTCATATGCCGACATTTCATTGGTTGCTAAAACCAAATCGTCAGTGAAGTTTAAGCAGTTTGATAACATTCAACCTCGTATCTTTATGCCATACAAAACAAATACAATATGAGAATTTCAATATTGCATATGAATTATAACAAATACATAATCATAGTAGGCTTAGAATGTTTTTATACAAACAATACAACAAACAATTATACTCAAAATGACTCTATTTTATTTTTCTCTCAACACCTATACAATTAAACGCCCGTTGGTCGTTAATGATTGTATTCAGTTAGGCAAAATGAAAAATAAAATCTTTATTGTAAATACTTAATATTGAAATTTATTATTCGGGAGAATATCCCGACCAATCGTTAGAAACAATTAGTTTTTTTGCAAAATGCATTGAAAAAATGTTTGTTGTGGCTTTAGCTCTTCATATGCCGACATTTCATTGGTTGCTAAAACCAAATCGTCAGTGAAGTTTAAGCAGTTTGATAACATTCAACCTCGTATCTTTATGCCATACAAAACAAATAATAAATTTCAATATTAAGTATTTACAATAAAGATTTTATTTTTCATTTTGCCTAACTGAATACAATCATTAACGACCAACGGGCGTTTAATTGTATAGGTATTGAGAGAAAAATAAAATAGAGTCATTTTGAGTATAATTGTTTGTTGTGTTGTTTGTATTAAAACATTCTAAGCCTACTATGATTATGTATTTGTTATAATTCATATGCAATATTGAAATTCTCATATTGTATTTGTTTTGTATGGCATAAAGATACGAGGTTGAATGTTATCAAACTGCTTAAACTTCACTGACGATTTGGTTTTAGCAACCAATGAAATGTCGGCATATGAAGAGCTAAAGCCACAACACACATTTTTTCAATGCAGTTTTTATATAAATATATTCGGTCTAATTTTGTATTTCCCTAAGGTGAAACCTTGTGTTATTTTGTTTTTGTTTTATTAAGAAAAAACGGAACGAAAGCGAAACGTTTCCCTTGGGTGATATACAGAATTATGTCCATAATTACATGTTTGTATTCAAAAACGTACAACAGCTTTTTAAGTATTAAACTTTTTATATTTATGTATGACAATTCTTTTAATTCTCCTTTTCCATTTTATTCATACTGCTGCTCGAAATTTATCTTGATTTCACTTTACAAGGTGACATCGCTACGTCAGATTTTTTTTTTTTTTTTTCGCTAATATATGTTTATTGTATCTTCAAATAACTGAACTAACAATAAGTGTTCAAATCTTAAATATATAAATAATTATTAGGCCCAACCAGTGTCGGACATAAACTTAGTGATAATAATTAATAATACATAAAATTCATGTTACGCACAAAAAATATTTTCAAAGAATTTCATCTGGAGAGTTGCGTATTAATGCCGTAGTGTCCCTCTTTTTTAAGCGGATGTGTCCAGTAAAGTTCAAGATGTTACGAGCAAGGGGATTAGGATGCAACTCGAGTTTTGTTAAATATTTTCCAGCATATTTTGCAATTTCAGCGGTCACAAGTGGCATATGTAAATCACGATGTAAAATAGAATTTTTCAAGTACCATGGAGCCGTAGTTATTAACCTTAATATTTTGTTTTGCATTCGTTGGATTCTCTCTACATTGGAAGCTGAAGCAGTGCCCCATAGCTGAATTCCGTAACACCATATCGGCTTCAAAAGCGACTTGTATATTAAAAGTTTACAATCTAGACTGAGGGTAGAATTTCTACCAATCAGCCAATGTATCTGGGTTAATTTAAGCTTCATTTGTGTCAGCTTAGAGTCAATGTGGTGTTTCCATGTAAGCCGTCGGTCGAGGTGAATACCAAGGTATTTCACCTGTGAATGTTGAGGAACAACTTGGTTGTTGATTCGAATGGGGGAACAAGTGTCTCTTCGTAGAGTAAATGTGACATGAACACACTTTTGTTCATTTACTTTTATTCTCCATAAGTTCAACCACAGTTCCAACAGCTTAATATGTTCCTGAAGATAACGGGATGCCTCGTGAGGGTTTTCATGCATACTAAGGCAGGCTGTATCATCGGCAAATGTAGAAGTGAAGATATTACTGCTCAGAGGCATATCACAGGTATAAATCAAATATAAAACTGGTCCCAGTATACTACCCTGTGGCACACCGGATGAGATAGTTTCGGGCACACTCATGAAGTCTCCTTCCACGACAGTGAATTTCCGGGCAAGAATGTAACTTTCCAATAGATTCACAATGTTCATTGGTAGATATGTCCTCAATTTCAAAATCAGGCCCTCATGCCACACTTTATCAAATGCCTGAGAAACATCAATAAAGAGGGAAGAACAGTACTTCTTTTCTTCAAATGCTCTTCTTATAAAATGTACCAATCTATGAGTTTGTTCAATGGTGCTATGCTGACTTCTAAACCCAAATTGATGGTCCGGTATGCACCCATTATCAGCTAGAATTGGAGACAATTTTGTCATGAGCAGTTTTTCGAAGAGCTTTGAAATTGTTGACAGCAAACTTATTGGCCTATATGACTCAGCCTTAGTAAGATCTTTGCCCGCCTTTGGAATCATTTTGACCATGGCAAGTTTCCAGCTGTGTGGATAATACTGCAATCGTAAAATGCCATTAAAAATAAATAACAGGATTCTAATAGCAATACGAGGCAAATTCATCAGCATCTTGTTACTAATTCCATCAATACCCGGGGCCTTCTTTGGGTTGGTTTCAGCAATTAGTTTTTGCACATCACGCATCTTAAACTTTATGGGTCGAGGGGGTAGAGCAACTACACTCGGCAAATCAACAGCACCAGTACATGACTTTGGGGTAAATACGTGTTTTAAATGCTCAGCAAATATGTTACCTTTTTCAGTATTGGTTCTTGCCCAACCTCCGGTAGAAGTGCGCAAGGGTGGTTTAGACTCAACGGGTGTTTTAAGTTTTTTAGCAGCGCGCCACAAGGAGTAATTAGATGCTGCTGTGACATCGAGACCTTCCAGATAGTTCTTAAGAGAAGCAGATTTTTCAGATGCAAGCAACTCTTGGAGTCGTTTAGTGCATTCTCTAAGTCTGATTTTATGTTGTGGTGATCTGTGCTGTTGCCATTCCCTTCTAGCTCTTCTTTTTTCACATACGAGACGTTCAATATCCGCAGAATAAATTCTATTAAACCCAGTCTGCGGATGGGAGGTAGTGGCATGTTTAGCAGCCTGTTTAATATTCTCGGTAAGATTGGCAATGTTAAGTTCAATATCATCGGGAGTTCTAAGCCTGATGTTTCCCGTACAATGACTACTGAGATATTTTTTGAACCCCAGCCAATTAACATGATTTATCATCTTCACATATGGGTGAGGTAAGTCACTTCTTAGTGGGCTACAAATTGTAACGATCGTTGGCGAGTGATCGGAGGAGAGATCATGAGAAGCTTCAACATGAATTAAATCCCTAGAAATATTTTTCATGACGCCAAAATCTATAACATCTGGAATTTTTTGTGGGTCAGTAGGCCAGTAAGTGGGCTCCCCGCTAGAAATGACATCCAAACCCATTTTTGAAATTGTGTTGAATAATGCTCGACCTCTAGGTGTAATAAGACGCGATCCCCAGAACGTATGTTTTGCATTGTAGTCCCCAGCTGCCACGAAACAAGGTCCAAGAGTTCTGTAAAAATCCTCATATTGATCCTCAGAGATTGAAAATCTGGGAGGGGAGTAAATTGATGATATCACAAAATTTGTACAAAAATTTTGGATACAAATATTTGTTGCCTGCAGATGGTCCTCACTAATATTCTCAAGAATGTAGTGTTTGAGTCTTGACTTTATTAGAACTGCTGATCCTCCGCATGCTCTTCCTCTCGGGTCCTTTGTATCATATAAGGTATAGCCACTAATTTTAAAAAGGCTTCTCGAAGTCAAATGAGTCTCAGATACCAACATTATATCAATATTTTTTGCCGTGAGGAAGTGCTCTAGTTCATTTTTATGTTGGCGAATGCCGTTTGCGTTCCAGAAACATACTTTTAACGTGTTCATGGCTTGTTAACTAATGCTAGAAGCAGTGTGTTCTGCATTCGCAGCATTTCTTGCATCATACTAGTCATATTTGTTGTAAAGTTGTTTATAGTTTGCACCAAATTATCAATAGTATTTTCAAGGCGACTGAAATTAAAGCTTGCATTTGCATTTGTTGTATTAGTTGGTGGTGACACTTTTTGCATGGGAACGGAGTTGATCTTCACAGCGTCAGCATACGATACTTGTGTAGAGATTGGTTGGGCCATTACAGGATAATTGGCGGAGTACGTATTTCCTGTTTGCGCTGGGACTACTTTAGGCTTTTGACTCATAGCCTGTTTAACGAAAGAGTATACAGGACATCCCCTGTAGTTAGCAGTGTGATTACCTCCACAATTGCTGCACTTCTTTTCCTTCTGGTCCTTCGACTTATTGCAAATAGCAGTGTTGTGTAATTCACCGCACACAACACAAACAGTAGGTAATTTACAATAAGCTTTAGTGTGGCCGTATTCTTGACAATTATGGCACTGTACGGGTCCAGAACGCTTGTGTGGTTCTTCAACTGTGATTTTTCGGTATAAGAGATATTTTAAATTATAAATGGGATGGGTCTCATTTTTCTTCAATATTATATCGTTAGGCTCCAGTTCAACACGAAAAAGAGGTTGGGGGATCTTATCCCTGTTTATTATGTTGGATACATTTTTTACCTTGAATCCTTGGAGGGTGAGAGCATCTTTTATTTCAGCAGGGACAACATAAGAATCTATGCCCTTCAGTACGATCTGTAGGCCTTTAGCGCTTTTAAGCTGGAATGTGTAAAAACTTGTTTTATTCTTTTCGAATTCGTTAACCATTTTGCGGAAATCTTTTTCTTCATATATTTGAATTTTAGTTTCGTCAATGTTACCACGTTTTATTGGGACAATGTGAAATGCCTTTTCGCCAATGACCGAGATTAGTTTTTTGATGAGGGAGTTTGAATTTTTTTCTCTCAAATAAATGGGTGGTGGTTTGGAGGTTTTTTTTGGGGATGCTTCGGGTTTGTCAATGTCATCCTGCAATATTTTAAAGCGGTTTTGAGGGTTAACTGTGGCGGTGTCGATATCCCTGGATATCTTGGGAACAGATGAGATCTTTGAAGAATTTGGGCTTCGCCCGCGCTTTACCACTGTAATATATCGGTCCATTCCGACAGGCACCTTTGGTTTCTGAATAATATTGTCTATTGTAATAACTTGGTTAAGTGAGGAACTCGAGCCCGGAGCGGATAATGGCGCTGACTTAAATACAGAATTACTAGGCAACGGTAATGTTAACGAATCAATACTTGGCATTGGAGTAAGCGAATTTGATCGCTCGCGTAAAATTGGCTTTGCCGTTAGAAAAAGACTGTCATCGGATTTTTTATTTTTATTTTGCGCATTAAGAATATCAGAACTCACAGTAAAATAGGCATTTCTGCCGTTAGAACTCACTTCACAATTTTTTGTTTTTGAGGTACTCATACAGAGTATTCCTCAGTCACTTTGTTTGTGTTTTTTTGTTTGTTTTTGTTGTTTCAGTTTATACGAAAAATATTATTAATGCAAGTAAAGCAAATTTAGCAAAAACTGTACTTATTACGAATCAGTACTTATTACGAAAATTTTTGTTTGTATTTTTGTTTGTTTAGTATGTAAAAAAGAAACTCCGCTAACACGTCTGTTCACTACGAAGGTTCCCAGATGATTATTTTTTGCTTTGCTTCACTTCAGTTCATTTGGCTGTCAAAAACCTGCGTATTGGCGTATATGTTTTTGTTTGTTTGTTGTACTTTGTGTGTGACTTTTGTTGCTACATTCTTTGTTAGTTTTTGACAGTACCAAGCATTTTACTTAAATAAAAATGCATATTTTGTTGTATTGTTGTACTTGTATCCCTATCGCTGCAAACGTGTAAATTTATATCATAATGATTAAAACCTAAATGATTAACCCTGTAGCCGATTAATAACAATAATATGACATCAAAAATTAATTAATTTCAATCTAAACATGTTTAGTATATAACCGAGAAGAAAATTAAACAGGATTTACATTGAAAAACTTGCGAATTAGCAAATTTGATAATAGATAATGCTTAGTTTGAATTTTGTGTTAATTTCAGTTCACAATTTAGTATATTTACGAGTAATGCTTAGCCTGACCATATTTTTTTAACCTGAAAAATTGCACATAATAATTATTATAAGTTTGTTTACGGATTTAGATTTAAAACTTACTAAAACATTATGATCTAAATCAAATTAGTTCGTATGACTTTTTAAGACGATTTTAGCAGGACTTTTCATCATGTGATCACTTTAATATTTTATAAAATTAATTTGGAGAGCATTTTGAGTTATAAATAAAAAAAATTTAAATTCTTATAGATGGGACTATACTTGGCATTTACCCGATGTATCTGGTAAATACCGACTAGATTGCTTTTTTGGGAATTTATTTCGATATTTATAAAAAAACATTTCAATATTGCATTTTACCATTTGTAGACGTAAAAAGAAAGAAACGTGGAAACGTTTTGCCACAAGCGCTTACAGAGTAAAATCAGTTCTTTGCAAATGTTGATATGATAACGAAATTGTCTTAAATGTCCAATAATGGTGAAACGAAAAATTGATGATACAAATTCAGATATACTGCCAACAATTTCAAACGAAATTTTGCGTCAATTCAATTATATTTCAAGTTTATCAAATTCTCTTCAAGCATCGAATTCATTTCAAACAATGAGCGATGGGTATGACGAGAATCTTCATGAGAATTTTATGGGGTTTTTTGAGGAATTAACAACCAGAATTTCAATTTTGAATAAATATTTGAGCAAACTATATAACGAAATGGCAAAGGACATCAACTCTCAACTGATATCGTTTATGTCTCGCGAAAATAAGGCTGTCTCGCGAAATTATGAACCTTAGGGTTTACAAGACTTCAATGGAATTGATTTCATAAGAGTGTTGAGTTCGTTTTGATCTCTTAAATTGAGAAACTTCTAAGTCTTCAGTGCATGTATAGAAAATTTTTACAATTCTAAATTATTCGAATCTGTATTTTGAAACTTTTACCAAATATAGAAACGTGAAAACATCTGATTCATTTAGTAACACTTATTCGGAATAAAAACAAATTGCTAATTAAATTTTTATGTGCCTATAAATTTGAAATATGGACTTTTTAAATAAGCCTTCTAATGTTTCCGGCGGTGATACAGAATCTTTATTCGTTAAAGCCAAGAAACTTCATTAGGCACATTCTTATTGCAAAACTATTGGTATTTCTACAATGGTAATGAGTTGTGTAATGGCCTTCAAATATTTGAAATTAATTTGTGTAACAGAACATCATTTAAAATAATTCTACCGAAAAATATCTTTGAGAATTCAGTAAAACCGGGTGAAAGTGAAAGTTGATGCAACTCACTCACACATTTACATTTTTGTTGCACTCAGCTCAGCTTTCAACGAAATTTTCAAGAGAGTGATTTTTTGACACTTTCTGAAAGCAAAACGACAAGGAGATAAACAGTGCCGCCCGTTGCGAACAATTATCGAAATTTCCGGATTGTGATCTATAATAATTATAAATTCAACATGTTTGGCGTATACTCGTATATGCAAAGAATTCTAATATATTATTTTTAAGTAAACATTAAGAAAACAATTTGTGTTGTTTTAGTACATACATGAGTTTTGCTCTTGAATATTTAAATTTTTCTTGTTCTTTTCAACTACAGATGCAGAGCAATTTCCATAACAAGTTTTCCCGTTGACGACATTTTGAAAATGAACTTTTAATTTCGTATGTAAACCTTCAAGAAATTTTCACGAAATTTGATTATTTTTGGTAATGATACGATATTCATAAACAAACTGATTTAACTCCAAAGCGATTTCGCACTGATCTATTCAATTGCTTTAGAAAATCTTTTCCAATGATAAGAAGGAAGATTCCTAGCGCTCCTCCATGGAACAAGAAATCACCTGGAAGGCTTGAAAAGTTGAACAGAAAGCAATATAAAATATAGAGTAGATTAGATTTTAAGCTCTGATTTTGCTAAGCGGTCGGTCTTAAGCTTGACTTACAACTTACTAAATGACCAGTGTTACAACGACTTTCTCTTAAACATTAGGTCGGACTTGAAAACAGATCAAAAAAATTTTAATCAGCTTGTTAATTCAGAATGCCGAATCTCATGATAACCATTCATGATGAAATTTGGAGGCATAGAATCTTTGAATGTCTCGAAGTTTTGTGATTTGTTTGCCACATATTCTTCAACTTTTTGTTCAACAGAGTGGTATTATGCAATCTCCAATTATCCATATAATATCCCAGATGCTTTTCCAAAGCTAGTCGCCTATACTCTTATAATTTAAAATACTCTGATAAATATGGTCCTGATTATGTTTCCAGGTGCGCACCTAAAAGAGGTTTAGACACATTCTTATCAAATGATTATATCCCGAAATTTTTGAATGGGATTTTCACCATCCCAATGGCTATCATTATGACTTTCACCATTTCAGCACGGACAGGACAACTATTCTTTCAGACTTCACAAACATAGTGAAAAACAGACCGATACAATTTATGCCGAGCTTAGAAGCTTATTAGAGTAAATAATAATCTTTTTTTATACATAAGTTAAACAAAAATTGGACTTTCTCCCGTTTTTCAAGTTGGATGTCCCCATATCTTGAGAGCACAGTTTAGTGCATATTATTCAGAAACGTTATGTGTACAAATATTTGTGTTTCAACTGGATATGCTCAAGGCAGCTACCTGGATCCACTACAGCTCCAATATTCATTAATAATCTGCCATTTTGCATCAAACACTCAAAAAATTAATGTACACTGACGGCTACAAATTTTTCTTATTTACGGAAATTCCAGCCACAACAATTTCATATTTGTTCGTTACTACAGTTTGAAGCATTTTAGTCAATGGTGTGACTTAGTTTAATGGGCCTTATTTAAAAAATGCAAATATATGCAAATATAATCTCAGTACTCTTTAATTATAGAATTAACGAATATGTTCTTAAGAAAGTTGACACATTTCTCAATCTGGGTGTAACTACTTTAACAAAAATTAAGCTTTGACTTTATACCAACCTTTTTGGTAGACACTAGAGTATTTATGCAATTTACCCATTTTACCGGGTGTTTACGGTGTTTCATTTGGTTGTCAGATTATTTTTGGTTCATAGAAGGTGATACATATAACAAAATTGTTTACTTAATAATAGGTTTGTTATAATGGGTCTTCCAATAGGGACTTACGATAGTTAATAGAGGACATATTCTTGAAGCCACATCTGTTAAATTTCATTTTTTCACACTGTTTTGCCAAGTCATCCTGGGCTGAAACGCATTTTGCCATCAGGCATTTTGCGGTACCCAATTAACGTCATTGGTAACAAATTTGAAAAACAAACTTTTCACATTCGATTGTTGGACATGATACGGACTATACGTTCTTTTTTTTAACGTATACTGAATTTGGTTCAGTACACCAAAAAAAAAAAAAAAAAAAAATTGGACTCTTATAAGGCTGATGCATTTTCCTGACCCCCTCTAATTTTGATGAAATTCGGTGCACTTGTTATACTGAATGTGAAAATGATAATTTGCGATTTTCAGACCTCTATGCCGCCAGGGGCCGAAATACGGAGAGTCATATCATCCACCAAAATATCCAAATCGCGACACTCTTACACCTTCAATATTCAATATCTTCGGTTCTATTGTAACTGCATATTCCAATTGTATTTTGTTTTTAAGCTCTTAATATGCTCTACAAGACTAAAAAGAAAGGGAAATGTATGCCCCCATTAAGCTTGAGATTCGCAAAGATTACCCTAAAGGGAATATCCTCAACATTTTATCTTGTTACAGCAACGACTAAATGAAAAAAGTTTTATTTTCTGGTTTGAAACAGAGTAAAAAATAAAACGATATACACGTATTCGTATTGTGTGGTTGATGTGAAATTTCGAATTGCGAAGAGGTTCCATCAGAAAAGTAAAAAAATTGTCCAACTTTAGCAAATTTTTATTTCAAGAAGGTAACAATTTTTGTGTAAAGAAATAAACTGGAATTGTGTCGTGTTCCAGGCAGTCAGAAATAATGACAAAGTTTAATTAGATGAACTTGACGTCAAACTTGCAATAAGTGAGGAAGAGAAGAACTGTTGCTTCAGCATTATTCCAATGAAAATGTGGAGTTTCATGTTGTAATATAAATTTATAGTATTCAGCAGATCACAAATTATGTTTGTAATTAATTGTTAAATCAGTTCAGGTATGGTAAAATACATGTACGCTTACGTACATAAGTATGTGCAATACATAATTTGGGAATAATTTCATTCAATCAACGTAATATTGGTACGACACACGCCAATTCGTTATTCTCTATGTACAAGTGTGTATGTGTATACATACATATGTACATACATGCATATGTACGAGTACATATCTATTTAAGATGAAGCAAATTTTTAGTTGTTGCCTCTTTGAAGTGTTTCTCGTAAAATGTTATTACTGAAAGTCATTAAATTTATAATAATATTTCCATGAAGTACTTAATTTTCCTTAATTTTTGAAACAATGTGTTTGGAACAAAATAAACATTTATCATTGTGCTAAGTGGACTATACACATTCATATATGTATGTATATGTATATATATATACAGGGAAAGCTCCCTTAACGGACAGCTCTTATAAGCGAACATCTCTACAAAGCGGACAATTCCTAAAATTTTAGAACCGATATTATAAACCCGAACAAAAAACATTCCCTAAAACGGACGCTCCCATAGCCAGCGGCGGACATGAAAATAACATTTTTTTTTGGCCAAAACATTCTAATAAGCGGACATTTAAAACAGAAATAGAACATGTGGAACTAAAAACTGTAGTTGCTGAGGCGATACCACCTATTAAATAAATACCTCATAAACTAGTCATATTATAGAGTTGCACCAAAGCTAAAATATTGAATTTTTTGTGATTTCCCTTTCTAAAATTTGAACATACATACCCGCATTTAGTTAAGTGAATTAAAACAAATTTAAAATGCCATATTTAAGAGAAAAAATTGAAATAATAAATGTTATAGAAAAAGGAAAAATATCAGTGCGTAAATTAGCAAAAAGGTACATAGTTTACCTTAAATTTCAATTAGAATATAAAAAGGATAAGAAAAAATTATTTTTTGTTAAAGGTTTAACATTGGAAAAACTCAAGCGGAAAAAATCGCAAATAGAAAATTTATTCGATCACAGTGGCAGTCGGAAACCATAAATAAAGACCAGAAAAAGAGATTTTTAAGAGCCAAAGGCTATTTTGTTGACCAAAAGTGATTTGAATGATTTGTTCACGCAGGAAGCCTAAGCATTCCTATATCTGGGCCAATAGTTAAAGCAAAAGAGATAGCTATGAAAGGCTTCACAAGTGGCGTAAGAGGCATACCACAAATCCAATTAGAAGTGACAGAGTTTAAAGAAACCCATAAATACTCTTGATGCTTTGTAACATACGAAACCATTAAGAACTGTTTTGGCAAAGCAGGATTTATGAAATATTTGGATAATACAGAATAAGACGCAGAGGGTGATATCCCTTTATATATTCTCTCGGGTTAGACAAAATGTAAAATATAGTAAGTTTACTGCTATTGATTAAAATCTTCTAACAGAATCTGATACTATAGAAGTTTTGGTTAATAGAATAGAAATAAGCTCGTCAGAAAATAATGATACAAGCATTTTAAAAGAAGATCATAAAATATATCTTCATTTAAAGAAACCTCAGAAGAAGTTAGACCCTTATTGAAGTGTTCAAAAGAAGTCTATACAGGATTTGAGCCCTTGAAACATCTAGAATGCTATTATGGAGAAAAAATGATTAAAGAAAATGAGGCAAACTCGAAAAAAATATTTTAGATTTTTTTTCCAACTTAGTAACATTTTTGTTTAAAAAAAATAATTTAAACTTTTAAAATGAAACAAAATTCTAAAAATTAAAATTTTTTTATGCCATTCCAATAAACGGTCATCTCCACTTCGCGGACAAAATTTTCGCCGACGGAAGGTGTCCGCTTATGAGAGCTTTCACTGTATATATATATATATATATATATATATATATATATATATATATATATATATATATTATATATATATTCATATATATATATATATATATATATATATATATATATATATATGTATATATATATATATATATATATATATATATATATATATATATATATATATATATATATATATATATATATCTAAAAACACATATATATACATAAGTATATATACATATATGTATATATATACATATATGTATATATATACATATATATATAAATATATATATATATATATATATATATATATATATATATACATATATGTATATATACTTATTTATATATATATATATATATATATATATATATATATATATATATATACATATATGTATATATACTTATTTATATATATATATATATATATATATATATATATATATATATATATATATATATATATATATATGTATATATATATATATATATATATATATATATATATATATATATATATATATATATATATATATATATATATATATCTAAAAACACATATATATACATAAGTATATATACATATATGTATATATATATATATATATATATATATATATATATATATATATATATATATACATATATGTATATATACTTATGTATATATATATATATATATATGTATATATATATATATATATATATATATATATATATATATATATATATATGTTTATATATATATATATATATATATATATATATATATATATATATATATATATATATATATATATGTATAGACTTACGTTGAGTATAATTGTTTGTTGTGTTGTTTGTATAAAAGCATTCTTAGCCTACCATGATTATGTATTTTAAAATAATCATAAACGATAGAGAATTCTCATATTGTGGTTAATTTGTTTGGCATAAACATATCAGGTAGAAAGCTTTTAAACTACTTAAACTTCACTGAGGATTTGGTTTAGCGACCAATGAATGGTCGGATATGAAAAACAATGCATTTTGCAATTGCTCTAATTGTCTTAACGATTAGTTGGGAAGAATATCCCGAATAATAAATTTCAATATTAAGGAAATTGAATATTAAATTTTTGAAAATATATTCATATCATTTATTTTTGATATACAGAAGTATAGTGTCTTACAAATATTTCTTCTACTCAAGCAGTAATGTAGTTGTCATAGAAGTCTTACTCTCTTCCTGTAAACTGTCAGTAAAAATTAAAATTACCAGTGTTACTATATTTGTAAAAAAAATTACAGCTAAATTAGCTATAAATAATGTTGATAACAAAATTAACCCATTACAGAATAAGAGGACCAAAACTTTTTAAAGATCCTAACAAAAAAAAGTGAAGTTTTGTATTGTTTTTATGTACAGGTAACCCCCGTATAACACGGTACTCGCTCAACACGGATTCGCTCTAGCACGGTTAAATAATTGCTAATAATGTTCATATAAAACGGAACTTCTATAACATGTACTCGCTCTAACACGGTTCTGTAATTGTAACCAACTCCGTATAACACGGCTTAGGTCACCTAAGCCGTGTTATACGGCTTAGGCTTAATGAAAACTCCTTTTGTGCAAATTCAGTAGGCGGCGAAATAAAAATTACACATCATACAATAGCAAACTTGTTTGGAGAAAATAAATACCCCATTAAATTTTTCATTTTACCAACATTACAATCATTTGATGCTATCTTGGGGAACGATAGCCTAAAGGAACTTTCAGCTGTAATTAATGTTAAAGAAAATATCATGACCATTCTAGGAAAAAAACAAATTAAAATCAAACAACAAACTTCACAGGATGTAAATTCCATAAGAACTAGCCATTTAACAGTCGAGCAGGAGAAAAAAATTCGTGACATAGTAGATAGATACAATAATTTATTTACGGAACCCAACGACAAACTTACTTTTATGACTAACGTTCAGGCAGAAATTCGCACCGTAACCGACAACCCCGATTTTCAAAATACTACGCCTATCCCATGTCCTTAAAGGTTGAAGTGGAGAAACAGATAGAAGAACTCTTAGCGAATGGTATAATTCGCCCCTCCAGATCTCCATACAATTCTCCAGTATGGATTGTCCCAAAAAAACTGGACGCATCTGCAAAGAGGAAGTTCAGGATGATGATAGATTATAGAAAGCTCAATTCCGTGACTATAGCCGATAAATACCCAATACCGGAAATAAATGAAGTACTCGCACAACTTGGCGGTAATCGTTTTTTTACGGTCTTAGACTTAAAAAGCGGTTTCCACCAAATACGACTTAAGGATTCGGATATAGAAAAAACAGCGTTCTCAGTGAATAATGGTAAATATGAATTTACCCGTTTGCCATTTGGACTGAAAAACGCTCCTTCAATTTTTCAGAGAGCTCTTGACGATATCCTTCGGGAGCACATCAGCAAGAGATGCTATGTTTATATCGATGACATAGTAATCTTTGGTAAAGACCTCGAAGAGCATTTGGAAAATATTGAGAAGATTTTTCGAACGCTAGAAAAAGCAAATGTCAAATGTCAACTCGACAAATGCGAATTCCTTAAAAAAGAGGTAGAGTTTTTAGGTTTTGTGATAACATCAGATGGACTTAAAACCAATCCAAAGAAAGTCGAAGCGATAAGCAAATTTCCACCACCAAAAACACTTCGAGAGCTCCGTTCGTTCTTAGGAATGGCCGGCTATTACAGACGTTTCATTTTTCAATATGCCAAAGTTGCAAAGCCACTTACGGCGATTTTGAGGGGGGAGGATGGTCGATTGTCAAAAAAATTATCCGACAAAAAAAGCAATATCTCTCAATGAAGAAGCCTTGCAAGCATTCCAAAAATTAAAAAACTATTTGGTATCAGAAGACGTCATACTTTCCTATCCAAATTTTAATCAAGAATTTCAATTAAAAACCGACGCATCAAGCTACGCTATTGGTGCAGTACTCGAGCAAAACAATCGACCCATTACATTCATTTCAAGAACTCTTAAAAGCGCTGAAGAAAATTATGCTACAAACGAACGCGAAATGCTTGCTATCGTTTGGGCATTAAAGAATCTTAGAAATTACCTATACGGTAAAGCTAAGGTGAAAATATTCACAGATCACCAGCCTTTGACATATGCCCTCAGTAATAAAAATACGAACACAAAACTCAAAAGATGGAAAGCAATAATGGAAGAGTTTAATTATGAACTCATCTACAAACCTGGTGCAACAAACGTTGTAGCAGACGCACTCTCTCGCATCCCACAAAACACCAAGGTAAATTCAATATCGTCTACACAGCACAGTCAGGATAGCTCATCACACAATTTAATACCCAGTGTAGAAGCACCAATTAACGCCTTTAAGAATCAAATCTTTCTCTTAATAGGAGAGGAACCGAGCTACGAATTCAAAATACATACCATTTCCCACCTTTCACAGACACACCATAGTCAGACCCAGTGTTGTTAACCAATTTTGTGAAGAAATCCCTACAGCACCAAAAAAAATCTCTATTTTCCCTACGCCCAGAAAAAAAATTTCCCTACGAAATTCCCTACGTTTTTACCTTATATTTCCTCTATAATGAGGCACTTAAAACATACGAATCCAATATTAAGTTTTTACCGCGAATCAATAGTAAGCGAGAAAAAGCACATTTTACAGACGAGCGTCTTTTTATTCTCGTTGTAGTGCAATCGATGCAGTACAAATTTCAATCGGTTCCTTTGAAAAGTAATTGCGGAAAAAAAATTTCGCTTACGATTTTTTCGCGGTAAGGGCTCAATATATTCAAGTTTTTAGTTAAGGTGCATTTTTTATCTACCTATATATAGACATTTTATTTCACTTACTTATGTTAAATACTTATCAATTTGTATTATAATAAAAACAAAGAAAAATTAAAAAAAATATTAGAAATTATAGTGCTGAACTACATTTAGCATTCACAGTTACATTGCATTACATTTCGTTTTTCAACTGAGATCATAAAACTTGCATACAGTTCGTGTTCTAAAGCTAAGTTACAATATTTAAAAAACAATACAAAAGAGGTTTGTACTTTGTACTAATTTGATTTTGGCGAAGGAATGTGTAACAAAAATTGAAAAAGGATGATCAATGATCACATAGTTCTGAAGCTACCATGCTTTTGTAATGAGATTACATGCATTGAAAGCTGCAGCAGTTCAGACTTTCATCTTGCAAAAAAGAACGGATAATGCAGATAGAAGTGAAAACTTTATGACTAAGCTTATTCCTTTTTTTGTACGCATGTCTGTCACGATAGAAAAAATTCTCTCAGAGTCTGCATTAGCATGTGGTACAGCTAAAACATACTTGGCTAATTTTGCCAAAATGATAAAAAGGAAAGTGTCACTGAAATTTTTAATTTTACAAATTTCGCTCCAAAACTTTTCAGTATCCATCTTTAAAAGGTTCGATTTTTCATCTTTTGAGAAATTGAACTCAAATGTTTAATGCTTTTAAAACAATGCTGCCATAACTAAGAAAAGCCTGGCATGAAATTTGACTGGAAATTTTTATTTTGTGGCAACTTTGTTTCCCTTTTTTTATTTATTGTGTTTCTTTTAAAAATTCCCTACCTTTAGAGACTTTTAAAAAATCTGTCCTTTTTTCCCCTACAACCATTTTTTTAGACAAAAATCCCTACATGTAGGGAATTTTCCCTACAGTTAACAACACTGCTAACTTAGGTGTATACATAATAATATATGTATGTATATACACAAATAAAAATAAAACGCTGTTTTTATGTGCATATTGAATGTATGACACAAGCTTTTAATAATATGAACCTTTTGTATATACACATGCAATTATAAACTATTAAAACTTGCACCAGGTTTCAAGGTATTAAAAATCGTGTGACATTATTTGTCTCCAGTAACGCCGGGCGTGAGAGAAGATGAAATTGATGAAGCAAATTTAATAAATATGGTATTAGCAAACGACAGTTCGGACAACAAAAGCGTAGAAGCAGATAAAGAAAATAACAATTTTACTCAACAAACTATAAAAAATGGTCGGGAATTGGTCGAACAGTAGCAGTCATATTTTTAAAATGAAGATGCTCTAGGCAAAAGATGCACAAAATTAAAAAGAGAACTTCAGAAGTGCTTAGCACCATATAAAGAAATATGTACATATATCTTTCAAATGAAAGTAAACCATGTAAAAGAACAGAGTTTTTACAAAAGGAAGTTAAACCATTCAACAAATAAAGAAAAGTGTTTAAAATAATTTTTATAATAAACATTGAAAAATAAATTGTAACGACCAAAGTCGTTTTGGCCCCACTATATTTTAGTCTAAGAAGCTTTTATGAAAGCTTAATTTCATTTTATTTCCCATATATTGTATTTTAAATGTGAACTTCCCCTAAGTTGAATTTATTTTATTCACCTCGATAAGAGAAGACAACCAGCGGTGTAATATGTCACACCTGTCGTTTATGTACACACACGCGCATGTGTACCGTATGTGTGTGACTGCTGTGACTAGTATAAAAGACCGAAACAAATAAGCAATCGGGGACATTTGGTTTTTGGCTGTCCGGTAGATACATAAGTGATCTTATAAGACTTGTTGGCTTGGCTTTTCTTATAAGCTCACTGGAAAAAGTTGGCTTGGCGTAGGAATTGTTGGCTTGGGATTGTTATTTTGGGAGCAGTGTTGCTATTTTGACGCTTTCCGGGTATTTTATGACGCTTTTTTGGTCTCGTTACTCTTTGTTTTTTCGAATACCATTTTTTAAAAGGGGTATTTTTTGACGCATTTTCCAACTTTTGACGCTTTTGGTGCTTTTTGTCACAAGTGTGTAATTTTAGAGTTTTACAATTTACGAACTTTTTAAACAGCAAAGCAATTTTTTTAAATGTTGTGTTTTTTAATATGTTCTTCGGTATTTCCGCGACACAAAAATTAGCTAATTAGAAGTCTTCGAATTTGCTGTCCAGTTAAAAAAAATACGGAAAATTAGCTCCTAGAAAGGGTAAGCAGTTTAATTTTTATATTTCTACAATATTAAAAGCCGAAACACCAAGATATTAATTGTAATTATTTGTAAAAAAAATCAGCTTTTGCATATAGTAGGAGCCAAAATTTAAGTATGATACAATTCTTTAATTTCTTGTACATAATTTTAATGCAATTATAGTTTAGATGAATCGACAATACCGAAAAAAGTGGGAGACTATTCCAGTAATTAAAAATTGGTTACGACCTGCAAAGGATTCTACTAAAGCGGTTTATATATGCTGTCATTGCGAACTAAATGCCAGACATAGTGATTTGATGCGGCACAGCACTACAAGAAAACATCAAAAAGCGATGAACCCATTAAATAGTGGAAATAAGTCTTCAAACAAAAAAATTGTTATTTAGTCTAGATAAGGTTTTTAAAAATAATGAAGTGGATATCATCGATTTAATACAAAATTTCATTCATGATTCGTCTCTAATAAATAAAATAGAAATTTCCCTAAAAAATCTGCCGTTGCAAAAATGGGAGAATTAAGATAGAACTGATAAATTTTGGATTGAAGTGTACAATTTTAAAAATTTTTTGGAGGAAAATCCTTTTTATGAATTAGGTTACTTTGTTATTCGCATTCTTTCGTATGTTTCGTATTCTTTCGTATGTTTCGTATTCTTTCGTATGTTTCGAAAGAACATATAGTTTAATGATTTTTTTTAAACCAAAAATTAGAAATCGACTTTCTTTAAACTCGGCTAATTCATTATTGCATATAAAATACGGTCATAATCAAGAAAAAGTTTGTTGTCGCAATTACAAATTGCCTCCAAGAGTTTACATAAAAATAAATTCATATCAAAGTTAGAAGAGATCTGAGTAATTCATTAAAACCGATTTGTGTCCAGAAGCTGACGATTATGAAACAGATATATTTCAAAATGTAATTGTTTTTCTATAAAATGTTATATTTACTTTTTTTTAATTATTTTAAGTTTTTGTTTCCTCCTAATAATAAAATAAATCATTTATTTTTATTTAACTTTTCATCCTTTTTTGAGAGGCATTTTCAGTCCTTTTAACTTTTTTCCCTGTTGTATGCAAATGTTTGTTCAAATTTTAATTTTTCTCATGACGCTTTTTACCCTTTTTTCGGAAATTTTTTACCCGTTTTTGTTTTACATTGACGCTTTTCTTAATTTTTAAAATGGCAAAACTGACTGCCAGTCTTGCTTTCCGCACATCTCCGAGAGGTAAACTGCAGATTTTGCTTTCTCCCACCTCTGAGAGCGGAACCGCTTGCGTCTGGAGAGAGGAACTGCTGGTTTTGCTTTTCCTATCCCTGTTAGCGGAACTGCTGGTGTTACTTTTTCCCATCTTTGTGGACAGTCCTAGCGTCACCGTGTTGGTGCATTGTATTTTCCCACTTAGAGTGTTTATTGCTTCTGTTGATCCCGAGTGTATGGGAATAATAAATAGCTTAAGTTTTATAATATAGATATCGGTATTTTATTTAGTGTTCATTAATATCACTCACGAGACACTAGGATTGACTTTATTTAGTTAATTTTTCTTTCTGTAAACGACTCCTGGACTCCGCTGACCTACCCCAGCTAAGAGGAGAAATTCCGTCGTTACAAAATATACATATTAATTTAAAATTTGATTTTTTTTGTAACCTATCCATATTATTAATACTGTTTCTTTGCTTCGTACAACGCGGTTTCTTTTTTTGGAACTTCACACAGTTTTTCGTACTAGTCTTATGTTTCCTATAACACGTTGATTGCATTTTTGGAACCAAACCACTACTTTTGTACCAGTGCTTCGATTCGTATAACATGAATTCGATTAGCACGACATTTCTCTGGAACGTATCCACCGTGCTATACGGAGACTACCTGTACCGTTATTATTTGATTTGCTGACAATCAAATCATATGCGTAGCGATGAAACTGTTGCCAGAATCGCAGGTTTTTGATGAAGGATATCTGTTACTTGTTTAAAATATATTGCATTTAACAAATATTATAGAATTATCATAAATCAATATAATAAAGTGTATGCTTGGTGAAATATTCATATATGAGAGTTTTTTGAAAATTAAGTTTTAAAAGTTAGAATGCTATGTGGCACTATTGTCCAGTAATCGGTAATGATTTATGATATATTCTTACACTCATTGGACAACAAATTTTGGATTAATTGTGGGAACCAGAAAACGTAGAGCACTTGTTTAGATGAAGTTATTGTCAGCGGATGCTAATGAAGGCAGTGGTGGAAATATATTCGATATTCCTCACGATAAAATTCAGGATCGCGGTTCTTTTTTCTTCGACAAAAAAAAGTGAAAATTGGGATCTGAAGAAATTTATAATAGTCAAACTAACGTAAATAATTTAAATCAGTTACAACCAGATATAGAATAACCTGTAACTCAAATTAACAACATTCTATCAGTAAGAGAAAAATATGTAATTAAAGATCTGAAGCAGATGCAAAAGATCTTCTTATTCTTTCCAATGGATATACGTTTTAAAATTTCTTTTCATTATTTTTTTATTTTTATTAAGAAACTTAAATTATAGTTAAGTTCACACCGTATTTCATTTCATTTCATTTAGTTCTTTAAGATAAATTCAGTACATCAAGATGTAATCTTATTTAGCGGTATTGGGAAGATAATGGCAATATAAAATTTTACATGTTTTGTCTTATCAAAAATTAAAAAAAAATTATATATAAATTAATTTTTTTGTGTTTTTCCATTAATTTTAAGTAAATTTTGGTTTTAATCTTTTTATTTCAAGCAATATTAAGAGTTTTAATATTTTTCACTCATAAATTGACTTAATTTAAAAATACTTAATTTAATAAAGTTTTTAATATTCAAATGTTGTTTTTGAAAATTTAAAGTTTTTTTTTTTATGAAATTTCCACAAAACATCAGTTTTCTACGACAGAATTTTTCTTATAATATTTTATTTTATTTCAAACTTCTAAGTAATAAGGTTACTTTTTCATTTTTTATTCCATATTTATTTCACTATGTGAAATTGTTTCTTTTGTTAAATAATGTTTTTAATTTTCTTTTAGGGAATCTAGATTTTATATTTTAACTGTTGTTTTTGAAAATATAAAACGAATTCTTTTTCCACTATGTAGAATTTCTCAATATTTTTGTTTCAATAAATAATAAGTAACTAAGGTTGTGCTTTTAATTTTCAACCCATATAGATTTGATGTTTCTACTGTGTAGAAATGTTTCCTTTTATTAAATAGTTTTCTTTTAGGAATTTTTGTATTTTTATTTTTTTTAAAGCAATTTTAAGTTCGATTTTAAGTTTTCTAAATTTTGTTTTTTATTTTTAGTTTTTATTTGTTTTAATTTTGATGTTAGATTCAGTTTTAATTTTAACCTTGATAATTTTGTTTTTAAATTTTAATATTTATTTGTTCTTTAATTTTTTTTTTAAATTCGTTAAACTCAGTTTTTCACTTCCATTAAAATTTATATCTTATTAAACTCTGAGACTCATTTGACTTAGAGAAGCCTTTTTAAAATGAATGGCTACACCTTATATGATACAAAGGACCCGAGAGGAAGAGCATGCGGAGGATCAGCAGTTCTAATAAAGTCAAGACTCAAGCACTATATTCTTGAGAACATTTGTGAAGACCATCTGCAGGCAACAAATATTTGCATCGAAAATTTTTGTAAAAATTTCGTGATATCATCAATTTACTCCCCTCCCAGATTTTCAATCACTGAGGATAAATACGAGGATTTTTACAAAACTCTTGGCCCTTGATTCGTAGCAGCTGGCGACTACAATGCAAAACATACGTTCTGGGGATCGCGTCTTATTACACCTAGAGGTCGAGCGTTGTTCAACACAATTTCAAAAATGTGCTCGGACGTCATTTCGAGCGGGGAGCCCACTTACTGGCCTACTGACATACAAAAAATTCCAGATGTTATAGATTTTGGCGTCATGAAAAATATCTCTAGGGTTTTAATTCATGTTGAAGCTTCTCATGATCTCTCCTCCGATCACTCTCCAAAGATCGTTACAATTTGTGGCCCACTAAGAAGTGACTTACCTCACCCATATGTGAAGATGATAAATCGTGTTAATTGGCTGGGGTTCAAAAAATATTCAGCAGTCATTGTACGGAGAACATCACGCTAAGAACTTCCGATGATATTGAATTTAACATTGGCAATCTTACCGAAAACATTAAACAGGCTGCTAAACATGCCACTACCTCCCATCCGCAGACTGGGTTTAATAGAATTTATTCTGCCGACATTGAACGTCTCGTATATGAAAAAAGAAGAGCTAGAAGGGAATGGCAACAGCACAGATCACCCCAACATAAAATCAGACTTAAAGAATGCACTAAACGACTCCAAGAGTTGCATGTATCTGAAAAATCTGCTTCTCTTTAGAACTATCTGGAAGGTATCGATGTCACAGCAGCATCTAATTACTCCTTGTGGCGCGCTGCTAAAAAATTTTAAACACAAGTTGAGTTTAAACCAACCCTGCGCACTTCTACCGGAGGTTGGGCAAGAAACAATACCGAAAAAGGTAACATATTTGCTAAGCATTTAAAATATGTATTTACCCCAAACACATGTACTGGTGCTATTGATTTGCCGGGTGTAGTTGCTCTACCCCCTCGACCCATGAAATTTAAAATGCGTGATGTAAAAAAACTAATTCCTGACACCAACCCAAAGAAGGCCCCGGGTATTGATGGAATTAGTAACAAGATGCTGATGAAGCTGCCTCGTATTGCTATTAGAATCCTTTTATTTATTTTTAATGGCATTTTACGACTGCAGTATTATCCACACAGCTGGAAACTTGCCATGGTCAAAATGATTCTAAAGGCGGGCAAAGATCTTACCAAGGCTGAGTCATATAGGCCAATAAGTTTACTGAAAACAATTTCAAAGCTCTTCGAAAAGCTGCTCATGACTAAATTGTCCCCTATCCTAACTGATAATGGGTACATACCGAACCATCAATTTGGTTTTAGAAGTCAGCATAGCACCACTGAACAAACTCATAGAATGGTTTATTTCATAAGAAGAACATTTGAAGAAAAGAAGTATTGTTCTTCCCTCTTTATTGATGTTTCTCAAGCATTTGATAAAGTGTGGCATGAAGGCCTAATTTTAAAATTGAAGACATATCTGCCAATAAACATTGGAAAGTTACATTCTTTTGGAAAGTTACATTCTTGCCCGGAAGTTCACTGTCGTGGAAGGAGACTTCATGAGTGTGCCCGAAACTATCTCATCTGGGGTGTCACAGGGGAGTATACTGGGTCCAGTTTTGTATTTGATCTATACCTGTGATATGCCATTAAGCAGTAACATCCTCACTTCTACATTTGCTGATGATACAGCCTGCCTTATGCATGAAAACCCTCACGAGGCATCGCGATATCTTCAGGAACATGTTAACCTGTTGGAACTGTGGTTGAACTTATGGAGAATAAAAGTAAATGAACAAAAGTGTGTTCATATCACATTTACCTAAGAAGAGACACTTGTTCCCCCATTCGAATCAACAATCAAGTTGTTCCTCAACATTCACAGGTGAAATACCTTGGTATACACCTTGATCGACGGCTTACATGGAAACACCACATTGACTCTAAGTTAACACAAATAAAACTTAAATTAACATTTATTTCGTTTATTAAATTGCACATATATGTTTAAGCCTTATTATTACTTACAGTTTAAATGGATTCTTAGAGTAATATTGAAATTTTTAAACTCCTGCTTAATTGTATAACTGCATGCATTTTTAAATAGTGCGAAATTAGGTAACTTTATGCGACTGTAGAGACGCATTAAGATTCATATTATCAAAAAAATTTTCTGGTATTGCTATAATATTTCGTCTTATCCTTAGTTTAAAGTAGCTGTCAGGCACATTAATACACAGATCTAATATATGTCCATACATGTGTGAACACATTATTAGTATTGACGTAAATAAAAATCATTTTATAATTTTTTTTTTAACAAACACAAACTGCGAAGCTACTGGGCTTATCTGCAGAGACACCCGGAGTCTGCGGCAGGAGTCGAACCTGCGACCTTCGGAATACCAGTCTAGTACACTAGCTACTAGTCTAGAATATTACACACAACATATGCGTGTGACGGCTCTTTGTAAACAAACACACAAAAATACATATTGAAGCTAAATATTGATGTGCATAGCAGCCGCCTAACAGGTATTTCTTCAATATTTGTGCGTAAGTTTGAATATACTCTTTCTCTTCATATTCTCCGGTTCATTTGATTTTCGATATGGGAGAGTCCGGATTTTCGTTGTTATAGAGAAATATATTGAGAAAGAAAACAAGTTTAATAACTATTCTTAAGACGGTAAGACGAACTGTGAAAAACAAGCAAATTATAAAATACGTATGTTCTCGTACACAACAAAGTTTAGATCAGAAGAAACTTAAGAACCCCTATTCATCAGCTTGAAAAATCCTAATAATATCCACGAAGTGTGCATCAAATAGCAAAATTTTCTATGAATGTTCTAACATTAATACCCGCTTTTATTTCTGCTCTTCTTGTTAGTCTCGTCTTTACTATTACTCACAACACGATCTCCCAGGACAACTTGTTGTGACTTATTTTCATCAAATAATATTTTCTGTGTGTGTATTTTTATTTTCACCAATACTAACACAAACATGTGCATATGGATGTGTATTGATATTGCAGATTCAAAAAATGCCAGAAATTTAGTCTGCAACTATAATAAATAGTATTTATTAGCAAACAATATGTTCCTACTGGTAAAATATGACCGTTTGTGTTATTGTTGGGTATTGGGCGGAGCACTAATAGTTCCAGCGTGTGATGAGAATAAGTGTCGTCAAACCACTCTGAAGTCAAGAGTTTGCAGAACTTAATAATGAAAGATTATATTCGCTTACTTCAATGAGAAACAGTCAAGTTAAATGAGAATTAATAAGCTGTGTTCATCCATTCATCGAAGAAAGTCGTTCTAGGGTTAAGAAATATTTAATATATCGCAAGCCACTGATTAGAATTTGTCGTTTTCCGCAATGTGTACGTGTATGCCTTTCTTGCGGTGGAATCTTACAAGAATAATCTTTATTCGACTTTTTTCTTTCTGCGAATTTTTCCCTGCCTGAATTGGATTTTCCAGTTTTTAACTTGCAATTAGTAGCCCACACATTTCTCATGGTCAATAAATGGTGGTTCAAGTTTTCTGTTCATATCAGTCTTGCTGGTGCTGCGCTATAGCTTCTTGTGTCTCATATTTTAAGTCGTTTACTTGTAATGAACGTACTTTGTTATAGTCCCTGAACAAGATATAATGAGAAAAGATTACATTAAATATTTGTCTAATTATTAATAAACTTACTTGCATACTCTGATATGATGACAATGACAGCCATATATTTAAATAATTGGAAATGATCTAAGTTCGCACTACTTCTGGATCCCAATATATATGAGTTCAGGAAAAAAATAGGTTTTTGCAGTGTGAAATAAATGCTTTATAATATTTTTAGGTGCAATCGCTTAGAGAAAAATTAAACTACTAAACTAAAATTAAAAGAGATATATATACATATGTAATTAATACGTTGTACTACAAACAAATACGTTGTACTACAAGCACCCCCTTTAGATTGAATAGTTCAGAACATTAAAAAAAGGAAAATTTAATAACAACTGTATTGGTCTTTTAAATAAAACCGACCCACAGTTAAAATTTCACAGTCATATTTCAACTGACTAAAAAGGAAAATGTGTATAAAAATTTTATAATGGAGTTCTAAGCTCCGAACAGAAAAGCGGGTTCGTAAAAATATATATATTTGGACCCTTAAAGGAAAATATATTGTATCTAGGAAAGAGCCTGACTAATCAGGACACCTCTTGAATTGGTTATATTGCTTGAGTCTATTTACTTGTTGCCAAATACTGTTAGAATAAACTTAATTAAAAAGCTTTATTTGGCATTCCCTTAAAGTTGTTGCATTTCCTTTTAATGGTAAGTCCTGAAATTCTTTACACTGTTTTATTGGTTTGTACTGCTTGCCTTCTTTCATCACCATCGTACTCTCCTCTACGACCATATAAATCAATATATTCACCTCGACGATACTGCCACTATATGCCATGATATGGTGTGAATTGCACAGAAGTCTGCGTTTGTAACCATAAATATGAATTATGTATAAGGTGACGGTAGTGCTCATTTGGAGGGAGTTTTTTTTTTTGGAAATACAATAAATTATGTACATGTAGAAGTCTTATTATACGGACTGAGGTTAATTTCTTTAGCCTTCAGTTATTTGCATTTTTTGTAAGTTTCATATGTTGGCCACAAAATTACTTCTCGTATATGCTGTTACCTCTGGCCTCCCTGAGCCATCGCTACCCTTTCATCTGGTTTACTAATTTTGATATATAATATTACATAGCTCACACCAAGCATAACAAACCAAACCCTTACTTTGATGCCTCAAACTCAATTAAAAAAGATTACATTCTACGACTTTTCATAAGGATACTCAAGATAAATATACGAGTATTTAAGTTGAAAATATAAACTTTTCTTAAATAGTGTTCGAAAATGCTTAAGATAACAATCGAATCTGCAATAATAATTTTTATACTCATTGTCAAGATGCAGTTTTGGTTTGTTGGCTGATTTGGAGTCTGTACGAGTATTTAAGTGCAACTGCTAATTGCAGTTGTTGTAATTGGCATTATTAATTACAAATGATTGTCTCATTTGTAAAGAATCAGAGCTGCCAAAAAATTGCTTATGTCGGACAATACATAAAAAATTACTAAATTTATATGAAATATTTGCAAGAGAAGAAATCACGATTCATGCCCCCTTAATGTCCTTTTAAAAATTTATTTTTGATGAAATATGTAATTTTTTATGCATCAACCGAATTTTTTACTGATCTCATAACGTTTTTACACATACAGTAGTTTTTTATAGTGATAAGGATGCTACAAGTTGCTTTGGGTATACTTTGTATGATGGGGATTGCAAGTCGGCAAATCAGGAAAATATGCTGTTTATGTAAAATCTTCACTTTTGTCTGTCTGCTGCAATTTGTCTAAGGTACGTTGAGTGATGTCCTTTCTCATTGAAAATTGTGCACATGTTTTTCGTCTTCTTCGTCCTCGAGCTTTGAGAATTTCATTCGAAAATTTCATTGCCAACGTCGTGGCATGGCTTTCTAAATGTGTATCTGAGCTGTATATATTTTAGTCCCTTTATTTGGGTGCCTTTGATTGCGATTTTAAGAAGCTTTTTTTTAATATTTTATTGTTTGTTGTTGGCTTAGCTAGGTATATGCCTGTATTTCATTGGCGCTAACCAAATCATCAGTACCCTTTTAGCCAAATCATGATTGAAAAGCATTTAAGCTCCTATACTTCTGCCACAGACTACAAATACTATATGAGAATTCAAACAGAACTCAATCACATTTTTCTATTGTAATCAACAAAAACACAAAAGTATAATAGCTTCAGAAAGCTTTTGTACAAACACAACACAACAAACAATTGTAATTGACTTGCGTCTTTTTGTTTTCCGAGCTTGAATGCTTTTCAATCATGATTTGGCTAAAAGGCTACTGATGATTTGGTTATCGCCAATGAAAAACAGACATATGCGTAGCTAAGCCAACAACAAACAATAAAATATTAAAATAGTTACTTTGGAGAATATCTCGAATAACAAATTTGATAAATAAGCTTTTTATATTAATGACTACTTTGGGCGACCATATTTTTGGTATGTTTTGTGGGCATCTGCTGGTAAATGATTGAATTTTGATTTTTAAAGGTTTCGTTAACGACACAGAGTGTAGAGCAGAACGTTTTTCATGCAGGCATTGTATATACATATTTTTGTCCTATTAGGGAGAGCGTTTGAGTTCCACATAAGAGTTTTACGCACGTTAAAGGAAGTTATTTGGACATGAGTGAGTCTATATCGCCATTACCGCCACCAACAGTGGTTTAAATGCTGATCAGGCAGCAAACATTGGTCACATTTGCGAAGAGACACTTATTCCCCCATTCGAATCAACAACCAAGTTGTTCCTCAACATTCACAGGTGAAATACCTTGGTATACACCTTGACCGACGGCTTACATGGAAACACCACATTGACTCTAAGTTAACACAAATGAAACTTAAATTAACTCGGATACATTGGCTGATTGGTAGAAATTCTACCCTCAGTCTAGATTGTAAACTTTTAATATACAAGTCGCTTTTGAAACCCATATGGTGTTACGGAATTCAGCTATGGGGCACTGCTTCAGCTTCCAATGTAGAGAGAATCCAACGAAGGCAAAACAAAATTTTAAGGTTAATAACATCGGCTCCATGGTACACGAAAAATTCAAATTTACATCGTGATTTAAATTTGCCACTTGTAACCGCTGAAATAGCAAAATATGCAGGCAAATATTTAACAAAACTCGAGTCCCATCCTAATCCCCTTGCTCGTAACATCTTGAACTTTACTGGACACATCCGCTTAAAAAAGAGGGATACTACGGCCTTAATACGCAACACTCCAGATGAAACTTTTTGAAAATATTTTTGTGCTTAACACGACATTTTAACTGACCTTCGTAGACTAGTAGGTAGTGTACTAGACTCATAGTGCGAAGGTCCCAGGTTCGAATCCTGCCGCAGAACTCTGGCAGTTGTGTTTGATAATTAAAGGGAGCGCACAACAAGCCTTCACTGGCTTAAGTGTATGTAGTATGACATGGACTATCACACCACTCCAATGAACCTAACCTAACTTAATCTAACACGACATTTATGTATTATTAATTACAATCACTAAGTTTATGTCCGACTCTGGTTGGGCCTAATAATTATATCTATACTTAAGATTTGAATACTTATTGTTAGGTTGGTTTTGAAGATTCAATAAATAAATATTAGAAAAAACATTTGCGATTGGCATTCAAAAATAATGTTTTTTGGCTTGACTATCATGCATGTCTGCATAATCGAGGCCCTCTGTTTATTTATTCTCCATTAAAGGACACAGTTTCTTCTACTGTAATAAATAAGATTGTTTATAGCAGACTGACTTAATTAGTTGTTTAATGCTTTTATGTGGTCACTCTTATTGGCGACAGCATGCCATATTTACTTTCAATTAACAGCATCGAAAGCTTTTTTAATACAAGGCAAAGTTGCCTTAAAGTTGCCCCCAATTATTAGACGGTTGCTGTTAATTTGCTGCAAACATGATCTGCTGGGACGGAAACCAGCTTGTTCTTCTCACAGTTGTCCATTTATAGGGATAAACCGATACGATTGAATACAAGTATTAACTCCATAATTTTCATTCGATGCGAAATTCTTTTGGTACCGATATTGTACTACCGAGCAGGAAGTAGTATCGCAAAAAGGTATTCGTACGGTGACAGCTAAATAAAGTTTAACATAATGCCATTTTTTGCACACGTTGATCTTCAAAGTAAAAGCTTATTTTGTATGGGAGATCAGAGAGTCTGAACATCGCAACATTCCAGCATAAAAACAAAAACATCCATTCATATCCACCCACATATTTATATATAAGTTGGTGTTGATGTATACATTAAAAATTGCTGCACAGGAAATCTCGCATTGTTCGGCCAAAAGCTCCCCATCTCTACAGATAAATAGCACTAAGTCTTTCAAATTGCACTGAATGGATGATTTAGCATGAAACCTCAAGTAATTTTTTGGTTAATCAAAATATTTCAATAAAGTTTTGAGTCCATTTGACTAATCTCTTGGGACATTATTTGTTTGGAAAAGAGGAAATCGTGATATGATGATGCTAAGGGTGCATTTGGCTATTCCTCAAACAATTTAGATTATAAATGTGTAACGCTTTTGTAAAGTAAAAGCTTACTTAGATATTGTGTTTGTTGGTGGATTCTTTGGGATCTCATTTTATGTGGCCCTTCTCGTTCATTAACCTAGTCTTTACCTCTTGAGGTGCGACCTCAAATCTTTTTCAAAGAGTCTTAATACAGCGAAGAAAACTGATTGAAAATATTAATTGGGGCAGTGCTAAAACTATGGAAAACATTTAAGAAGCTCTATGGGCACATGTATTTCATTTTTAACAAATGGGACCATCCTAATATGTAAACTTTTTTAATTGTACTTATGAGCATGCATGATCATAAAAGATTTTCCAATAGGGATGGGTCAATGTCAACATGAAATAAGATAAGTATGAGATATTAATGTCTTCCGCGCAGGTTTCAATATATTTGCCTCATGGCTAAGGACAGCGGCCGATTTCAGGGCATTGGAATAGATCTAAAAGCCAAGAAATCTTCGCTAGTTCAGTTCCCCTTGCGAGAGATAAGCGTACCCTTCAAATGTTAATACAGAGTTAATGTAGACATTAGCCTCTTTATTTGATCGGTTCGTTCAAAAATGCGCCCTTTATGCAAAAATTAAACATATTATCTAAAATTTGTTAAGTGGATGTTATTTTATATAAAAACAATGAATTTAAGCAATGTGGCTGCCACAGACTTTTCATCCTAGGTTTTTCCTATTGGAAAACCCTTTACATATATAAGCTAGAATACATATACTCGTATGCATAAATTTATTTAAGATTGGTGTGCATATTTTTTCATTCCCATTCATTGTATTGAAAAGTTAATATGCCTCCACACAAACAAAGATACACCACTCATACATACAAGCGTATTTCTGTTCATGCGTGTGCATAAAAATTGCATTCACCGAAAAACGCATAAAATGCGATTTTTATATTTCGAAAACATAAAATTTTGTTGCGGCATCCTTTTTTGATATGAAAAAATATAAAGTAGAAACTGACGAAGGCGAAAAAACACTATTAAACTGAATTGAATTATACCGACAACAACTTCATATTTAAGTAATCTTTAAAATTCTTTATGAACATTTAATAAATCTTTTATTCATGCAACACTTTATGCCTTCATGCATATTTGCAAAGCAACACCACCGCAAACTGCAACAACCAAGTTCATCAACTTGTAAAAGGATTTCAAAAGAAATAGTTTCATCACAACAAAATTGCAATAAGTATTAAATAAAAATATAATTTATGAAAATTAAAAAAAATCAGCTTTAAGTACTGACAACGTTAAGTGGAAAAGCATGCACTTCACTTTAATTCTTTTTAACGGGCAAGAGTCGAAAATATGGAACCTCAAGCAATAAGGGTTTATCTCTCCAAAGACTAATTTTTATGAAATCATTTATTACATGAACTGATAATAAGAACTCATGTCATAAGTTTCATTGTTTTGATATTATTTGGGGTTCATATTTCTATTAGATCAATAGCAGATAAGCATTCAAGTTCCCTTCGATATTTACGAATATGTACATATGTGTATGTGAATATTTATCGATCCCTATTTTGACTGTTGATACTTATGGATCATTACATATGATTTAATACTATTACTTTTGCCTTCGCTGCTTATAAGGACTGTAAAACTTTATTTAACAGGGCGATATAAATATGTTTGCCGACTTGCATAAGTTACAGAACTAGATCAGGTCCGGTGGTCTCTCACTGTCAAATGCCGCAGTTGATCCCTTACATCATACAATACAAACTGATCACCTAAATCGTACAATACAATAAGTTTTGCCGTTGGTTTCATTCCAAGTAAGTTCAATTTTTATTAATGGGTGCAAAAAAGAACCATGCCGCAAAGAATTAAAGTATAAAAATGCCCCACAAAATTGTTCTTCGTAATGTTATACATACAACAGCTGAATACACCTTATTCCTAAAATGTGCAGGTTGCAAGATTAGAGGGTGTGAAGCTAAACATCCCCTAAAATGGAGCCAGCCATAAACATTGAAATCTCCCATCTTCGGTTTATGTTTCTTGTCACCTTCTACCAGAATTAGTCGTTAGTTCGTTAATTTTGTGTACAATATAACCACAACGCTTAAAACTTCTTTAAAAATAATTTTCCAATAAGTCAGACAACGGTTTCACTTTAAACAATATTCAATGAATTTTTAATCGCATTGATAGAAATTCTTGTTTCTCCAAATTTCGAGGACCTGAAGACTTTTCTCAATATACCATCGAGTAGGAAGGACAACATGTTCAAGGAACAACAAGAAAATTCACGGCTCTAAAAGAAATAACCTTATAACGGCAGACGCACCTTAAAAAAATTTTTACTCGACAATCTCAACTCCTGTAAGACCTGGAAAAGAGATCATCGAGAAACTTTTTACCTGAATACGACCATAGCAATTTATCGGAGTGATATGATAAAAAGGCTTATGACTGGACACACATTCGGACATGCTTGAAATGATAGTCAGATTCATGCCAGGTCTGCTCGCTACCTGAAACTGCTGATAAATTTACTTTGAAATGCAGACGCTATGGCCAGTTAATTATAAAACATAAATTCTTTCGTGCTACGGTGATCTATTATCGATCATCACGACCATCACATTAGACGCGCTAAGAGCTGAACCTGGCAATTTGTAAATAACGTTATCCCAGGGAACCTACGATAAGTAAAAAAATAATAAATTTAAGAAAATAAAGAAATAATACATAAAATGGAAAAAAAGTAATTTGTGACTTCATTGTCAAAAGTCATCATAATTACAATAAAAAATCGCGTATGTACATGAAAAAGAACTGTCAAAAAGAAGCATGAATGTGCGATTTCCAATTGCAATTGAGAGAGCGAACTAAGTGATTCACTTCATGGTGGAAACATACTGCGAGTATTAACGAGAATCAGAAAATAAATATCTGTGAAAACTGAAATGAAAATATTTTTCACTAATTAATCTTTGAAATTTATTTGTTGTGGCTTTAATTGCTCATTTCAATGATCGCTAGAGCAGATCATCAGTGAATTTTGAGCAGTTTGAAAGCGTTCAATCCCGATATATTTCAATATAAATATTGAACAAAAATTTATACTCCAGTCTCAAGTACGAGTACAAAATAAAATTCACTAATACTTATATTTTTATTTGTCATATTTCATATGCTATATTTGCTCGAACCCCCATCCTCCGCACTGGCAGGCTAGTGGAGTACTCACTAGCCTACCGTCGCAACCAGTAAATTATATTTGTTCATGTTACAAAAAATAATTTATTCCTAAAAATTTCTCCAACTCAAACTTACATTTCTTTCTCTATTTGATTAGAATTAGCATATAGTAGTATCCAGATGATTCTACTCTATAATAAATTTAAAATTGATTTTAAAATATTTAAAATCTCGTGATATCATCAATTTACTCCCCTCCCAGATTTTCAATCACTGAGGATCAATACGAGGATTTTTACAAAACTCTTGGACCTTGTTTCGTAGCAGCTGGGGACTACAATGCAAAACATACGTTCTGGGGATCGCGTCTTAATACACCTAGGGGTCGAGCGTTGTTCAACACAATTTCAAAAATGGGCTTGGACGTCATTTCGAGCGGGGAACCCACTTACTGGCCTACTGACATACAAAAAATTCCAGATGTTATAGATTTTGGCGTCATGAAAAATATCTCTAGGGATTCAATTCATGTTGAAGCTTCTCATGATCTCTCCTCCGATCACTCTCCAACGATCGTTACAATTTGTAGCCCACTAAGAAGTGACTTACCTCACCCATATGTGAAGGTGATAAATCGTGTTAATTGGCTGGGGTTCAAAAAATATCTCAGTAGTCATTGTACGGAAAACATCAGGCTTAGAACTCCCGATGATATTGAACTTAACATTGCCAATCTTACCGAGAATATTAAACAGGCTGCTAAACATGCCACTACCTCCCATCCGCAGTCTGGGTTTAATAGAATTTATTCTGCGGATATTGAACGTCTCGTATGTGAAAAAGGAAGAGCTAAAAGGGAATGGCAACAGCACAGATCACCCCAACATAAAATCAGACTTAGAGAATGCACTAAACGACTCCAAGAGTTGCTTGCATCCGAAAAATCTACTTCTCTTAAGAACTATCTGGAAGGTCTCGATGTCACAGCAGCATCTAATTACTCCTTGTGGCGCGCTGTTAAAAAACTTAAAACACCCGTTGAGTCTAAACCACCCCTGCGAACTTCTACCGGAGGTTGGGCAAGAACTAATACTGAAAAAGGTATTATATTTGCTGGTCATTTAAAAAACGTATTTACCCCAAACACATGTACTGGTGCTCTTGATTTGCCGGGTGTAGTTGCTCTACGCCCCGACCCATGAAATTTAAGATGTGTGATGTACAAAAACTAATTGCTGAAACCAACCCGAAGAAAGCTCCGGGTATTGATGGAATTAGTAACAAGATGCTGATGCAGTTGCCTCGTGTTGCTATTAGAATCCTGTTGTTTATTTTTTAATTATCCACACAGCTAGAAACTTGCCATGATCAAAATGATTCTAAAAGCGGGCAAAGATCTTACCAAGGCTGAGTCATATAGGCCAATAAGTTTATTGTCAACAATTTCAAAGCTCTTCGAAAAGCTGCTCATGACAAAATTGTCCCCAGTCCTAACTGATAATGGGTGCATACCGGACCATCAATTTGGTTTTAGAAGACAGCATAGTACCGTTGAACAATGTCATAGATTGGTTCATTTTATAAGAAGAACATTTGAAGAAAAGAAGTATTGCTCTTCCCTCTTTATTGATGTTTCTCAGACATTTGATAAAGTGTGGCACGAAGGCCTAATTTTAAAATTGAAGACATATCTACAAATAAGCATAGTTAATCTTTTGGAAAGTTACATTCTTGCCCGGAAGTTCACTGTTGTGGACGGAGACTTCATGAGTGTGCCCGAAACTATCTCATCCGGTGTGCCACAGGGGAGTATACTGGGACCAGTTTTGTATTTGATTTATACCTGTGATATGCCTTTGAGCAGTAATATCCTCACTTCTACTTTTGCCGATGATACAGCCTGCCTTAGTATGCATGAAAACCCTCACGAGGCATCCCGATATCTTCAGGAACATGTTAACCTGTTGGAACTGTGGTTGAACTTATGGAGAATAAAAGTAAATGAACAAAAGTGTGTTCATGTAACATTTACCCTACGAAGAGACAATCAAGTTGTTCCTCAAGATTCACAGGTGAAATACCTTGGTATATACCTTGACCGACGGCTTACATGGAAACACCACATAGACTCTAAGCTAACACAAATGAAGCTTAAATTAACTCAGATACATTGGCCGATTGGTAGAAATTCAACCCTCAGTCTAGATTGTAAACTTTTAATATACAAGTCGCTTTTGAAACCCATATGGTGGTACGGAATTCAGCTATGGGGCACTGCTTCAGCTTCCAATGTAGAGAGAATCCAACGAAGGCAAAACAAAATATTAAGGTTAATAACATCGGGTCCATGGTACATGAAAAATTCAATTTTACATCGTGATTTAAATATGCCACTTGTGACCGCTGAAATTGCAAACTATGCAGGCAAATATTTAACAAAACTCGAGCTCCATCGTAATCCCCTTGCTCGTAATATCTTGAACTTTCCTGGACACATCAGCTTAAAAAAGAGGGATACTACGGCTTTAATACGCCACACTGCAGATGAAACTTTTTGAAAATATTTTTGTGCTTAACACGACATTTATGTATTTTTAATTACTACCACTATGTTTATGTCCGACACTGGTTGGTCCTAATTATTATATCTATATATAAGATTTGAATACTTATAGTTAGTTCAGTTCTGAAGATACAATAAATAAAAATTAGTGGAAAAAAATGAAAAGGGTAAAATCGGTGTTAATGGTCCAAAATCTGACTAATTTGTGCCGTATAAGTAGAGCAAAGAAAATTATTAGTGGATGATAAGGGAGTGTATGTAAGATACCATTGAAGTTTTTATTAGTTTGAAAGGCCTATTGATGCCATTATGTATAGAATTTAATATTATGCAAATGTTTACTGGAAGGCGTGCAACCGAAATCAGGCTGAATTTAGCCGATGAGATGGGTTATGTTGACTTTGAGGACCACTGTGATTTGTGGTTTATTTATGGGCTCGGAGAACCCATAAGTAATTGTGGAAAAGCCATTGGAGGTGTCATTGGGCTGTATTTGTTCGAGCACAAAGCTGGAACAACCGTTACCGTCAATTTAGAGTGCTATGGCTGTATGATAACCGACTTTTCTTGGCTTCCTCCACATATCATCCTTGAACTGGATGATATGTGGTTTCAACAAGGAGGTGCAAAAAGCCACACAATCTCGGCCGATTTTGGCTTTAATTGTAATTTTACGTTTTCGCAACATTAATTGGCCACCAAGATAATGCGATTTGACGCTGTTAATTTTTTTGTGAAGCTGCGTCAAAGAATATGTCTGCGCAGATAATCTTCGTTGGAGCATTTGAAAGCCAACATTCGACAAGTTATCGCCGAGATACCGCTCGAAATGTGCGAAAAAGTGGTCGAAAAGTACCTCAAAACGACCCACTGCTGCAACCATTTTAGAGCAGTCATTTAAAAGAAGTTGTATTTTGTACGTAATGACAAGGCTTAAGCATTATTATGAAATACAAGTTTGATCGAATTCATAGCTTCATGTGTCTTTTATTAAACTCTGAAACTGAAAAATGGATAACCCTGTATAACTATAAAAAAAAACTAAACGTCCTTATATGTGGCCACGTAACGTAAAAGTATTAAATTATTAAATAAAACAGTGTCTTCTGTACTAATTCCAACAAACGTTTGTAAGCTGATTTGAAATTTAAAGCTGAAATAAAAGATTTTTTTGCATACGCCCGAAAATGTTTAAATCCAGACGAGTAAACGTGAGTGTATGGAATATAAACAGGGTTATAGCGCATAAAATGGAATGGAATATATATAAGTATATATATATATATATATATATATATATATATATATATATATATATATATATATATATATATATATATATATATATATATATATACTTATATATATCGGAAGTTTATGTGATAGGCAGCCCTTAAGCGAAGCGACTGTTTCTTTACATCAGTTATTGACCTATCACGTGGTGTCCTAAGGGTATCAATTTCTCTCTCCTATGACAAAGGTATGTTAGAAACTCTTAGAGCTCGAACCGATCGCTACACCCAAAGGCACTAATCACGTCCAGTAATTTAGGAGCCACATTCGCCCAATACAGTCTTTGTGCTTACAACCGTTGTCGTGGTAATAGTTGTCGGCTATTCCCAATTTGTCAGAAGATTTTTTTAGTTATTTTTGAAGATGTTCATAAACATAGTCCGGTTCATTTCCATATTTTCATTAATAATGCACACGTTTTCTAATCCAGTAGCCGACATGAATCGCCATACCATTGTGGATCCACCTCCTTGTTTCATAGTATGTCTTGGATTACAATTTAGCTCGCCAGTAAACGCAACATTTTTCCAAGAAGAAAAATCTCCCGCGTGGATTCTGATGGGGCATTCTACTATGAAAATTAAGTCTTATGAAAATGTTCCTGATTGTCTTTTTCAAACTATTGTCCATGGTTCAGCCAATGGTTCTCCAACGATATCCTTTGTTTTACTAATTCTATCTTGTCTTCGATGGAATTCGAAAACTTCTAGCGTTTTTCCAGCATTAAAGTGCGTCACTGCTAGATATGGCTTGGACTCTTTATTGACGTCTTCAATAGGTTTTTGCCACACTTACGATATGTCAACTGAGCAGAATATGTTGAATTTAGATTCGTCTTCAAGGATAATAGTATTCCAAAACGATGCACCCTTAAAAACATGCTCTCTAGCAAATTTAAACCTGTCAACCTGTTCTTTGAAATTATAAAAGGCTTTTTACGTATAAGTCGGTCATGAAAATCATGTCAAGACATGACTCGACGAAACTACCTACCCTTCACTGAATGGGTTTCCAACCACACCTGTATCTCGAAAGTTAATTTGGAAATGAAAGATTTGGATTGGCGTTTATTTACCGCAAATTATGGTGTCCATTATGCTTGTTGCAAACTTTATTGAATGCTCTTCTGTCTTTATTGTCCAATCGATTTTCGTAACGCAAAGTCAGCAGCAATTGCTTGCTGCGAGTGATCTTTTTTGACATGATTTATGATCAGTTCTCGTTGATCTAGCGATGAGCTCGGATCCATTTAAAATCTACTTGAATTAACAAAATCAGAATTAAAAGAAAAAAAGAGATGCGGTGTACAAAAAACTCCTTCAGGACATTGCAAAAATGCGAATATTTATAAAACCAAGCAAAAAATCTATGTGTGGAAATAAATGCAAATTTATGTTTAGAGATCATCGTGAAAGAGTAATTTTGATATAAATATTTTTCATATTGTAAAGATGTTTACTCTTCCTGCAAAATAAATAAAAGTACTGGTTCAACGATTCCTATTTTAGGTGACATCACGGTTTGTAGGAACTAATTCAATGCTTATGAGATAGAGATTACCACAGCTCGCTCAAGACTTCTTCAAAAGTAAATTATTTTAACTTATTTTTGTATCAAGTAAAACAACAATAAGTAAAATTAAAATTTACAAAATGAATTAAAAAAGTATTAATTAAATCGGTTATAACCCAAATACCGCTTTGCATATTTTTGTGATTATTATTTGTATTTGTTTGCATTAAATTAAAATATATATATATATATATATATATATATATATATATATATATATATATATATATATATATATATATATATATATATACATATATATATATATATATATATATATATATACATATATATATATATATATATATATATATATATATATATATATATATATATATATATATATATATATATATATATATTATATTTTTTTCTACAGTCGTTATCTTCTAAATGGTAAATCTAAAATATGGTATCGTTTCAGTCTTTTAGTTTGATTTGTGTCGTCTAACAAGGAAGTAGCTATGGTATTAGAACGATTGCTTAATCGGTTCAAGTACCTTTCACTGTGGTTTCTGATTTCCTCTTTTACACTTGGAATATTTCAGTCGTTATGTATGGCATCGTTTGTTATGAACCATGGTGCTTGTGTCATAAGACGTAGAGTTTTTCATTGGTAGCGTTGTATTATCTCTATATTAGAGTTACTCAATGTTCCCCATAGTTGGGTGCCGTAAGTCCAGACTGGTTTTAAAATTGTTTTGTACAGTTTCAATTTATTGGTAATATTGAGTTGTGATTTTGGGGCAAGTAGCCATGAAAGATGCCTACTCTTAATTTTTAGCTGCTGTTGTTTTGGTTTTATATGATCTTTCCATGTTAGCCTTCTGTCTAAATGCATACATAGGTATTTAACTGATTCCTTCTTTGGAATCTGATTATTGTTGATAGTAAGACCTGAAGTATCTCCTCTTCTCAAAGAGAAAGTTATATGTACCGATTTTTGTGCTTTTACTTTGATTTTCCATTTTTCTAGCCACGATTCTAACAAGTTCAGCATATTTTGGAGTAAGTATGAGGCCATAGTTGGTGAATCACCGCCAGTAGGGCGGTATCGTCAGCGTAAGTTGCAATGAATATTTCCCTAGATAACGGCATGTCTGCAGTATATATCGTATATAAAACTAGGCTTAATACACTGCCCTGTGGTACCCCAGCTCTAATTTCAAATATAGATGACATTTCATCATTTATTTTGACATAATATGTTCCGTTTTCTAAAAAAGCTTTTATAATAAAGTAAAATGGGGCTGGGAAAAGTGATTTAATTTTTGACAGTAATCCGTTATGCCAAATTCTATCAAAGGCTTGCTCAATATCAAAAGCTAATATGCTCGTTATTTCCATAAAGCTTTGGCCCATACTATATACACATCTTGTTATAATGTTGAAAGCTACATTGAGTCGCTTTTTATTTTGCGCGTCACAATTTTAAAAAATCTCACACGCATATGTTAAAAACTGGACTAAAAGCGTTTTTACTAATAAAGTCCTAGTTTTGGTGGGTGTAGAATGTTGAGTTCGCCACAAAATTCGAAGCTTCGAAGAAGTTATCCTCACATTTGCAACATCTAACATTATTTTTTGAAAACATATTTGTGTATGGAAATAAGTAATACATACATACGTGCATCATTTTGATTAAGGCAAATAATTAAGTTAATAATTAACGAAGTTAAGTAAAACAAATTGTTATTGTACGTATGTTTAGTATAAATTAATTCAAACTACTGGTATCATGTAAAAAAACAAATTTTAGTTATATTTAAACTACATTTTTTCGGTCATATTAATATACAATCTAATATTTATTATAAAAATTATTTTGTAATTCTCAAATGTCAATTGACAAAAAAATTTAAATTAATTTTTATCGAATATCATTTTTGATGATATGAAAATAATCGAAAGGTGTTTCGTCGAACAAAATGAAGAATATGGAACTTTGAGCCCTACACAATTGCTATAGGAGAGGTTAAAAATTTGGCGAATTGGTGGCAAATGGCAGATGTGCTCAAGTGTAAAAAGGCTATAAGAAAGATTAAGAACTAAGAGAAAATTAGTCGTATTCGCTATATTTTCCTGACTGATTCTATGACCTCTCGAACTCCCCACATTCGGTTATTCACATCTATATAATCAGGGGTAGAAGAAAAATATATGGCTCACATCTTCATCAGCATTACAATGTGAATAATAACGTTTGCGATATTTCGTCTCTGATGGAAATATTCCATGACGGCGACTAGCTTAAGCGATTATTTCATACTTCCCTTGATGGAATTTTTCATCCCTAATAAGTCTACTCTTTTGTGGAAAGAGTTACTTTACTACAACTCTGTTATATTGAGGCTTAAAGCTTCTTCGCCACAAGCCTGTACACCTCCAGTTCCCCCTATTCCACCAGTGGACTCTTAGCCATTGAAGCATTTTATGCTGCTATATCTTTGCAGAGCCATGATTTCTATACGAGTAGCTACTGCAAAAACTTCTTTGGCAGGGGTATCCATCAAAGAACTTTGATGGTTGCGCGCTCCTGACTCTGCCTTAATTTTATATGAATTGTTATCCTTAGGGTACTAGTAAACATATACAAATTTGGGATAATGAGCGCATTCACTCATGCAGTGTAAAAAGGACAATTTATTCACCCTTTTCGTAATATGAGAGAAATATCTCTTGAATTCCAGCAGATGCGCACTACACAGCCAATCAGATGCCATCATTAATTATTTCTTCGAAAGCATCAACAAATGAAAACCTGATTTGAATAAATTTTATTAAATGAATGTGTATAATACGCAATTACGTATGATAAGTTTAGAGATATTGTGTGCAATACATAATTACGAACATACATATTTATATACATAAGCATATATGTATTTATGTTTATATAGACATGTATTATTTGCATCCTTTTAGAAATGAGACACATATATTGCGCCCTTGACGCGGATAAACTTAAGTAACATAATAAGTTAAAAACAAACTAAGCAAATTTAAAAAAAACATGTGTATAGTTGGTAAAGAATAGATAACGATGGCCACACTGTTGTAAGTTAGTGAGGTGTAATTTGGGCTTTCCATTACAAAAAAAAGTTTTCACAAATTGTAATACGAATGAATCAAAAAAATTCACGTATTCTATTTACAGTGAAAAAGTTTGTATAAATAGCTGAAATCTATATCAACTGACACCACAGAAGTGGACCAAACACAAGAACGCTGATGATGAAAGTGTAGCGGCTTTCGAAAACAGCATGTTGTTCCGTTCTGCTAGTGTTTGTCAGAATGATTTACACGTGTGTCTTTGGTGTAATTTGTTCTTTGATAACTATCACATGTACATAATTTGGCTTATAAAATACGATTGAACTAAGTAGCCTATTTAAATTTAAATAAAAGATTACAAACAAGAAAAATGTTCATAAATAAAGAGAAATCTTAAACCTAAAATATAAAATTAAGTAACATAATTTTTAGATTTTCACTTTTACGATCTCTAAAATTAAGTTCTAAATTTTTATAACCATTAGAAATAGAATCACAAACTTAGTGCAAAGACAGTTAATAAAAAGACTTCTCCTATAAAGTTTTGCATGTGTCCCTTAAGCTTTTTCAGCGGTTAAAACAAAAATTCTGGAAATTTTGCAAAAATTTTGCTATGCAAGTCCCAGAAACAAGATCAAAATTAATGAAATTTAGTGACCCTTTTAATTATCTTAAGCAAGCATCACCAGCAAACAAAAAGCCACTTATTAAAATTTAAAATGAGAAAATGTTTCTCAATAAATTTCAAATGTCTCGAATATAAATAAAAAATATTTGTAACAAAAACAATGTATGTACATTAATGTACATGAATGAAGTCATACACATTAGATATCTTCTCATTTACCAATAAAATACACAATATTTCTGCCCCACTTCCGTATATTATTACGCAAAAGGTAATTTTTTTAATTTTTCATCTGAATATTTTCTTTAAAAAAATGTGTTTATGGTGACAATATCCATCCGTGTATATTTCGACAGTATCAAGCATGACCCACCCTACTTATGCATGGCATTTTGGTAGCACCAGGGAAACAGGTTTTGGGCGAAAGTATAGAGGGAATGGCTCTTGCGGACAATCGAATTGAATACCTGCATGTTATGAGTGAGTAATGCGAAGCGCAATGGTACATCAACTACAAATGGGTGTTCTCTTAATAGAGAACGTGTTTTTCGCAAATATGCGCGGGTTTAGGGAACAAGTTGTCTGATATCATTATAGCACGTAAAATAGCGAAACTCACCCCACATATGTGCATATGCTTTGGTGAGCCAACAACTCTCACCAATGAGCTCTTTCGCCGTATAATGTACCTTAGAGGACCGGCTTCATTTGAACTCCACTTCTGGTTGATTATAGGTGATGTAGAAAAGAAATCAGATAAAGTGAAGTATTTCTTACACCGTCTTAACAAACCGATACGTTTGCATGATTCTTTAGTGAAATGGAAAATTTGTTCAATCCACCGAAGTACACACCGGATTTGGATACCAAAAACATCAAAATATTCTGTTTCCTTATTATATACATCACACATAAATATAGATGGAGCAGTTTTTAAAACCAGGCGCTAATGCGCGGGCATACTACACCTGTCTTAAGAGCATTACAGTCCAAACGATTCATGTTCTACATCATCGCTTCAAACTCTGACACGATTAAATTCTTCAAATGCAAAAAATCACTTGAGTTGTTTATTGTTTTTTATCTTCATTGTTAGGGGAACCTAATAAATGCTTCTTAATTTTAAAAAATATGATTCCAAATGAAATATGTAAATTTTACTTCCTTAAACTTTTAGAGTTCAATAAAACATGCATATAAAATAAAAATCATATAAATTTAATAACAATAAATCAACAGAATAAAAACGTGATCATTTGCAGAATCTTAAACATTTAATTTTGATTTACTTAATACTGAAATTTTGGGATATTCTCCCCAACTAATTATTAAAAGAATTGGAGTTTATACAAAATGCATTTTTGTTGTGGCATTAGCTGTTCATATGCCGACATTTCATTGGTCGCTAAACCAAATCGTCAGTGAACTTCAAGTATTTTGAAAACATTCAACCTCGCATACGAATAGTTATGCCAAACATACAAATTCAATATGAGAATTCTGTATTGTAAGTATATGATTATCACCAAGTCCATAATCGTAAATTTTTCACTTTTAAATTTATTTTTCAATTAACTAATTATATATTAATATTTTTTATCTTTCTTTTATTATAATTGAATTAAATAATGACGATGCAGTTGAAAAGTTGTTGTCATTTACTATGTTCTTGTCACTTATTGTCCTGGTCTTTCTATAAATTTTTTTAGCAGTATTTATGATGATATTTTTACAATGTTTGAAGTTGTAATTAATTATTTCACCTGATGCAGTTGGTTTTTGATATGAATCTATTACTAATTGTTACTAATAAATCGTTCACATGCTTAAAATATTTGAAACGATAGAGAGAGATAAATAGTGTAAGAAAATTGGAAAAAATTTAAAAAAATTAAGAAAAAAATTAAAATTGATATTTATGAAATAAAGGAGCTGTTTGATGTTCCGTCAGACTCATTTCGATATTTTAGTCCATTGTAATTCGACGTAAGCTCTGCTTAAGCGGACCGATAAAGCCCAAGTTTTTATTTATTTATATAATTTATTTCAGAAAAATTAAGTTGCATATAAAATGCAAATTATATACATACAAATCTAAATAATATTTTTTATTTAATAATTATCACACAAAAATTGAGCACAAATGATAGTCAAGTTTAGGAAAACTGAAAGACAACATCTATTCTTATGTCCAACAACAACATCACTATAACTGTGATAACTCTCTAAATATGGTGACTAATAATAACTTTAAGCTCTTTAATAGAATGTGAGAATTCTCGATCATTATAAGGAATTCTAAAGTTCCATTACCCAACAGATCTAACAACAAACGATCTATTCATTATTAATGTGGCATTTCGCGGAGGAACCAAAATATGAAACCCGTCCCTCAAATATGATCGGCAATTAATTTTCGTAATCTTGTAGAGTAACACTAACAGCCTCACATTTACAAATTTTAAAAATTGCATGCAAGGACTATGATCTCACGCGCGTTCTATATTTCAATGCTCCTGCAGATCCTTGTTCTGTTATGACCTGTCACTGCATATTTTCATACTTTTAAAGAAAATGGCCATACAGAGAGCCGAAATTAATATATTCTTCATACTTAACGTTCATCGCCAAAAGCTCAACATGATTACCATTATCACTCGAAACTAAATGTATGCGTCTAAGCAAAACATGTACAAAAGTTCACTCTTGTAAATATATCACCAATGTACATCATGAGTAGAAGTGGACCAACTACAGATGGTTCCACAAATTGAGTACGACCGGTTAGAAAAGATTCAATTAGTTTGCAGGAAAATGAATTGGCCAAGTAACAAAAAGCGTTAGAAAAGTCAAAAAATGTCGCTACTGATTCGAATTTGTTATCCATATTGCTTTTTAATAATCCCACCACATTAAATGTCGAGTTAATAATTGCCTTTGTAATTCCTTCTGAACCCTGGGAAAATAAATGAACACATTTAACATATAAATATGTAGGTCTGTTCGCTCACTTCGCCAGTACAAACATGCAACCAGAGAGTAACATAAAAATCACCCTCCTGAGTTCTCAAAATTAGAAAAAGGATTTATATATTATTAACAATAGGAGTATAATTACAAATTATACTGTGGTTGAACTTATGGAGAACAAAAGTGTGTTCATGTAACATCTACCCTACGAAGAGACACTTGTTCCCCCATTCGAATCAACAATCAATTTGTTCCTCAACATTCACAGGTGAAATACCTTGGTATATACCTTGACCGACGGCTTACATGGAAACACCACATAGACTCTAAGCTAACACAAATGAAGCTTAAATTAACTCAGATACATTGGCCGATTGGTAGAAATTCAACCCTCAGTCTAGATTGTAAACTTTTAATATACAAGTCGCTTTTGAAACCCATATGGTGTTACGGAATTCAGCTATGGGGCACTGCTTCAGCTTCCAATGTAGAGAGAATCCAACGAATGCAAAACAAAATTTTAAGGTTAATAACATCGGCTCCATGGTACATCAAAAATTCAGTTTTACATCGCGATTTAAATATGCCACTTGTGACCGCTGAAATTGCTAAATATGCAGGCAAATATTTAACAAAACTCGAGTCAGATCCTAATCCCCTTGCTCGTAACATCTTGAACTTTCCTGGACACATCCACTTAAAAAAGAGGGATACTACGGCCTTAATACGCAACACCCCAGATGAAACTTTTTGAAAATATTTATTTATTGTATCTTCAAAACTGAACTAACAATAAGTATTAAAATCTTTAATATAGATATAATAATTAGGACCAACCAGTGTCGGACATAAACTTTGTGATAGTAATTAAAAATATATAAATGTCGTGTTAAGCACAAAAATATTTTCAAAAAGTTTCATCTGGGGTGTTGCGTATTAAGGCCGTAGTATCCCCCTTTTTTAAGTGGATGTGTCCAGGAAAGTTCAAGATGTTACGAGCAAGGGGATTAGGATGGGACTCGAGTTTTGTTAAATATTTGCCAGCATATTTAGAAATTTCAGCGGTCACAAGTGGCATATTTAAATCACGATGTAAAATTGAATTTTTCATGTACCATGGAGCCGATGTTATTAACCTTAAAATTTTGTTTTGCATTCGGTGGATTCTCTCTACATTGGAAGCTGAAGCAGTGCCCCATAGCTGAATTCCGTAACACCATATGGGTTTCAAAAGCGACTTGTATATTAAAAGTTTACAATCTAGACTGAGGGTTGAATTTCTACCAATCGGCCAATGTATCTGAGTTAATTTAAGCTTCATTTGTGTTAGCTTAGAGTCTATGTGGTGTTTCCATGTAAGCCGTCGGTCAAGCTGTATACCAAGATATTTCACCTGTGAGTGTTGAGGAACAACTTGATTGTTGATTCGAATGGGGGAACAAGTGTCTTTTCGTAGGGTAAATGTGACATGAACACACTTTTGTTCATTTACTTTTATTCTCCATAAGTTCAACCACAGCTCCAACAGGTTAATATATTCCTGAAGATATCGGGATGCCTCGTGAGGGTTTTCATGCATACTAAGGCAGGCTGTATCATCGGCGAAAGTAGAAGTGAGGATATTACTGCTCAAAGGCATATCACAGGTATAAATCAAATACAAAACTGGCCCCAGTATACTCCCCTGTGGCAACCCAGCTGAGATAGTTTCGGGCACACTCATGAAGTCTCCTTCCACGACAGTGAACTTCCGGGCAAGAATGTAACTTTCCAAAAGATTTACAATGTTTATTGGTAGATATGTCTTCAATTTTAAAATTAGGCCTTCATGCCACACTTTATTAAATGCCTGAGAAACATCAACAAAGAGGGAAGAACAATACTTCTTTTCTTCAAATGTTCTTCTTATGAAATGAACCAATCTATGAGTTTATTCAATGGTGCTATGCTAACTTCTAAAACCAAATTGATGGTCCGGTATGCACCCATTATCAGTTAGGATTGGGGACAATTTAGTCATGAGCAGCTTTTCGAAGAGCTTTGAAATTGTTGACAGTAAAGTTATTGCCCTATATGACTCAGCCTTGGTAAGATCTTTGCCCGCCTTTAGAATCATTTTGACCATGGCAAGTTTTCAGCTGTGTGGATAATACTCCACTCGTAAAATGCCATTAAAAATAAATAAAAGGATTCTAATAGCAATACGAGGCAGCTTCATCAGCATCTTGTTACTAATTCCATCAATACCCGGGGCCTTCTTTGGGTTGGTGTCAGGAATTAGTTTTTTTACATCACGCATTTTAAATTTCATGGGTCGAGGGGGTAGAGCAACTACACCCGGCAAATCAATAGTACCAGTACATGTGTTTGGGGTAAATACGTATTTTAAATGCTTAGCAAATATGTTACCTTTTTCGGTATTGTTTCTTGCCCAACCTCCGGTAGAAGTGCGCAGGGTTGGTTTATATTTTAGGTTTAAGATTTCTCTTTATTTATGAACATTTTTCTTGTTTGTAATCTTTTATTTAAATTTAAGTAGGCTACTTAGTTCAATCGTATTTTATAAGCCAAATTACATGTGATAGTTATCAAAGAACAAATTACACCAAAGACACACGTGTAAATCATTCTGACAAACACTAGCAGAACGGAACAACATGCTGTTTTCGAAAGCCGCTACACTTTCATCATCAGCGTTCTTGTGTTTGGTCCACTTCTGTGGTGTCAGTTGATATAGATTTCAGCTATTTATACAAACTTTTTCACTGTAAATAGAATACGTGAATTTTTTTGATTCATTCGTATTACAATTTGTGAAAACTTTTTTTTGTAATGGAAAGCCCAAATTACACCTCACTAACTTACAACAGTGTGGCCATCGTTATCTATTCTTTACCAACTATACACATGTTTTTTTTTTAATTTGCTTAGTTTGTTTTTAACTTATGACAAACTTGTTTGGTTTGTTACTATAAGTAATGGTTGGTTTAAACTCAAATTGTGTTTAAAATTTTTTAGCAGCGCGCCACAAGGAGTAATTAGATGCTGCTGTGACATCGTTACCTTCCAGATAGTTCTTAAGAGAAGAAGATTTTTCAGATACATGCAACTCTTGGAGTCGTTTAGTGCATTCTTTAAGTCTGATTTTATGTTGGGGTGATCTGTGCTGTTGCCATTCCCTTCTAGCTCTTCTTTTTTCACATACGAGACGTTCAATATCCGCAGAATAAATTCTATTAAACCCAGTCTGCGGATAGGAAGTAGTGGCATGTTTAGCAGCCTGTTTAATGTTTTCGGTAAGATTGCCAATGTTAAATTCAATATCATCGGAAGTTCTTAGCTTGATGTTCTCCGTACAATGACTGCTGAGATATTTTTTGAACCCCAGCCAATTAACACGATTTATTACCTTCACATATGGGTGAGGTAAGTCACCTCTTAGAGGGCTACAAATTGTAACGATTGTTGGAGAGTGATCGGAGGAGAGATCATGAGAAGCTTCAACATGAATTAAATCCCTAGAGATATTTTTCATGACTCCAAAACCTATAACATCTGGAATTTTTTGTATGTCAGTAGGCCAGTAAGTGGGCTCCCCGCTCGAAATGACGTCCGAGCACATTTTTGAAATTGTGTTGAACAACGCTCGACCCCTAGGTGTAATAAGACGCGATCCCCAGAACGTATGTTTTGCATTGTAGTCGCCAGCTGCTACGAAACAAGAGCCAAGAGTTTTGTAAAAATCTTCGTATTGATCCTCAGTCCTTTGTATCATATAAGTTGTAGCCACTCATTTTAAAAAGGCCACTCGAAGTCAAATGAGTCTCAGATACCAACATTATATCAATATTTTTTACCGTGAGGAAGTGCTCAAGTTCATTTTTATGTTGGCGAATACCGTTTGCGTGTTCATGGCTTGTTAACTAATGCTTGAAGCAGTGTGTTCTGCATTCGCAGCATTTCTTGCATCATGCTAGTCATATTTATTGTAAAGTTGTTTATAGTTTGGACCAGATTTTCAATAGTACTTTCTGGGCGACTAAAATTAAAGCTTGCGTTTGCATTCGTTGAATTATTTGGTGGTGACACTTTTTGCATGGGAACAGAGTTGATCTTCATAGCGTCAGCATACGATACTTGTAAAGTGATTGGTTGGGCCATCAGAGGATAAGTGGCGGAGTACGTATTTCCTGTTTGCACTGGGGTTACTTTAGGCTTTTGACTTATAGCCTGTTTAACGAAGGAGTATACAGGACATCCCCTGTAGTTAGCAGTGTGATTACCTCCACAATTGCTGCACTTCTTTTCCTTCTGGTCCTTCGACTTATTGCAAATAGCAGTGTTGTGTAATTCACCGCACACAACACAAACAGTAGATAATTTACAATAACTTTTCGTATGGCCATATTCTTGACAATTATGGCACTGTACGGGTCCTGAACGCTTGTATGGTTCTTCAACTGTGATTTTCCGGTATAATGGATATTTTAAATCATAAATGGGATGGATCTCATTTGTAATACGAAAAGTCGTCAAAAACTCCAACAAATGAATAAATGATTATTTATTTCAAAATTGAAGTACATACAAATGTACAATAAATTGATTTCGATCAACTTTATAACGTGGTTTATGGTGACTGCTATCACCTTGAATGGGTTAAATAACAACAAAAAAAATTAAATTTATGAGATGATTTATCTTCTGTGTTTAAGAATTGCATTAATTTGAATTATATAAATAGATTCATAAGAACATGCCAATTAAATATTTAGATGACATGACACGCTACACCACATACTGTTTATCGAAATTATTATTATTTTTCGTTGATATGTACTTACATGTGTGATCAAATACCAATGAAGATAATTATCAAGTTGACAATCACCAGTGCGCTAATGATAACATTTATTGGATTTGAATGAATTGCTCCTATAGCACTTTGAGGGTTTTTCATATTCATTTTATTTTTCATTCAGAATGTTGCTTTAACGAATACTTAAAAATAAATATAACTTTCAATATTTGGCCTTATAGTTACTGGGGAAGTTGCATTTATCGGTAACTGAACGTTCGTTCCCCATTTGAGAATTGAGAATTTTTTTCTTTAAAGTAAGCGAGCACTGTATCACACTTAATTAAAATTCTAAATTTAAATTAAATTTAAATCAATTACTCAAATGATTATGAGGGAGTGTGATTTAAAATGAAATCAGATGTTGGTTTTTGAAATAAAAGAAACTACAGCGACATGATGGTGCTGTAAATTAATACAATTGATCAAAAGCCAATGAACCCAATGGCATTTGATAAATTTATTTATGGTCAAAATGCATTAAAAGAAATTTTACTCTTGCTTTTATGTACGACTATATTTGAAATATTTATTACAAGGCGAGTTAATAAAATGTAATAAATTTCGTGCTTAAAGTGCATACATGGATATCAAACAATAATCGGCACAATTAGTATATATCGAGCCTTTGCTGGAATAACGTAATAATTCAAAAAAGGTTGTTTTGCCGAAATTGAGTTTAAAGTTTTGAATTTACATACAACTTAATGATAAAAGAAAATTTGGTTCTTTTCTCAAGAGCTGAGTATACAAAATATTTTTATGAAACTTTTACAGAATATAAAAAACGACAAGGCGAATAATTTCGTAATATAACCTTAGAAAATTCAAATTTTGAGTTACTACGGTATTGCACCAAAGGCTCGATATGTAAGTTGAACTACAAAATATTTGTCAACCACTTCCACGAAATATTCACCTGAGCCAAATGCAATCACAAACGCGTAGTCAGCATTTCCTGTTGCGACACAAAATTCATAAACACAACAACGTTCTCATTTATTTATTTTTTCTTTATTCATCATTTTCTTTGATTTGGTTTCTTAGCTTACGTTAGAATTAAGATTACATTTATAATTCAGTCCGAAAATTGCAATTAATAAAAACGGTATTAACTCGCGGAGTTAATACCAAAAAAATAAAAATATAAAATTTATTTTTTATTAACTGGCGCCCGAGCAGGGACCGGTCGTCCGTCAAAGTAAAAAAGACAAAGCCCTTAAGTAGTGCCGTCTTTACGCGATCGTCCTAAAACAAAAAAATAAATCGTTAATAAAAGCAAAAAGAATCGACACGCGGACTCAGAACAAAAAACAACAGTGTCAACCCAAGGTCCTCAAGAAGTACCACACTGGCGAGGATAGCCCCTAAGTAGTCTCAACGAGAAGGAAAAGGAGTTGGATGATACCAACAGCTGCACGTCGGGATAATGAATAAGTTATTGTAAGTCAAGAAATTCATTGAAATTTTTTTTACATGGGAACAATTTCAGTGTGCAAGAAAATTTAAAACTAATAAAATATAAAAATAAAAACTAAAAATAATTGTTGTGTAAAAGAAAAGTAAAGTAAAAAAGGAACTACGATAAATAAAATATTTATACAAAAATAACATAGTAATAATTAACATAAATCTATTATCTAAGAAAATAACAAATAAATATAGTGAAATAAGTCCAAATACATTTGTGAACGAATATTTAGAAATTTTTAGTAAATAATTGTAAAGAAATACCTATAGGGAATTAAATCAAAATAAATTTGTGGAAGCTCAATCAGAAAAATAAAAAAAATTGTGAAACAAATTTTAAGGGTACTAAAATAGATTAGAAGAAATAAAATTTACAACACAATAATTAAATTAATTTGAAATAATTTTTTTTTAATAAAGTAGAAGTAGATCTTTAATTTTAAATACAAAGATGTCTAATCCGAACAATTTAATACGTGCTCCAATTCTTAACAATGTTGCTCAGGCACCTGATCCGGCAGCTGCCGCCCAGGCGCAAAACATCACTTTAGATAGTTTACGTCCCCACTTAACTTCAATGATTAGAGATATCTTCAACACCCAAGGACAGCAAATAATTAAAGACATGCTAAATCCCATAACAGACTTCGCCAACGTGACAGACCAAAGGATCAGACCGGAACTGAGTGATAGGTTACAGGACCTAGATAAAGTGCCAGATATAGTGAAATGTTTGAGAGAATTTTCAGGACAGACATCAGAGTTTAGTTCATGGAAAAAGAATGTAGATCGCATATTTACAGTTTATCAATCTTTAGTAGGCACTCCGAAGTATTTCGCAATTCTAAGAGTTGTAAGGAGTAAAATAATATGAGCAGCAGACGTCGTACTAGAATCTTACAGTACGCCCCTGGATTGGAAAGTTATTTCTAGGTGTCTTACATTACACTACGGAGATAAAAGAGACCTATCCACACTAGAGTATCAAATGACAAGCTTAACTCAGGGTACTCGAACTGTACAAGAATATTACCAGGCAGTTTACCAATATCTCTCTCTAATATTAAACAAGATAGGTTGCATGGATTTAACTCAAGAATCATCATCATTATTGACGCAAACGTATAGGGATAAAGCTCTTGATACTTTTATCAGGAGTTTGCGAGGAGACTTGCCCAGATTATTAGCTATCAGGGAACCAACAGATCTGCCACAAGCCTTGCACTTGTGTCTTAAGTTGGAAAATCAAAATTTTAGAACACATTACGCAAACAGTGTACCACTACGCCGGGTACCACCCCCACTGCCACTACGAAACACCCAACAGAATTTTAGACCAACAACCTTTCACCCTCAGTTAGCCTATTTACCCCAACAACTCCAACACCAAAATTACATACGGCAACCAACGTTTACTAATTTCCATAACAATTTCCAATCAAGACCAATACATCATTTCGGAAATCAACAAAGACAAGGATTCAATAATGATTTTGGAAATCAACGACTATTTGGGTTTAATAATAATTTCCAATCACGTCCTGCAAATCCAGGACAAACCACGCATCCAGAGCCAATGGACGTTGACTCTAGTTACAAAAATGCTAATTACATGAATAGACCCAAATAATACTTTCAACAAAATCAACCTGCGGTCAAAAGATCAGCACCCTCTACTCAGCAGATAATAGCTCAGCCCAAGATTCAACGTAATTTCCACATAGACACTGACGAGCAGAACGGAGACCAGGCTGATATGACACAAAATGACGTTATGACACACCAATTTGATGAAGCAAACTTTGACGAAGAACAAACTTTAAAAGAATACTTTAGCACCATAGATACGGAATCCAATGAACCACAACTTACCGATTATAATGATATTCATTTTTTAGATTAAATAACTCTTCGTTGCCATACTTCGAATGCACAACGAAGAGCAACAAAATCCTAAAAATTTTAATTGACACAGGCTCGAATAAAAATTATATCCAGGCCCAATTAGTTAAAAATCCCAAATCTAATGAAAACTCCTTTTGCGCAAATTCAGTAGGAGGCGAAATAAAAATTACACATCATACAATAGCAAACTTGTTTGGAGAAAATAAATACCGCATTAAATTTTTCATTTTACCAACATTACAATCATTTGATGCTATCTTGGGGAACGATAGCCTAAAGGAACTTTCAGCTGTAATTAATGTTAAAGAAAATATCATGACCATTCTAGGAAAAAAACAAATTAAAATCAAACAACAAACTTCACAGGATGTAAATTCCATAAGAACTAGCCATTTAACAGTCGAGCAGGAGAAAAAAATTCGTGACATAGTAGATAGATACAATAATTTATTTACGGAACCCAACGACAAACTTACTTTTATGACTAACGTTCAGGCAGAAATTCGCACCGTAACCGACAACCCCGATTTTCAAAATACTACGCCTATCCCATGTCCTTAAAGGTTGAAGTGGAGAAACAGATAGAAGAACTCTTAGCGAATGGTATAATTCGCCCCTCCAGATCTCCATACAATTCTCCAGTATGGATTGTCCCAAAAAAACTGGACGCATCTGCAAAGAGGAAGTTCAGGATGATGATAGATTATAGAAAGCTCAATTCCGTGACTATAGCCGATAAATACCCAATACCGGAAATAAATGAAGTACTCGCACAACTTGGCGGTAATCGTTTTTTTACGGTCTTAGACTTAAAAAGCGGTTTCCACCAAATACGACTTAAGGATTCGGATATAGAAAAAACAGCGTTCTCAGTGAATAATGGTAAATATGAATTTACCCGTTTGCCATTTGGACTGAAAAACGCTCCTTCAATTTTTCAGAGAGCTCTTGACGATATCCTTCGGGAGCACATCAGCAAGAGATGCTATGTTTATATCGATGACATAGTAATCTTTGGTAAAGACCTCGAAGAGCATTTGGAAAATATTGAGAAGATTTTTCGAACGCTAGAAAAAGCAAATGTCAAATGTCAACTCGACAAATGCGAATTCCTTAAAAAAGAGGTAGAGTTTTTAGGTTTTGTGATAACATCAGATGGACTTAAAACCAATCCAAAGAAAGTCGAAGCGATAAGCAAATTTCCACCACCAAAAACACTTCGAGAGCTCCGTTCGTTCTTAGGAATGGCCGGCTATTACAGACGTTTCATTTTTCAATATGCCAAAGTTGCAAAGCCACTTACGGCGATTTTGAGGGGGGGGAGGATGGTCGATTGTCAAAAAAATTATCCGACAAAAAAGCAATATCTCTCAATGAAGAAGCCTTGCAAGCATTCCAAAAATTAAAAAACTATTTGGTATCAGAAGACGTCATACTTTCCTATCCAAATTTTAATCAAGAATTTCAATTAAAAACCGACGCATCAAACTACGCTATTGGTGCAGTACTCGAGCAAAACAATCGACCCATTACATTCATTTCAAGAACTCTTAAAAGCGCTGAAGAAAATTATGCTACAAACGAACGCGAAATGCTTGCTATCGTTTGGGCATTAAAGAATCTTAGAAATTACCTATACGGTAAAGCTAAGGTGAAAATATTCACAGATCACCAGCCTTTGACATATGCCCTCAGTAATAAAAATACGAACACAAAACTCAAAAGATGGAAAGCAATAATGGAAGAGTTTAATTATGAACTCATCTACAAACCTGGTGCAACAAACGTTGTAGCAGACGCACTCTCTCGCATCCCACAAAACACCAAGGTAAATTCAATATCGTCTACACAGCACAGTCAGGATAGCTCATCACACAATTTAATACCCAGTGTAGAAGCACCAATTAACGCCTTTAAGAATCAAATCTTTCTCTTAATAGGAGAGGAACCGAGCTACGAATTCAAAATACCATTTCCCACCTTTCACAGACACACCATAGTCAGACCCAGTGTTGTTAACCAATTTTGTGAAGAAATCCCTACAGCACCAAAAAATAATCTCTACTTTCCCTACGCCCAGAAAAAAAATTTCCCTACGAAATTCCCTACGTTTTTACCTTATATTTCCTCTATAATGAGGCACTTAAAACATACGAATCCAATATTAAGTTTTTACCGCGAAGAAATAGTAAGCGAGAAAAAGCATATTTTACAGACGAGCGTCTTTTTATTCTCGTTGTAGTGCAATCGATGCAGTACAAATTTCAATCGGTTCCTTTGAAAAGTAATTGCGGAAAAAAAATTTCGCTTACGATTTTTTCGCGGTAAGGGCTCAATATATTCAAGTTTTTAGTTAAGGTGCATTTTTTATCTACCTATATATAGACATTTTATTTCACTTACTTATGTTAAATACTTATCAATTTGTATTATAATAAAAACAAAGAAAAATTAAAAAAAATATTAGAAATTATAGTGCTGAACTACATTTAGCATTCACAGTTACATTGCATTACATTTCGTTTTTCAACTGAGATCATAAAACTTGCATACAGTTCGTGTTCTAAAGCTAAAATACAATATTTAAAAAACAATACTAATTTGTACTAATTTGATTTTGGCGAAGGAATGTGTAACAAAAATTGAAAAAGGATGATCAATGATCACATAGTTCTAAAGCTACCATGCTTTTGTAATGAGAAAACATGCGATTTTGTGTTTTTCTTTTTCCGACGGGGTTTGTTTGAATTTGGGACGATTTTCCGTCATCCCACGTCAAATTTGGTTTGAAAACAGACCGGTTTCGGCTTTGTGCCATCTTCAGTGTTCTCTTAAACAGAGAAGAGAACACTGAAGATGGCACAAAGCCGAAACCGGTCTGTTTTCAAACCAAATTTGACGTGGGATGACGGAAAATCGTCCCAAATTGAGAAAACATGCATTGAAAGCTGCAGCAGTTCAGACTTTCATCTTGCAAAAAAGAACGGATAATGCAGATAGAAGTGAAAACTTTATGACTAAGCTTATTCCTTTTTTTGTACGCATGTCTGTCACGATAGAAAAAATTCTCTCAGAGTCTGCATTAGCATGTGGTACAGCTAAAACATACTTGGCTAATTTTGCCAAAATGATAAAAAGGAAAGTGTCACTGAAATTTTTAATTTTACAAATTTCGCTCCAAAACTTTTCAGTATCCATCTTTAAAAGGTTCGATTTTTCATCTTTTGAGAAATTGAACTCAAATGTTTAATGCTTTTAAAACAATGCTGCCATAACTAAGAAAAGCCTGGCATGAAATTTGACTGGAAATTTTTATTTTGTGGCAACTTTGTTTCCCTTTTTTATTTATTGTGTTTCTTTTAAAATTCCCTACATTTAGAGACTTTTAAAAAATCTGTCCTTTTTTCCCCTACAACCATTTTTTTAGACAAAAATCCCTACATGTAGGGAATTTTCCCTACAGTTAACAACACTGGTCAGACCAGACTACAGTCACACGGACATTATCGACATCTTTAAAAAATTTCTCAACCCGTCAAATATTAATGGTTTATTTACTTCTGAAAACATAATGGGAAGAGTTCAGGAAATTTATCCAAATCATTTCAGTAATTATAAAATCCGATACACTCAAAGGCAAATAGAAGATGTAACTGACCCTACTAAACAACAAGAACTAATAATCAAAACGCACAGAAGAGCACATCGCGGACCTCAAGAAAATAAAATTCAAATTTCAGAAAAATATTATTTTCCCAAAATGAATAACAAAATTAATGAAATAGTTAAACAGTGCCAAGTCTGCAAAGTACAAAAATACGATAGACATCCCAACAATCCTGAATTAAAGCCAACTCCCATTCCGCAATACCCCGGTCACACTATCCACATTTACTCAACCGAAGGAAAGCTAGTTTTGACAGCAATAGACAAGTTTTCAAAATACGCTCAAACGCGCATCATTAAATCCAAAGCAACAGAAGATATAAAGCAGCCTCTTCGCGAACTTTTATTTTCATTCGAAGTTCCAAAGCATTAGTTATGGATAATGAAAGATCATTTAATTCCGCAACAATAAAATTTATGTTAGAAGATGAATTTGGAATAGAAACATTTATAGCCCCTCCATATAAAAGTACTGTTAACGGTCAAATCGAAAGATTTCACTCTACCCTATCAGAAATTCTCCGATGTTTAAAAAAAGAAAAAATACATAAAGAATTCCCTGATCTACTGGACAGAGCAGTGTACGAATATAATTCTTCCGTACATTCAACGACAGGTAAATGACCAATCGATATTATTTTCGGACGTGACATTAACGCAAGACAAGACACCTTAGCAGGTTGAAATCTAAGCAATTGGCTCTTTTGGCAACCCATAATAAAAAACGCGAACCAATCAAAGAATACAAACCAGGAGACGAAATTTTTGTAAGAATTAATAAAAGGTTAGGCTCCAAACTTTCAGCCCAGTTTAGGAAAGAAATAGTTAAAGAAAATTACTCAACAACAGTACTAACAACATCAGGCAAAACTGTACACAAAAGCAATATCAAAAATAATTGATAATATTTACAGGCTAATTGGATTACTCGTTCATCTAGTGAACGCAGACGTACAACTAGTAGACTACTCATCTATGCACATAGTAGCGATAGATAGTGGACTGGCTAAAATCCAGCACGGAACCTTCAAAATAATACATTCAGTTTTCCTACGGACTTACGAAGAATTCTTGAACGAGATCATCTCCTACACTAACCAGAATGTACCACGGACAAACATTTTATACCCACATTTAATGCACGAAATTCACCAAATATTAGACATCATTCACGACATAAAACCAACCCTAGATTTAAGAACTAAAAGATCTATTAACGCATTAGGCACCGTATGGAAATATTTAGCTGGCACTCCAGATCATGACGATTTAGAGATGATAACGAAAAATTTATATGAATTAAATCAAAATAATAATAAACAAGTAATTGTAAATGAAGCATTTAAGCAGAAAATAAATAATTTGACTAGATTTGTAAATGAAATAAAAAACACAATATCCAAAGATGAAAATTTAATTACTGAAATAGCACTAAGCATACAAAGTAGAATTAAAATTGTGAAAGAAATCTTAATTAATATAAAATACGCCATACAATGGGCAAAGAAAAACATAATAAATTCAATGTTACTTAATACAAAAGAAATTAATTTAGTAATAGAAAAATTAAAGGAAGAAAACATGTCATTTAGAACAATTGAAGAAGCTTTAGAATTCGCAAACATTAATGTACTTTATAATGATGAAAAAATACTTTATGTAATAAAAATTCCAATGACAACTGAAGAGAACTTTAAACATTTGATTGTAAGACCAATAAAAAAAAACAATACGATAATTCAATTAGATTTCAAAGAAATAATAACAAACAATAATGAAATGTATGGAATAAAAGAAAATTGTAATGCTATAAGTGAAATGATTACATATTTGTAAAAGAAACCAAATCGTTAACATAAGTAATGACAGTTGTATACCGAAACTTCTAAATAGCCTCAACTCATCATGTTTGTTCAATAATGCTTACCATATCCAAAACATAGAACCAATCGAATCAGGATTGATTCTACTTAACGACTTCAACAGCTCAGTAACTATAGAAAAAGGAGAATTCCACGTACATGGAACCTACTTAATAAAATTCCATAATGCCTCTATAAAAATTAACGAACACTTATTCAGTAACCTAGATATTTCACCATCGAAAGTGATGCCCGCAATGATACAACCAACCCCAAGCGAAAAGGGAAGATTAGAATTACTATCCTTGCAAGCGCTACAGGAACTTAATATTAATAACACCAGGAATATCCGCACGATTGAAGTAAGCAGCACAATCAATCGATACATGGCATACGGTACCATCACTATATGTTTAGTAGCGGGTGTGATAATTATCAAATTCTTTCTACGAAAACAATACAAAATCATATTCCGAGAATCCGCACCTCCACAAATCCAATTGCCACAACCTGCAAATCATTATCCCAATATCCCAACGGGAATCAATAATATTCCCTACTTTTAACAATCGCGGACGATCGATTTAAAGGGGGAGGAGTTAAACTACAAAATATTTGTCAACCACTTCCACGAAATATTCACCTGAGCCAAATGCAATCACAAACGCGTAGTCAGCATTTCCTGTTGCGACACAAAATTCATAAACACAACAACGTTCTCATTTATTTATTTTTTCTTTATTCATCATTTTCTTTGATTTGGTTTCTTAGCTTACGTTAGAATTAAGATTACATTTATAATTCAGTCCGAAAATTGCAATTAATAAAAACGGTATTAACTCGCGGAGTTAATACCAAAAAAATAAAAATATAAAATTTATTTTTTATTAACTTGTATAAATATACATAAACATGTGTATAAGTATATGTGTACACATATGTATGTATTTATATGTATATATGCACTAGTATTTTAATCTTAATTTAAATTCTAGAAAGAAAGGCCGCTATTGTTTTTAAATATGTGTACGGGCGTTAAGCATCTTTGGACGGTGTAGAGCTCTAGTGTCAAGTGCAAACAGGATTTCGTTTGCTGTTCGGCCTTCGAGAGTATTTCGTCTCGCTAATGCATGTGTTGATAACTAGCTCCGAGTAACTGTGCCGGTGTTTTGTGAAATTTTTCATCATTTGTAGCAGTGGAGGCACTTAATATTCTAGGAGTGGAGATCTGGAACTCTTATTTCTGTTGTAGAGACATGGGTCCTTAAACAGTTCTGAAGGCAGTACATACTTCGGTGGAGGGCCTATCAATGTAGGAGGACCTTCTTTTTGACCATCTCTTTCATTCAAAAATTCTGAACCATACGAGAATATTGTAAACGCAAAATATCCCAATAAGTTGTCATTGCGGTCAGTGATCCAACAAAGTCTAACATTCGTGTCGTTCACAAGTGAGTCGGTAGTAGTGAGTCTATTTCCAAAACATATTTCTTGATTCTGAAATAAAAAGTTGTTTTTAATCTGCAGCGAATAAAAGTATAAAAGCAACTCAATAAATAATGTGCAATGGCGATGAAAGGATTACGAGGTCTGTTCAATAGAAAAGGTGAATTTTCATTTTTCTCAAAAAAATTTATTCACCAATTTCTATTTTGTCCCCTTCAAAGTATTCCCCTTCCCAGCGTTTTTTCCAACCTTCGAAGCAGTTCTGATATTCATTTTTTGTATGGCCTTGGACAAATATATGTACATATATATATGCACATATAATTTAGTACATTAAAGGGCTCTGAACAAGATTTTGCTACTGCTGTAATCCCTAAGCTTAATTTTTGATTGGCTAGAAAACTTTTGGTAGATATGTAAGTCTGCAAGCAATAATCTGTCTTTTATTAATAATAAACAAGATCAATGCGATCTGCAATGTTGCGCAGCTTAAATGATTAAATCAGTTAGTAACTACCGTTAATTGAAAATATGTTTTACATCACGTAGAGCAACAGTTGCAAAAATAATTTTGGAAATGTTGTAAAATGTTTACAGGTTGTTTAATTAAAAAATATTTGTTTAATTACACCGAAAAGGAATTGCATTTTTATTCATATTATGAAATTAAAATGGCTACGTATTCTCCTTGCTTAACAGTAATGTTAATATATGTATGTATGCATGTTAAAAGAGATTGTTTATATGTTAGTCAGTGCTGCCACAACAAAAATATTTACAACCAAAATTGGCACAACAATTTTTTTTAAATATAAAGTAAACAAAACTTCCAGTTCACAAAGATATTAAAATTTGAGATCATAGAAGTGCGTACTAATTAATTTCATTTTATATATTTATATATGTGATATATTTTCGTTTTTACACAGTTCTTTTGACTGCATTATGCTATTAATAGTTTTAAAATCAAGACTATTGCGAAATTATTTTTTATCAAACTCAGTTGGGAAAACATCCTTTCGGCTGCAGCTGAACTATGGGGTAAACTTAGGAATTTTTGCACGAAATTGATAAGCTCAGCGAAACATTTTTCATTGACTCCATTTCTGTACATTGATATTTTATCCCAAAATTCTACAATATCCATATCGCTCTTTACAGCAATATTTGAAAACTTTAGTAGTCTCCATTGACGTAATATTTTTTCCTCATTATTATCCGTTAAATTCGGGAAAGACGACAATAACGGCTCAATTTTTATTTCTGAATTACTTAACACATGAGGTGGTGTTATGATATCAAGAATTTTAAAGTCTTTTCGTGAAAAATCAAAACGTTTTGAAATTTCTTTTAATAGTTCTATATAAAAAGATTGTATATTTATTTTGTTCCATCCATAGTTCAGCTTTTCGGCCGATAAAGATGTTTTCCACGTTCAGATAGTTATTTTCGTCTAACAAATTTAAATTTTCTAATGAATTTAAACTTTTAACGAATTTAATTTTAGTAAAATTGCTCAAAATTAATTTAAAAATTTGATTCAAGTTGAGTATAAACGTATAGAAGGCGCAATTGTTCTGACTGGAATTCCTTACTTAAATTATTAATCACATTTATAGTATACGAAAGAAATAAAAAGTATATTTTCAAACTTTGGTTCCCCCAATTCACAAGCTCTTATGCCGTTTACGTCAAAGAATGTTGATATAAAATATAACTGCAAGGCGGGCCACTGTTCAACAAAATATTCACATCTCCAAAAAAATATTCACATCTGCACATTAAAGAAAAAAATAACCACTTTTGGTTAGAAATAACCAAAAACGGCAGCCCTGATGTTAGTCCACCCATCTTCGGCCTCGAGAATACCGAACAAACACAAATTGATACAATTTACTAGAGAGTAAAATTTGTTTCATATCGTAAACAAATTGAAATTATCAATGAATCGACATTAGTGTAATAGTGAGAGCCAATCTCTACTTAAAAGGTCGACGCAGCTCTACAATAATAAAGAAAAGAAGGAGCATTTCATTGTGTAATGTTTTGCCCATTTTTTAAAAACTGTTGGCTGCAATATCGTATATCAGGGATGGTAAAATTGGTGCATTACACTTTTTTGTACTGTGCTAAATGTTACTTTGAAGCAATTCAGTACAAAATAATTTTAAAACATTATATAAGTTTTGAGAGTGAAACTTTACTTTCGAATTCAAGAAGAGAGAATTCGATTCGTTTATTCGCATTGAAGGCAAGAGCAATTGTGAGTTTTTCATTATTATTTTCAATATAACAATACCCTCCGCTTTACTCGTAAATAAACAGCCAGTAAGCAATATTTGCCATTTATTGTTGCTATAGTAGTAAAAATATTCTCCAACAAACATAAAAGTTTTGGTGATACAAATTTGTAACTCGGAGCGATTTTTAGGCAAGAACTTTTTGAAGAAAATGTAGCACAACTGAAATTATGTCAGAACTTAATTGTGTTAATTTATCGAGTTTGAGGTCTAAAAACAATATATTTATTTTTTATTTTTCAAAATTTCGACACCCTGTGGGTGTCTTCTTCAGGAAAAATTTTTATACAATTTGAAACAAAAAACAAATGAAAAAAGTTTTTTAAATATTTTCAATACAAAATATTGACAATTGAGAAAAAATATTTTATAAAATTTGAAACAAAAACAAAAGAAAAAATTTAAATATTTTCAATATTGATAATTGAGGAAATGAATAAACATTTTGAAATTTCATAATTAACAAATATTTATAAAATATTTTACTTTTTAGTGTCCGTTTTTGCTTTTATGAATTAAATGTCTATAACTTTGAGCTAAATTATCAGTATCTGTTCTAAAATTCATTCTCTGTGGTAATGGTATATTAATTATTTTTAACATTTTTAACAAGAAACGACGCTTGTAATTGTTTTCTTTATCTAAAATAGTTGTATTATCAAAGTCCGGGGAATGACTTTTATTAATGCAATGAGTTAATAAAGCCGTTTTTTTCGAAGAAATATTATTTTTTTGTTTTTGGTCCGATCTATGTCCTGCTAATCTAGTCTTTAGTTTATTTTTAGTAGTGCCTATATATACTTCTGAACATTTGTCATTGTTATTTCCTTTGCATGGAATTTTGTATATCACATTTGCCATATCTAACTTTTCAACTCTATCTTTAGTTCTACTAAATAATCTACCTACTGTATTACAAATTCTATGGGACATTCTATATTTTTTTCTATCAAATATATTGGATTTTTCCAACCTTTCAGATAAACCAGGAACATAAGTTAATGATTTATAAATTTTAAGCTCAGAATCTATATTTGTTCTCTGTCTTGTATTATACGAATACTGGTTAATTAATTTGCAAATCAGACCTATAGGAAAATTATTATTAATTAATATATTCTTAATTATTTCTTTATTTTTTTTATGAAATTGAAAATAACCTAAAGACTACATTAGCAGGACATAGATCGGACCAAAAACAAAAAAATAATATTTCTTCGAAAAAAACGGCTTTATTAACTCATTGCATTAATAAAAGTCATACCCCGGACTTTGATAATACAACTATTTTAGATAAAGAAAACAATTACAAGCGTCGTTTTTTGTTAGAAATGTTAGAAATAATTAATATACCATTACCACAGAGAATGAATTTTAGAACAGATACTGATAATTTAGTTATAGACATTTAATTCATAAAAGCAAAAACGGACACTAAAAAGTAAAATATTATATAAATTTTTGTTAATTATGAAATTTCAAAATGTTTATTCATTTCCTCAATTATCAATATTGAAAATATTTAAATTTTTTCTTTTGTTTTTGTTTCAAATTTTATAAAATATTTTTTCTCAATTGTCAATATTTTGTATTGAAAATATTTAAAAAACTTTTTTCATTTGTTTTTTGTTTCAAATTGTATACAAATTTTTCCTGAAGAAGACACCCACAGGGTGTCGAAATATTGAAAAATAAAAAATAAATATATTGTTTTTAGACCTCAAACTCGATAAATTAACACAATTAATTAAGAAAGGTCGAATAATATTATCAATTTATTATGTCAGAACTTTAACAATTATATTTTGCTTTGTTGCCTAGAAAAAAATTAAAACAAACACGGAGGCTAGTCCATTAAATCTAATATCTGCATTTAATTATATCATAGATAGAGGCATCCCAAAATCGGTGAAAGAAAAATAAATATAAATAATAAAATAGAATTGATTGGAACTTCATACCTCATTTTGAAGATCTGTGTTATCATTTTATAGTCTACATTATCATTTTGTCCCTTCATTGTATTGATATTTTGAACACATACCAAATAGTATTCGTTATACATGAGTAGACGAAGCATCCATTATAAAACAAATAAAGCAGTTTTTATATAAAGGAGTGATTGCCTGCTTCCTTTATTTTTATTGTTGTTGTTTGTATATTTTCTTTCATGTTTTTTTTATTAATTTACACATTCGCATTACTGAAATTTTGGATTCATAATTAGGCACACAATTACTTTTTTTATGAAATTAAACTTTAAAAAATACAACATGTAGAACATTAAAAAAATTCTAAAAATATCCCTTATGAATTATAACAAAATTTATTGTTTTTCAAAACTAATAAAAATTTCCATTCAGGATATTCTCCGAAATATTATTAAAATTTTGTCGTTGTTGAGGATTGAAATCGGGCTTGAAATCAATTCACAGACATCCTGTATCAGCTTATAATCGTTTTTCGTGGACAGATCATATAAGTATATAATGCAACAGGAAAAACATATGGTATGCTAAAAACATTGTGGAATAATCATTATATTACACCATTAACAATTGACAACACTTTTATAATGGTATGAATTGTTTTCTGGGTGCAGTGCTTCTGATAAGCGAAAGTTGAAAACTGCCTTTAATAATATCACTAGATATGTTTTTAAACTAAAAAGGACTGACAACTTTTCCCAGTTTGCAAGGAAATTGTTTAACGTTTCTTTTGATAATCTTTTAAAATGTCGCAGTTTAATTTTCCTGCACAAAATAATCTACACTAAGGAACCAGACTATCTATTTGAGAAATTAATATTCGCAAGTTCGACTACAGGCAAGGTTATAACTATGGCACATCCGATATCATTACCAAACGCCGAATATAAGTATTGATATGTTGGAGATGAGCAAAGTAAAATTTTGGCCTTCTCACGTCGCTATGCTCCTTGTAGGAAGTAAAATGGACATTTTTGTCATCCTTTTCGGAAAATAAAAAATTTCACTTTTACATTGGATAAAGAAAATGATTTTTTCTATGAATATCGATGGAAACTTAAGGTTTTCAATTAACAACACTTTGTTTTATAAGTGCGAACAAAGGGGACCATGATTACGTGAATATAAAAGGCCCATCCCGTGTTTTACACGCTATTTATTTTATATGTTTTCGATCTTAAACTGTTTTTAAAGTAAAAAATGAAAAAAAAATTCATCAAATGTGTAACTGTGATTTTACTCGAACTTATTTCTTCTTAATTATAATTCTGGTAAAACTTGAGATATAAACCTTTTGATATTCATTGCTTAAATATTTATTTTAGACCTTTTCATAACTTCATATCAAAAATATTGTTTTCGCTTAAAAATAATTATTTCGAGTTGCTCGGTATTATGAAGAAACATCTCCTTTAAAGCGGGGGAGCAGTGTGAAGTTAAACTGTACGAGGCGATTAAAAAGTGAATTAAATGAAGCGTTTTGCTATAAAAATATCTTTGAATTTCGAGTGCTAAAAATCTTTTTAAAAAAAGACTTGCAACAAAAATGTATGCGTTTGCAAAGAGAATATAAGATATATATATATATATATATATATATATATATATATATATATATATATATATATATATATATATATATATATATATATATATATATATATATATATTCATTCCTGTAGTTCCATGGTGGAACAAAGGGCAATAACAAAGCTTTTCCATTTTGATCGATCTTGTGCCAGAAGTTTCACTTCAGACCATGACATTCTGTTAGAGTTCGCTTCAAGTTCAGTTTGTCTTCTCCATGTATTAGCTGGTCTGCCCCTTCTTCTGCTGCCTTGGGGGTTCCATTCAATCGCCAGTTTCACAATATCATCGTCCGCTCTTCTCAGAACGTGGCCAATCCAGCTCCACTTTCGCTTAGCTATTTGTACACGAATAGGGAGCTCTGCTGTTCGTATCCACAGGTCCTTGTTAGAGATGACATTTGGCCAAAATATGTTTAGTATTTTTCGCAGGCACCGATTTATAAAGACCTGAAGTGCTTGCATGTCCTTAGCTGACGTGTTCTATGACTCGCACCCATATAATAAAACGGAACGTACATTTGATGAGAAATGGCGGAGTTTTGTTTTGACATGTATTTGTGACGATTTCCACACTTTCTGTAGAGCTCCGAATGTCTGGTTTGCCTTATTTATACGACTTCTTATGTCTTCACTGGAGCCGCCGGTTGAAGATATGACGCTACCTAAGTATACGAATGACTGAACATCTTTCAGTTCTGCATCATTTAACATAAACTTAGAGGTATTGGTTGTATTTATGCGTAAGACTAGTTTTCTCCGTATTGATTTCTAACCCGGCGTTCCTGGCGATATGGTTTATGTGTTGTAGTTTTCCGGACATGTCGGTGAAGTTGTGGGTGAGGAGACATATGTCATCAGCATAGTCTAGCTCTTCTAACCGCCCATTCAGGCCCCATATTATACCCCGTCTATCGGATGTTGCCTGCAGCATTATAACGTCAAGCACTATGTTGAACAACAGAGGAGACAAAACGCACCCTTGCCGGACTCCGGTATTTACGCTAAATGTGTTTCCAAGGTGATGTTCATGCAGCACTCTTGATGTCGAATTACGATACAGGGCACGGATGAGTTCGATTATCTTTTCTGGCACTCCTTTACACTGCAGTGCTTGCCAGATGGCACTGTGATAGAGAGTATCGAAAGCTTTCGCAAAATCGATAAATATGCAATAAAGTGGTGTCTGCCATTCTACTGATTGTTCGACCAGCATTCGTAGGCTATTAATATGGTCGACACAAGAGCGATTTGCTCTAAAGCCAGCCTAATTTTGACGGAGTTCAGACGAGAGTGAATTGGATAGCCTTGAGTGGAGAATGTAGGCTATGATCTTGTTAACCATTGGCAATAATGTTATGCCTCTCCAATTTTTGCAGCTAGTTAGATCCCCTTTCTTTGGTAGTTTGATTATCACTCCTTCGCCAATTTCTGAAGGAAGCAGACCGGATGTCCAGAAATCTTCTATGATGGGTTTGATGATGTTTGCACTTAAAAGAGGGTCGGCTTTGAGTAGTTCTGGACTTATGTTGTCCACGCCTGGTGTTTTTCCATTCTTCATTGCTTTTATAGCTTCCATAATTTCTGAGGTGTTTGGACTCATTGTCTCGATATCATATCTCTCCCGATGACTATGGCAATGACAAGGTAGTCCGATTGTGGGTGCCGGTATTGACACTAGACCGGCATAATAGTCGGACCATATTGCCAATTGTCGGTCCATGGAAGAAGTTGTGCCACCTATAGGATCCCTTAGTGGATGGAGAGTAGTTTGATTTTTTCCGGCTATACGTTTAACGATTTTGTACAAATCCCTGGTTCTATGCGTCTCCGCGGACGTCTCAGCATCGTTAACCAGGTTTTCCATCCATAATCTCTTATCTCTCCGTGCGATATGTTTAACCATTCTATCTTTAATGGAGTACTGGAGTTGGTGATATGCTTTTGCGTCTTGCGTTCTTGCTGTATTAATTCTATCTTCTAGCAGATTTCTTTCCTCTATTAATGTCCATGTTCCATCAGAGATCCATTCCTTTCGCCTTTTTTGCCTAGTTCCAATCTTTACCTTTGCACTCTCTGTGAAAAGCTCTTTTATGGAGCTCCACTGTTTTCTTTCTAGACTATCCATGTTTTCAAAACGTCTCCCAAGTTCTCCAGCGTATTGTTCTCTTATATTTTCAAAATAAAATTTTCCAACATTAAAACGTCTTCGCATGCTCTGAGCGTTTGGCCGTCGGATTGCTGCGACCTTGAGTCTAATTTCCCCAATGAGCAAATGATGGTCTGATGCTCCATCAGCACCCCTTTTATTTCGGACATCCAACAATGAGCGTTAAAGTCTCCTGTAAGTAGTATTATGTCGCCAGCAGGTATATCCTTTAATGTTCGCTCTAGACTACTGTAGAATTCTTCCTTTTCTTTGGGTTCCGCTACTTCTGTTGGGGCATAGCATTGCACACAGGTAATATTTTTTGCCCGGGTACGCAAACGGATCGACATAATTCTATCAGAGAAGGGTTTCCAGTCTATTAATGATTGTTTTGCTTTATTTGATAGCAGGAACCCAACACCACTCGATCGCGATTGATCTTTTGGTTTGCCAGAATATACGAAAGTTGTGCCGTCCCCATTACTGATCATACCGTTGTCAGGCCATCTGGTCTCACACAAACCAAGAAAGAGAAAATTGTACCTTCTGAACTCCTTACAGACTTGCGCCAGTCTAGATGGCTCTAAGAGAGTTCAAATATTCCATGTTCCGAATCGTGTCCGTGTTTTGAAGCTAAAGGTCGTCATCAATTGGGGATCAGTTTGGTTTTGATTTATGGTTTCAGTAATCATGTTAGTTTAAGATGGACTGGTGATTAGCCAATCGCATCCGAGCCTGATACCGGGACTGCCGGTATATGCAGCCAGGCACTGCGTCAATAGTGGTTAGTTAATGGCGCCACTTACTCGCCATGTCATTCCAAGGATCACTGGGAAATCGGTATTTGGTAGGCTGTGCCTCGGAAACTCTCCCCTCGAAACCGCTGAAATTGTCCGCGACTGCTGATTTAATTCCCAGCTACCCAGTATATCTACTGGGCTTTCCACTATCCGCAACCTGTGGACGCGTCCGGTAGCATTTCAGCTTATGCTTGCGGAATATAAGATAACCGGCAATTTATTGCAAATTAAAATTTAACTTAATGAAGACATTTTGAGTGGACAGAATATGACATTGGATACGAACTATTAAAATTCAAGTCTATTTGCCAAAAAAATTATTCGATGTGTTTTAGTCAAAGAAATAAGAATATTTTTTGGGTTAAATAATCTAATTATTTGTAATTATTTGATATTAACGAAGGAAATTAAAGGTTATACAACCGAATCAAACGCTTAAATATTTATTAAAATTAGTATAAATGTACAAATTTTACAATAAAGTTGATACTTCAGTTTTGTTTTTCCTGGTGAATAGCTTTTAACGTTTTATCTGATAATTCAGTAGTATGAAATTTGTTTTTTGATGTCGCCTAAGTCCATCTTATATAAATTGCAGGAATACTAGAGATACTTCTTTTTGGCAAATTAACAAAATGTATGTGTAATATTTTTAATTACGAGCAGTGCTGAGTATTTGTGAGTACTTTTAAGAATGTCATTAACGGGTCCTCACTATTAATAATTCTTAATAGACAATTTTCGGAAGGTTTTTCGGAAGTGGATCTCTCTAAGTCTCCCTGACCGGATGGAGTACCAGCACTGTAATTGCAAAAACAATCTGCGACATTAGCTCATTCATTAGTCAAGCTTTTCAGTGCACTGTACCATGCTGGTGAGTGTCCAATGTGCTGGAATGTCAATCCAGCACATTGGACACTCTGCGCTTCCCAATGTAATAGAAGTATATTTAGCTTCTATCTTGTAAGGTATCTAGCCTTCTTAGCTACCGCTAAGATGGTTTCCATAGGGCCGCTCTACAGTGACCTGCTAGCAGCAGTTCTTATAAGTGGGATGTCGCCAGACGAGTTCAAGATTAATTCAAGTGTACTGCAAGGCTCCATATTTATGATCTTCTACATCAAATTTTGAGTCCTGTTATCTCTCACTCAGTCACAATCTTGTAACAATCTCTGAGTGGGGTCGTTCGAAGCTATGACTGATCATGCAGTTCCATCCGTAAATACAGTTCATATAGATATTAGGGAATCAGTAGCTCTTGGTGTTCTTGATATGAAAATCCAGTGTAATGTCGGATGTGCTGAGCCCATTTTGCATTCCGCTAAAGTTCCATTCAAGTGCTTCGGTTTGTTGAAGACAGTGTTGGATATACTTCACGCTCTATGATTCCTTTACTGTTTATACCCCATTTATCCATTCATCCGAAGATCGAATACAACTATCATGTGGATGCTTTAAAATCTATTTTTAAGTTACCACGTACAGGACAGGGACCAGACAGCACTGCATTTATTAACTGGAGCATCGACACATCGTGGGATGTGTTTCATCTTTACAATAAAACAATATCCTCAAATTAGATCAGGGAATTTATTTTCGAAATACATTTATTTGTAGTTGATATGCCACTAAATTTCATCTCGCTTTACAAAAAAAATCGTTCTTTGGACGAACACTTCGTATGTGGAATAGGCTATCTGATTTCAGCGTAAAAAGGTTCAAATCGAACGTTCACAAACACTACTTCTCCCTCTATCCTCCTACCCATAGCCTATTTTATAGTACCAGCACTCTACACTATATGAGTAGGGGTTATGCTCCTAAGTGCTTGAGCAATAAAAATAATGTACATATTTGAAAATCATGGCATAAGCAAGCTCTGATCCAGTATGGATATGGAATGAAGTGTTTATGCTTATGCCTGCTAAGGCTCTCCATACACCTTTTTACTGCCAATTTCATCAATAGTTTCTGAAATAAGTTTTAGTATTCTTATTAGTAGGCTTATGAACCCACTCAAACTAAATTTTGTTACTTCTTCCAGGGATCTTGGCAGCCAATAGCTTTCCATTCAAGACATGAAATATTACTTGGAATGCGTTTTGTCATTGGGATGCATATTTTTTTCAAATACTTCTATAATATGACTTTTAAGGGTTTGCGCTCTCTGATTGTTTAGTTACAATTCCTTAGGGTTATCGTATACACGTATCAAGAAGAAACTTTAAATTAATGAAGAAGTACCTATTTTCATATTTTATCGAAAGTTTATATCGTCTTAAATTTATTTTGAGGTGCAAGGAAATAAAAAATAATGTTAATTTCTTTGTTTATTGTAAATATTCTATAGGTTGCATTGTAAATGTAAATTGTACGCGAGTTATTAATAAAATTTAAACTTATTATTTTCTACAGACATACAAACTAATCAAACAATAAAAGGCAATTCAAATGAATTGAATGTTGATGTGTGTGAAATAAAGATGCAATTGTTAAAACTTTTAAAATGATAAATTAGAGTTGAAAGGTGTGGGTATTTCTCATATTTTGTCCGTTCTGCTTTGAATGACAATGAGCATGACAATCTCAATGACAATGATGTTATTATTTTCTACTTTATAATTGTCATTCGCTCTTTTATTTACGCCTTTTAGTCACCATTGATTGACACAAATACACACTTACGTGTTTGCATGAATGGTACATGAAAAGGTTTGGGAGAAGATTGTGTCTGATTTGTATACAATTATCTGTATTTAGTGTCTGAGAATACCGACCAGTCAACAATGATGGCTATTTAACATTCATGTATACGAGTACGAACACCAATACTGGTGCACATTTGCCTTTTATTCACACATGTAAGGTCGATGTGATGTGATAAAAGATGTCATTTGCGATTAGTGTCAAAGAATGGAACAGAGACGGAGAAGTCTAGAAGACAGTAGTGCCTTCAACACGAAACGCTTTGAATGAAAGGGCAACTTGGTAAAAGGGGTGATGAATGTTGTAATGACCGCAGATTTAAATTACGCTTACAACTACAGTACCTACAATACCTTGTAGTTATAAATATTTGACTTTGACAAATTGCTTTTATTACAACGTGACTTCGATTCTTACCGACTAACATTCGATCAATAACAAACACTCATGCGAATGAAACTGATGTTAATAGTGACGGCGATGACGATGATTATGATAATGATGAAGGGGGGCGGGGTAATACGGGTATTGGTACTATTCTGCCGCACTAAATTTGCCCATATTTGCCAAGTTCCAAAAATATTGTCAAACTGGATTTTGGCGGAAATTTCTATTATCTTAAGAGTTAATATTTAGTACTCATCTCTCGAATTGCTAATAAAAGCGTATCTTAAGTTATCAAAATATGTTTGCCATGGACTACCAAAAAATCATATAGAATGACTTAATTTGCTTTCATTCGTGCCACAACTCTATTAAAAAACAAATTGTTACTCCCTCAGAAAGAAAATGAAAAAAGGCCTTTGTAGGTTGAATTTTTTTCAAGAAGTTTTTATGTACCGAAAGAGATTTTGAGTGAAATACGCTAGTGTATTCCTTTAAATTAATTTTTTTGCAATATTCACAAAAGAAAAATAAGGTTCATTACTGATAAGCGACGTCGAAATGGAATAAAGTAATCTTGGAGGACTCACTAAATTATTTAAAAAAAATTTTAATTCCGCTATGGTTTCGAATAGCGAATTTGGCTCTATTGCATGGTTGATTCACTTCGCCTTTGCAAGAAATCTTCACGGAATATCAAATTAGCACAACCCACACATCGTCCTCATTCATATCGTTCAGTTCAGGCAAAGTTGAAGCTCACAAGAACTATACCTTTTGCGCACAGTCAGAATTCGTCTGCCGTTTCGTAATTGGTCCTGAGAACAAACTTTTAAAGCCATTATTTTATTTTAATTCCCATTAGACTAAATGTGGTCTAATGGGAGAGTTGAGAGTTGTGGTGTTCAGAGTCGACACAGAAAACTTACTGGTCTGTGCAACGGACTTGTCAAATAGACTAAACCTTCTGAACTCGTATCGGATAGATCTAACTTGCAAATTTAGTTCGTTTTCCATTTTTCTGATGTTATTTCGAGACAAGTAAGTGAAAAGAAAGATTTTATATCAAATATTGAAATGCAACATCTTGGTAACATTCCTTAATTTGTATTGTCTTTGATAAAATTATGGTATTTTGATGTTTTTTATTTTCTTTTGAGCCTAATAAATGCACTCTTTGTTTTTGTTGTTTGTGTCGATTTGCTTTGCTCTTTTTATATGTCGATTTTATATCAAAATTAGCTGGCAACATTGATCACAGTAGTGTCAAATAAATTAACCTTTTGCAACACAAATAGTATGCATGTGTCTGTGAATTCTATCTCTAAATAGTAGTACTTTAACGAATTAGTAATAGAATATTGCAAAGTCATTATTTGATATTAAATAGAATACTTAATGTATTGTGTTTTTGTTTTTTTTTTTTGCCCTGGAACAATAAGGATTGCTCCTGTTGCCTGTTCAAATGAGAAATTGTGTGGAAATTGAATGGAAGGTAGCGGTGTCGATTGGCACTCACTGTAGTCCACATTTTGTTGGCATGTCAATTAAGAAACATTTTGTAGATAATTTATCATTATTTCTTTCCCTTTTCTTTTGGAAAAGTGATAAACAAACTGTAACATTTAATTTAGCCTGTAGGCATCAAATTAATTTCCCTTAAATGTATCATCATTTTTCATTGAAACTGGTGCAATTTTCCAGTCTGAAGTAAAACAATAGAAGCATCGTAGAACAACTTTTTCTAGATCTATTATCAATAATTAAACACAATTTAATGGTTGTTTTATAACGTTATCGTTTCTATAAAAATAGTTAAATTTTTCACACTTTCAGAGGGAAAAAGTTATCTTTGAATTCTCTAATAAGCGCAAACTTATAAGGATGGAATACTGAATCAGAGATCAAACAGAGTTATATTTTTCAAATTATAGCGATAAATAGATCTTTTGAAATGAGATGGTCACAAACGAAAATACCATTAGACAGCATGTCTCTTACTTGAAAATCTATACATGTCGTTTGAAAGCTTCCGTAAAATTCAAATACAAAATCAGATGACAAATTTACAGTTAGAACATCAGCTGACATCAACCGTTTCGGCGTATCAAAAATGTGTGTTGGTGGAAAGAATAATTAGAAAATAAAAAATGACAGTATAAATTTTGTTGTGTTTGAAAAGAAACAAGTAAATGATTTATTTATTGTAAGCAAAAGTTAAAATTTGTGCGTAAAATATGCATTTGCGAGCTCTCAAAAGTTATGTCAGATGTAATTACACTTGTACAGTTGAAAGTAAAAAATATATTATATCGTTTGCAAATTTTAAAATTTTGACAGAAATTTTAAATTATAGACATTAGTCGTATTACACATACCGTCTAAAGCCATCACAACTATTTCGATCACTTATATAATATATAAATCTACTACATATAAGTATGTTTGTATTTATGTATATACTTTTATATATAATATATAATAGTATATAGTAGCATACAGATTGAAAGAAAAATAAAAATGTTTGTGTAAAAATTTTCAATCTGGTGTTAAATATTTTTGAAATTTTCAATTACGATTAAATATTATGAAACATGTCGGTTGGGATCTACTGATTAGTCAGTTAATAATAGTAAGACCAACGGAACTTCAGACTTATAGACAGCTAAGCCCACAACACATAATAATTTCATGATAATTTATTCTCCAGAATAGTTTTGATAAAAAATGTTAATACGAGAACTACTTATATTCACCTTAAAGCAGAATTTCTCACACTTTCAATGACCTTATGAAAATAATTAAAAAATATGAAATCAACTGTGGAAAGTTCATCAATGTTGAGCCTTAAGATTTTTTAAGGTAAACAATTTTAATGCAATTGTGAATTTATTTCCAAAATTTACGGCGGACTTAAATAACTGTTAAATACTCCAATAAAGACACGTCCTGTTCGTTATGTATTTACGAGCTGTAACTGTTTACATAATTTTTAATTTCATTTTCAAACAATTATTCTCTTTTCAGCGACACAGTTTCTATTATATAAGAATACAAACAAATTTACATAAATACTATTCCCTAAAATCAAATGAAATAATTAAGTTTTGGTCTTAGTCTAATCTAATCTAATAAACAAATTTAGTTTAAGTTAATTAAGTTCAATAATTAAGTTTTGCTTAGAAAATTCATTTTATTTTGTTTTGCTACTTCTGGACTTTGTTATAATGTAATAAAGTTAAAAGTATTTACGTTGTCTCCCTCTATCATCAGTGTGAAGTTCGAAACACATGTGAAAATGACAGCACAGATTTTCGAAAATAAACAACTGCAACTCTGCATATTATAGAATTATATAACTTCTAGTGTTATTTTAAAATTCATTTTTCATTACTCAAAATGATGAAATTATTAAATGATATTCAAATAGTTTAGACTATGAAGTTTTTAATGTGCGCTCTTTTATTTGACACAAAATCACTATTTTACGCAGCCAAAGTTGGTTCGTTATTTATTTCTAAGTGAAAATAATACAAATATTTTTACTCAAAAGTGAAAATGAGAACATCAATCAAATGTGAAATACCACACCAAAATATTAACGGCATTTACATTCATTATTAACTTATCACAATTTTATGAGCACGGAAACATACGAGGTCTGTTCAATAGAAAAGGTGAATTTTTATTTTGCGCAAAAAATATTTATATAATAATTAAATGCACTCAAAGATGTTGCCGAATCAGCGCAACTTTTTGCTAAAACAATATTTTAAAATTTTTTAATCAAAAGTTTTTCTGGGACCGAATTTCAATTTTTCTTTACGAATTAGGCATTTAATTTATTTCCTCATACAATTCGGAATTCGAATCTTAATTAGTTAAATAGAGAAACAAAACATTAATGTGATTTCACGAAGCACTGCATCGGAAAAAAACATCGATGTTCACCTTCCTAAGATAAAGGAAGGAAAATGGGTTTTTATATGGTGCAAGTGCATTCATAATATTTGTTGTTTCTTAAGGACTGTAAAATAGTCCTTTAGAGCAAATTAAGCACCAAAGCGATTTTGCAAAACGCCAAAATGCTACTCACTGACCTTTCTTGTTTTACGATGCCTTCGATTGAACTTATTTTACCATCGATCACTTGGATATACACAAGGCATCAGCATGTGTTGAAAGAGCATATCAGGATTCGACTCAGTGGTTGGTGGAACTGTAAATCTTAAGAAATGTGTCCTGATTGGAAGCAGACATATAATTATCATCCTGTCGTCACACATCTATAAACAAATAGATATTCAGCTTCTGTACGAGTATAGTTCACATCTAAATATTTATGTATGTGTGTTTGTGTATGTATTTACGTCCATAACAATTATGCTGTAAGACCCTTTACGTTTATAGTGCAAATGTTTTACATCATCATCATGAGATTTTATTCGAACATGTGTTTGCATCAACACAACATTTACGACTGAATTGGACATGGGGACATTTTATAAGACGTTGTCTCTCACTTTTGAAAGTGTTTTACGGAAATCGTTGAAGACATAATCATGCAAGATGATTTACCCAACTCGGTACTTACGTAATTCAAGATACGTAAAAATATTCTTAACTGCGACAGTGAAAGAGATATTGTCCAAAAATATGTTAAATACGGGCCAATCACAATACTCACATAATAAAAGAGAATGATTTGATTTGTATCAGTACGGCGCACAGTGGCTGAAAAACGTTTTTCATTGGCCAAAATTCTGTAACTTTTGAACCGATCAAAATATTGAAGTAATTCTTTTTTTAATGGATAGATATTTAATTCAGCTTGACTCAGTTTTAATTACATTGAAATTGATTGAGTACTTCTTAAGGACTTCTAGGTCAAAGTTGAACTTTTGATTTTTTTTTAACTTTTGGAGTGAAATATGGGTTTATTTTTTTTATTTGCATATTAAAAAATTTTATATTTTGATCTTAATAATAATTATAATTATTTTTTGTGATAATGGAATTTTTTTAATGTTACACTCAAAAAAATTTTTTACACTGAAAAAAATTTTTTACACTCAAAAAAATTTTTACACTCAAAAAAAATTTTAAAATTAACTGGAAACAAGGTTTAAATCCACTCCTGTTCTTTCAGATGCTGTTTCTGGATCTGAAAAGAATCTTCGTGCGGTATTGCCATCATTTGTATTGCCTGACCCTTGTTTTGGCTGATCTATAATCAATCCAATTTTGCGATATTCATCTTGAACATGTTTCTTTTTTGAACTTCTTAACTCTTTGCTGGTTTTATTGTTTCTTATGGATCCTGAAGACCCGAAATATAAATCATAATTGATTTTTAGTATATGTTCCATAAGTCGTATTCTTGAATGTAGTGGTGATAATCTAAATTCATATGCATCGGTATTATCTAATGATTTTGTCGGAACTTGGTTTAATTGGGTTTATGCTGCTTGGCATATAATGCAGCTGGATGCAGCCTTCGTGTTAGTCAAAGCCTGACCTACATTTCCATTTATCGTTGGTAGCTTACTTCAATTTGCTGCCCATCTAACTGAAATTGTAATGGCTCCCCCCAGGGGGCGCGGTCAATTCATCCTGTCTTGGTGGCTTGGTGTTGAACCTCCTGGGGTAGAGGGTTATCAGGTTTCCGGACCTAGGCCTTTTTGCTGATAACCCCTAAAAACTTGTATGTTGCTACCCAATCCCTGAAACAACAGGGCAACGGGCGCGCATGCAAGTAAACTAAAGGTAAAAGCGGGTTCGCTCGCTCGTCCGGAGGGGTAGTTGGTCTTTCCAGACCTTGACCTTTGGCCAATTGCCCTAAAACTTAATATGTTACTACCCAATCCCTGAATACCAGGGTAACGGGCGTGCATATAAGTAATTAAGGAAGTAGCTTGCTACGCTAGTCTGGGTAGAGGTGTTACCGATGCCTCAGGTGTGCAAGGAACCTAAAATCGGAGGTGCTTTTAACACGCGGCTGACCAGAGTCCTATCTGGTGCCACGGGAACCAGTAGCCCCTAGGACTTGTCCTAGACTGGTTATTGGTGAGGCCCCTTCGGGGATCACGTGGTGGCTGTGGTTAAAACCTAAAGATACGCGGGGAGAGGTATGGGCTGGATGAGTGTGTCTTCAATCATGGGCTAGTGGCATGATGTGGATGTTCTCTTCAGGCCGTATATCTCTAGGTGCTGTTGCTATTCGACAGAGCTGCTCTAATGGTTACGGTAGGTGAAGCTTCAGGTCAGATTGGGGTAAAAGTTCCACTGCCGTGCCATTTGGGTAGTAGGAGGTTAGATAGCTCCAAGCATCTTAGCAAGGTGTCTGTACATGGTCCAGCAGCCTGTACGGAACTTGCTACCATGTTGTCCCTGTTGGGGGCACATGTTAGTTGGCATTTCCTCATGTGCCCTTGGCGGGGGCTACTGGGGCGTTGGTGAACGTGCTTTATTCACCCTTGTGCAATAGTGCACCGTCAGGTTGGGCCTTCGGGCAGGTACTGACGTGAATCTTTTGCAACTCTGTAATTGTAATGGCTAATGGTAGTGTTGCAATTTGGGCCTTGATATCACTAATTTCTTTGTTAATGGCATCACGAGTTTCTTCTTTGAATTCAAATTTGATTGGCCTGCAGTATTTCGTAGAAGATGGTGTCTCATTTTTCCAAATATCCATTGTTTGCATTGTACTAGTCGAAGGCTCTGAATCTTCCAAAATCTTTTTCAATCGCAATGGTACAATTGATACCATGAACATATCCGAGTCCGAAATATTTTCACATACAACTTGTTTGTATTGGTTATGTCCCGAAGAACCATCACATCCCCACTTGCAAAAAAGAATTAGCTTTGTGTTTCCATATTTCTTTAACGCATTTCCTGGTATTGATTGTAGCAAGCGTTCGGCTGTGTGATCAAGTAGAGATTGTAGTTGTACCTCTGCCGAAATTGGTGTGTTTGGTTAGTATCCTTTGATGGAAAACAGTCCATTTTAGTAGCAGTTATGTGATGATATGCTGGATAGATATTTGAGCCATTTCAATCGCACGCAATCTGAGCTTAATATATTGCTGTTTTGTTAATTTCAAATCCAGAAATAAGGCTAATGCCTCCTCATTTGTGCACTGTTTTGCATCGCTCGGAGTTGGTATACTTTTAAGAGTTCGTTTTGTTCTCACTGGACTAGCTTTAATAACTTTTTCAATGATATCCACTTTTGTTAATTGGTTCTGTGATCGTAATTGATGTAGGAAAGATTCTTTTATATTTGTACAACCAATTGCATCGTTAACATCTTTAAGTTTCCGCCTCTTAGATTTATCGCTGCAGTTGTCCAATGATTTGCGTGGTCTTCCAACCTTATCTTGCTTTGCTGTTTCTGCAGCGACCACTTCTAAACACTTTTCACTTTTTATATAAAACTTTTGTTTACTGTAGCTAAATTCTTTGTAGCGTTTTTTTTAGTACTTTTACAAAATTAGATAATTGCTCTTGTATTTCGGTGCTACACGAATTTAAGTTTAATTTTATTTTAACGTAACTAAAAACATCTTCCTGGTTTTTATTTCTAAAATACTCTTCGGCCAGTTCTTTATAACCGAAGCTATCCATATTTTCCCGAATATTTTTGTTTGAGTCTGTTATAATTTATCACTTGCAAATATACGTACGTACACGTAAAGGATTAACTTATTATTGAGTAATCCCTTATCGAATCCGTAGTTTTATAAATTTTTAGATACATGTTACTCACACATTGATCTTCAATTTCATAGCAGGTGGTACTTAAATTGAACAAAACTGCACGTGTTATCCAGACCTTAATATCAGGTAAAACTAATTAGTATCTCGCCAATATGGGGTTCTTTTTATCTTTAGTCGTTTAATGTCGCGATTATTATTATAAAATTGTTTATGACTTTGGCTGACCCTAACAGTTATATTAGAAAGAGATCATATGTTTACTGTAGAACCTATTGTGATATTTTTATTACTGATTTTTTGCTGATCAAAACAAAGCCATAAAACCCTTTCGCAGGTATTATATTTAATTATTTTAGTTTTAGGTAGTCTAAAGTAAAAAACATAAACCTTCAGGCAAAAAAGTGAAAATTTAATACACCATTGTATACGAGTAATTATAGGGCTGTTTATATTAGAGTAATTTGATTTTTTTTGGAGTAATTTCATTAAAATTAAAAAAGTGTTCTACCGGCGGGTCGTGGCGGGTGCAAAAGTATATATGGGGTGAAAGAAGACACCTTCGCCTTTCTTCGGGTGGTATACGTTTCTTGTTCCCTTTTGTTCCCTAGAAGTTCTATTCCACTAAAATTTAAATTTTAGAAAAATATAGTAGTTTCATAAATATTTCATAACACCTCTAATATTAAACGCTAGAGCGGTAACCACTTACAACAACTAAAGACTATAATCCTACCAACATTATAAAAAAGACCGCATGCCATTATCGATGATAGCTTGCGAGTAGTAACCATTTATTTTTGACAAAAAACTGATAAAAAACACCTTTTACTGAAATAACAAAAAACAGTTCAGTTTGACAGCATGCCACGCCCACAATTATCAATAGTTTAACCCAATTTTTTGGCTACCTTAATATGGATATATTAGCTCCAAAATGGCATAAAAATTTTAAAAATCGGTGACAAAAAAAAATTTGACTTTTGGCCAATGAAAATCGATTTTCAGCCACTGTGCGGCGTTCTCTACAATTGGGCATCTCTTACATCTCATGGTAGCGTATATTATATCTGGTTTCGCACCTCTATCCATATAAAATCCAACTCAAGCAACAACTAAAATCGGCTGACTATTCACAACGCCTTAGATACGCTGATTGGCTGCTAGAGCAACAGGCTTTCAATACTAGTTTTTCAAACAAAATTTTCTTCAGAGTTTATCTTTCAAATTGCATCATCAGTTTTTTTTTCAATTTTATAGAAATTTTAAGTTATAAAGCATTATTTACAAAAATTATGGAAAAATTATGAAAAATTGTAATGTAGGGTACCTAAACGAGCAAATGCCTTGCGAACCGCCGCGGCGGTTGAAGTTTGCTTTTCTGTTGCATTTACAAAAAGGTTAAAGTGCACAAAGGGACAGAAAAATTAAATAAAGAAAAAGCTGAATCTTAGAAAACACCTTTCAATTATCTTCAGTTATCAATTTTATTGGATAAGTCTTGCAAAAAAACATATCATACGTTGACTAGTGCTATATTCGGCCCTGTCAAATATTTCTAGAGATGGTTTAAGTCTTTGCAACAGAATATAAAATTCAATTCACTGAAATTTATAAACGTTTTAAAGCTTTTTCACTTTTTGGTTGAACAAAATTTACATCGTTGATCCCATACAAAGAGTGGCGTGCAACGACAAAGTATTTCAAATTTCCTTAAGTTTTGCACTTGCTTCACTTAAAGATCCATTAGAGCAAAAATGTTTATGTGGCAGGAACCTGTGCTTATTCCCATAATCATCATCACTATCATCGTAATCATCATCCATCTTGTAAATAAACATTTTCGCACATACATATATACTTCTCATCTAATGGATGTGTATATGGTTGCATCCACGTAAGTATGTAATACATTCGACTACATACATACATACATACATAAGTTTTTCCGCATGTTCATTTCTGCTTTGGCAAATTCAATTAAAATACTATAAAAATGTTAAATTAAAAGAAAGTTGAAAAGTAATTTGTTGGAAAAATTTTATTCTCAAAACATCTGTTACAGTTCGAACAGCGACCACTGATTGCGCATAAAAAATTTTTTTAACATTTTGTATACTGATATATTTTTGAAGACTAAAGGGCCAAATGAACTACACAAATGGCTTATCAAACATACTTTTTTCATTAGGGACTAGACTAAACAAAAATAACATAAAGTTGTCAGTTGCTTTTTGCTTGAGCTCAGACGATGAATGTACAGCGGAAAGTATGCTCGCAGGACTCTTCTCCCTTAATTTTTTTAACTAAAACGTCATACTCTCTATTTTTTATAATTTAATTACTCCAAGTCTTTTTAATTTGCCTTCCAAATTGTTAGTATGGATGTATGAATTTCGTTAAGTTCCATAAAACTATATTTTTCTTCTTCCATTTTAATTTCCCGGGATGTCTGCGTTATAGAAAAATTTTGTTCCTTTGAAACAATTTGACAACACACTTTACAAATGCTTTGACGAAGGGTCTGTTCATTTACTTTTCTCAGTAAAAACTAGTATCGGCAACAATTTAGAAAATTAGCCTTAAGTTCTCAAAAATAGGAAAAGTACATGATCGCTTACTAATAACAACTTGTAATTAAAGTATTTGGACTGCTTGATGCACCTGATTTAATCATCTTATATTGTGTGTTGTAGTTTAAAAAATTTTAAAATGTATCATTTTCAATTAAAACTCCTTCTTTTGTTTTTAAAACTTCTCAAAAAAGTGCCCACTGTTCCCAAGGTACATTACTCTACACAGCTTAATTATAACAAATCGGCACAAACTAGACAACTAGACAATATTAAATGGATGTCCTTTCTCTTATGTTTGAGAGAATTTATTTTCTAAAAAATATATTTATTATAGTTTTTCTCAGAATCATAATCTTTCTCGGTCTAAAGAAAATTCAGAGAAATGGTGGGACTGGAATTCGGGAAGTTTTAAAAATTTTGACACCGGAATTTTTCGAAATGGAAGACTGCTCGAAAATTGAGGAACCAGAAGTGCGAGTACAGAGGAATCGCGATATCACCACTTTCTTGTGAAGACAATAACAGAGAACAACATTGCTGAGCTTTAGCCGAAAAAGTTTGGTTTAGACCAGAGGTCTTTATATTTCGAGGACTGGAAGAGAGCTTAAGAAGCTTGATAATGCGTTTTGATATAAAACTCCCTTCTGGCCCAGAATCTATTAAGACACGAACTTGGTATTTCATATCCAAGTAACGTACGTTTACACAGGTAGTTCCAAATAAGACGCCCTACGTATATTGGACTTGGTCTTTGACTTACCACTTGAGATCACCTAGAACAACTAACGTATGTTGACTAGTGCAGTTTCTTTCACTATGAGTTTTCGAGAGACAACTTAGACACTGCATTTCCGTTTTTATTTTCGCTAGTCGATGTTCATAATCCATTTCTAGGATCTGAAGGCACATGGTATGGGTCTCTCACTATCAGTTGCAACGTTTATTTGAATCTTTTTGTTAGCGTTTGCGATTGGGGTAATCATGTTATTTGTGAAATTATCCCGAGACTTGGGTGAACCATGGATCTCTGAAACTAATTCAATCCCTCTACGTCTGTTAGTTATAAATTTGTCTGACTGAAATCAAGGTTGAATAACTGTTTTACCCCTTAACTCTATTTTTAAGGGGTGTTCTGTGAGAGCGTATTTGCATAGCAAAAATTTAATTTTTATCCCAACCAGCGACGCCAGTGCTGCAAAGTCTTAGAAGAGAAATACATGAATTTATATCCCTTTGCAATTGCTTCAAGGATTTGCCTGAATATGAATGAAAAATGGGAAGGTGGCAAATAGCTTTCAACTGATCATATACTTATGACTTTCATCGATGAACCCTTTAAAGCAAGATCAAATCCTTGGTTCGTAAGGCGTTTTTTAAACAGTTCTGTTATCCTCTTCTTTAATTATTTGCGTAGGCAAGAACTCTGTTCACACATCACAGGCTCTTGACTTGAAAACGGCAAATAAATCACGAAATATAGTTCAGGAGGCAAGATTTGGACTTCAAAGGGAAACAAATTAAAACTGTGTTGCTTAGAAAGTATAGGAGCTTGTAGATTGAAATCACAGAAAGTCGATCGATTTACATAAAGATCGGTTAATTATGCTCTATTTTGAGGATTAACGTTGAAGCTTGCCTAATTCTATCGGATAATTCAGACAATTACATCTCTAATTCACTTTAAATGCATGAGAATCACGCGAATCTCCCTTATCATCATTTTGTGCCTCTTTTTTCTCAGCTGCAACAATATGGTTCAACCTTAACTCGACACCATGAATATTTACTCGACTTACGAATCTCAAGATCATATAATGACGTCATAGGATACTGTTTGTAAGCTAAACGGATGTACTGATCTAATGAAACATTTATGGAACTAAAAACTAATTTAGTTTTGAAATGGAATTTTGGTATTAATCAATTCAACAAATCAAATTGAAAATAGTTTTCGGTAGACGTTAGTATGTAAAGAGGAGTGCAAATTCCTATCACTTTCAATGACTTTAACATCTGTTCGTTAATGGCAGTTTTTGCAATTCCATACTTGGTTGTTCTTTAGGATATACCGCCATCAACACATTGGAGTATTTTCCTCCAATTGTGTAAAAATATTCTCTTTTGAAGCCGCAAAACAGAAGCCCAACTAAATTTAAACATAATTTACAACGTCGCGACCGTTGTCCTTGACCCAGGGTTATTTTGCGATTTGGAAAATTGCATGTACTTAGCAATGCCTCCCATATCATCTGTAAAATTTGTTCGTAATGTTTTCTAACATCGGAACTGCTGCCATTTGTTGAATTGTTATTGACTTTAGGGGAAAGCTATCAATTACAGTGTTAATAACTATTTAACAAATCGTTCCTTTAATGCAACATGATAATAAACCAAAAATAAGAATTTTTGAGAAAAAGTATTACCCAATATACCCTTCATATGTAATAGTTTTCGCAAAAACCGACTTGAACACAAACAGCTGATCGAACAATTACAGAAAGGACCCAACTATGGGTGTGTTTGGAATTAGACATCATCAATTTCAATTTTATATTTTACTCCTGAAGATAATTAATATTATATCTTCTAAAACAGATGGGGGAGTTATGCGATAATTGATATTTTGTGCGGCCACTTTGTTCGTCCGATTTTCATGTAAATCTCTATCGTACCAAATTGCACGCATTTACTTTCGAATAAAAAAGTATTTTCAGGGGCATTGCTATAATGAATACCGATTTTCGAAAAAAAATTATAGGACACAACTTCAAACATACCCTTTAAGAAACAAAGTATTTTGATTATCAGTTCACAAATAATAGAGCTGCGAGTAAAATTTTACCTTAATTTTGAAAGGAGTCAACTGACAGATGCCTCTTGGCAAGAGCAGTGTTGGTCTTTCAAAAAGTTACGGACTTACTGACCCGCCCTAGTACGAGTATGCGTTAACAAAACATTAAGAGAAAAAACGCTGAATAGATAACAGCGTCCTTTTGTGAAGTGGTTTAGAAAGTACTTTCATTTTTTAACACTCTCACCATTAAGATCAGCCAGATATACGATAACTGGGAATAACTTTGTATTGGAGGTACCCTCGCTCCTAGTCCTGTCCAGTCAGTCAGTTGTTCTTGGCACTGCATGCTTTGGATGTAGAGTCAGCTACACCAGTTTTCAACAATCTCACCATTACTTTCACCCAGATAAGCGATAATTCTATTATACGAGGGGCGTCTTGCCATAGGTATTATATAGCCAATTTTTCTTAGGACAGCTCACCCAGATATGCGATAATTAGGTATTGCCTTGTATGGTCCTATCTACAGTGCCAAAATTCAATCATGTCCTTTGAAGCGAAAAAAGATTTTTGAGAAGCAGGTCACAAATGATAGTCATGATAATGGTAACCTTCTTATTTCTAGAAGTCGGTCAAACAAAATACTTTGAATCTCACCTGGAGTCAAAGCAATAAGATTCCATATAATGTGCTTCAATATAATGTGTTTCTAAGCCCAGTAAATAAATTTTATTTATGATATTTTCAATAAATAATTTTGTCCGAGATTGTTTTGTGAAAGTGACTACAACAATGTTACGCACATTCATGCGTAATTCACATCAATAAAGTGGTTGGTGTCCATCTCTATTTTGAACTTTTAAACTGTATTGTATTACTGAGTACGAAATGTGTTTGCTATTGATTGGGTGGGGGTGGCAGTTCCAATACGGCAACCAAGGGAATGTTTCTATTTTGTAATTATCACCTTCCTTTTTTGTAAGTCTTTGTAAGGATTCTTTACGATTAAATAGCCTTTTATATTGTTCGTATTTCATATTTTCAAATTTCCCCTTGTTGTTTTCTCGTCTTAATATTTGGATTATTTTAATTTTTGTTGTGAAATGTGAAATCAGTCTGATTGATTTTTACAGATAAATACACTGCAATCAGAATCTACTTGAACGTAGTACACAATATGTAATCCGTTGGTATTTGTGCTAAAGATAGATGAACAGCAAATTTAATATCCTTTCATTTAACCCTTTAGGGGTCGGAAAATGCAGTGGTGTTGTAATAAGCTCTGGGCAAAATATTTGCTCTGCTGTGATTAGAATACAAGTCGCAAAATGCTTTAGCGTTATTTATTTAAAATCCTCAAAATACTCGTAAAATTAATCGGTGAAACACGTATTTTCATTAATGAAATCTAGTCTTTTAGAGAATAGATTAAACCTGAAAATGAAAAATGAAATGGGGAAATTGGATGGAGAATATGGCCGTCCAAAATAATTATATAACATAAGTCCTCCATTTATGGACCTATTATCAAAATTTCTATTTAAGAAGGTATTTCACTCGTATGCTGAGAATTAAATATAAACTAGATATGGATGATATCGGGTTTTAAGTAAAACCACAGTTGTTTTGGTCTTGCGATCTGTTCGACTGGCTCTTTTTATTGAAGTCGTTTATCCCCAGAATTATAAAATCATTGTGATAACATGACTCTGAAATTCTTCTCGCTGGGTTATCTTTTACTTAAGGTATGATATGATTTAAATACCCCAAATTGTTGACATGTAGCCGATCTAGTCTGGTTCTGACACACATCAAATTCTGCCAATGTTTTCTTTCCATAGTGACATTCGTTTCTAATATACAAATTTCATTCATAGGAGGTGGTTGAAATACCAATGGAAGGCACGTGTTTGTATTTCAAGTATTGTCCAACCCTGCCTATATTGGAGTCCTCAGAAGGAGCTACTAAGACATTGTACCATCGTCCTCTTATCTGATAGTAACCATCCTATGAAAAATAAATACAGCAGGAGAGTGTTTAACAAAAATACAATTCATATAAAATTTTTGGTATCCACTTGCCCATTAGAACAAATATCTCTACCACCAATAAAGCTTTTCGTGTAAATGCATGAACATTTTAGAATATACTTAGTGGATTTAAAACAGTGAAGTGAACTTTTCTATTGTTCGTATAATATTTTCAAATAATTTTCGTTCTTTGTTGTGGTCTAAGGTATGTTTATGCTTGCTTTGTGTTGGCGCTAACCTAAACATCAGTACACTTCAACCATCACCTTTGAAAAGCATTTGAGCTCATGTACTTCTACAAAACCTATAAATTTAAATGAGAATTTTTAAACTTCAATCATGTTTTTGTATTTGTGAACATAAAAATATATACTTTCAGTAGCTTCGAAAAAGAGAAAACTGCTTCTTAAATCAAACGGCATATTTTCATATGAATGCAAAAATGAAAACTTTACGGAATATTCAAAATTAGTCGGTAATCATATGTACCACTCATGCGAAAAGGGTTAACATACTCATAGTATCTATGTGAATAGGAAGTTTCCAATACATACATTACACATAAATCCAGCCATACTCGTATGTACTCGCATATACGAACAATTAGTGTTGCTTGAATAGAATAAGGCGACTTTGTCCGTTTGTTTGCTTGCTTTGAAAAGGATTGTGGCAGGACTTAACGTAAATTACATTGAAGAACCAACAATACTATTACAACCACAAAATACAATTGCGGTGGTCGTCCGTTGGTCATATTATGTTCAAATCTGATTAAAAATTTCTGTAATCCCTCTTTTTCTTTACTATTGTAACGTCTTATTCTTTAGTGTTATTTATTTAATTTATTTAATATAATTTTTGTTTTGTATTTCTTCCTTTCTTTTGTTATTGAAAGAGATTTTACACATGTCACAATTATAATTGCATGAATATGTCCACGGACAAATAAATGAAAATAATGCATTCACGTACACAGAAAAAGTTATTGCAAAAAAATTTTTTTCAAACAAAAATTTTGTCTAAAGTAAATTTTATTTCCAGTCGTGTATTTTTACTGCCTCTGCTAATTCTCGTATTAGTTGGTAATTTTGAACTGAAAGTTAAAATGATTTTTTTAAGTTACATTTTTTCAAAATTCTTATAAAAATTTATAAAATTGTGTGCCAGCATTCACACAAAATCTTTGTTGATTCGAAGAATTTTGTTGGTGCAATTAAAATTAATTTTTATTCCCGTGCACGGCTACACAGCGTATTGAGAAACTATGGTGGCAGGTTGTAGCTAATTGCCACACTCTTTCAATCATTCAAGAAGATGAAAAAGTAAGTGTTGCAATTGTCACGTACTTACTGTTGACGAAAAATGTTTAAATTGGAGAGGATATTCTTAAAGGCGTAATTCAATAACTACGCTGCAAAAAAGGAAGTTCCAAAGAAGTCAACAAGATCCACAATTTGTGATCTGGAAGTAGCGAAAATTTAGGTTTCATCGTTAAAAGATATTCTACTTTTTCTATGCTGATCATTGGATCTGAAGTCATCTGCAAAATGTTATGAAAAATCAGCTTTTTTAAAGTATTTCAAATGGTACCGTCCGACATTTTGTATTGTAATGTACCATATATTGAAAATCATTCTTATTAGATTAAATTTTTGTTCACATAATATAATTTTTTGTCGGCTGGATTTGAACTTGGGAATATCATGCCATTATGACGTGTTCAAAGCGATTATCACCTTGGCCACAAAAACCAGTAGCGGCAATATATAATTACAGAGACTCACAGCGAAAGTAAGAGTATTTGAGGGAGAGGGAGAATCAGCAAAAAATTAGCTTTCAAAGAAGTCATGAAATACAGAGATTTTGATGCTGAAAAAATGCAAATTTTCTTCAGTTCCAAATAATTTTAACATACGCTTGTAATTACGAAATCCTGTTCTAATATTCGGAAGTGAATGATGGGTTTCTTCAACATTTTAAGAAGAGCATATTATTTTCTTAAGAAAATAACTCTGACCATCCTGAATTTTTAATTTTTGCTCCCAATCTATTGCTGAGTTTTCGGTAAAATTTTACGATTGTGTGTGAAATTAAAGTTTTTGATGTATTTTGGAGTTCCAGTTGCAATTTGGATGAATTATGAGTTCCGTTTTCCCCTTATCCCTGAAATTTTTCGTAGTGCCGATGCACTGATAATACATATAAATTTCTTAGAGTCGCATACTCTCTCATTAATATTTAAAGTTTTGCATATTCACTTATCAAAGGAGCGATTCAGCATAAAACTAGGAAGAAGTATAGATAATATTCCATATTTCAATTATTTATGTACCATCTCAGCTAATTTTTTACGAAATTTTCTCAACACTATATCTGAGCGGGAGCCATTAAATGGGCAGATGAGCACCGCTATATTGTTTTCATGCGGATTGAATTTAAAAGCCACTGCAATTTTTATTTTACTTGAATTGTCAAAAGTCTGTTTCGCCATACCGTATCCTGTTTAGAATTTTGTTTAAATTTGAAAGTGTACTTAATATTAATATCAAGTCAGCCGTACTTAAATCATGATAAAGCGGTGTTAAAAATACGGCAGGCATTGATTTTTTAAGCCGACTTCGGTACGTTTGACTCAGGAACGGATTCGGGATTGATTTTAAGCAAGAACCAAACAGCGAATTGTATAAAAAAGAATTTTACGTGGACTACATTTTTGTTTAATAATCCAAGCGATGCCAGACGGGATAATTTTTTCTATTTCAATCCTGTAACAGTTTTTGATTTAACAATTTTTAATACCCAAAATTTTATATCTCTTCTCTTATCTTTTAAATTTGAATTAAAGTTTTTTTGTATTACATATCGATCTCGAGCCCCGGCTTCCCCACTCGTCACTTGTTTATAATTAAAAGCCTTTAATACTTCAAATTCAAAATATCAACAGCGCAAAATCGATATGCACATCATATAACTGAGACTTTTCGAGCTTGATTCAACAATTCCAGGATAAATATAGAATTATTAATACTAAAGATTTTATGAAAAAATTTTACTAAATGTAAGAAGAGAGTAAGAGTTTTTTCTTTCCGTGTATGTACACACACAGGTGTATGTTGACTGATATATTTAAAAATATTATAAAATTGAATCAGTTTTTATTAAAATCGATTAGTATTATTATTTATTTCTTTATATTCGTTCTTCCTTCATTGGCACTTTTGAAACCTTAAAAGTCACATTGTCAGTATTATTTTTATACAAAATTATTTTCAATATTGTTTTAATAACAAAGTACAGTGAAAACTCTCATAACCGGACACTCACCGTCGCAGCATTTTTGTCCGGTTATAAGAGGTGTCCGCTTAAAAGAGGTACAACTTTTTTTTAATACATCTTTTTATTTTATAATGCTAAGCTTTCTACTGCGGTCGAAAATATTGATTCAGGTTTGACTGCTTTAATTTAGACCGGCTCAATTTGAGTTGTTGAGTTTCAAAATGGCTTTCAATATTTTTTATCTGTTGGAACGCGACAAAGTCGTCTTTTGCAAAACGAACAATGTGTTTTAATGCTTTATCATAAGAGTTTATGGGATCAGGTATTTCTACATGCACCTCGTCTTCAGAATCTTCAGACTCGTTTATCTCCATAACAGCGCTTGGATATAATGTTTCTATACAGTCACCTTCAGTGAATACGATTTCATCTACTTTTAAGAACTCGTCAAATCCATTTGATTGAGGGAACAGTTCTCCTAAATTTGCGTACGGCATCAAAATCCGGAAGGTCATCAATATATTCTGAAAATCCTGCTTTCCGAAAGCAGTTTTATATTGTTGCTGATTAAACTTTATCCCAGGAGGATTGAATGAAGTATAAAGCATCAAGAATGTCAATAGATTTTGCAAGATCTGTGTTCTAAAGCAATCAAAACAAGTTAATCAAACAATTTGTTCAAATAAATAGAAATTTCTTTGTCATTGGTGTTAAAATGGGAAGCACAAAATTGAATGGCATTAACACAAATATGAAACAGAGTTGGAAAAAATAGTAACTTAAAAAGAGTTGTATTTATTTGGTATATTTTTTTGGCGTTTTTTCTGATAAATTAGTCTTGATTTTAATGCTTTTGTCCGCTTTTGAGGGATTTTTAGATCATTATTTTAAAATTTTGGTGTCCGCGTCCGGTTATTAGAGTGTCCGGTTATGGGAATACATTTTGTATAAAAAAACAGTTGAAAATCACGGTTCTGCAAAGTTTGTCCGGTTATAGGAGGTGGCCGGTTATGGAAGGTGTCCGTTAGGAGAGTTTTCACTGTATATTAAAATAAAGAAAAACTGTCTAAGCGTACACACATACATATATGGTTATACTTGTACAACTGACATATAGCCAGCGAAAATGCCAATGGCCCCCCTTATTTTTTCGTTTACTGCAATTGGTTTTTGAATATCAAAAATCTGCATTCATATGCACTTGAATTTCTCTCAATACACTTCTATTGATCGGAAATTCAAACACTATATTTTTGTTTCTTATTTAAAGAAAAGCTCAGCTGTTTTCCTCTCCATTTTCGAAACAAGAAGATTATGGCTTCAAACAGTCCTGCTCCCATATAAATGCTTCACGGTTGGCGAGAGAGTGTCTAGCATCAACGCATTGGGTTATTATATAAAGGAAGGTCCAAATACAAGTGTCTTTTTAAATTCTATGTACATATATTGACTATAAGTCAGTATCGTACCCCCGAGGACCAAAATGAGTTGCTTTATCTTGAGCAACGTTGGGAAATATTGCAAATCAATCAGACATCGAATTTGCCCAAAAAATCATCTTTTCCGACGAGGCGCATTTTTATTTCGGCGAATATGTCAACAAACGACATTGCCGCATCTGATGCCGATTTGGGCCTAAATTGGAAGATATGAGCATTGAGCTTTGCTTTTGGTTACAGCAGTATGGCACACGATGTCATACAGCTCATCACCATGTCATCACAGCTTATTTAATTTTTAAAAAGATTTGGACCATCCCTTATTTAAGAGGTAACAAGTTATTATTACATTTTTTCCCAATTACACCAGGATAGTTGAATCATAGAAGTCAGCCAAAGTTTTTTTACATGCCAGGGCAGCCATTTTAACCTACAGATGTATTCCTCGATAAATTGTATAAGAACTTTGCAACAACACTGCAGGCTGATTTGTTACAAGCGGATGAAGTACTCGTAAATGCGTTTCATTAGTTGATATTTCTCGGCGACTAAAATATTTAAAAATATTCATTAGGTTTTAGTTTGATTTCAAATGGGTACTTTTGCATTGAGGGGCACTCCTTTAATTAAATTTTCGCACAAACATATTATCAATGTCCTTCATAATCTTAAACAACTCATAACACTTAATATTAAAATTTAATTAATTTAATATGAAACCTTAATGTCAGGGTGTACCATTAAAAAATCTCCTCCGGATTTAAAAGAAAATATTACTGACCAGATATGACTTCGCAAATTGTTGTTTTGCCAGAAGCCAAAGTGATATCGCTGTAAAGGTTATAAACCCCTCCGATTCGAAGGCTTAAGAAATAGAGATAGTTTTGAAACAAGCCAAAGCTGAAATCCGTCATCATTCTTTTATAGAAATGGTATTCCCGATAGAAATTAAAAAACAATGATAACGATGAATATAAATCCTCTACTCTTCGTGGTGCAGTATTCGGTTCAATACATTGGAATAAGACGGATGCATCATATCCAATCATTTAATTTAATACAGATATCCAAATGTCTTTGATGTGATGCCGAGTGAATACTTCTGCGCCGATGTTCTTAGAGGATCTGTGAATAGAGAAGTTAGACGAGCAACCCTATTTCCTTAATTTAAGATCAAAACGGCTTTAATGGTACATTCTGTCATCAAGGTTTGACATTTAAATAAAATATCGTGTTATGAAAAATTTTTCTCAAAGACTCATTAACTATTGCGGTTCCCTCTTCATCAATGTATTTATTTGCTTTAATTTTGAAAATCACGGCATAATCATAGAGAATTTTATGGAACAGGAAGGGCGCTAAAAACGTTAAACGAAGAGGATAATTGTGTCATTTATTAGGAATACCACAAGGAAATGATTCTGTGGTTTGCTAAATTTCTTTTATCTACGCCCATGCATAAAATATTACAAACAAAAAATACAACTCTAAGTTCAATATTGAAGTTTTTACTTACACATAGACCGTTTTACATGTATGCTGACGATATACATACAAACAAGTACGGGTAAAGTAATATCCAATTCATTTGTCCTACGGCGTATTATGTTTTGTCGTGTTATTTTATATTTCATATTAAACCTGCCAGTCAAGTGTGGATTTCAAGAAATTTATATGCGCTAAAGCGGGTGTTCATACAAACAGACATGTAAATTTACATGCATACTTACATCTAAGAAACACTAATTGTAATATAATTACTATTTAATATTCAAGTAGTACTTGGGTAAAATGATCGTCCTTCGTTTATCTGACCTACCTTAATAAGAAAGGGGAATTAGTTCTTTTGCCCAAACTTGAATGTTGGCGCGCTTGATTAAACATTAAATTCTATCAAATTATTTGAACATGTGCATAAAGCACATGGAAATTATCTTCGAATAAAAAACAGTGTCAATCAAACCAATAAAATGTGCTAAATGTGTATTTTTGATTATTCACTAACCGGGGGCTTTCTACTAATAATTTGGAACACAAAATCTATAAAAATGCTCTCCCACACACTCAAAATTGGCAAAATGTTAATGAACTGCTTCAGCTGATTTAAATTTATTTTTCCTGTGTTATTGTTCATACTTAAATTAAAAAATAAAATACATTTCCTTTTGTTCTTTGGTAATTCCAAATTTGTTCTTCAAAATATGCACTTTTAAACTGTCAACAGTGTTTATTTTATTTTATTAGATGTACATATCCTGCTCTTATCTGCACATAATATGAAGCATAAGCCGATCGGATACAACTGGTGGTCCCACTTCTATAAGCTTCGAAATTTGGACATGACTTAGAATGAAAGTGAGACACAAATGAAAGTGATGTCATTAGAAGTCCGTACACTTCCTCACTTTACAAATTAAATTTAAACGATTTAAGATTTTATTTTAAAATTTCGAATGCAGTACAATATGTTTCTGCCACTGTTCCCACATCATCAACTTAACACTTTAAATATATAAAAAGTTTTAAAATACAATTACACAACTTTTGAATCCATTGAAACCCCATCTGCTTATATAAATAAAAAAAAATTTAGAGATAAAAATTACCATGTGCACTAAAAGGCAATATCAGTGTCAAACTTTATTCAAATCCATTCTGCAGGTTATATGCGATTGATATATATTTTGTTCATTTTGAAAACTTTTCTGTAAATGTTTTCATTAGATAAGTCCCTCAGAAATATCGGTTATGCGGGGTGACCTTAAGATTCATATTATAAAAACAGCAACAAAAAACAACAATTAGATCACATGGAACACCCAAATAAATAAATTTTGCTAAAGGCTTCCGGATTTTATTTAACAAAAAACATATAAAATCATTATTTGAGTTGATAGAACAATTTATACAATTCAAAGTTTAAAGATGATTTCATGTGAATGTTGACCGTGGCTACACCTCAGATGGTACAATTTTTTTTTTGCATAATCTCTCCAACATATCGGCCGGTATATCACGAATAAATTCTTCAATATAACATGTGACACGAAAACAGCTGAGCTGCAAATAACACTGTTTCCAAAAAGAAAGTTGCTAAAAAAACACCCTTTTATTACAATGCAGAAGTACGAAATGTTTAAGAAATAAAAAGATACGAATGCGTCTCCTCATATTCAAAGTCCTTGTTTGAAGTGATCTTTGACAACTTGATTGTAACACGGAAACTTATTCTTTTACATAAATTAGTGTTTATTTACTAAAGAACCCCACTACCTTCACAGCCACTCGTATATACGACATCAAACACCTGTTTCAGACTTACCCTACATTATTCGTGCTGAGCGTCATTGGAACCTACTGATTTCTAACATCCAACTCATAGACAGTGCAATACGGTTTTTTTGTTCTAATATTTTTATAATCTTAATGTATTGTTATTTTTTTCTTTCTTTTTTGTTATCCTTATTCGTTACTAAAAAACACACACGTCCATCATTATCGCATCACATGCTGTAATTAAAAATATTTTATTTCGCTGTATGTATCGAACTAGTCGTAAGTCGAATAAATAAATAAAATATTACAATTTATACATTATATTATATACATTATTGTGTATGTATGTATTATTGTATATACACATGAATATAAGTATATCTGAATATGATGTTATATATTTGTTCAACTAGTTCTTGTTCAATAATTCTTCAATTGGAATTGAACCAACCGAAAGTATTCAAATCTTAAATCGAATATGATTATTTATTTAAGTCCAGCCAATTCCAGACAAAAAAGTACAAGTTTCTGCGGGTTCTTCTGTATTGTTTAACATTTCTTGTGGTCGGAAAAGAGAGAGAGAGTGTCCCTGCTTCTCAGCCGAGAGTGGCCTTTAGAGTATAAAATGTTGCGGGCTAACGGTCTTGGATGATACTCTATTCTCCTGATCTATGTTCTCCTGTGTCTTGAAACCGCTGCTCTAACAAATGGAAGGTCGAAAGCGAATTTTTGGAAATCCAGGAGCTGTATTTTGTGGGGTGGTCCACAAGTTGGCGTTGCAGTTTAGAAGAATTATTTTCTATACTATACCAGGTAATTATGCGAGCATCAGCACTTGGGTCTTTATTATAGTTTATTCCAGTAATAGTATTTTAATCTCAACAATATGAAACAACAATCTTGAAGCTAATAACCTCTTACAAACTGCATTAAATAACCTACAAAACTGGTCAGTGAGGTCTGGAGCAATTATATCAATTAACAAGACAAAAAAAATACATATATGCCGAAAGAAACTATGTGATAGCAGATTACATGACATTATAATTAACGGCTCAATTATTCAAAACGTTGATAAAATGAAGATATTAGGTGTTATCTTCACTAGAAATTACTCATGGAAAGAACATTTCTTATATTTGAAAAAGTCATTAATACCAAGATTAAATATAATTGCATATTTATCAAGTAAACGCTCCTTCATTCATATCAACACACTTATTTGTCTAAGTAAAACTTTGATTCTGAGTAAGATCGACTATGGTCTATTTTTAACCGGCAATACAAATAAACATACAATTAATATTATTAAGGCCACATATCATCATGCTATTAGATTGAGTATATATGCATTTCGAACTACCCCAATTGGAAATTTCTTAGCAGAATCTGGACTACCATCTATTGAAGATCGGATTTATGAAGCTAAAGTAAAATTAATCCCTAAATTAACTTTCCAGAACTACTCTGTGGTTGATGAGGATGTACAGAACCACTTCAATTCTACAAAATCTTATAGGAAATCCTCAGCCTTGACAAATTCGCAAGATATTGCGACATCTCTCGACATTAATTTGATAACTAAACCCAATAAATATAGAAATCCCCCCTGGATACTTCCCAAAAATATATGTGACCTATCTCTCTCAAAATTTAATAAACAGAAAACAACAAATAATATCTTTAAACATCTGTATCTTGAAAAAGAACATGATTTGCTAAGCTACGGGTGGAACTTCTTATTCACGGATGGCTCAAAAACAGATAATGGAATTACTTCATATGCCATAGTTGACGGCAAAGGTGAAACACTCCAGATAAAAACTATTTCGTCACTATCATCTATATTTACAGCAGAAGCATTGGCTATATCTAACGCTATAAAACTATCTCTTAAGTCCAAACTAAAAGTGTAATATGCACAGACAGCTTGTCTGTCGTTAAATCAATAAACAATATAAAGCGGCGAGACTGGAATGTTATAAACGAAATTCGCGATCTTCTAACTACATACCCACACAAATTAAGAATTCTCTGGATTCCGGGACACTCCAACATTAGCGGTAATAACAGAGCAGATGAGGTGGCTAGGTATGCCTGCAAGGCTCCAATCTTCTTGGAACTGGTCCACGAGAAGATAGATATAAAAACTTCATTAAAAATCATATTTACCAAAAGAGAAAATCGGCTTGGAACCAATACTATCATCCCCACTACAAGGAACTTAATACTCATTACGAACCACCTATATATCCTTCAAATGTGAATAGAATGCAAATTCATATTTTCTCTCGGTTTCGTCTGGGACACTGTTTTGTAATACATGGTTTTCTTCTAAAAAGGGAATCTAAACCTATATGCGCAGGGTGCGGCTGCGATCACTCTATCAAGCATATCCTTTCGGAGTGTACGCAACACCAGAATTTACGGACTAGCATTTTCGGCCCATACGATCCTATAAAACTACTCGAAACTCCCTCTACGAAAAATATAATTAGAATTAGTGAATTTATTACTAAATTGAATTTTAATATATAATTTACATTTTTTATTTTATATTTTCATACAGAGTCGATAGCCTATGTAGCTTGTGCTCTCTTGCTTTATATTAGTAGTTTATAATTTTATACTCTTCTAATAATAATAATAATGAAGTCTTATTGGAATAGCGACCTCAGCAGTATTTGGTGGCAGCTCCTTGATAATAAAAATGCATATAAGTATATATATATATATATATATATATATATATATATATATATATATATATATATATATATATATATATATATATATATATGTGTGTGTGTGTGTGTGTGTGTGTGTGTGTGAGTATATGTAAATTAATCATTTTTGGGCGCAAGTACCATTCAGCAAACAGCAGAGTGTAAATGTTTATGTGGACGGTAAATATTAAATGATCCTTTTTCATTAAATTTGTATCAAAAGATCATTAAATTGAAAACGATTCACATTGAAGCAAAAATGTAAAACGATAAAAAGCGATTTTAAATGTTTTCAATCAACATGTCGATCATGGTTTTTGATTGATTTGCTTCAGGCTAAATTCTCGGTCTTTCGTACTAAAACTAATACCAAATATATCAAAGTTAAACCAAAAACAAAAAATGCATATTTCTATAAATGAATTTATGTATTTATGCATGTGTGTATGTGCACATGCATGTATGGTATCTACACACATGAGAACTTGTTGATCATTAAAAATGAAAAATGTTAAAAAATTAATATCAGCCAACGGATTAAAAACGTACAAATTGTTTCTCGTTTTATTTTTGATATTAAATTGTATGAAAAGAACAAAACTTTATGATCATTAAATTTTATTATTTCCACAGTAAAATGTGAAGAAGATGATCTCAACTGATTGATTTCCTATACTCGTATAACATTGATAAAAACACAACAAAAAGCAAAAAATAAAACACATTTAAATTTTTTTAAAGACACATTATAGTTTTTACGATTCCATTAGGGTTTAAGAAAAGAGAATTCCAGGGAACAGACTGATACTCAAAAGATATTTTTTGTCTTACACGTATGTATATGATCAGCTAAATACGAGTACATTTAAATAAATGATTTTTGATATGATATACGAGTACATAATTCTATCTACACACGTTGATAGTAAAGTTGCAGAGTATTCAGAAGCTCTCACTGTTACAGATTTGCATATGCGTAAAAAAATTTTACGATCAGTGTTCGGTCTATACTTTTTTCGATTCGAAAAATTTACAATAAAATTACATACAAAAAATTTCATGGTCCAAAAGTAATATTATAATTAGAATTGGCTGGCATTTTTGCATTTGACATTTATGATGTAGATGTGTATGGAAGAAAACTAGTTTTCAACAAGCCATGGGGCGATATACACCTCAAGAATAAAATTTTTATGAGAACGGAGCTCTTCTTTTTTATTCATAACATAATGACAGCCAGTTCAAATTGTGACATTAAGTTTGCGCCATCTGTTATTACGTTTATACGCACCATAATTGCAAAAATAAACTCACATTCGATGATAAATAAATATTTTTATGGCAACACCATCAATAAATACATGCAACGTTTATATGCACGACTTATTTGCAAATAAAAATGTTGCGAATAGAAAAATTTGCCGCATAAACGATGAATTAATTTTTTTTTTAATTCATAGTTATCGATGATTTTATTTCAATAGTCATTCAGCTGCATCTTGTTTTAAACTAGTGCAACAGAGAGAAAAACATTCTAAATTTAACTTATTTTTCTTACTCTTAGTAAAAATTTTTCTTGAAAATTTAAGTATGAGTAACTCTAAGTCTGTTCTATAATTCTTGCGTCAAGTACGAAAAGTCTCAGGTATTCAAAATGTTGTTGTGGTTGTAGCAGTAAAGACTTATGAATATGCGTCAATGTCAATGGGAAGGGAGAGGCCTGGATTCAACAACGATATCAGACACACACAAAATTTAACTAAAACGTAAGCAAATAGAGGAGGGAATACAAAAGTTTGAAATCTTAAACATTTTTAAATGAAGTCTGTTCCAGGATTGAAATACATGCAAAAAGGAACAGATTCCGCATATTATCGCTAGAAGATCAGAAACGAAAAATTCTAATATGACACCATTTGTTTCCTACACGTAAGTCATAACATGCAATGCAGTGCAGTGGTCTATTTACAAATAAGTCCTTTCACTTTTTTACCAAATAGTGTTTGTTGGTAATCAGAAATTGGTTTCATTAGTTTATAAATTACAATTAAGGTAAATCAGTCTTGCTTTAGATTTTGTTTCGATAACACAAAAACTCGGCAATGAAGGCATATATGGTCAATTTAATAAATAAATAAATTTCATTGCTTTTGAAAACATTAATTAATTAATTCTTTCTAACAAAAATAATTTGTGTATCGTGGAAAAACAATATATAACATTAAACGTAATCGATATATTGAAGATATCAACGCGCAATGCGTAAACATAATGCCTAATAAAAAATCCAAATCCGGCAATAACGGGCTTAGCTCAAACAGCTCAACAAACTATTTTTCACCTTTACAAACAATAGATGATGAGGATAAAATAGATGATGAAATTATCGTCCAAAAAACAATAAAGGTTTCTGTTCCTCCAATAACAATTTTAAAATGCAAAATTGAAGATATTCATAGCATATGTAAATCCAAAAATATAACTGAGTATGCTATTAGAAAAATATCAATTGGTCTCAAAGTGTTTTGCAAAAACAAAATTGATTTTGAGGCTCTTTGCAGCAGTCTTAATAAAAACTATGAGTATTTTACGTATACTTCCAAGAACGAAAAGCCGTATAAGGCACTTATACTTCGTTTGGATAAATATGATCCGGATACCATTAAAAAGAAACTCATAGATTTGGGCTTAAACTGTTTGGATACTAAACGGGTCATTAAGAAAAGCCCTTACAATTCTGAATATTATATATATGTGGTATATTTCCAACGAAGAACCATTACTGTTAGAGAACTAAGACAGAACTTTTCAGTAATAGATTATGTTAAGGTGAGATGGGAATTCCAGACTTCTAATAAAGCTAAGATAACACAATGTTACAATTGCCAAATGTTTGGTCATGGTTCAAGCAGATGTAAAGTAAAGACCTTTTGTGCCAACTGTGCAGGTCAACACAACACAGCTGACTGTAAGGAAACTACAATCAAATGTGCAAATTGCAGTGGGGCCCATAAGTCCTTTTCAGATGATTGTCCCAGCAAAGCAAGTTATCTTCAATTAAGACAACGAGCACGACCTGCTTCAACCCGTAAGGTTATCAATAATTTTTTAAATCCAGTCACATATAATACAGGATTTCCAAATACGCTCCATCAAAGTTCGCCAAACAAATCTGGCTTTTGGAATACAAATAATTCTAACACTCCTAATAATTTCAATACTAATAATAGCTTATTTACAATTCAGGAAATTAAAAACCTAACAATAGAACTTATTACTAATCTAAAAATGTGTAAAAGTAAAGCAGATCAATTTGAGGTTATAACCAATCTCGCTTGCAAGTTTCTTTCGTAATGGATTATGCCATAAAAATTATCTCTTGGAATGCAAGGGGCATTCGCAACAAAAGTCAAGAACTTTTTCAATTCTTACTTGATAATAATATTAACATATGTCTTGTTCAAGAAACTTGGCTTAAATTTAATATTTCTATCAGACACAAAGATTTTTATGTATATAGAAATGATAGGGAAAACTTAAGAGGAGGCGGTGTTGCAGTTATAGTTAAAAAAACGTGCCTCACCAACTACTACCCATTATTAATACAGAGCTTATAGAAAACATTGGTATTAAGCTTTTTATAAGTAATTATAGTATTAATATATATTCTTGCTATTTTCCTGGTGGACTAGTAGGAGCTGACAATAATAGAAAACGTCTATTCGCTTCGGATTTACACAAATTGAGAAATAACCATAAGTACGTTTTAGGCGGAGATTTTAATTGTAGACATCAGTCCTGGGGCTGCATAAGAGCAAATTGCTAGGGTAATATTCTTTATGAGAAATTGGATTCTTATGGTATCCATTTAATTTACCCTTGTGATAATACTTATATTCCTGCTAGTGTTAACAGTCAAGGTTCTACTTTAGATTTATTTCTAACTAATGTTCCCGAAATATTAAGGCAAGCTGCTGTCATTAATGATTTGAGCTCTGATCATTTACCAGTCGTAATAAAACTAACGCCAAACTTGAGAAATTAAAATTTTTTTGAATATGACTTCACGAAAATGAATTGGAAAGATTATAGCAATTATATAAACAGACAAATCAATATTCCTTTGTCAGAGAATATTACTACTACTGAACACATTGACGAGATGATTTTGTACTTTAAAGAATTAATTAAAGAAGCTATGCTTCGTAACGCTTCAAGAAACTCCCCTTCTCCTTCAATAATATCTTTACCACACTATATTAGAAACATTATACGTGAAAGAAACAGTATTCGAAGAATATGGCAACGACATAGAAATATAAGCGATTTCTATCACATGAAATTCCTAAATCGTAAAATAGTCTTTGAATTGAATATATTACGAAATAAAACCTGGAACAATCTACTTTCTTCATTTGATAAAAGCTCTTCACCATTCTGGAAGCTAACGAAAATTTTAAGTAAAAGAAAACAAAATATACCAATTTTAAAACACGATAATTTACGATACACTACCAATACCGAGAAATGTGAAATTTTAGGCCAGACATTTTTCTCAAATCATTCAATTTCCTCTAATTTAGGTGACACTGAGACTATTTCAGTGGTAAATTCATGTCTGAATGATTTCAATTCTTCAATTCCCAATACTTCAAACCTAAATCAAACCAGTATATCTGAAATAACTTCTATTATAAAAAAATTAAAAAGCAAGAAAGCACCGGGTATCGACGGAATTAACAACAAATGTTTAAAAACTCTGCCGAAAAAAGGAATCAAATTTCTTAAAGTTTTGATTAATGCATGTTTTAAACTATGCTATTTTCCAAAAGAATTTAAAAATGCTAAGGTTATTCCAATTAAAAAACCGAATAAAGCCGCCGAGAGTCCTTCTTCCTACAGGCCAATAAGTTTATTGAGTTCTATTAGCAAAATTTTTGAAAAAGTAATAAAGGATAGATTAATCCATTTTATTGAAGCGAATGATGTCATTCCACCACATCAATTTGGGTTTAGAAGAGAACATAATACAGTACACCCATTAATAAGGATTAGAAATTTGGTACACACTAACTTTGTATCAAAAAATTCATTGGGAATGGTTCTGTTAGATGTCAAAGCAGCTTTTGACTCAGTATGGCATGAAGGGCTAATATATAAAATGGTCCGTTTGAATTTTCCTACAGAACTTATTAATATAATAAAATGTTTCCTAACTGATCGTACTTTCAGAGTTCATATAGGCTCACATTTTTCTAGTAGATTTGAGATCCGAGCAGGTTGTCCCCAAGGCTCCTGCTTATCTCCTATTTTATATAATATATACACGGCAGATTTTCCCAATTTAGATTTTTGTACAGTGTCTATTTTTGACGATGACACTGCAATCATTTGTTCAGGAAATCTTGCTAATGAAATAAGTGGTAAACTTCAAAGAGCCATTGAGATAATAACATGTTATTTCAATAGATGGAAAATCATGTTAAATAGCAGTAAGTCCCAAGCAATATATTTCACTAGAAAACGTAAAGATTGCTATATCCCTCAAAATAATATTACTGTACAAAATACTTTAGTCCAATGGGAGAAAAACGTTAAGTATCTTGGTGTAATTCTTGATACCAGATTGAAATTTAAAGATCATATAGCTTTTATCGTTAATAAATTAAATATACTCACTCGTATTTTATATCCATTCATAAATAGGAAATCCAAACTTAATATGGCCAACAAGAAACTTATATTGAAATCTATATTCCATGCAGTAATATTATATGCTGTCCCAGCATGGGCTAATATTGCAAATTGTCATATCAAAAAACTTCAGATTTCTCAAAATAAACTTTTAAAACTAATGTTTAATTTGCCTTGGTATTTCTCAACCGCACGACTTCATGCACTAGCAGATATTGAATTAGTAGAATGTAGAATTAATAGATTATTACAAAATTTCCAACGCCGCTGCACTTTCTCGGATTTTACTCATATTAATGCACTTGCGTCAATCTAATTAGTTTTAAGTAGATTAAGGGCCTGTTTGCCGATGTCGAAAGAAAAATTTCTTTCGCAATCTAAGCGAAAGAAAACTGATTTGGGTTTACCTAAATTGGTTCTATGCGAACGATGACTCGAACGACAACTCGAATGAAAACGTAAGTGTTTTCATACAAAAATGGGTTTGTCTATTTCGAAGTTGTTGTCAACTTTGCGAACACAAATTTCAAAATCAGGCACCAGTTATTTTGTGTTCGAATGACAATAATTTTTTGAAAAAATATATAAATAAACAAATATTTTATGAAAAAAATTTTTAATAACAAATAGCTTTTTTAGTTGTGAGTACATACATACATTCATACATATGTATGTACATTTGGGGTGGGTTATTGCCTACATATACATATACATATATGTACATACATACATACATAGGTACTTATTTTGTATTTGCTACTTGCAAAAATGACACATATTGTTTGCAGATTTGAAATCTGATTTGAAATCTAGAACCAAAAAGACAACAAAAAAGTATACAGGAAACAGGTGGTTGTAGTTATATTTTTTTATTTTGTAAACTTTTAGTTTGTTTTGGTTACATTTTCTTTATTGAAAATTTCAAAAGGAGTTGCATTTGACTTCAAACAATTTAGTAGTATTTTTTGTATTTTTAGAGGAAATTGCTGTAAAACAATTATACTTATAAGTTGGCACTACTTTGCTTTATTAACACGTAAGATACAAAAATTGACTGACGTAAGTAGCTGCGAACGAAAGTGAGTGACATAGACAAACTCAAATTGATTCGAATGTGAGTGACTAGCTTTCTTTCCCATGAGTTTTCTTTCGACATCGGCAAACAGGCCGTAAGTTTCTTTTTTATAGATAAAATCAAAACTATATTCAAATAGGTTTTTATAATATTTTTTCCTCCAATTCTTGTTATGTACTGATGTATAATGTAGTATATATTCTAATTTTCAAATAATTTTTGCGTTGTTAAAGATATATGTACTCTTCAACTCATCTTAGATAAATTTTGTAAACTTAAATAAGTATGTAAACATTTTATGGACATTAATAAATAAATAAATAAATAAAAAATTAAGGTAAATACTTCTTGTATTTTTATGGCAAATAAGACGTTCGCATAAACGTATTGACCAAACTCCAGATACACTACATATATAAGTACGTAAATACATACATATATAAATATTTGCCTAGTATAGGATGTGTCACTCAGATATCGCTATTTTGGCAGATGGACAACATAAGATTATGAGCATCTCACGTTGAAGCAGACAAGAAGGAACAACTCTATAGCGAATTCAAGCCTCATACGAACTGTGGGTCTCAAATGGATCTGATTCTAATAAGGAATTCTTGCAAGCAGAGCTACTGATATTTGAAAAATGTTTCTTGACTTCAATGGAACTGATTTTATTTATAGAAATGAAGTTCATGTCAAATTTCGTAAATGCACCAAGTGAACTGATTTATGAGAAGGCGATCCTCCATCTTTCTAGTGTCAACCCTCCCACTGCTAATTGTCACAGCTGTGTTGCATCTACATATGACTGCTGTGTTGTTGCTTTGTAGTTGCAGCACACATAGGTGCACGTATCAACAGACAACACATATTCACCATTCATCATGTAAATAAACATAGAAAAAAACTTCAGCAAATTTATATTAAATTCAACGAAGAACTAAAAAGTTTTCTCAGTAAACAATAAACCAGTCATTTATTGTTTACAATTCGCCTTATCCGACACTCGCAAATACAAAGATGCTCCTTTTAAGTGTTGAAAAGTGGACCTATCCTATATAGGGAAAAATTAGGAGAACTAACGACCCAAACTAACTATCCCAAACTAAACCTTAATGAAATTTCATCTTTATCGACTGCTTATAAATCAGTGAGTATATCGCATATCAAAAATAATAAGTTTAGGTAAAAGTGAGTCACGCGGCATTGTAACAATTTTCAGTGACGTCTGTTAACAGCACGTTGATATTTGTCACTTGCTAAATAGAGAAATAATTTATTACTTAAAAATTAATGTATGAAAGCAAATCAAAAAACATGTCAGCACGTTCAGTAGTTACATCTGTGGTTTTCTGTCGTAGATTGGGGTTTTAATTGCTCCTTTGATACACTTTCATAAGCCCTATTTAATGAACTTTGGCCTAACGATTTACTTTATTCTGAATTTTCTAATTTCATCCTTTTGCTTTAAAAATTTTGTAGTATTGAATTATTCTATTCTATTTGAGTACAAGTTGCATGTGTAAACAAGTTTAATGGACCGATTAAGATGCCAACCGAATTTCGACCATAAAAATTGATAAATCAGTCTTCGAAATGACAATGCCCACACAACTGTTCGGTTGCCATCCATATATATGTGGGGGACAATGACAAGAATAATCTCTTGAAATCATGATATATTTATCAAATTGTACTATTAGATTTATTAGATTAGTTTTTTATATCATTTCTTATATATTAATTTTATTTGAAACTGAATTTGCTATAAACCGAATATTTTTATTAAATCGACTTTAAAGATGAAAGGATTTGATTACAGCTTTAAGAAATTTATCTGGGAATTTATGTGAAAGATTTTTTCTCAGAAAGAAAAAATTTTAAATCAGCGATAAATTCAAAGTTTTATGCTGAATTAATCCTTAATATATAATCAACGTAGACAGATTTCCCTCTATGATATTATGAAAGTTCTTGCAATTTGTTGAAATTCGTTTAAAAATCGTTCTGGGAAGCATGATTGCGCTCAAAGATTGTTTAAAATTAAGCAACTGCAATTGTTTCGATCTCAAGATTTTTGCTGATCTAATTAAAGTATTCAATTGCAATATATATCTGCATAATATGTCTTTATATACAAATATAATTTCAATTACAATATTTCAAAAAACTTGCAAGGTTTCATTTTATCATATTATTCGCTTGGTTTTCTAATTTTAATTTATATTTGACTAGCTGACCCGGGCAAACGTTGTTTTGCCTTCAAATTTTATTTTCACTGCAAGTCTGGTTTCGTTGCAAAGTCATGGCGGTTTGATATTTCGAAGAAGAATGAAAGGTGCACTAAATCGACATGTAGTTATTGTTCAAATACCGGTATCGGACTAATTAACGCCACTACACGCTGATTAAGGATCCAACTCCTTCAGCGAAACACAACATAGGCTTATCGCGCTAATCTCTATCGGGCAAAACACAAAAAAACTAAACGACGAAATTCAAACTACACAGAAACACTCCTCACGCTCCATAGAGCATGTATATAAAGTTTGGTCAAAGTCGGTGCAGTAGTTCTTGAGTTTAGCGATCACGAACATACACGTAATTTTTATATATGTAGAGATATTTGATATTTTATCTATTCCGTTAATTATTTAAATTCTTTGTTAACATACAAACACACTGTTAATTAAAGTTTTGCAAATAAAAATTAGTATTTTATTTAAAATAAAGTATTTTGCTTATGATGACTCCGTGTATCATTTTGACGATTTTTTTCCAAAATTGTCCAACTAATCGGCAAATTGTTCACTAATCGAAGAAACTCCATGCAGTCCCGTAACATTTTAAACGTAATACATGCAACCGATAAAATGTCAGTTTATAAAAAAGTCGGACCTCAAAATCAGTTTACGAATACATCTGATGATTAAAGTGATGAGTTCGCTAGATCGAAATAGTTTTCACTTGTAAAACTTTTTTTAATTTTTTCGCCCAATTCAATTAGACTGCACATGTATTTCTTTTAAGGTGTTATAAAGAGAAATTGAGAATTCCTCTATTTGAAATTAATTTGGACTTCACAGCCATGAACTTACGCACATAAAAACAGAATGCTAAATGAATGCACATTTGATAGAATACTATAAATAACGAGAAACACAGTTTCTTGTAGATAAACGATCCAGCCGATCGTCTTACGCAATTCAAAATTATAAAGGCAACAAAAAAAATTTAACGAAATGAAAATGTCTATAAAATTTCAGAATAATCCATCTAACAATGGAATTAGTAAAAACAGATACACTTGCGATTACGCATTCATTAGCTGATTAGGGTCTCTCTTATAGATGTGAACTCGTACGTATTTGTGCTGTCACCTCCTACAAGCGTTATTGAAGCTGTTCTATATAATTATTTTCTTATAACACCCCAGCAAACACTGCTGGGTGAAAAATATAATGAGTCAGTAATCGATTTCGTATTGCGGACAATACTTCATTCGTGACCAAATGTGTCCCAGTGGCAATACTTCCGAGCAACTCGAAATCGATTCTTCGAAATGATAATGTGGCAATATCGCCAGATTATAATTTGGGAAAGAAATCGGAGAGATAAAATAATATTTTGAACATGGGCCGTACGAGTACGATTGGCAACTTTACTTTTACTCAATTAGTTCTCTCTTTAACCGCTTCTAATTAATTTTAAAATATGTTGCGCCTTAATATTCATTCGTATTTTCACTATATTTGTTATAATTAATTTTATTCAAATAATATATGTATATATAATTTTGTATTGCCTGAATTTCTCAAAAATTATAAAAATGCCTGTGTGACTATTTTCTTCTAAATGATAATTTTGAGATATTACTCAACAATTGCCACAGGGGATATCAACCTTTTGTTTGCAGGGACATTCGTAAATATGTACATGTATATATATGCAGTAGCAAGCAAAAGTGGAAGAAGGTACACTAATGCTGAAACAAAAACAACATATGAGTATTTAAATTAAAAATTCTTAAACATTGACGTATTTGTTGGATCTTGAACTTTAACAATAACAATGCACATCTTCATCCCAAAGACTTTAGACTAATGGGTAGTATGCTGACATATCAGTGCAGAGGATGTGGGTTCAATTCCAACCTAAGGCTCTGGACTGGTTCACTACAAACGAATGAAGATCATTTATCGTTAAGCCAAAATTTCAATATACATAATTAAAAATTCGTTCAGTTGTAAACAGTCAATGTTTGTGTATCGATGGTCCCTTGTATTGTTATAGACGTGCTCCATAACTGAGACCTATAGCTTAATATATATTTACAATCTAGGCTTAGTGTAGAATTTCTTTCGATAAGCCAATTAAGTTGATCTGCTTTCAGTTTCACTTGTATTAAATCTACATCTAAGCCAGTCTCTCATATTGGACGACGGTCGATGTGCATACCAAAATATTTCACCTCAGAGTATTTCGGTATCATTTTATTATGTAAATAGGCGAAAATGTTTCCCTGTGTTTCATATATGTACACATCTTTATTCGTTGATTTTTAGTTTCTACAGATTCAATCATTTTTCCAACAGCGATTAATGCGAGTATTCCTATAACTTGCGAGACGCTTCTTGTGGACTTTCATTGGACGCGTAAAAAAGCTTTATCATCAGCAAGTGTTGGTGTGCTAATATCATTGGCATATCGGAGGCAAACATCAGATATAATATAGGACCTAAGATGCCGCCTTGGGACTCTAAAGCTTCAATCGTCCTTGCTGTGCTCAGAAAATTAGCTTCTTTAACGATGGATTTTCGTTTAGTTAAATATCTTATGAGGATTAAAGGGAACTTTTCGTTTTACTTTTCCGATTAATCCATCAAGTCATACGTTGTGAAAAGTTAATGATGAGAGCAGAACAATAATGAAAGGGTAGAGTCCATATTATAAGACAGCATAATGAATACTTATATGGAAGCGCTACGAAGACAAAAAAATTCATTTCATTAAATATATAATATCGGATATACTATATATGAAACCTTTTTTGAAAGTAATATATATTTACGTTGTATATATTAGTGTGATCTTTGGCAGTATTAGGATTTTTTAATAATCTGAACAATTGTATATTTACAGTATACAAAAAATTACTATTGGCTGAAGTAGCTAACCCTTCGAATTTATGACTGAGAACCTTGGTTCGATCCCTGTTCAGTACAAGTCATCAACATCATTTTGTCTGATTTACGTTAGTGTGGCGTTGTGTTAATTGTTGTCGGACTGTTTAAGTGATGAAGGCATAGCACTGGTCACTGAACAGTATTGACAGTAATTTATACTCCTCTACACTAACATACACTACATCACGGCACCCTCCTTTGTCGGTAATGTTAGCAGAATCGACGGCGAAGTAAAACAATTAATAAAATGGCAAAACATACAGCTTAAGAAACTTCATGCGTCTTCTTAACACCAGGGGCACTGCTATTCGGCTATAAAAAAGAGCGGAACAGTAGTGTTGTACAACCGAAATAAGACTCTCTCTTTCTCTCTCTGTCCTCTAATTTCACCACATGTCCTCTCTACCATATTCCTTTTACAAAGTAAGTCCTGTTTTCTTGCTCAAGTTTCAATTCAGCTGGGAGAACAATAGGGAGAGTATGTATTCTTCTTCCTTTCTCTCTTCGAGCTGAAGAAAAACTTGAGCAAGAAAACTTGACGTGTGTGAAACGGAACTAACACCTTATGGTAAGTAGTACGCATTAATTGCTGAGTGTAACTTCTCTTGAAAAAAAAATTGCGATCATGCAATGAAGAGGGTGGCACATCGCCTCTAAAACGTAGGCCCTATGACCAAAATAATTAACATTTCATAAATTTTCCTCACACTAAACAAGGCGAATTTTATAAGGTGATGTCAGTGGCGAATTCAATTCGCATAGAAACTAATATTCTTACAAGTTTTTTTATTGTGTTTGAATGATTAAAAAATTAAAAAAAATTTTAAATTCATGGCATCTAACAAAAGTTAACACGAGATAATGACAAAAGTTGTATCATATTAACCACGAGAAAATCAAAAGAGGAGGCCTTATACAGCGAATGGAAGAATTTACAAAAATCATAAACGCGTCGCTATATTTCATACAAGCGCTTTGAATGAGATAAAAATTTAGGAAGATAAATTATTTTTCATTAATTAAAGAATAAAGGACATAATTGCTCAGCTGCAATTGCAGACTGCATCCTTCTCAGGAGTGAAAAGGTATAAATTCTCTGGCAAGGTGAAATAAAAGTGTGAAGCCCGTGAAAGCAAATTTAGATGTAAGAGTAAAATCTTCAAGCTCAAACCGTACGTAATAACATGGGATTGACATTTGCCGAATTGGATTAATTTAAACAGTTCCGTTTTATTAGAATCAAACCCATTTAATTTACATTCACATTTTGGCTCAATTTAATTCAAGTCTAAAATAAATTTTGTCAACAAGCTACAAAAACTTACATAAACATGAGCGTTTAGAGAGAAAGCCGATTTGAATCCTAAAAAGCAAACTGTCTAAATACGAAACTTCAATTTGAGCCTGAGAAAAGACTTTGTGATACATTTAAAGAATAGCATCTGTCACTGAATCTTCATTGGGATGGTGAAATTTTACCATCTCCAACTGGTAAACAATGTATCAATCGGCTTCAAGCAGTGAAGCCGTTCCTTCAATTTCATTTTACTCCGTACTTTCATTGAAAAATTGCAAAAATAACTTATCCTCGAATTGAAATATATTAGGGTGGCGTGGTGTAGTGGTTAAAGTGCTTGCCTACAAAATTAAGTACCCCAGGATCGTTCCCTGGCAGGGGACAAACAATTTTCACCATGGTTTTTCTCGGGTTTTAACATTAATTGGCTTCAACTTCCCTCCAAAAAATCCATCCTGGAAAAGAGGATAAAATCATGACAAAGGTCAGGCAGCCAGTACCCCATAGGAAAAAAGGTGGGAGTCAAAGATTAGCAAGGTTCCTCACCATCACACCATATACAAAGAGGACGTTGTTTCTAGGCAATGATAGATTGCAGAACCATTACCCTAGACGAAACTGATACATAGCAAAAATATCACTGCTTTGTGGAAGCCAAATGCTCTCAATTAACAAAATTAAGTTTTTAGTTAAAATTGAAATTAAGAAGGAGAGAAAGTTAATTAGATTTATATTCAACATAATAGAATTCACATCACGAAACCTTCATGTAAGAAACTTCACCAATTAACTATAGTTTTCTTTGGTGACACAGTGCTTAAATTCTATTTCTAAATGCTCCGAGCAGTTCATCACGCATGTTGGCAAATGCCAATGCAATTTGTTGCAAATTTACAGGAAACTCTCTCCGAAAATATTTCGAAAAGTATCGACCTTAGAAAAGATTTGATTTTTTATGTAATATATATATACGATGTGATATGCGAAATTTCTTTTATTGCATTTAAAAAATTTTGGAATCTGAATAAAGCATATGTATATTATTTAGCAGAAATTAATTAAATTATTACATTACAATTGCAATATTATTGTTAAATAATTGATATTGTACAATAAAATTGCCAATATATTGAACAACGTCAGAAGTGTTTTAACATACAATTAATGTGTTGCCAAAAGTTTTTTTACAATTTGGTTAAACATATAAAATACTCAATAATGTTGTGTAGTCTATGGATACCTAAACTTGTATAGATTGAAGAGGCCTTTCGAGCTTTATATGCACCTACATTCATATTACATTTGCCGACAATATTGAATAAATGAATCACAGTAAAGCTTCATTAGAAGTGATATCGCAAGGTCGCAGGAGTCCAGGTCGCAAAAGCCCAGCTTTTTAAAAGCGCTTAAGGAGTAATCTTAAATATAACTTATTAACTGCTGCGACCTTGCGATATCACTTGGGGAAGAAAAAGAGAAGAAAGCCCGTTCCCAACCAAAAAGGTTTTTAAATTATCTGTTTATATTTACGTATCTGCATACATATACATAAAAAATGTTTACCTTCAATCAAGCCTTGGGGAATTCTCTAAATTTACCTAGAAATAAATAAATGTATACTGGGTATGTAGTCGTGGTATATGCGTAAGAATTAGTTACACTACTAATTTGTAAAAATGACAAAATAAATTACTCCTTAAGGGAGTAAATTGTAAATATTTGGTATTCAAATAGAAAGTTCTAAACTCTGACAGTTGGTAGTGGCCGTATTGTGAAGTTACATCTGGCGAATTGGGCGTCATATATTTTGGTTGTTGTGTCAAATCAGTATGGATGGATATAGCGGTCGCCATAATCGCCCTCTTTTCAGCATAAATGAGTATGTCAACAAACAAAGTTGTCAAAGTTAGGACGAAACCAATTCACAAGAGATACAAGAGCGTCCAACGCATCCAGAAAAAGTCACTGTTTGGTGTTTATTTTGGGCTGGCAGTACCATCACTCCATAGTTCCATAAAAGCGCTATAGGTCGATGATCACCAAGTTCTTTTGGCCTGAATGAAATTTTATGAATAGCAAGGACATGTGGTTTCCACAGGACGGCTCATGCCACACTGGACATTCTGCACGAGTAATTTGAGGGCATGGTCATCTCAAGTGGGTATGATGTGAACTGCCCACCAAGATCCTGCGATTTGAACCCGTTAGACTTTTTCTTATGGAGTTTTCTCAAGCCGCAGGTCTGTGAGAATAAAGCACTCAAAGCCAACATGATTTAGGCGCTAAATTAATAGAAATTAAAACATTCCCTGCAAATTGGCATCGATAGGCCTTTCAACTGAACAAAATTTTTGAATGATACATAACACATACTTTGTTTTATATAAATTTAAAGATAGGAATCGCTTAATGCATGACCCTCTAGTAAGTACTTTTTTAAAAAGAACTTGGGAATGCGACTAAAAATAATAGTCTACTTAAATTGCATAAATTTTTGTGTTACTCCCTCGTAACAAGTATTAATTTTGAGAGTATACAGAGCGAACTTGATTTTCAGTAAGATTCTATTTGCTTTATATGTATATCTAATCAAAAACGTGTTTAATAAATACGTAAATAGTTTTGCTCGCCACTGTGTGCTTGTGTTTTTTATACATGATTTTGTTGCCGCCACTTTATACATCACCTGTCAAAACATCTTAATCGAATTTTTCATTTCGCATTGCGGCCACACAAATCTTATAAAACCGAATAATATGAAATAAAAAAGAAAATGGAAAAGAATAAAATTTTTTATTTATATTTATTTTTAATAAAATAACTTTGTGAAATGTTTGAAAAATAAACTCAAAAATCTTGTATCGATTAATAAAAGCGAATGAATGTTTTGTTTTATCTTGGAACATGTTGTGATTTGAAATGGACAGCAGCAACTGCAAATGTTAAAAGAATTGTTTCCTAATTTTTTCATCCACATCTTCCCAACGCCAAAAGAAATCTTAGGATATCGTAAAAATAAAAAAAATTAGATTTTACAAAAACATTTTTAATAATAGATGATTTATAATAGCCTTCATTAGAGGTGATAAAAGTGTATAAAACGATTGCGTTAGGGGCCACATGTTATACTTACATTTGTACTATGAACACACACACACACAAGTATGTATATGGCTTGTGGACACTGGTACTTCTCTTTACTCCAGAGCCTCGTTTTGTTATAACTTGGCATCCAAAAATTAAATCGACCTCATATTGAAATTATATTTCTGCTAAAAATTAGCAAATTTCCAACTGACATATGAATGGTATTTACATATGTACATACATAAGTTTGTGTGGCTGTAATTCATAAATTGTTCTTTTAACTTCCCGTATAAAAGAAATGCACACGTCTGGTTTTCTGGGTTGTTTTAATATTTTCTTCATAAACCGGAATTTTTGTTTAATGCTTCTCTTCTAAAAAGCGGGTATTTACAGAGAATTTTGTACAACCAAGAATTTTTGGTTACCATAAAAAATTAAACTATTGTTTTATTTGAATCTGTTTTTAACGACAACCACTACGGCAAAGTTAAAAAAGTACACAAAATCGTATAAATTTAAAATAAAAAAGGCAGTTTTTGTTTTGGTAGATTGCAAGTGATTATAACTACATGTATGTGTTATCATGTTTTTATTAAAAAGTTAATTTAAAAATGGATTTGAAAATAAATCTGTGACATTCTGAAAGAAACACAAGATTTTGGAAAAAAATCATATAATTTTTGAACTTTCTTTTGAGCTCTGTACACTTTGTCCAACGTTTCTCCCATTTTTTCCCCTTCCAAAAAATAATATTTGTAGAGGTCATAAAGATGGGCATATGTTTGCGAGATGATTTCAACGTTGGAGTAAAATCTCTTCCCGCCTGGCCATTTCTTTAGGGTTGAAAACAAAAGAGAGTCAATCATGGCTAAATATAGAGAATAGATTGGATAAGGGATAAGATTCGTAGCCTACTTTATGGAATTTTGGCATTGAAAATGCACCTTTGTATTGTCCTAGTGGAAAAAAATACTTTTCTCTTGGCCAAATGCGGAAAAATCCACATCATCTTCGCTATCTGACCACGCAATTGAGTTAACATAATCAGAAAGTTCCTCGTGTGTTCGAAAATCACGAAGTCTACGCCCCATATTCAAAAAAAAAAAATTAACTAAAAGAACGCAAAAAAATGCCACCATACAAACACACATACATATAAATTGTTAATTTTGAACTCCCGGAGCCTGGTGGTTCTTGAAAGAACCAACCAATGAATTCGAAGACAAACACAAAAAAAACATTACCTTTACTCCAAATACTTACAGCCTTTTTTAAACAATACCAAGATTACAAAAATATTTTCTTCCGTAACGATTTCGGAGAATTTAGCACAGCGTTAAGTAAAACAAAGAACTGTTGAACAAAGTTATGATTTTTTTGGTTGGTTCCTGGAGGAACCAGTAGGCTATTAAGTGTTAAAAGTGAGACTCAAAAATATAAGAAATAGATTTTTCTCGCATAAAGTGAAAGGGTTTGGCTGTTTCAAAATGCTTTAATATGGTAAATATATAGTAAATTTAGCTTCTTATTATGATCACTTGTATGACTTCCGTGCCCAAGTCCCACTGGAGTGTGCTTTTTTGATTAATATTGAGGTTAATGGGAATAACTAAGCAGCACGTCTTACAGTATAATGTTGAGTATTAGGAATTGTCAAGAACTCGAATAATATGAAAAAGTGTGATAATTTATAAAAATGTCAAATAAAAAAGGAGGAAATTTTATATCCCATATATGAAATAACTGTTAGAAATTTTTGATTAATCAATTTGTTTATTTTAACAAAATCAAAATTATAAAAACATGTACAGTGAAAACTCTCATAACGCGGCATTTTTGTCCGGTTATAAGAGGTGTCCGCTTAAAAGGGGTACAACTTTTTTTTAATACATCTTTTTATTTTATAATGCTAAGCTTTCTACTGCGGTCGAAAAAATTGATTCAGGTTTGACTGCTTTAATTTAGACCGGCTCAATTTGAGTTGTTGAGTTTCAAAATGACTTTCAATATTTTTTATCTGTTGGAACGCGACAAAGTCGTCTTTTGCAAAATGCTTTAAACGAACAATTTGTTTTAATGCTTTATCATAAGAGTTTATGGGATCAGGTATTTCTACATGCACCTCGTCTTCAGAATCTTCAGACTCGTTTATCTCCATAACAGCGCTTGGATATAATGTTTCTATACAGTCATCTTCAGTGAATACGATTTCATCTACTTTTAAGAACTCGTCAAATCCATTTGATTGAGGGAACAGTTCTCCTAAATTTGCGTACGTTGCCAGTGGGATATCATCTTCGGCATCAAAATCCGGAAGGTCATCAATAAATTCTGAAAATCCTGCTTTCCGAAAGCAGTTTTTATTGTTGCTGATTCAACTTTATCCCAGGAGGATTGAATGTAGTATAAAGCCTCAAGAATGTCAATAGATTTTGCAAGATCTGCTGCGGAATTTGATGTATCAACCTTTGATAGTATGTGCTTTAATATTGAGCCTCTATAGTGAACCTTAAAATTTTGGATAATGCCCTGATCAAGAGGTTGGCAAACTGCAGTTGCATTTGGAGGCAAAATAAGACGTTTATATTTGATAAATTCAATTCCCTAGGATGAGATGCTGCATTATCCAAGAACAAGAGAATTTTACGTTTCTGAGATCTCATTTTCCTATTGAATTGCTGTAGCCATTCAGTCATGATATCTCAAGTCATCCATGCCTTTTTGTTAAATTTCCAAATTGCTGGTAAATCTTTTACATTAATATGCTTGAACGCTCGAGGCCGGGCAGCTTTACCTATGACTAACAGTTGCTCTTTCTCTCCAGTTAAGTTTGCACAAAACAAAATTGTAAGTCTTTCTTTCGAAAGTTTTCCACCAACGCATTTTTCGGATCTTAATGCAAGAGTTTTATCAGGTAAAGCACGAAAGAAGAGCCCACTTTCATCTGCATTGTAAATATCCTCCGGCTTGTAGCTACGCATCAATGATGGCAGCTTGGTCTTGAAATGCTCCACATCTACCTGATTTACATCTGCAGCTTCTCCAGTAATACATTTAAAAGCAACCAGGAAAGTATCAGAAATGGCCTGCTGCAATAAGCGCTTCCAGAGCTGGCCAGCAGATTTCCATCTGCCACCGCATCAACCAGTATCCTCCTGGGAATTGTAACTGACTTGTTATTTATGATACACCTCTGGAATGGCGTGATCGTTGGGTTTGAAGCGAGTTGGTTTATAATACATTAAAATAATCACGCCCAACCTCTAAACTTTTGGTTGATTGTTTTCTTATCCGATTTCTATACAAAACAACTCATTTTAATACTCTGGGATTGTTGAACAAAGTATTAAAAAAACTTTTTCCCACGATATAAGTATAAAATAGATTTATGTTTTAGTAAAATCTTTTGCTAACTTGATGACTTTTCTCATATATTTAATTTAAAAAAACGTTTAAATCAATGTTTTATTATCTTTTTGACTTAAATCTTACGTACCTTCAAAGTGAGAAACGAGCTTCATCTCTGAAAAAAATTTTGCTTGAAAAATCAGCATTGAAAGCTCTAGCACCCAATCAGCATATGTAAGGCGTTGTGAATAGTCGTACGGCTTTATATATGGATGGAGCTGCGAATCCAAATGGAAAATACGCCTTAATGACACGTAAGAGAGATTTAATTGCAATGAACGCCGTGGAATCGACAAATTCGAATTATTCGCCACACTTTCACTAATAGAAGCGATATTTTCGACAGTGCGCACTGTCCTGACCATATCTGTAACGCTTCCAGTCTCTTCAAATGTCTTTATAATCTTGCATAGTAAGCCAATTATGACAATCACCCCGTAATGCTCGAAAACTGGCCACATTTCCATCACCCCTTGTGAAGTAAATTTTTACGCATTTTTTCGGTTACTAAACGATCCATATTCGTAAATGGCAAATTTTTTACCAAAAAAATGGCATCTTAGCTGACAATTGCTTGCTATATACAGTCCGGTATATTATAATACAAGTTAAGTGTTCATTGGGTTTTGTGAGAGAGAAATTGTAAGATTGTCAAAAATCTAACGTACGAGCAATATTATTTTACATTATTAGACTATCACTTTTCAAATGACATGGAAATTATAAATAGAAACTAAATAGTTGGTCTGCAATAAAATGCATATACATGTTTTTATAATTTTGATTTTGTTAAAAGAAACAAATTGATTAATCAAAAATTTCTAACAGTTATTTCATATATGGGATATAAAATTTCCTCCTTTTTTATTTGACATTTTTATAAATTATCACACTTTTTCATATTATTCGAGTTCTTGACAATTCCTAATACTCAACATTATACTGTAAGACGTGCTGCTTAGTTATTCCCATTAACCTCAATATTAATCAAAAAAGCACACTCCAGTGGGACTTGGGCACGGAAGTCATACAAGTGATCATAATAAGAAGCTAAATTTACTATATATTTACCATATTAAAGCATTTTGAAACAGCCAAACCCTTTCACTTTATGCGAGAAAAATCTATTTCTTATATTTTTGAGTCTCACTTTTAACACTTAATAGCCTACTGGTTCCTCCAGGAACCAACCAAAAAAATCATAACTTTGTTCAACAGTTCTTTGTTTTACTTAACGCTGTGCTAAATTCTCCGAAATCGTTACGGAAGAAAATATTTTTGTAATCTTGGTATTGTTTAAAAAAGGCTGTAAGTATTTGGAGTAAAGGTAATGTTTTTTTTGTGTTTGTCTTCGAATTCATTGGTTGGTTCTTTCAAGAACCACCAGGCTCCGGGAGTTCAAAATTAACAATTTATATGTATGTGTGTTTGTATGGTGGCATTTTTTTGCGTTCTTTTAGTTATTTTTTTTTTTTGAATATGGGGCGTAGACTTCGTGATTTTCGAACACACGAGGAACTTTCTGATTATGTTAATTCAATTGCGTGGTCAGATAGCGAAGATGATGTGGATTTTTCCAGTGATGATTCGACCCAGATTTCGACATTGAAGCTGCTTTTAGAAATGAAAGACGGACTGAAGATGAAGAGGCATAAACTATTATATGTCGGTATTCAAATACCCAAGTGTTCGATCATATTGAAGAAAATATGGTTTCAGCCCTTTTATGGAATCAATGTCTCGCAATCTTCATGACAAGATTAGACAGTTTCTACATTTTAATAACAACGAAACAATGCCCCGTCGACAATATGGACTCATTCCACAGAACGATTCTAGCTACGACCGTATTTTGTATGCGTCCTATTATCACCGCCCTGAACAATAATTTTAAGAAAGTACCAAAGCGAGCACGATTGTGTGTTGATGAGCAAATATGTGCAACAAATATTAAACACTATTTCAAACAATATATGGCAGACAAACCACACCCATGGGGTGACAAACTGTTTCTTCTGTGCAATGATTCTGGTTTTAGCTACAGTTTTGAAATTTATTCCGGTGACGACGACCATCGTGAATGCATGAATGGTGCACTTCGGAAGGGCTATCTGTTAACCCAGCGAAGACGATCATTGTACCATTTACCAGGAAAAGGGTGATTAATTTACCCAGTCTCTGGATGGGTGGCATCGAGATAGTTCCCAGGGAGAGGGTAAAATATCTGGGTCTCGTCTTGGATATGAAACTCACCTGGGAACCGCACCTCGAGTCAGTACTCGGAAAGGCCACGAGGAGCCTTTGAACAGCGAGGCAACTACTTGGTAGATCCCGAGGTCTGAGCCCCAAAATGACCTTCTGGATATATATACAGATGGTGAGACCAACCATACTGTACGGGGCTCTGGTATGGTGGAGGAAGGCTGAGCAATGGACAACTATATCGAGACTGTGCAGGTTACAAAGACTTGCATGCCTATGCGTCACAGGGGCCATGAAATCAACCCCAACGTTGGGTATGGAAGCTCTTCTGAACCTTGCAACGCTCCATTTGGCTATACAAGAGGAGGCAGCTATAAGGGCAATCTCTATCTACGGAAAAGAGAACCTTAGGGCGGGCAACCTTACTGATCATCTGGCTATCCTCAGGGGAATCGGGGACATACTTGATATGTCTCAGGCGGGCGACCATATGGACCCCGTATACTGTTTCGACAGGAAATACAGGGTCCTCTTCCCCACAAGGGAAGAATGGTGCGCAAACCCAGGATGGCTAAGAGATGGATCGCAAATATGGTACACGGACGGCTCAAAAACGATCCAAGGAGTTGGGGCGGGAATAGTGGGGCCTAGAGCACACAGGTCTATAACATTGAGCAGGGATACGACAATTTTCCAGGCGGAACTTTACGCGATACTGGAAACTGTGGAGATCCTATCCGAGAGAGGACACAGAGTAATACGGGTTTAGATATTCTCGGCCAGCCAATCGGTTCTTAAGGCCCTGAGAGGCTGTACGTACATGTCCAGATTATTACTGGAATGTCACAACAGGCTCAATGACCTGGCGACTCATAATCAGATTACTCTGATATGGGTACCAGGGCATCAGGGGCATGCCGGAAATGAGATGGCGGACATCTGTGCGAGAAGAGGGGCTGAGGGGAACTTCATTGGACCCACCCCTTCTTTTGGGTTCAACAAATGTCTACTTAAAGGGGAGATTTCGAAATGGACATCGTCCAGGATTGCACAACATTGGAATGACATCAATGGATTATGTCACTCCAAGAAATTCCTGACAAGACTGGACAAGAAAAGCCTACGGACGATGGTAGGGGCGCTCAGAGGCCATTACACCTGCAAAGCCCACCTATACAGAATGGGCTTATCTGACACGGACATCTGCAGATTTTGCGGTGAAGATGAGAAGTCGATGGAACACTTGATAGCAAATTGTGGGGCATTGTGCCACAGGAGACACAGGACTCTACATGCATATAGGCTGAATGAAGAGGATCTGTTAATGCTCCCACTGAAGGAGCTGATCCTATTTGCGAACGTATTAAACTGCTAGGGACAGGGGAAGCACAATAGATCAACAATGGTCGCAGTGCAAAGGGCCATCCTGGGCCAAACCCCCATTACATTACTTACTTACTTACTTACTATAGTGCAGAAAATGATCCCAATCTGGGTGCGTCTGCCAATGTTGTTGTAAGATTAGCTCGTTCGATTTCACGATTCGTCAATCACGCTATATACTTCGACAATTATTATACATCTATTCCCTTGATTGGAACTGTTCGTCGTCCACGAGTTCCACTGTGCAAATTAGCACAAAAATTTAAAAATGACTACGAAGAATTCGTCGCAACGTTTCACGGAATAGACATTACCACAGTCGCATGGAACGACAATAAAGTAGTGAACATGGCATCGACTTTGGCCGGAGTGAAGCCAAATATTGTGGCTAATTTACAAACTCCCAAAGAATGCACCAACTATTCAACGGTACAACAAAAAGGAAAAGAAGATGGAAAGTGTTCAGTGTCCAAATATTGTGCATGAGTATAATAAATATATGGGCGGCGTCGACCTTTTGGATTCTTCTCTTGGTCGTAGCCATATACTAATAAAATCAAGAAAATGGACAAATCGTTTATTTTACCACATGTGTGATATGGCCATAATAAACGCCTGGATTTTGTACAAGCGACATCATGCAGCGTCTAATCCAACAGATCCAAAGATGACATTGCATAATTTTGTATCAGAAGTTGTTCATTGCTTGACAAAATCTGGTACTGCAATGAGAGTAGGAAAAGGTCGACCAAGTAATCTTGAGACTGACATTGTTGGAAAACGTCAGCGTCCAATATCTGCTTCTCTACCACCGTGTGATATACGTTTGGATAATGTCGGCCACTTACCCGAATTTGTAAAAGAAGGCAAACCCCGAAGCAAAAATCCCAAATGTACATCGCGAACAAAATTTCGATGCCAAAAATGTAATGTACATTTATGTTTGTCATCAGAAAAAAATTGCTTTGCTAACCTTCATCAAGTCTAAATGTTATTTCTGACAGCTTTATATTATTATTAGTGCATTTTTCTTAATATATTGTTATTTGCTTGAATAAAACTTGTTTATTTTTGTATAAAAAACATTGTGTGCTTCAATATATGTATATACACTATATGTGTTAAAATTTTGAAATGCGGGTGCCTGCTGGTTCCTCCAGGAACCAACCAGGTATTTTTCAAATATTTCAGGTAAATACCACTTACGAAGAAAGTTGTAGAATAAAAGTTGTGTAGAATTGCAATTTTTATAACATTAATTTTTTCTAGTTAAAAAAAATCAGGCTATTAAGGGTTAAAAAAGAGTTGGTTTCCTTGGGAATGCATCGTTATAATATAGAACTATATCTGTCCGGATATAAGTAAGAATGCAAAAACCTTTTTACGTCTCATAAACTAAAAACAGAATTATAAACTTTCTTCTTGTATATACATAAATAGGACTTGTTACCCACAAATTTGTACTGGTTTCCGAAATTTCATAATGTTATCAAAATTCAATGGAAAGGTACAAAAGAACATACTTAAGTATAATTTTTACACTATTGATTCAAAGACAACAAGGGGCCACTTTGTGTTTCCAAAAAAATCAAAAAGGTTAGGTTAGGTTAGGTTAGGTTAGGTTGACTGGAGGGGTATGCCAGCCCATGTCATACGACATACACCTAAGCCAGTGAAGGCCTGTTGTGCGCTCCCTTGAATTTAACAAAAAAATCAAAAAAGACAAAAATATAATTCTAAGTAATAATTGCTTCACTTTATTTAGCAATGCTGGTCTAATGGCTGCTGCTGTTCGCACAAGAAGAACCAAAAAAAGGCGATTTCAGTTTGTACAGAGATACAGAATACTGACGGTGGTAATGCTCCATGCGGCCAAACTAATACAATTAACCGCTCGCGAAGTGCAACGCGGTTACACCTGTTATATTTATTTTTCGCAGCATGAACATACCGCCCGCCTTGCGATACTAGCCACATAAGAAATATTTTCACAGAAGTATAATTAAAAAAATACATAAATATATATATATATATATATATATATATATATATATATATATATATATATATATACATATATAAAAGGGTGAAAATTCATTTATTACTAAAAAAGGGGGTATAAGCTAAAAAATTCATGAAATCTCCACGTTTTAAGATTTTTTTTTAATTTCTCCAAGCAGAGCTCTACCAAATGGAGTCTTCTGTACACAAATCTTTCCTGGTTTCCTTCGGCCGATCCATCAAGGATTCTTGCGGTTACATCAGCTCCAAGAACTAAGAAGAATTGGCGGAACTTCTACCAGTAAGGGTCGGCCATAGGTTTTGCTCGTCTAATAAGACGGATAAAGGCATCGCATATATCATCAAAAGGGGTTGTGAGGAAATCGTACTCCTAAAGGGCGCATTGAAGGTATACCCGGTTGTGCTCATACAAGCGATGCCCCAGTGTTATTCAAGTGCGATTTTGAATGATATTGCACCCAATCTCTCTGGCGAATGGCGCGTAAATCGACGAGCGAGCAGCATTTGGGTTGGGCTTAAGGCGTGCAGAGATATAGCGAGCTGATCCCTGATGTGGACCCTTATTTCGATGAGCATTGAAAATCACACATGGCCACTCTCTAAGGGGTGCAAAAGAGTGTCTTTTGCAGCGATCAACGCTGTGAGACTCACGTATAACATACCACTGTGTCAAACAACTTCGCCTCTTAAGCTCAACTATCAACGTAAGGAATCTGGTGCAATGTCGAATTGCATGGAGCCGATGACATAATGACCCATAGTTGGCATTCAACCAATTCTCTTCGATCATATTAAGCTGCTTGAGAAAAGGGAACGGAAGGAGAACATGTGGAACCAACAATATAACGACGTGTTTCAGAGGAATTCAACGACATACTTTCATGGGGCAAAAGAACCAGTTTATGAATAGGTGTAGTAATAATGCCATTTTGGGTTTTAATATCGACTACACGTACTCGTTTATCAGTAACAGGGTAAACTTTAACAATACGGCCTAAGCGCCATTCAGTGGGACAAAAGGTTTCGTGTCTAAGAACTACTAAGACATTTTCCTTGAGGTTGAGTTGAGGCGATTTCCATTTGTGTCTTTTGTGCAGTTCTTTCAAATACTCATCCTTCCAATGGCGACAAATTTCATGCTTCATAGCTTTAACCTTACGCCACCGTTTCATAATGCTTATCGCAGAATTGAGCTCTCCCGGTTCAGCCGGCAACGCAGAACCAATAAGAAAATGACCTGGTGTAAGAGCGGATAAATCTTCAACATCCTCTGACAAAGGGCCAAGTGGACGGGAATTAAGACAAGCTTCGATGGTCGCCAGCAGAGTGGTGAATTATTCAAAGTTGTATTTTAACTGACCGGGCATTTTTTTAAATGCATCTTAAAACTTTTCACTCCTGCCTCCCAAAGTCCCCCAATATGGGGAGCTGCCGTGGGAATAAAGTGCCAACTTAAGCGTTGGTGGCCGTATTTTTCAACTACAGTGTCACGAAGGTGTTTGATGTGGTTTTCGAAATTTCCATCTACATACATATCTGTTTTGCAGCGCCAACATTTATCCGAGTAAATGCAGTTAGGGCAGCATCTGCGTGCTACAAAACGTGCCAAAGCAGCTAAGAAGGTGGAAGTGGACAAATCACTGACAGTTTCAAGGTGGATTGCCTTAGTGGAAAAGCAAACAAAAAGACAAACGTAACCTTTCGTAATGCTACAATATCATCCAGTGAAACTTTTTATCTCACAGGGGCCGGCAAAATCTAAGCCAGTATTTATGAATGGCCGACTAAATGTTTTTCTTCCTTTAAACAAGCCTAAAACCACCATGGTGGAGCATTTTGTGGGATGCTCTGCTGACGCACTCAGACGACCGTTGGCACTTATTATTCTAAATTCGTCAATAAAAGGCGTGAGAGCCAGCAAAGCACTACCGCGTTCGATCCATGTTTTTATTGCGGAGACACTTACATATAGTCACTAGCGAAGTATATTTCTTGCGAGAACTGAAACAAATGATTTCGAACAAAGAAGCCTGAATAGTCTGTGATTCTTTCCTTTCCTTCTTTTTTCAAATGGTTCCTTCGTACAGTCCTCATAGGAGCTTTTAAACTTTTCCACACAACTTACTGAGTTCCTCTCGTTTAAAATCTAAGGCCTTAAATGTACTTATATGTGTAATGAAAAATATTCTTCCTTCATATCTGGCTAGTTCATCTGCGATTTCATTAAATATGTCTAAAGCCGACATTATTTTATATCATTTCATTAAAATGGGATAAAGCTTTTATGGCACGAATTTAAGAAAAGAAAAATGTATTAAAAAACATAAAGAAAAAAAAGAAATATATTAAAAAACTTTGGGATCAGTTTTATATCAATGGCGTTTGACGAAAAGCCACATACGAAAAAAACAAGACAACAAAAACTTCTATTCAAAACTTCGAGAAAAAAATGTCATGCGGTCTTACTCAGCAACTAACAAAGGGCGAATAGAGTTTGAATCACTTTTTATATATGTACGTAAGTAGTTACATAAGTACATACATATAAATTTGTTGTTTTTTATGTAAGACCCAGAATCACACAAGTAGCCGAAGTTTAATTTTGTATGTTTTAAATTCGTCTTTAAATTAAGGTTTCTTCTAGTTGATCTTCTATATATCAAGCGTACGGAATCCTGAGACACGTCTCGTTGTTTTTAATAAAATATTCAAAGTAACATTCCTTGTATGCGGCTTCAGATTATGTGCAGAGTTTTGAATCACGTTTTTTCAATAAGAAAAATGAGACCCATTCCATTTATTTAAAATATATATTATACCGGAAAATCACAGTTGTAGAACCACACAAGCGTTCAGGACCCGTACAGTGCCATAATTGTCAAGAATATGGCCACACAAAAACTTATTGCAATTTACCTACTGTTTGTGTTGTGTGCGGTGAATTACACAACACTGCTATTTGCAATAAGTCGAAAGACCAGAAGGAAAAAAAAGTGCAGTAATTGTGGAGGTAATCACACTGCTAACTACAGAGGATGTCCTGTATACTCTTTCTTTAAACAGGCTATGAGTCAAAAGTCTAAAGCAACCCCAGCGCAAACAGGAAATACGTACTCCACTACTCATCCCCTAATGGCCCAACCAATCACTTCACATGTATCATATGCTGACGCTGTGAAGATCAACTCTATTCCCATTCAAAAAGTGTCACCACCAAATAATACAACAAATGCAAACCCAAGCTTTAACTTCAGTCGCTTGAAAGCTGCTATTGACAATTTGGTGCAAATTATAAACAACTTTAGAACAAATATGACTAGCATGATGCAAGAAAAGCTGCGAATGCAGAACACACTGCTTCTAGCATTAGTTAACAAGCCATGAACACGTTAAAATTATGTTTCTGGAACGCAAACGGCATTCGCCAACATAGAAATGAACTTGAGCACTTCCTCACGGTGAAGAATATTGATATAATGTTGGTATCTGAGACTCATTTGACTTCGAGAAGCCTTTTTAAAATGAGTGGCTACACCTTATATGATACAAAGGACCCGAGAGGAAGAGCATGCGGAGGATCAGCAGTTCTAATAAAGTCAAGACTCAAGCACTATATTGTTGAGAACATTTGTGAAGACCATCTACAAGCAACAAATATTTGCATCGAAAATTTTTGTTCAAATCTCGTGATATCATCGATTTACTCCCCTCCCAGATTTTCAATCTCTGAGGATCCATACGAGGATTTTTACAAAACTCTTGGCCCTTGTTTCGTAGCAGCTGGCGACTACAATGCAAAACATACGTTCTGGGGATCGCGTCTTATTACACCTAGGGGTCGAGCGTTTGTTCAACACAATTTCAAAAATGGGCTTGGACGTCATTTCGAGCGGGGAGCCCACTTACTGGCCTACTCACATACAAAAAATTCCGGATGTTATAGATTTTGGGGTCATGAAAAATATCCCTAGGGATTTAGTTCATGTTGAAGCTTCACATGATCTCTCCTCCGATCACTCTCCCACGATCGTTACAATTTATAGCCCACTAAGAAGTGACTTATCTCACCCATATGTGAAGATGATAAATCGTGTTAACTGGCTGGGGTTCAAAAAATATCTCAGTAGTCATTGTACGGAAAACATCAAGGTAAGAACTTCCGAGGATATTGAACTTAACATTGCCAATCTTACCGAAAATATTAAACAGGCTGCTAAACATGCCACTACTTCCTATCCGCAGACTGGGTTTAATAGAATTTATTCTGCCGACATTGAACGTCTCGTATATGAAAAAAGAAGATCTAGAAGGGAATGGCAACAGCACAGATCACCCCAACATAAAATCAGACTTAGAGAATGCACTAAACGACTCCATGAGTTGCTTGTATGTGAAAAATCTGCTTCTCTTAAGAACTATCTGGAAGGTCTCGATGTCACAGCAGCATCTAATTACTCCTTGTGGCGCGCTGCTAAAAAACTTAAAACACCCGTTGAGTCTAAACCACCCCTGCGCACTTCTACCGGAGGTTGGGCAAGAACTAATACTGAAAAAGGTAACATATTTGCTGGGCATTTGATGGAATTAGTAACAAGATGCTGATGAAGTTGCCTCGTATTGCTATTAGAATCCTGTTATTCATTTTTAATGGCATTTTACGACTGGAGTATTACCCACATAGCTGGAAACTTGCCATGGTCAAAATGATTCCAAAGGTGGGTAAAGATCTTACTAAGGCTGAGTCATATAGGCCAATAAGTTTGCTGTCAACAATTTCAAAGCTCTTCGAAAAACTTCTCATGCCAAAATTGCCCCCAATTCTAGCTGATAATGGATGCATACCGGACCATCAATTTGGTTTTAGAAGTCAGCATAGCACCATTGAACAAACTCATAGATTTGTCCATTTCATAAGAAGAACATTTGAAGAAAAAAAAGTATTGTTCTTCCCTCTTTATTGATGTTTCTCAAGCATTTGATAAAGTGTGGCATTAAGGCCTAATTTTAGAATTGAAGACATATCTGCCAATAAACATTGTAAATCTTTTGGAAAGTTACATTCTTGCCCGGAAGTTCACTGTCGTGGAAGGAGACTTCATGAGTGTGCCCGAAACTATCTCATCTGGGGTTCCACAGGGGAGTATACTGGGACCAGTTTTGTATTTGATTTATACTTGTGATATGCTTCTAAGCAGTAATAACTTCACTTCTACATTTGCCGATGATACAGCCTGCCTTAGTATGCATGAAAACCCTCACGAGGCAGGCATCCCGTTATCTTCAGGAACATATTAAGCTGTTGGAACTGTGGTTGAACTTATGGAGAATAAAAGTAAATGAACAAAAGTGTGTTCATGTCACATTTACTCTACGAAGAGACACTTGTTCCCCCATTCGAATCAACAACCAAGTTGTTCCTCAACATTCACAGGTGAAATACCTTGATATACACCTTGACCGACGGCTTACATGGAAACACCACACTGACTCTAAGCTGATAAAAATAAAACTTAAACTAACTCAGATACATTGGCCGATTGGTAGAAATTCAACCCTCAGTCTGGATTGTAAACTTTTAATATACAAGTCGCTTTTGAAACCCATATGGTGTTACGGATGCTATGGGGCACTGCTTCAGCTTCCAATGTAGAGAGAATCCAACGAATGCAAAACAAAATATTAATAACATCGGCTCCATGGTACACGAAAAATTCAAATTTACATCGTGATTTAAATTTGCCACTTGTGACCGCTGAAATTGCAAAATATGCAGGCAAATATTTAACAAAACTAGTGTCCCATACTAATCCCCTTGCTCGTAATATATTGAGCTTTGAGCTTGAGGACACATCCGCTTAAAAAAGAGGGATACTACGGCTTTAGTACGCAACACTCCAGATGAAACTTTTTAAAAATATTTTTCTGCTAAATACGATTCTTATGTATTATTAATTACTTTCACTAAGTTTATGTCCGACACTGGTTGGGCCTAATTATATCTATATTTAAGATTTGAATACTTATTGTTAGTCCAGTTTTTGAAGATACAATAAATAAATATTAGTGGAAAAAAACCTTTTTTCAATTACATATGTACATAAGTATGTAGTTCTTATCGACGAAGGACCAATGGTTGGGGCCACCTTTGTGTTTCCAAAAAAATCAAAAAAGACAAAAATATAATTCTAAGTAATAATTGTTTCACTTTATTTATCAATGCTGGTCTGATGGCTGCTGCTGTTCGCACAAGAAGAACCAAAAAAGGCGATTTCAGTTTGTACAGAGATACAGAATGCTGACGGTGGTAATGCTCCATGCGGCCAAACTAATACAATCAACCGCTCGCGAAGTGCAACACGGTTACACCTGTTATATTTATGTCGCAACATGAACAATGCACATACATGAATAGTTTTATAACCAATGAAATCTATGCATAGAACATTTGTAATTCTGGTAAGCAAACAGATCATCTCTAACGCACCGTATCGCTTACGACAGAGTAACGAAACTTCTACTATTGACAACTTATTTTCGAGGAGAATAGCCTGCTAGATTCAGATGTTCCAAACATCAACGTTGGTCTTAAATTTAAGGACAATTTTATTTATAAGTATATCGCAAACGATTCATTTGCTTTTAAAAAATCTTAATTCGCCTGCCCCCAAGATGCAATATTCCAGACAGAATAATTCGAACACATTGGCAATAGAATAGTTTATTTTACATGTTTACTTTTGTTTTTAAAACTCAACAAATACTTGCGATTTCGTCAATATTATGAAATTATTTACAAACATTTTATTTTATAACTATAAAATAATATTCAAGTAATTCTTGCAAGTAAAAATTTTACTGGCAACAGCTTTACGCAACTTCTTCCGCTATTTCTCTGCAATTTTATTTTTATACGTGAACACGTTCCAGTCACAATTATTAAAATCGTTTAGTAAATAAACGGTCCTAATGTCGCCCTTGTGAATGCTCTATTATCGGATTAAATGGCCTGCCTTAGGACGTCGTAGTGGCATTTGGGCTGATTTTACTTAATTTTCATGGGTTATATTTGGAGTGTCCCTTGCTTTAAGGGTCATCCTTTGTGATAGCATATGTATGTATGTCATTTACTACTTGACTCTGATCTTTATCAATTAGATGAATCTGCGTTTGACCTCATGCCTTTTTCTCTAGTTTTTGCGTTCAGTACCAATCAAAATATATATTTACGCGTACAGTAGAATTCGGCTATAACATACACTTGTTAAAACAAATTATTGGGTATAACGGAAATTTTTTTCGATAAAATTTTGTACAAATATTTCATAGAAATTATTTCGATTATAGAGATCTATCGCTTATAATATACTCTTTTTAATTATAGAATATAAAAATGATCTTAGATTTTTCGCTGGTAACAAACAAAAAATAATTATTTGCCAGTTAAAAAAAAGTGTTAAAAAACTAAATAAATTAACTTTGTGTATATACATATGTATATAATACATATTTATATAATCTGTATCAATGTTGCTTATTGTTATTTATTGGAAAAAATATAAATATTTACTGCAGTTACAACAAACTTTGTCTATAACATTTAATTCATTATAATCTTATTCCACTGTATTTGTAATTTTATAAATAAACCCAATCCTCTAATGAACTCCCTGTATTCATCTGAAAAAAAGAGTCCTGTCTGAAACTTATTCTATATCGTGAACGAAATAATTCTGAAATTGTTAAAATACAAATAAATATGCAAAAAAAATATAATTTAAAATTTTTTGTCAGCATATCTCGAGTTCAGGAGAAGCCAATTGCACCGACAGACCGGAAAATTATTGTTTTTGATGATCGGCTGCGCATGAAGAAAGAATAGGAGAGGAGAAAACTTTCTTTTATTTTATAACAAGAATGCCAAAATATATTAAGACGAAATTCTCATGCTTTTCCTCTTTATCCTTCTCTCTTCTGTTATTCCTTGTCGCTTAATACTGCAGCCGTCTACTTGGTGACTTTCAGGATTTGTTTGTGCTAATAGTCCTTTGCTCCCGTTGATTTATTTTATTATTGAGCTGTCTTTGACACAATGAACATGTATGATACCTGTCATCACTTTACGCAATTCTTCGCGTGTTGGTCAAACTGAAAACCTCGAAGTCAAGTCCTGAATAAGACACTTCAAGTTAGTGCTATTACCTGCATTTCGTTGATACTAATGCCAATTCATGAGAAGACCTTCAAACATCTTTTTTTAGGAGCGATCAACCTCGTATTCATAAATGAAAAATATCAAGAAGTAAATAAAAATTATAAAAATCCATCAACTAATATAACTTTTTTGGGAAAATATCCCGAATTATATACGTGTATATACGCAATAAAAGTTTTCCACTCGCTTTAATCCAAAATTATTCAAAAACTTCCCTTCAAACTAAAAGTGTTCAACATTTACATTGTTAAAGTGAACAGCTTACCTGAGGGCAGTGAACGTGCGTGTGCCATTATATTAGACGCATGATACAAATGTAAAGCCCAAGTTAATTCGTTGCGAAACTTATCATTGTGTGGATTTACGTACTATTGGGAATTTTTTTTTTTTTTTTTTTTTTTTTTGTTATTTATGGAAGTCTTTGTTTAACCATTCATCATCAGTACATCCGCTCAAAGCAAAGTTTAGATTTAATGGATGGAGCAATATGTGTGCTGATGACATACATTGTGGCACTTCAACACTACATTGCCCCAGCTACACTATGACAACCTTTCCATGCCTTTAACATTTTTCATTTCTGATATTAATAAAAAATTAATTGTAAAAGGCCAACGATCAGCTGGAATATACAGCCTGTCCCTCGATATCGCAAGAAAGCGAGCGAAAAGTAGTCACTCACCTCTATTCAATAGAACATCCCACTGTCTTTTGACTTGTCGTTCTCCCAGTCCTACGTTATAACGTAACACTTTTGAATATTGTCAAGTTACTATATCGCTATATCGTGAATTTGACCAATTAAAATTAATGTTATACATACAAAACATTTACATCCATTTGTTTTCCATTATTTCCTTAATCTTTTTTGTAAATATTAGCTTGACGAATTCTTATACGTATGCATTCGCATACATAATAGAGAAATTTCTTAGAGGACACAAATTTGTACAGAAATACTTACGTTTTCGTTCGGCTTATCGTGTTGAGAGTTCGTAATTGGACCCTTTAATGTGATAATATATAAAAACTAACAGTAGCACAATAAGTAGGAGAAGCTTTGGCTAAATGCGAAAACTTAGTTCACAACTAAAAAACGTAAACTTCTCGTATTGCTGTTCCAGTGAGTGCCATTTCAAACAGTAAAAATATTTCAACAAATTCGCCCAAGTGTTCGAATCAGCTGCTGATGACGTGTGCGACGGCACTAAAAACCTACACATATTCTTCCAGCTTGTAGTTCAATAAGATTTGAATCTAAGTCCGTAGATAAAAATTATATTTATGTATTTTGCTAAGAATATATGCACTTCAACTAAAATACACTCAACGTTGGACGCCATGCAGCAATTGAAACAATTAATGAACGAAGACACTTTCTGGTAATGAAATTTCTTGTTCCTTCATTGTGCATTTTAGCACCATTATTTGGGACTATTTGCGATTAAAAACATGCACGTACAAGGTGGCGCCAAATAATCGCATAATTTGAATTGCCTGCCATTTTGTTACATGTGCAAAAACAATCTCTGTTTTCATATTTTTTAAGTGTAAAGTTGATGACATTAATTGGAAAAAATTATCTTGTGCAAAACAGAGCAACATTTGGGGCCATCTGCAAAAAATTGCAGCCAGTTCAAATACGAATTGAATTAAATTTAACGACGCCATTAACAATTTCAGCTGCGTTCATGGGAAAAAAATTCGAGAAAGTACCGAGCATACGACGACTTTAGAACCTTCCATATAAGATGTACTTACTCACTCAATGTATACTCAATTTCGGATAATTTTCCAAAATCAGCTGTCAATAATTATTGATCCAATATTAATAGACTCAATTTTCGTAATGTTAATACAAAGAAAGTTTTGTAAAAAAGTTTGTAGTTTTCCAATATCTGCGCGAAACGACGAAGTATTTCTATATGCATTTGAAAGTGTGTAAATGCACATCTTAAAAAATCTTTTAGATAATTACATCCATACATACATGTATATATGTATGTATGCATGTATATACAACTACATGTTTTTTATTTTGCTTGGTTCAAAAGAAATTATGCACAGAAACACCAAATGAAAAGTAAAGAATTTGTTTATTTATATACAACATGTGTGTGTGTGTATGAATGTGCGTATGGCTGTATATATGTTAATGTGTATGTATATCTGAATAGTTTGAAGAAATGACAGGCAGAGGGACGAGAGGAGTTTGGTCTTGAAAATTTTGTTTAGAATAATAAACGTCAGGGCGTGACAGCGGAAGTGTCAAGAAAATGACAAATGTATGTTTCTTAGGCTGGGTGGAGAGCGCATCTCAATTATGTCAAATTGTGACAATCGCAGTTTGGAGAAAATAAAGCCAATTTCACATTACAATTTAAATAAATATATTAAATTCGTTAATATTTACTTTTTCATTTTGTTGTAGATTTTATTTGTGTAAAATACGTATGTATTCACATGTAAATATGCAATGCACGTTAATGATGTATATATGTTTGTATATATACGAGGGCCAACCTAACGTAAAGTTTTCTGCATTTTCTACAAGATCTTCTCTTAGCACGATACTCTTTTCCCAGCGATATTCAATAGCATGGATACCCCTTTTATAGTAAGATCTGTCCATATACATAAAATTGTTATCGACCGCTTTATTGTTGGCAAATATTTTCCCACCGATTTTTTTTTTCAAGGAAATAGAAAATAGTCCGGGAGAGCTAAATCTGGCGAATAAGGTACGTGATGAAGCAACTCAAACAAATACGGCCTTTTTCGCTGATTTCAAAAGTTAAACACTTCAACAAGTTGACATTGCAGTCGCCCTTGATTATTTTTCCTTTTTGAAGATAACCAATAAAAATTATCCCACTCGCATCCCCATATCTTATATGTGATTACGAATCGACATAAAAACTCGGCTTTAATACGGTGAAACATCACCAAAATTTCTATTGAAACGCCGCACTAATATTGTGCACAGCATTGTATCTTTAAGTTTTCGGTTAATACGCGATGTATAGCACTTTTTGAAGAGCCTATAATTTCAATTCTCTCATGCACCTTCAGCCGTCGATCACCCAATACAATTTTATGGATTTTCTTAGCCGTTTCTGGTGTGAGCCCCTAAACTGGTCGATCAATGCGGTGTTCACCTTGGCAGCTCGTACCGCCTTGCTCAAACTCTGTATGGAATTACATAACGGAGACCAAATTTTTCATGTTTACAAATCCACTGAGATCGTTCATTTTTGAAACTCAAAACATTTTTTTATAAGGTTGCCACATTTCACCAAAGTAATTTTTTCCGAGACTACTGCCGTCATCTATATGTCAAGCCGGCTAATTTTAGGACCACCCTCGGAGTTCGGTTGCAACGAACTTTTCGCAAATGGTATTGGATAATTAATTCGTTATAGGCGTTATAACCGCCTACATACATATTTTATTTAATGAATAAAAGTAAATGACTCTGGTTAGATTACATTTTTTCTTATTTTTTTATAATTTTGTAAGACAAGTACGGGTTTGAAATTTAAAAGTAATTTTAGCAATTAAAAAATTTAAAAATGTCAATGTAAGCACTCATATTAATAATGTGTTTTTTTATTATCAAACGTTGGAAATAGTTTTTAAAATTAAAATTTTCTAAACTGCGTAAAATAGGCAAAAGAGGAATTTATTTATTAGCAATAGTGACTTAAACGTGATCAGTGGTTTTATGTTTTAAATACATTTTATTAATTTCATAATTTATGTTTAAGTTCATTCCATGATGATACTGCGTACGTACATACTTTCGTAATTCTATAAATTTTATATTTTTAAATCCCTTCGAAAAGTACTCAAGTCCAGGTTTTTCTGACAGATTTTTATTAATTTTACATTTTTAATTTAACTAACCGATTTTATTCTTATATTTTGATTTGAACATGTTCCTTAATTACGAGTATTTTTAATCAAACCAGTTGAAATATATAAATGCATTTTCCTAAAAAGCTTTTTATTTGTGACGTATACACATTCTTTTATATTAATCGAAGCTGGTGCCTAAAGCCAATTCAACAAGTTTGAAATAACAGCTAAAGCCGAGTCGAGTGTCTACGTTCGTTTTTTTTTCCATTATACATAGAAACCCAAATTACTCGTAAAATGTTATAAAATCGCTTACATCGAGCTTAGAAATGTTAGCTTAGATTAGATTGATTACTGCGAATTCGTTTTAAAAATCAGGTTCAAAATTTAAAAATCCTTTTTTGTAAAACTACAAAATCAGAATTAAGCCCTCTTCTCTATTAACATATGCTGATATGACAAGAATATATGCAACACCTTTTACTTTTTATAAAAAATTTTTTTCTTTGCATTGCATTTTAAAATTAGGATTAAATTACTATAATTATATTCTATTTGTATATTTATATACACGTTTTAACATTTGCTTAGACATTGATTAAAATATTACTTAGAGATTTTCATTCGTATCCGAGGTAGATATGTGTTTGAGTCATCCATACCATGTCCAACTATCGAATGTGAAAGTCATACTTTTCTTTAAATCTCAAATGCGCCTTCAATTGTGAAATCAAAATCAGTACATCGCTAAAACATTGAAGTTCTCAATCCTTTCTGGTGCGGAAATAACATTTTTCATAAAACTGACGTACCCGAAAACGGACCGGAACACACGATGTTAATTTTTACAATAAACTGAATCTTCTTTATCTACCTGTAATAAGAAAAAGAGAAAATTTTTTCAGGGGTCTTAAAGCGAATTGTTGTAATTTTTTAATATCACACTGTCCGATTGTTCGATTGCAATTCGATTTTTTTACATTTTTATTATATCTTTAAAGTATTTAACAGTTTAATTTTTTTCGTTGCTATTCATAATTAATTAATTTTGAATACTTAATATTGAAAATATCAGGATTGTACCCTAGAAAATATTTGAACGTTTCAGGTTTCTTCGTTGTGGCTTTAGCTGATCATATCCCCACATTTCATTGTTCGCTAAGCCAAATCAACAGCGAGCTTTAAGCACTTTCAAAACATTTAGCCCCATTTTTTATGCCAAAACAATCAAATTTAAAATGAGAATTCTCTATCGAAAGTAAATACTTTTAGGCATGTTGCAAGACTCATGTTGAGAAGAGAAGTTACACTCTGGCAATTAATGGCTACTACTTAACTTAAGGTGTTACTTGTTTGTGAAAGGGATAGGGAAGAGCGGACAGGCGGTGAAATTAGAAAAGAGAGAGAGAGATCTTAATTATCGACGAAAGAGGGCGCTTCGATGTAGTAAACATTAGCGTAGAAAAAAGAGTATCCAATCGCTGCTACTGTAATATGCCTTCATCACTTAAACAGTCCAACAACAATTAAAACAACGCCACACTAGGTAAATCAGAAAATGTTTTAATTTAAATATTTTTAAAGACTTGTTTTGAACAGGTATCGAACCCAGGTTCTCAGTCATAAATTGCTTTGTAGTCAACGCGCTAACTACTTCAGTCAAGAGCACACTTGCGGCGTGGTAATTACGTAGATTGACTAAATTAAATGAATAATATTTTCCTTAACTCTAGGTATTCTTATTCCTTTGAAGTATATTATTAACTAATTATTAAGGTTCATCTAACGACAAACAAAAAGTATAGTTTCTGCAACCTCTTCAAGTTTCTCCTGTTCGGCTAAGAGAGACGTGTGTGGGCTCTGTAATAAGAATTTTGTTAAGGATGCCTGAGTGCTCGCCCTCATTGTATTACAGTATACGAGCACTTTGCAAGTTGCAGTCTGCAATGCTACGCACTCCGATCCAATTACGACAGTGTCCGAATTTTCACACATTTGCTTTCCACCATTAACATCTTTATCTCAGATTTTACCCACAGAGTCAATTTGATAATGTTTATCCATCATGGTCAAGTCGTTGAAGAATTTTCAATATTTTAAAACGGAATGTCAGCTACAAATACAATAAAATATTCAATAGTAAATTTCCATTACAAATTCAGGCAAATGATCCCTTAAAATATAGACCTGCAAGCACTTTTTCACTTGTAGTTCATCGTTGAAATATCCCCCACGCCAGTGGGTATGTTCCATTTTTCCAACAATTACTTTTTGATGTGGATAAAATCAAAAATTTTCCGACCCAAATATGTAATTTGAAGTTATTATTTTCTAATTTTTACTCAATTTGTTCAACACTACCAATTTTTCACAGAAATTCCGAATATGTCAACATTTTGAGAGCTGTAACTTGACAACCATAAGTTGCATCCCACTAGTTCATGCATCATATAATTTGTGCTTTCATAGACTAGTAGTCCGAAGGTCGCAGGTTCGACTCCTGCCACAGACTCCGCGTGTTTCCGCAGATAAGCCAGGTCTAAGCAAGGATAAGAGTTATATCAAAGAGTATCGAAACTTAGCCCGCATCGAAATTTTTTAGAATTAACCGCTCCGTATAGCTGCTTGAACAATCTGGACATTAGAAATAATTCAACTATTTTGTTTTTTTAGAACTTTTTTAAAAACTGTATAAGTTAATAAATTTGCATACTGAAGAATGTGCAATTTTCGTTACATTCATTAGAAATACGCCATTTTTATTTTAGTGGTGAAAGCAACAACTACAAAAACATGACGGTTTGAAGTAATTGATAATTTGAATGAAATTGTACTGACATTGTGCATATCTTTCACTTAAGCGGAAAGTCAAGTTTAGGTCCTTAAATTAGGTGACAGTTCTAAATTAATATGTTTACTGGATCCAATTACAAAATTTATTTTCGATTTATCAAATTGAACTCTTATACGTAAAATGATTCATTTTAAATAGAGTTAAAGCCATACAAAAGTAAGATTGATCGTGTATACAGGCCTGAAACGTCCCACAAGCACAATAAGTAAATCACGTCACCAATTAAGTAAATCACGTCACCAAAGTGAAGCTATATCGAAAACCAAAATTAAATTTAAAAAATTTTACAAATTTGTTTTTGGGCCTCGCCAAAATTCTAAAACTTTTGATAAACAAAACAATGCCCAATGCCAATACGATTCTTCGGAGACAAATTTGTATGAGAGAATAAAAGAAATTTGACAGAAAATGAAACTTATGTTTTTGTTTTCAACATACATACGTTGTTTACATGACAAAATTATGTCCTAAATTATTATTATCACTTCCAATCTGAAATAGGAACAGAATGATTAATGAATGAATATTCAACATATCCAACAGAGTCCCTCGCATCGTTATCTGTTACTGGTATAGTTCTATTACCATCCCAATCATTTTTATATTACGTCTGAGAGTAGCTAGATTTGGAAGAGTTTCGCAGAAGACATCTTTATTATTTATGAGTAAAAAATGATTACCGTTCGCCGAAAAGAAACATATTTGTCGTCTAAAATCAATCGATTCGCAGGACATACGAAAACATGTCAGTGGCAGTATGGTCCTCTATGCAATGTGCAATACACTGTAAAAAGCAGACATTTAAATATGTATGTAAGTGGTCCGAAGCTTGAAGCTTGTGAACAGTTCCTGCGCTACCCAACACCCTAATGAACTGTATTCAATAATTTTTTCCTCGATATCCCCATGCAGACGTTGAAAATCAACCTTCCGAAACGAGAAACTTAAAATTATTAAAAAATTTTTATTCAAAGTAAAATAAATTGAAAACAAACAGTGTCTCAATTGTATGTCCCGTAGGAATGATATCAGCCATGAGTTATACGATATTGTATGACGGACGTATCTACTACATAAGGATGTATGTAATATAAACTACTACCTGAACGCTATCAAATGAATTCCATATCCTCTAGGTGTCCCTATGCGAATACATGGCAGCATGTAGCAACACTCCTACGCCGGACATTAAATAAGACCTTAAAAATGAACATAGAGAAAAAAGTAGGATTTTTGTGGTCTATTAGATAGAAAATGGTCTTATGAATTTTTGCTTTTTCGTAGGAAAAAATACGTATGAAATAACATTATAATGAAATAAATCCCGAAACGATCTTTGGAACTTAAAAGTGAAACTTTCATTATTATGTGGCAAATTAAAAATAATATTTGCTTTAGCATATAAAATGTATGTATATGTATGTGGGATTTACTTCATATCTTAAGTTGTTATTTTATTTCATATAAAATAAATCTCCAGCAAAAGGGTATGATTTCATTTCCGTTTGGGTGTTAGTTCATCCCGTAAGGGCCTTATTATTGCGTCTGAAATAAAGCCATAATTTTTTAAATTTATTTAATTTATGTTATATATATATATATATATATATATATATATATATATATATATATATATATATATATATATATATATATATATATATATATATACATGTATACCAAATCAATAGTGAAAGACGCTTTTTTCACGCGCTCAGCACTAACAACAAGACGTTAACAACAACAACCACGTATTTCTATGTGTGTACATTGTACAGCTCATTGGAGACCGAGAAAATGAAACGATCTGTCAAGTGTTGCGTGAATTAATTAATCAACATGTTATTTTTTAAATGTATATATTATATTGTGGGGACTTATATACGAATCCATCATTTTCAATGCTATTTATCTACGTTCTACACATATATACACATTAGGATTGTAGCACTTTTAAAATTGTTATTGAAGAAATTTGTACTTCATTCCAAAGGAAAGTCCAGCAAATGAATCCGCCTGCCATATTTAAGTGCAAACTATGAAAATTTTTCAAACGCTTCAGATAGCAAGAGAATTTGTAATACATTTAAGGTCATTATTACAACTTGGCGGTAAAGTAGACGTTAGTTAAAGAGCATAAGCCGACTACTTCTGAATGGTCAAATAAATTCTTTGAAAAGTCAATTGCATCGTTGTACACATGCACTTTTTTACATTTTATATAATGTTATCTGCCAAATAAACTTTAGCTCAATCGGCGAGAAATCGGCCCAAAAGTTATACGCCGGCAATAGCTAAAGTAGAAAGGAGGTAAGTTCCCATTGATCCTATAAGGAGCATAGGGCCTCAAAGTAGAAAGAATAGCAACTTAAAAAATGTGGCAACTTCAAATAACTAAACCTCGCGACGAAAGTTACAGGTAGAATGAACTTGCTCAATGTTTATCCATCGGATAACATCCTACCTTTATCAAACGCCAAGTTATAATAATGGCCTCTGGGGCGTATAATAGTTTGCAAATGTTTATGGTGTCTAATAAGTCGAATTAACTGTACGAGTTGGTGTTGAACGAACATCTGATCCGAAGCTGATTTGACAAAAGCTCCCCACTATCACCAATCTGCCATTTTGTTTTTATAACATAACTTTTGTTTTTCTAGATCTAACAGATGAGTTGCAAATAGAGATGTTTTTGTTTTAGTATATAAACTAACAACTCTAGAAGGTAGCGAAAAATTCTAGGGGGAACTGAAATAACGATTGTAAAATAGGGAACAACGATATTAACGAGAACGGAAAGAGCAGTAAAATTAAAAAAAAGCTTGCGGAATATTAATGGAGTAGCTTGCAATAAAAACTGAATAAAACTCGGAATAAAATATATGTTGCTTCAGTCTTTTCGTTTGTTTCAAATAGTAACAACCTTAAATCTATGTGGCAGACGAATTTAAATTGTAAAGACAGACAATTTTCCTTTGGTAAACGTTTTTCGCTTATTAACAGAAAAGGAAGAATAAAAGCGACGGGTAAGCCAAAACATGTGAATTGTTATTGCATTGAGATTAGCAATAAAAAAGGATAATTTAAAATTCCGTTATGAAACTTCTTTATTAAAATTTTTACCGCATATAATTATCCGTCAGAAAAATATTTTCTGTCTTTTACAAATGAAAATTTTCCCATAAAATGTCACATTAAATTTTTTTATTTTTTCGATACTCTACTATTTACCACAAAGGCAAATATTAAGGCTAAATGCGCCCGCTCTACATATACTCGCTGCAGCTTTGTAAGTGTTTTTTCATACGATATCCGATAATTGGCATATATATATATATATATATATATATATATATATATATATATATATATATATATATATATATATATATATATATATATATATATATATATATACATATATATATATATATGTGTATATATATATATATATATATATATATATATATATATATATATATATATATATATATATATATATACATATATAAAACTGTCTGGTGCGAATTTTTATCAGGCGGTGTGATTAGGCATTACTTTTTTGAAGAAATTGCAGTGACTGTGAACGGCACTTGTTACAGGAACATGATAACGGAGCTCTTGTTTCCTCAACTGGACGGCATGCATTTAGACGACAGCAAGACGGCGCCACTTGCCATACAGCGCATAAAACAATCTATTTATTGCCAGAACAAAGTATTTCAAGATATCAACCGGCCACCAAGATTATGCCATTTAACGTCATAAGATTTGTTTCTTTAGGGTTTTGTAAAATCTCTGGATTATGCGAATAAACCAGAAACGATCGGTGAAATACACCCACATCTATGTGGAAAATCATAGAAAATTTCATGAAAATAGTAATGGCCTGTTATCGGAACCGTGGACGATTTGACGAATATTTTGCTCCACATTTAATCGTTTCATGTCTTCTTTACAATCCAATGAAAAATCACAACTATCCTAAACATAAGTGTTTTTATTTTAATGAAAAGTTGCATTCTTCCTGAGACACCCTTTATATATATATATATACATATATATATATATATATATATATATATATATATATATATATATATATATATATATATATATATATATATATAGACACCCTTTATATATATATATATATATATATATATATATATATATATATATATATATATATATATATATGTATATATATATAGACACCCTTTATATATATATATATATATATATATATATATATATATATATATATATATATATATATATATATATATATATATATATATATATATATATATATATATATATATATATATATATATATATATATATATATATATATATATATATATATATATATATATATATATATATATATATATATATATATATATATATATATATATATATATATATATATATATATATATATATATATATATATATATATATATATATATATATATATATATATATATATATATATATATATATATATATATAATACAAAAGAATTCGGCTATTTTGTGCTAGAGTGAAAGGCGGGGCCAGCGATAGGTTGCGATTATTATCTACTGATACTACATAAGATAGTTGAAAAGTCGTCAAATAAGAAGAGTCGACGACTGAACATGAGCTTGATAAACTAAAATCCAGTGCAGCTCAAGAACAGTACCATAAGACAGTGTCTCAAAAAACAGGATCAGACCACATATAACATCCGATAATGTAGACACCACATGGAACGAATTTAAAAACATAATACTTGATTCTGCCAAAGAAGTATGCGGTGAAGCGAAATGCGGTGGATGACATGTCAAAGCCACTAGATGGTGGAACGATGGTCTTAAAGAGAAAGTGCATGAAAAGAAAATAAGATGGAAGGACTATTTAAGTGATAAAACCACTGAGAAATACGACTACTACAAGGAACAACGTATAAAAGTAAAAGAATTAGTCCGGTTGCCAAAGGCAGAAGCATGGGAAGAATTTGAAAGTTTTTTTTTGGAAGAAAATAACAGTGAAAACCGGAAACTTTTCTGCAGAACCCTTGAAAACATTAGCAGACTGTCCAATCAAATTTATCCGAAGCAAAGAAGGAGAACTCTTGAGAAATGATAGTAAGATAATTGAGCGTTGGCGTGAGTATTTTATACTTACATATAGTGAATGGTGAAAAAGGGTCAGTTTTAGCAGAAAACTATATCATTTTGGATGATGAAGAAGATCCACCAGCTATGGCAAAATTACCGCGGTATATCACTTCTAACCGTACCGCGAACAATATACTCGAGAATACTCACTGAAAGACTGAAGAGCAAGATAGAACATCAACTTGTAGAGGAACAATGTGGTTTTAGACAAAATTGTGGATATTCACGATGAGACAAATTTCGGAAAAAGCCATTGAATTCAATACGAGAAAAAGAGGAAGAATAAGCCAATAACAAAAAAATTGCAATGAAGTTGGTAAGAGTGCCAGCAATCGTAAGGCACGTACTTTCAGAAATTAGTTATTTTTGAGCAAAGTTCAAAATTAGGTCAGATTTGGTGCACTTCGGGTTACTGTACAGAAGTCCAAATACGCAAGGGCATAAAACTATAGATGGCTTAGATGCCCTTTAAGATTCTATAACGAAGATCTTTATAGTTGGCCGAACAGTGAAATTTTTATTGCGATTTCAATGTCCACAACTCATCTTAGCTTCGTCATTCGGGTCACAACGCTAAAGAAGTCCAATACGTTGTTGCACAACTACATTGTGCAACTACTAAATGAAATAATATTTAGTGTATTGAATAGCAACGATCCCTGTGTAAAATCGGACTCTCAGAAGTAAACAAAAGAACATTGGGGACAATTCTCTCTATGTATACCATCTTCATCCGATCGAAACTGGTGTATAACTCTGATGTATGGACCACTACTTCGAAATTCACTGTACTGAAAGCTAATGCACCACATACAGGATAGTGCGAAAATGCTCATCGATGACAGTAGTGCAGCCAACTTTATGTACCCGTTGGAGCACCAATGCAGTGTGGGCTGTGTACCGGTGCTTTATAGTTACGAATATGGAATTTTCGTACGCATCGTTGTACATATATTGTTGTGGAACACTCTCATGCCAGCTTTAGCGTTAAAAAGTTCGAATGCTAACAGACACTACCCGATCTATCCTTTCTCCTATAATATATTTTCTAGTTCCAGCACACTGCATCGCTCAAGTATGTATATATAACCATAAGTTCTCTTAAGAGGCCTGCTATCAAACTACAATTACGAGGGAATAAAAGCTTGTTACTAGATTCCGCAGTAGTGCACTGCCCATGCGAGTCACTCTTGGTCAAGAGCATTAAAATGACAGAGGAAGAGTTCAATACTCCTCTTTCTCATCGCAATAGCTTTTACAGAAGTCGTTTTATGGTATGGATCCCTAAATATCAGTGTGCAGTCAAAGCCGCAAACAAGTGGGTCCAGATGGTTCCGAGTAATCCCCTTTACGACTGCAGTCATATTGTAACCATATCATTTTCGTGACCCCATAGGTATTTATCACTTTGGCCTTCTGATAGCCGATTTTTCAGTTTGCAATACTCTGCCGTATTTAATATATTTTTGACACCATCTGCTTTACTTTTACAGTTAAGAACATTTATACATATTTATATAATTTCTTTGAGCTCTTTTATGACTTTTGAAATAGAAATTTGACTGAATTTATGTATTTTTATCTAGTGGTTACGATTATCTTTTAGCTCTTTTACCCTCAGAGATGTATCGACATTACGTAGTTGCATTGTTTGTATTCTTGGCTAAATATTTCTGTCGACCTCCGTAAGGAACACTCCCGTTTGACTACATTAATCTCGGTGTCTGTTTCAGAATATTTTACTTGTAGCCCGAGAATGTTTAAAATTTAATTTCTCAGTTTAGTCCTTAGTTCACTGATATTTTTTATTTTTGTTTTTGCACTTTGTATGTACTTATGTATGCAGAAACGAGACATTTTAATCAGCTGTTTATTTTAAAGAAATTAAAAATATGTTAATATGTACATGAGAAGTGTCCTATAATTAGAAAAAAAATAACATTTAAAATATACATGTAAGTATACTTATATTTATGTATATTGGATTAATTATTTCGCATTTATTTTTTTTTTTGCGAAATTTATTTATTATTGATTTATTTTCTAAAATTAATTAAAAAAAATTGTCCTGCATGGCCTCATCGGTTGTTTCCATGATATAATAATATACATAATATGAAAAAGTCCTTAACGAGGATTAATAAACATCTAGTATAAGAAAATTATATCCCACATTTACAGTTGCCCCAAGCATATTCGTGACTTTGCTTCCGAAACAAATTCGAATTGGTTAATTTCCAAAATTTCTGTTAGATGCGCTGAGAGAGGTAACATTGCATTTCCAGACTTAGACGCAAGTATTCTTGATCTTTACATATCTCCCTTGTCTCTGTAAATATCGTGCTCTACTTTTACTCTGATATCTTCTATGCAGTGGTCAAAAGAAATCACTCATCATGTTGACATTCCGAAATATCAAATACAGTTTGTCCATATGTTTTATGTCCTGATGGAAGCATTCATTGGTTCTTTGAAAGCTTCTATAAATCGTACAAGGCTCAACGCTTTTCATATATGACTGATAAATTCTACTGATAAGGTGCTATCAGCTCCAACAGAATTCATGAATATAGAAAACTCAACCATGTGCACAAAAGTACTGATTGTAAGAAACCATTTATTTTTTCTCCAAGAGACAACATCTGACATTGTATTACTCCGTTTTAATATTTAAATAGGATCCGTGCAAAACAATAAGTCAGTATGAATGAGTTTTTACATTTCAGTTTATTTATTTTTATCATTTATTTTAACAAAAACTTTACTTAAATTATTATTACTATTACATATGGTGCTTCAATTATTTTTATTAAGTTATAATTATTCAAATTATTTTCTAATTAACTTTTGTGTTTTTCCTTCTATAATTTTTACATGCATATAGAAAGTAATCTCGCTAAAATAAAACTTTTTGCGAATACAAAACTATTTTGTTTTACATATAAGCTTTGAAAAGTTTTATCAGCAACTTGGGCCTGAAATCTTTAATGCAAATGAACACTTTATTCCATTTTTCCCAACGTTTCGTCAATCTTAATATTATTTAGTTGTTGTTTTGTTTTAACCTAATATATTTGTTTTATATTTTTCTATTTATTATATTTTATTTCTGAAACAGCTGATTGGTTGAACATTCACCCAATCTGCCCGCAGAAGAAGACTGGGCCGTTTCGTGTAAGAAGAAGAAGAAGAATATTATTCTTTTAAAATTAATTGAGAGACAATTACGAAATTTTCGTGTACGTAAAATTGGGATAGCGAATGCACTCAATTTAGCATAAGGGAACAGAGAGTGTATTATCATTATTAACCCATTGGCTGTCACCACGCCAAAATGACAGAAAAGAAATTCAGAAAACAGAATACAACAATAACTCTGAGATCTCATTTTGATTTTGTTTTCATTCATTTGTAACCGAAATGGAATAAATAGAACAAATTTTCTATTTTCTTTTGGAGAATAGAATTTATTACATATTTTAATAACTACATACATATTTACATACGTATGAATATTGCGTGTTTGCACTTTGTTTCGCATTTATATTCCTACTGATCATCAAAAATAAATGTTTATACCTAAAAATTTACATACAATAATTCGGTTTGTTCATTAAAGCAGCAAAATTTAACGTGAAATCATAAGTTTTTTAAGCTAAATGTCATAATAAAGCGATGCCACTGTGAAACACATACAACTTTATATTCAAAAAGAAAGCTTTTCTTAGTATAGAAACTGTTTGAAAAAAAATCACATAAAATTATTACTGATTGCATATTTTTTTTTTTTTTTCATTATGATCATAACAAAACTAGTGGGAAAAATATAAATAAAAATCTCTTTTACTGTCACTTGGTCGCCTTCTTGCAAAATCCGACGCAGTGTTTCCTAATGACTTCGTTCTAAAGAATAAATCTCTGAGCCTCAACTATTCTGTTCGAGATGTACACATGCATATCAACTATTTTTGTGCGCTCGTTATACAAATGTACATCATAGAAATTGAAGCATATCTACATCTTTTCATACCTCAGACATACTCGTAGGTACACATATGTACATATGTATGAATATCTTTTCATTTGAATTCAAAAAATAAACATGATAATATGAACTCACACTACAAGAACGGAATATTTAAATATTCAATATCATACGCGTATTTATGTTTTTTATTTAATGATTTTCTTATGATTTCCATTGTTTGTCTATTTTTAATGGATTCCTGTCAATCATGAACTTTAGTGATTGATTAAGTGACAAACAGATGAAATTCAAAATGAATTTAGAGCGAAAATAATTCTTCAGATTGATAGACGCACCCGAAAAGCGACAAACTTATGTCTACGTGTGTGTGGATGTTTCACGAGTACATGTATTGGAGGAGAAAATATCCCTAAAGTACATGTGTTTTTTTTTTATTAATTAATATATAAAAATACAAAAATATTAAAAGTGTTCGCACGTACTTATGTACGGTACGAACACTAATTCATAATAATTAATTTATAAAAATTCAAAAATAAATATTCTGATACGTACTCAGGATAAAAAAACTCTTTCCATATTTAAATTTTTTCTTGTTACTTTTAGTAAAAAAGGTACTTAAAAATATTTAATTACGAATAAATCTAAATTTTAGTGTGTCTTAGAATTATTAGATTGAGTACGAAAAGTCTCGGTCAATCCATGTGCATATTTACTTTCTGCTCTATATATTTCAAATATTAGGTTAAGTTGAAAGAGACACCTCGTACCACTTGCCTCCATAATTTGGATCTCTTGCCTCACTTGAACAGATGTAATGGAGTCGTAAAGAGAAGTTCCAGAGTAATTCGAGTAGTCGGAGTGTCAGAAAGAAAACAAAAAGTGAAATAGAGAGAATGGAAAACTTTATGACTATACATCTCTCTTTGTCAATGCAAAATAGTAATTTTGCAAATATCGAATTTTCAAATTCAAATCAAAGCTTTGAAAGTGTTGATTTCCATATCGAGACTTTTTGGTACAACTTCGGCTTCGCTTCAGATATATTTCAAATATTTTACATGCAAAGTGAATACTGAAGAACACTTTTAGAACAGTGAATTACAAAAAATTTTGGTCTAATGTTTAACCAGCATAAAATTATAGAAGAAATAAATAGATAAATCATGATCTCTGGGCCCTAGTAAATCCGAAGATTAAGCGCTCTGAATCTAACAACTACTTATTGTCAAAATACATGGAAATCGGACTAGATGCCATTTATTCGAACATTCTGTAAATCACTATTAATACCATAAAATTGTCTTTTACATTAAACAAAAATCATTTAAATCTTAAACATTTTTCAGTTTAAAGCTCTTCGCCTCTAAAAGCATGAAGAAAATAACAAAATAATGGTTAAATAACAATAAAACGCAGCAACTGTGGGGTTTCAATACCAACCTGTTATTAAAAAAAGAACAGGACAAATTGCTCTTATTGCTGACATTATTAATGATGTTTTAACCTGTGTTTAATTAATTATTGCTCAACTCCTGGTGCCAGTTACTTGTAATGTTGAATTGAAATTGTGTTAAAATAATTGGTGTTGAAATTCTGTAATATTAACGAGTTTTTGAATACCCCAACAAATCACCATTCATTTAAAAAATAAGAGTCAACTTGGAAGTATTCAATATTTTTTATTTATTTCATTTTACAGGTTTTGCTGTACCTCGTTCCCAAAGATATTCTTTTTTGTCAACTTTTGAGAATGTACGCAAACACTCGTTCATACATATGTTCAGGTGTGTGTACATACTGTTAACGTTTTCGTTAAGGCAACTTGATAGATGTAAAAATTTATATACGAGTACATATTTATGTACATAGAGTGATGTACCGAATGCCAATTTTTATATATTCGCTATTACGAATATCTGAAGCGAATGAAAATACGAATATTAAATTTGAAATTTAGAGATATTTTTCTATGACTCGATTTATATTTTAAATTTAATTGAAAATGTATTCTTATGTCAATAACTTTGTTCGTAATTTGTAAAAATAATCACAAAAATATCAATAGATGTTAGTCGATTAATGAAAAAAGGATACGAAATACAAGTTTCTATCATAAAGTTACTGGATTATTGTTACCGGCAAAGAATACAAAGAATACAAACGCAATTAATAAAAATAAATTGGTAACAAATTACCACGTTACTGTATTTAAGATTTTTAAGGCAATAAATCTCTTTCTTGTCTTTCATACTCGACGTAATTTGTGGTGATTTGATCTTTCACAGGCTCCATTATTTCGTATGTTCAGAGCACATCCCAACTTGTTACACTTCCGCTGACGTTCGAATCCACAGCGATTTGCACAGGTTTTTTTATTTACTTCAACAGGATTATCATTTAAAGTTGAAATAAATATGTCTTTTATTAAAAATTATTACAAATAAATATATTTTTAGGAAATTGTTTTGATGTTTTTACTTTTTATACTTAATATTTTTGTACGAAAATATTTGACATGTATTCGCATTTAATAGGCGAATGTGAGTAAGAATCCGAAAGCAACGAAATAGACGACTATTCGGGAATACGGACACGAATATTCATTAAATCACTAGTATGTATACATACATACATATATGTACAAACATTTGTTAAATTATTAAGGTGAAGGTCCATACCATCCGTTCTATGCGTTATTGCGATTTATACATGTGTCAAAAAAGTAGAATCAGGGAGATTGTATGTGACAAGTTACAGAGCAAAACGCATAGAACGTATAGACGCATAGAATGCATAAAGTACGTTTACTTTATATTTTTGCATGCGTCTCATGCATCATGAAGAAGGTCAGCTGTTTTTGACAGTCAAGGATGACAAATTATATTTTCAATCATATCGACAAAAATGTTTGTGTGGTGAATTTGCTTAAAAAAATTTTTTAATAAAATAAAAACCTTTCATAATAAAGTTTACAAGTGTCACCTCTGTTGTATTTATTATTTTTTAATCAATTGCAATGGAGGAGAATGTAATTGAAGCTACAAAAAACCACTCACTTCCCGCCCGCAATATTTTGTATATAAACTCAATGAATTCCATAAATTCTTTTACAATCACAACTTCACATTCCATTTTTGCCAAAATTGTTTCCATTTGATAAAAATATTTGCACTAGAGCTGATCAAAATAAAAAACTTGGCGCATAAAACGCATTGTATGTAACTTGAATTCAGAAACGCATAAAATGCACAGAAATGAATGCAACTCATATGCATAGAACGAATGGTATGGACTTTCAGCCGATCATTGAATTCTTGTCCGATCTTACCCAGAGAAAAAGTTTATGCAACAAAACGGGAAGTGAAAACACTCTCTCAAAAGCTCTCACTTGCTTCATTTGTGTCTTCCAGGTAAGCTCGGACAACTTTAGACAGGTTTAAGGGCTTGACTTTGCGGAGAGAGGTGATAGGAGTCTAACGTAGTGCCTGTTCTCGAAAATTCATTTCATGTTTTATTCGCCATTTTATGTCTAAAGTTAGCGCGACCCCGCTGGCCATTTACATACTATATGAGCGATTTGAGAGCATGGCCATCTCACGCGGAGTAGATGTGAAGTGGACCCCGATATCGTGAGATTTGACCTCTGCAGACTTTTTCTTAGGAGTTGTTTTTGAATCGCAGTTCTATGCAAAGAAGCCACAAAACACAAAGTCGCTCAAAGCCAACATACACCATGCCATGGTGAAATTCAGCCTAATTTATGCTCTACCCAGTCTGATAAGAGGCATGCAAAACTGCAGAAATTAAAAAGGCTGCACTCCAAATTGTATAAATTTTAAGAGATGTTGTTAATATGGCACCAACTACAACTGGAAAAACAAACGACATTTCTCTGCATATCTATCGCTTTTCTGCCTGTATTTGCGAATACAATCTAAGTACAAAAGGTCCAAATTCACCTGGTAAACTTAATACAGTTTGATGCACTCGGTGCCTCTAAGTCACAAGTAATGTACACCGCACGAAAGTTTGGCATTATATGTATGTATGTTTATTTGCGGGTGTTTAACAAGAAATTCTTATACGTAACGCAATCTGGAGCAGAAGCACGTAACGCATGCCCCCTTATTCAGCCCAATCATGAATATTTTCGAGAAATTTTTTCCCGCGAAAAACATTTTTTCGAAAAAAGTTTTCCCCAATCAAAATGTTGGTTGTAGAATTATACTAATTTTTATTTCGATATAAAAATAGAAAAATTAAAAGATTAATAGAAGCTGATTTAGCGATGTGTCTAATCCACTGGAAATATCAAATTGGGTGTAAGAAGTTTATGTATGTAAAAATATTTGTCCTTGGTTTGAATTATTATTTATGTCTTCTTCAGATTTCAAAAATACTATCGGAGAAATAAAATTGATTTCCATTTTATATTGGAAGTGCTCACTGAGCACTCGTAAGAAGCCAGAAACCAATATGCTGTTCCACTGGGGGAACATGTGGATAGCATATTGTTATTGGAAAAGATTCCAAAGAGCATCAGCACAATCTACTTTTAGTATGGTACTGTGAGATGTACTATATGTGTTTGGAAAATGCCACAAAAACCACAGAAGAACAACGGAAAGTTCCGCTGGCCTTTCAAAAGAAGCATGAATGAATGACTTACTTTGGTGATATATGTACCTAAACCGGGGCTTCGGACTAAATATGATAAGAATACCACCAGGATTTTTTTCCATTCTAATCTTCCTGCACGCATCTGCGCATAACGTTGCTTTATAAAATTAGCATGAGCAATTTCTATACTCGTGTAGTGCTAGAACTATAAAAAAAATTTGCTTCGGGCTTTTCCTACATTTTTTATAGTTCCAAGAATATATTTAGTACTATTTTATAGTTCATTAGTTCTATTTTATAGGTTATTATTTAAATTTAGGAATTATAAAAGATATTTACATAAAATTTTTATTTCAGATCTCAAGTTTGATTTTGCAATACAAACGATGCAACCACAAACGAAACCATAAGCGCAACATCAGTTCTATGTGCCATATATATCGGATATATTTACTATTATTGGATATATTTACACGCATACGTTTCAGAAAATTAAACTTTTAATTCATGCAAAATTTCACACTCTTTTCTAAAATTTTAATTGTTTTCAACTGTCGCCATTGTTATTTATCTTTTATTTTTCTCACTCCATGAATTAAGAAACCACATCACAATACGATTACTTTCAATTAATAAAGTCACCAAAAAACATGCAACATTGTACTTTGCAACACAAACTATCACAAAAAATAAATTTGAATCAACCAAAAAAGAAATACGAATCTTAAGAAGCAACGCAGCTGATGGGTATCTCCAACATAAAAAGGAATATTTCTGGTTTTCATTTGATGTTCCATGTATGCATCTGGGATGAGGGTTGGGCTTTTCATCCTCAATAGTGTCAGATAAAATTTTAAGTTTATTTCCTTAACACGGTTTTCTCATACTTCGCATGAATTTCAGCAGTGCGTCAAAAATGCCCCCTTTTTGTATTTTGTCATCCTAAAAAATAATTCACTTGTCATATTCGATGAGACAAATTTCGTATTTTCCGCGAGAAAGCTGCAAAAATTGACGATATATATGTATCGGGTTATCCATTTAGTGGTTTTGAAACCGTCAGTCTAGCAAGGCTCTGTTGTTAAATACATTTATTTATTTGGTTAAAGGTATATTATTTACGAATATGGATCGTTGAATGACCGAAAAATTTTCAAAAATTGTCCGAAGTTACGACACAAGTGTTTGTTGAAATGTGGCCTCTTTTCGAACATTATGGGGTGATTATGTTCGTTATAATCGACCTACTGTGCAAAAAATCAGAAGAATTAGAAACAAATTTGAAAAAACTGGAAGGGTTACAGATGCGGTCAGGGCTTTGGATCAGCGCAATATGCGCACTACCGAAAAAAAATCGCTTCTGTTAGTGAAAGTGTGGCGGATAATCCGAATTGGTTGATTCTACGGCGTTCTCTACAATTGGGCATCTCTTACATTTCATGGTAGCGTATATTATATCTGGTTTCGCACCTCTATCCATATAAAGTCCAACTCAAGCAACAACTAAAATCGGCTGACTGTTCACAACGCCTTAGATACGCTGATTGGCTGCTAGAGCAACAGGCTTTCAATACTAGTTTTTCAAACAAAATTTTCTTCAGAGTTTATCTTTCAAATTGCATCATCAGTTTTTTTTTTTTCAATTTTATAGAAATTTTAAGTTATAAAGCATTATTTACAAAAATTATGGAAAAATTATGAAAAATTGTAATGTAGGGTACCTAAACGAGCAAATGCCTTGCGAAAAATTATAGTTTTTGTACACAGAAATAAAGCCTGGACATTTTTCTTTTAAGCTGTGTTCTCAAAAGTAAAAAATCGTAGTTTTTGGCAAAGTTATGAAGAAAACTGAAAAATACGGCCGTCAAAACCGATTTTTGGCGAAAATTCGACTTGAGCGACCTCTAAACCTTTTCCGAAAAATCTGAAAAATACTTCACTCCATAAGGTTTAAAATTTTGCTCCATCATCCATGAAAATCAAAAAAAAAATATTTTTTTGGACAACCTAATGTTCACACTTAAATATGTAAACGCATGTGTGTGCGCCTACCTTTAATTTTATCTACTAATTATTTTTATTGCATTATTTACATTTAATCTGCAAACACTTGTAAATACTACGACTATGTGTATTTTATATACTAATAGTTATGTAATGTACATATGTACATATATTTCTCTTTTTCTTGTTGAGATCTTTATTCGTTTTTTGTTTCAATAAAATTATCACAAATAAATCCCAAACGCATATATTTTATAGAAACCGTTTAAACGGGGGTTTTTCCCAAAACTGTATTCCTGTAATAATTATTAAAAGCAAATTTAGAAAAGCTTATTTTTTTATACATTGCTCGTAGAATGGGCTTAAAGTTCAACAGAATTCAACAAAATACTTGTGAAATCAATCTCAAAAGTGTTAACGAAACCAAGATGACGGAAAAGCTAAGAAATAAAAGTAAAATGTTTATATTGAGGAGCAAGTAAAATAGTATTCAATGCTTTGCTTCGAATATCTAATAAAATATAATTTCTTAATTTGAATCACATATTTCTTTGAACGTAATAAAACTTTTAACGCTCACTGTACATACATACACAAACAAGTGCATAAGTACATATGTATATGTACTCGTATGTGAATGTGTATGCAGGTTTATACAGAATTTTATTTATGTAGATTAATTTTGTATTTGAATATTATTTTTTTTTGCAATTTGTGGCCAAAACAGTATTTCAAACGATTACTGCAATTCATGAAATTTCACGGATTGTTTCAGCGGCGACTACTGACCAACAGCCATAAATCGTGATAAAAAATATTGGCAATTACCCTACACTGAAAGAGCAGAACAAAAAATTTCAAATTTCAATTTTGAACTTTTTTATTGCAATTTTTGCTTTTTTTTATTGTCATTATGAAAAATAAATTTCATGTCAAGATATTTTCGCAACTTTCGTGATTTTAACCTAGTTATAACACTTATTTTGTAATCGAATTGTCAATTTGCAGAGAAGGATATGCTGCATATGAAAAAAAGGAACGATTATTGATTAATTTCCCAAAGAGCTCTTCGACCTATAAATTACTGCCTGTCCCACGATGTCACTCGACATCGATCGCTCGCATAAATAAGTTTGAAACAGCGACAAATTTTAAAATGTTGTTTTTGGTTTGAATGTATTTATGCGAGCGATCGATGTCGAATGACATCGTGGGGCAGGCAGTTAATTTCTAAGTTTTAGTCTAAATACCAATCGATAAAAATAATTGTTGTTCGGAACTAATGTACATATCATATTTACATTTTGAATTAACTTTGTGCCTGTAATTTGGAGGCAAAAGTCTTAACATATATCATTGTATGAAATTTATAATTTTTATATCATTCTAAGTAATTTATAGATGTAAAATAATAAAATAAATGCATCACAATCAGTTAAAAAACCACATGCCAGACGAAAATAAATATTTTAGGTCCTATTTCATTCATCAGGACATACGAGAACTTATGCTTTATTTCATTCATTCATTTCACTGAGCTTAAATACTAAAATCTAAATTATCTAAAATCCAAAAAAGCATTTGATGGATCTAATTATTGTTACGAGTATATGAACTAAAACTGTGTAAAATGTACTAAAACCATTAAAAAGAAAAAAGTTTAAACCACACGATTCACTTATTGTAAAAGTAGTTATAATTTGAAGCAAAATATGTTCTAAATTTAAAACGTGAAAAAAGAAGAAAAACTCTACAAAATATGGAAAATGTCATAAAAATTACAACAAATTTCAAATGATTCATGAAATCTAAAAAAGTCGAACTTGAAGCAAATTTTTCGACTGAAGAGATAAACAAAATAATCTTTCTTGAGCTAAAAATCGCCAACACATAAGAAGGGAAAATCGCAAAAAGGCACACAATATTTATTTTTTGCAATAAGCTCCGTGGCAAGGTGAATTGTATAATAGGTGGCCTTGTTACTACTACAATACAACAATACAAAAAATAACACGCAGTTTGCCCTACCACAACTTTACCAGTCTGCCAAAAACATCTGACTACAACACAAAACAAAATTACTTGAAATCAATTTTTCAATAAACGTTTCGGGAGGAAATTCAATAAAATTTTTATAATAATTATTATATTTTTGCAAAAAACGGTATATGTAGTAGTGCAATATTAATGATCCGCCACTAAGTGTAGAGGATGAAAAAATAATCTTAAATGCAGATGCAAATAAGAAATTAACAAGCGTTCCTATAAATGCAGCTGCAGATACAGTAAATATGACGGTGCAACAGAATTTCAATGAAAGTGAAATGAATGTAGATATCAATGTTGATTCTTATTCTGTTCCAGTCCCAGGCGTACGTAACATTGTTGTTGTCGTACATATTATGAAGTTCGTAAAGCTCAAAGTCTTGTGTAAAACGCAATTCGTCCGGTAACTAAGATTTGTCCATTGCTTTTGATGTGCACCCATATTGTTGGCACATGCCACTAGAACTTCGAGTAATACCAAAGAAAAGTCTGTCCGCTTACCTGCCGATATTGATTCAAAACCTGCTGCAGTTGCTGGTGTTGCTTTCAATTCCCTGCAAGTAATTTAAATATGTATAGCTGGAAAAGATTTAGGCAAGTTCACTATTTAATAAAATTACTATCCACTTTTAAACTTTTTAAGTCGCTTTTTACTTCATTTATTTTTATAGCTGAACCAAAACTTGCCACAGCGCCCTCAATATCTGTGGCCGATGACAACATTAGTGCTCCAAAGGCAAATATAAATTAACAAGTTCATTTATATCCATTGTTTTTTTATATACATATTAATTCATTGATATAAATGTTTTAATACTACTTTAAAAAATCCATAAATGTAATTAAATATTATCTTAAATATTTTAAAAGCAGCTGCACATCGTACTTGATTTTGCTTCGAAAAGTTCAGGTTTTAGATGCCCTTGGTTGCAATTTGAAAGCATTGGTTAAGCTGTAAAAGGTACTGTTACGGTTATTTCAAACGTATTTTAAAACACCCATGCAATACGTCTACTTACGTGGAAAACGAAAGAGATGGTTAATGATTTATTTTAGGCCTTAAGTTCAGGTTTCACATTGAAGTTTTGGTTAAGCTCTGAAAGAATTATGGTTAATTCAAATATATTTTTTAAAACATATGTAATACTTACGACAGAAGCATTTCCATGAAGCCCATAAGGCGCTGCTTTGAACACGAAACAAAGAACCACATCTCCAAGTGTATTTTATTTTATAAACTGCACACACACTCACGTTATTTTTATAGAAATATATTTTTTCTTTTTTCGTCCAATTTTTAATTTCACACGAAACAATTGAAAATAAAAAAATTTTGACACTTGGGGTTTGAACACAGCAAATTTTCATTAGAACATCTGATAATCACATGCGTTAATGAGGCCACCTGTTTTCAATTCGCCTTGCTCCGTAGTTTTTCTCCATTCTCTCTAAAGTTGCTTTTCTTTAAATTTCTTTCAAAATATTTAGTTTTGACAGTTTGCTTTTGTGTACGCTTTTCTGTGTTACTAAAAACAAGCTTTTGTACGTTAAACTTTTAATCGTTTTACCACTATCGCACCAGAAGTAGATCAAATATTTTTCCATTCCAAATTTCTTTTATGTTTATATCTCTTTTTATATGTGTTATTTAAAAATTTGCAACTTTTCACAATGTAAACAAATCAAATGTCAACAAAAAACTGTATTGTCGACTAAGCGTATTGTATCATTTATTAAGCGATTAAAAAAATTTTATAGGGGAATAGAACACAATTGCAACCGCAACTTTTATAATATGTAATTATTACTAAAGAAAAGTACCACTTTCAAAATGTACATTCTTATGAAAAGTACGTTTTAGAAAAAAACTTTTTGAGAAAGCTACTTAATAAAATACGTAATATTTAAAAAAGGTGCTATTCCAAAAAAGTACTTTTTTAAAAACAGCATTCAAAAAACGTTCTTTTAAAAAATATATATTTTTTTAATTTACTTCATTGAAAAGATATATTAATAATATAATTTTGAAAAAGCTACTTCATATAAAAAGTACTTTTTTCAAAGAAGATATTTTTGAAAAAGGACTTTTTAAAAAACGTACTTTTTCAAAGGTACCTTTTTTAAAGTTTTACTCTCTTGAAAAGCTTGCTTTTTGAAAAAAAAAATGCTTTTAAAAATATTGGAGCAGCGTCTCGACAATTAGAATTTTTATACAGATATAGCGTATAGTTATAAAAGTTAGTATTGAAATTTATTGGGATTGTGAGAAAAACAAAATAGATTTATATCATATATAAATTGTTTGAACTTTGCAAAATGCGATTAAACTTTTTTTTTAAATTTTTAGGTTCAACACTGACACTGTTTGGTTTAACTTCAGCTCAGCTTCGGATATGATTATGATTGTTTCCCTACATATTGGGGAGTGGTGATTCATCAATAGCTCGAATATTTTATTTCTGGGATACGTGTTTGTTACATTGTCAGGTTGAATGCCTTCCAACTGCATGAACAGCTAAAGCCACAACAACAAAATTTTATTATGTTCAATAATTTTAATTGTTTTAATTCGTACTTTATATCTTCACGCTGTTAAATAATGCTGTCTATTTTAATTACATGTTAAAGATGAATTGAACTTAAAATTTTGAATTGATGTTGAAAATCATAATTTTTATAAATTTCATTAAGGTGTTCATCTTTACTTTCCGCGAAATGCAGTCATTTTGCCACAATGCGGAGGGTTATGTGCAAGGACAATCTGGCTGTCGCTACCTTCCATTGTCTTAAACGTCTGTTACTCCAGAAAGGGGAAGATTCAGACGTTCTGTCCAGCTGATAATTTACTGAGAACGACAAATAAAAGTCTAAACTGTACCATAACCAGGTGAAAACCTTTAGTGTCGGAGGAGCTTTTATATCTCATCAAAACATACGTTGCAGAAAAGATTTCGTTCAGGGAAACTAAAAGCATTTTTCCTAAAATATTCTTGGCTGAATGTCATCTTTATTGCTCATTAATTAATATTAACTTTTTAACAGTGACTATTATTAAATAAGAGAGAAATGCTTTTTCAAGGCTTTTTGTACTGACAACGCTGGTCTCAATAGTAAAAAAATTTGATATTGGCCGCTTTATTGGCTGTGAAGACGTCTCCCGAATTTCATTAGTCGTATTTTGCCAGCGTGGAAAAACTCACCTCATATTTACTTTTGCATCATCTGCTTAAAAGGTGTTCTTCCGAGCGCATCCTTCCTGACACCACAACTATATTTATAAGTAAACAGATCAACTCAAGGATGCTCCTCCTCAAATAAGGAATCAGTTCATTTCAACTCAAAATCGAACACGGCATGAAAACACTTACTACGTCCAATATTGAGAAGGATTTGTGCTGTCAATATGATACGCCAATGAAGTCGTTGCAACATTATGTACAGGTATGTTGCAAGGAATACGAGTGCTTGATTTATTGAAGTTGCAGTCCAATTATTTCCTCTAGTAATTTGCGTGTGGCGGCAAGCGCGCCACTAAAATAAATCTCTTCGATTGATCACTATATTTGCAACATGTCAATTAAAAAGTACAAAATATAACTTTCATTTACATTTCTGTGTGTGATAATGTGTGTGTCCATTTGTTATTAATACGTGTAATTTCAGCTAACGGATGTACGTTTTCAAATTTTTCAAACATACAAATAAAACAAACTCAAAATTATTTTGTTCCCAAATAAGTATTTAAATAGATATTTGTCGGCTCAACAATAAAAATTATTGTTAACAGTCATTTAAATATGAACGAGGTGTGAAACAGCGATTGGATACAACTATGTATGTATGTACGTATGTACTTATGTATGGATGTATGTATATATGTTTATGAATATGTAAATATATGCTTTTTGTGTCAACTTGCACTAACACAACAAACGCACAATACTTATTAACAACAAAGCAATAAAGACTAACAATATTTGACAGGAAATAGATTGATGACGAAACGTTGAGTCGTGGGATTTTTTCGGAAAAAGAAAAACACTAATAATTAACAAAATAAATAGATTTATTAAAATCTAACAATATATTTACTTCATTTCACAATGATTAAGTGTAAATCAATAATTCAATATATCACACGTTTCCCTACCCATAAACACATTTGCTTTAAATACTTGGGCGTATTTTGTATTCACATGGACAAAATATATCAATCTCCGTGTCGTTTAGTTACTCGTACATTTCTAACATTTTTCCTAACTTTCTAACTCTATGCGTATCCAATATTGGGGAATTTTCATAACTTTCCGTGGCATTATTGTATGATTTTCTAATCAAATTTGTAAAAAATGGTTTGAGCGAATATTTATACAAAACAAACACATTTCTTCGATACCAATACTCAAACGATATTTCCTTTTGAATTTATAAAAACAGCCAAATACGTTTCATTATATTTAAATATAAAACGTAATGTCCAACTCTCGGTTTGAATAATGCTCTAAAAAACAAACTAGCCTTTTCCATAGTCTTGTCGGTTAACACTACATCCCCAGAGATCCCCATGTGGTTCCTACAATCTCGAAGGTGTTTTATACGCTTTTATAAATATTCCAAGACGATTCTTATTTCGGGATACTATTGCATGTTTTATTTAATGTATAATAGAACTTTTGTTACTTAAAGTCCGATTTACACTTCCATAGAGCACCCACACCTCTTACAAATTTATTGTCTTGCACAAACTTTTATTTAATTCAGAATTAACAATATTGGAATCGACACTACAATAAAAACTAGAAAATTTCGGAGGTGGTATACAGGGTATATTTTTATTATAGATTTTGATTAATACCTCAAAATAAGATTTATCTTACAAACTTGGCTTAGAAATAAAAGGAAAAATTCCAAGAAATAGCTTTTAGCTTGTTAGAAAAAATGTTATTTAAAGTCAGATTGCCATCAAACTTAAAAAAAAACTAAGCAAAATACGAAGATGTATTAAACCTTGCCACTTCCACATTGAATACAGAAGTTGTTTAAATCCAAAATTCATGACATTGATCAAACTGTAACTGCAAACAAGGCTAAACAAAATTAGTCTTGCTTAAACTCAATGGTGCTTCAAGTGTAGACCTGTGTTTTGTTGTTGCATTGCTAAATAAGAAGCACCATATCTTACACTTGCACTTTCACAAGACCATTTGCAACAAAAGCCAAAAAATGTTTATTATTTATAGACTTAAATTCATTTAACATGCAAAGTTTGACATGACGTCCGCCATTTAATGTCACATGTGAATTTTCACTGAAATGAATCGCATTTGTACTAAAATGTATTTGGCTAAAATTTCGGGAAAGTTTGTAGTTTTATTTTAGTTTTTAGCGCCCGTTTTATAAAACGAAAAGAGAATTTCGTTCGATCTTTTATTTTGAAAAAAAAACAATTTCAAACACAAATTTGTTTTTGTTTTCAATAAAAATACTCTTACCGTCTTATAAAAACAGGTTTTTAGTTTCTGTTGCAACGTGGCGTATTCCTTCAACAATAACGAATTTTGATAAGCTGAGAAAGGGCTTCAAAGAGGTCTTTGATTTGTGTCTCAAGTGGGAATTCGGGAAAACGAAGAATTTCTGGAAATATTTTTTAAAAATTTATTTATTAGAAATTCCACAAGAAGAAATAAATGCTGGGCAGTGTTGAGTTTCTTATAGGGGGTGCTTATCCCAACCCATGCCTATCTATGCTGATGCGCTCTTCTAGAGCATCCGCTATTAATAAGTCCAAGAATCAACATAGTGTATATGCAGAGACACTACAATGCGCGGAATATTTCTTCCAATCTACATAGTTTTCAAAAAAACTTTAAGGATATTATTTCACTTATAATCCGGATGTTGTGAACTTTTTGCAAGTAACGGGTGGTCCAAAGTGAAGATTTTTTTGAATTCACGGGTTTTAACACTCATACATTTCTTATGTCCTAAATGTTGACTTTCAGTTAGTACCATACGTCCCTGAACCAAAATGAGTCGCTTTGCTGTTGAGCGACGTTGGGAAATATTGCAAACGCATTTGCAAAGTTAGCCATGTTGTTTGAAAGAATCTTTGGACGAAATGAAGCACCCACCGCGAGTTCTGAACGTATTTTTCTGTGAAAAGTTAGGTGGAAGTTTCGGTGAGACGTTTGCTGGTGGAAAACATTTGTTGTCCTAACGGTCATACGGTGCGTATCGCCGAGAGTATCACCATCGAATCCATTTCACGCATCACCATTATGTTAAACATTTTGCACCAAGGCCTCGGAGTATTCGCTTACAAGGTCCAAAAATCATCTTTTCTGAGGAGACTTATTTTCCTGGGAAACGGAAAACCTACAATGCATCTTCACAGTGTGAAATTCCAGTGCTGTCTTTGGAGTGGTGTTATCATTGGCCCACTTTTTTCAAAAATACTGGAAACCTCATTTCAGTCAGTGGCGAGAGTTATAGAGCCATGATTTCGGGCTTTTTATGACCTGAAATTTAAGATATGCACTTACAAAGTCTGCGGTCTCAGCAAGATGGCGTACCATGTCACACAATTTATCAAGAAATCGATTTTTTGCACACTAAGCTCGGTAATCGTATTGTCAGCCGTGTTGGCGTGTCAATTGGCTCCTCGGAGCTGTGGTTTGAATCCTTTAGACTTTTTCGCATTGAGTGCCTTTAAAGACCGATGCTAAGTATATGCAAATAATCCAGAAATTCAACCGAGCCAGAAACTGTTAACAAAGTTTTGGGAAATTGGACCGACAGGATAAGCTTCTGCGAAGACCAATTAATAGAATTAGTGTGAAGCAATACTCTTTTCTTGGTATTCATAGAAATACTTTGTAAGGCCATTCGTCTTCAGTTTTTTTTAAGAAGTTACACTCAGACCCCTACTACTTAATTTAAGGTGTTACTTCTTTGTAAAAGGGATAGGGTAGAGAGGGCAGGCGGTGAAAATTAGAAAGACAGATAAAGATAGAAATTGAGTTCATAATTACTGTTTTACAACTCAGCTATTCCGCGTTATTTATTTTCTATAGCAGGGCTGCAACGTCTCTGGTGTTAAGTACACGCATTGAGTCCCCTTGTTGTAGGTGTAGCCATTTTATTGACTGTTTTACTTCGCCGACGATTCTGCAAACATTACGGACGAAAGAGGGCGCTTTGATGTAATAAACATTAGCGTAGAGTATCCAATCACTGTTACAGTTAAGCAACTAGTGTTATGCCTTCATCACTTGAACAGTCCAACAACAATAAACACAACGCCACACCAAGGCATATTCATACAAGGTAGACTCGTGCCAATTCGCTTTGAAAAATGACTGGATGTCAAAATCGTTCATTTTCATTCATTTGGCTTGATAACACGAGAAACAATTTTATATAAAGAAGAAGTCTGAAACAACATATAAACAAACTTTGACAACGAAACAAGAAAAAATACAAGCAGCAAAAAATAATCACCTAAGCTGTCAAAATTACCTGGTATGAATGATACTTAACCCCACCCTAAGTAAATCAAAAAATATTCATGATGTTAATTGTTTGCCTTGAACGGGGATCGAACCCAGTTTCTCAGCCATAAATTGCTTTGTAATCAAAGCGCTGACTATTTCAGCCAACAGCGCTAACTATATGATAGTAACTATATATAAGTATATATATATATATATATATATATATATATATATATATATATATATATATATATATATATATATATAGTATATATATGGGTCTATGAAATAACTCCCACGAAATAAGTCCCACTTTTAAAAACTAAATAAGTCCCACAAAAAATTGCTGTTTTGAAAGTGGGAGTTATTTCGTTTTTAAAAGTGGGACTTATTTCGTCAATTGATGGGACTTATTTCGTTACGCGTTTTTATTTTAAGTGGGACTTATTTCGTTTTGAGTGGGAATAAATTCGTTTTGTAAAGTGGGAGTTATTTCATACCCCTAAGTTTATATTCAGATAAATTCAAATCATTTATAAAATATTTTGAGAATCAATGGATGCAAAAGGTACAATATTCCCTTTTACATAATATTTACAAAAAGGTGTTATGATTTCATTATTACAGATCGGTCCTCATAACTTTTCAGTTTTCGATTCTGAAATCCGCACTACGTCTGCAATAGAAGCTTACAATAGCGTCATAGGAAAAAGCATTCCAAACAAGGCTACTTTTTTCAAATTTGTAGCATTTTTACAGATGCAAGAATTTGAAAAAGTAAGAAAATTTGAACTATTGATGAATACCAATGGTAGTGTGGGAAAAAAGCGTATTAAAAAGTCCTGTGTTTTGAAAGCAGATATGATTTCGAAATTCAAGAATGATCTCTTACAAGGTACTATAACTCCTTCTAAATTCCTTGACCAACTGGTGTTATCAAAAAATAATTTAATTGTACAAATGGAGCCTGATGAAGATCTTTTTGAAGAATTATCATATTTGGAAGAGGACATTGAAGACGAGTCTTTAAACCATATTGAAACCAACCAGAATACAATTAATAATAATATGTGCGTGGTTTGTTTCATAAAGCAGCTAAATATCTTATTTTTTTCCTTGTAAGCACTTGAAAATTTGCAGTGAATGCTGTCTTACAATGCAAACTCACAAAATTGATCAAACCAGTAAACTAGTATGTCCATTCTGTCGTGCAGAAGTTCATGAAACCCTTCAAATATTTATCTGATAAATAAATGATTTTTTTATGGAGGGGTGCGATAGAGCCATGAAATATAAGGCCATTATGGCTTTATTTCTCATTTTTTCCTTATGCAAAAAGCTATATATTGAACATTTCGTAAAAGGGACAACCATAATTTTTTGTCCTTATCTCTCATGGCTCTCCTTTTTTTGTTATTAATTACTTTATAATTATATATATATATTTATAATTATATATATATATATACAGTAGCCAGCAAAACTAAGGACACACCAGTATTTTTTAATTTAATTTCGTTAAAACTTTGTGTTTAAAAATGAAAAACAAATTGGAATGGTTAAAAATAAAAAAGTATATTATTATACTTCAAGCTTATAAAAAAAATTAGGAACTTCATGTTATTAAATAAGAAAAATTAAGAAATTAATTGCGTTTCCTCACAATTCGACACAGCAAAAGTAAGGACACACCTGTAAAAACAACTTAAATTTATTATAAAATCTAACAAAATTTACCAAAATTTAACATTTTTAACATTTTGTTTGGTAGCCTTTACATTTCCACACAGCTTCTAAACATTTTTTCAATGAGCTGACCAGTTTTTCTGTGATTTCAGAACGTAGGTTCTTCCATTCTTCTAAAAGCACCTCTTTGAGTTGCTGTTTATTTCGAATTTCAAGTTTTCGTGAATTTTTTATAATAGAGAAATTGGAAAAATAGTATGTCATATTCGTTTTACGGTAAAAAAAAGTAGTTCAACGAAAAATAAAAGAAAACCGAGTAGAAAATAAGCTTGCAAGTGGTCGACAATCGGCTGGGCGAAAATGATAAACGGTACATTAAACGCATAGTTGAAAAAAAATCCCACTACCAGTGCTCTAAAAATAGCTGCAGAGATTGAAAAATATGAAAATATAGAAGTTTCACCCCATACTATGCGGCGGTGTTTAAAAAGTCAAGGTCTTTTATCATGTGTTCCAAGAAAGAAGCCACTCATAAAAAAAAATCAACAGACAAAAGCACAATGACTTCACAAAAACTTTTATTAGTAAGCCTCAAGACTTTTGGGACAAAGTAAGTCAAAATATAACATATTTGGCTCTGATGGGCGTTATAAAGTTTGGCGCAGTGAAGGCTATGCTTTAGATCCTAAGAATATAATAAAGACCGTAAAATATGGAGGTGGAGGTGTTATGATATGGGGCTCTATGTCCTATGCGGGTGTTGGAAATCTGGTTTTTATTGAAAATGCAATGAATCAGTATACTTACTAGGATATTTTAAAAAATAATCTCCAAGATTGTGCGTCAAAAATGGATCTATCTGATAGCTATTACTTCCAGCAAGATAACGACCCGAAGCACACGGCTCACAATGTGAAAATGTGGCTTCTGTACCACACTCCACATATGCTTGTAACACCTCCACAATGTCGGGACATCAACCCAATTGAGCACATATGGGAAATATTAAAGAAAAATTTACGAAAACTCGAAATTCGAAATAAACAGCAACTCAAAGAGGTGCTTTTAGAAGAATGGAAGAACCTAGTTCTGAAATCACAAAAAACTGGTCAGCTCATTGAAAAAATGTTTAGAAGCTGTGTGGAAATGTAAAGGCTACCAAACAAAATGTTAAAAATGTTAAATTTTGGTAAATTTTGTTAGATTTTATAATAAATTTAAGTTGTTTTTACAGGTGTGTCCTTACTTTTGCTGTGTCGAATTGTGAGGAAACGCAATTAATTTCTTAATTTTTCTTATTTAATAACATGAAGTTCCTAATTTTTTTTATAAGCTTGAAGTATAATAATATACTTTTTTATTTTTAACCATTTCAATTTGTTTTTAATTTTTAAACACAAAGTTTTAACGAAATTAAATTAAAAAATACTGGTGTGTCCTTAGTTTTGCTGGCTACTGTATATATATATATATATATATATATATAACATAGCTGTTCATACTGTTCGGACGTGTTTTTAGTTGTGCTCCGCTGTAATCTACTTTCTTTGTTAAAAAATATACCAAATCGATATTCGTTTTAAAACATTTTACATTTAAAAAGAAACCTAAACTCTTTTATCATTTATATACATATATTATTGTTGAATTTAATTATTTTAATTTAAACAAAATTCAAACATAATTTAACTGAGTAATTTAAAGACACACATATGTACAAACAATCACATCAAAACAGTGAAGAGTGCATTTAAAAATCTAACAGCAAATCTCTTAACTTTTGTGGATCATAATTGTTCAGTGCTTTTGCTTTAAAATCATACATTCTACAACTCTTAAATAAATAACAACAGCAGCTTGAGATTAAGAAATACATAATCCTAAAATAAATTACAATAACAACCACGCAAACAACAATTATATAACAGAAACCGTTGCAATTGATCCATTTAAAGATTTATTTCTCACTTTTTGCTTATTTTAAAACTGAGTTGAACGATTTTACTTACATTTATACAAACATACACACTTTGAATATAAAACTCCTGCTCTCAAATTAATAACCTGTGTTGCCAGTAATTTCTATTTTTTAAATTCTAAATTGAAGTATTATTTTTCCCATAAACAATGTCGTGCCTAAAAAAAAAATGTTCTATTAAAAACAATGATGAAAGGATGATATCCTGTTGGCTATGCCATGGCCTCTGCCACTTCAAGTGGAGTGGTTTATCTACGTTAGTCGCTGAATCACTCACTAAGGATAATGGACTTCACTGGTGCTGTTCTGCCTGTAGAAAAATAAGTGTGAGTTTTTATCGTTTTTTTCAAGGAACGGTATCTCATTTTAATGAAATTCAAAATGAAGCCGGAAAGCTTGTTTCACGAATTTCTGCATATGGTAAACTGTTCGATGATTACAAATCACTCGATAACTTAAAATCTCCTCCCCAATCGTCGCCTCAACGTCGAAAATCGCCTAGAATTAATAATAAAGACATAAATGAATCGCTCTCTGTACCTGCTGCTTTATCGTCTTCACAGAAGTCAAGTACATCTACTCCTGAACCTAGTTCTGTTCCAACGGGAGAGCCGCCAGTTATAATTAATTCTATTTTTGACATTCCTTCTCCATCATCTCAAACTAACAACACAGAAGACACGTTGGTCAATGCTCAAATCTCAAATGAGAATATACAGCCTGTTGTGAATAGAGGTCTACGAGTGATTCCTCCAAACAAACATATATTTATATCCCGATTTGCATCGGATACTACAGCAGAGGAAATTGATTATTATATTAAATCTAAAACAATAATGTGCCCTGGCATAAAAGTGCATAAATTTACATACGCGCAAGATAGAAACATAACATCATTCAAGATCTCAGTACCTTTCCACTTATTTAATCAAGTAGTTGATCACTCTTTCTGGCCTCCTCATGTCTTAGTTCGAGAATATGAATACAATGGTAACAACCGCAATATTGCTCGTCTCTCTTCTCGTGCAACAACGCTTCCAAAAAACTAATTAACCACTCTGATTTTCAACTTAGTATTATTTACCAGAACGTTCGTGGTCTTAAATCTAAACTAACAAATTTATATTTAAATAGTTTCAATTTTAACCACCATATTTTTGTATTCACTGAAACCTGGCTGAACAATACCTTTTTGAACTCGGAAATTTTTTGCGATGAATTTCATATTTTTCGTCGTGATAGAGTTACAACCACGACTGGTGGTGGAGTGTTAATTGCTATCTCTAACATTTTTCAAATGGAGGAAATCAATCTAGACTTTCCTTTTGATATTGAATTCATTGCTGTGTCTTTAATGATTAAGAACATTAAAATTTTTATTACTTGTTCTTACATCCCACCTAATTCTGATCCTGTAATCTATAAACAACACATTGAATCAATTAAAAACGTTGTTTTAAAACTTAGCCCCGTTGATTTAATTTTCGTGTTTGGTGACTTTAATTTACCTCATATTACATGGGAGTTCTCAACTGAACATAATTATTATTTGCCAACACAAATTGATGATTTTGGAGATGAAATTTTTAACAACATTGCAGATTTATATTTACATCAAATAAATGGAAACCGCAACGTTTATGGAAAACTTCTGGATTTAGTATTCGTGAATGAACCAAACGGATGTATAATAAATCGTATTGAACCTGTTACCTTGCCTGAAGATCGATACCATCCTACAATTGAAATTTGCTACAATTTATTTACTAATAATCTAATAAAGCGAAACACTAACAATAACGAAAAGGTTTTCTGTTTTAATCGGGCTAATTACATGGAACTCAATAATTGTTTATTTACTACTAATTGGCTTCAATTGCTGTCTTCTCCGTTAAGCTCCTCTTATGCCATAGAAGATTTAATAAATATTTTTTACAAAACCATGTTCAATTATATGGAGGAATGTATTCCGAAGTACGTACCACATCAAAAATCTGGCCCTCCCTGGAGTTCAAGACAACTTTCATCTCTAAAAAATCAGAAAAACAAATACTACAAAAAATTTAAAAATACCGGATTTTCTTTTCATTATGGAAAATATTTAGTTGCTCGGGCCGAATATAATTTACTTAACACAGAGCTGTATAAGATTTACCTACGTAATGTTAAACGAAACTTTGTTCAAGATCCGAAATCATTCTTTAACTTTGTCAACATGAAAAGGAAATCCACAGGTTTTCCCAAAGTCATGAAATTTTTATGTACAGAGTCTAGTGATGAAATGGTAATTAGTAATATGTTTGCTGACTTCTTTGCGTCCACATATTCTGATGCTCTGTATGATGCTAGATATGCCTATCCTTACAACATAACGTGTATTCAAAACATCTCCGCCTTCACTATTACCACCTCCAATATTTTAAACTGCTTAAAAAACACTAAGTCATCGCATTTTAGTGGCCCTGATGGTATACCGAGCTGTGTTTTAATAAACTGCGCAACGGCTTTAGCGACTCCTTTATCTATCATCTTTAATGCTTCTCTAAAATTTGGTTACTTCCCGAAGGTTTGGAGAGACTCATATATTATCCCGCTCTATAAATCCGGAAATAAATCAGATGTATGTAATTACAGAGGTATAGCCAAATTAAGTGACATTCCAAAACTCTTTGAAAAATGTTTAGTGGATTGTCTTACTCATCAAGTATCTACCTTATTGTCACCACTTCAACACGGCTTTCGAAAAGGATTTTCAACTATGACAAATATTATCCACTTAACAACATTAGTGAATAGAGTTTTTGCCAATGGTCAGCACACTGATGTTATTTACACTGATTTTAGCAAGGCGTTTGACAAAGTTAACCATGAGTTGTTATTAAAAAAATTAGACTTAATGGGTTTCAGCAGCAACTTCCTGAACTGGATTAAGTCATATCTGCTCTGTAGAACTCAATCCGTAAAATTCAATGCTGCAGTTTCTAAGAAAATTAATGTTACATCTGGAGTCCCTCAGGGTAGTCACATAGGCCCAATTCTGTTCCTTCTTTTTATTAATGATTTGCCTGAAGCAATTAAACATTGTAATGTACTGATGTATGCAGACGATGTAAAATTATTTTTGAATGTTAAAAACTCTATTGATCAGAAACTTTTACAAAATGATCTTGATAATTTTTACAAATGGTGCCATTTTAATTTGATGCAATTGAATTTAAACAAATGCAAACATATGCAATTTTCAAGAATTAATCATAGTACCTACTCTTACGTTCTTGATGGCTGTAATTTACAATCTGTTGACTCAATAATGGACTTAGGACTGTTGCTAGACGCGAAACTCAACTTTGTTCAACATATTACGATGGCTGTTAATAAATCTCGCAGCGTACTGGCATTTATTAAAAGATGGGCAAAGGAATTTAATGATCCATTTGTCACAAAAAGTCTTTTCACTTCGCTCGTTAGACCAATTTTGGAATATGGCAGCATTGTTTGGGATCCTATTTACAACACCCATAATGATCGAATCGAATCTGTCCAGAAACAATTTCTTATTTTCTGCCTTAGGAATGTTTATAGAGATTATCTGTCACTACCAGCATATACCGCAAGACTAGCGGAAATTAATTTACCAACTTTAAAAAGCCGAAGAATTATGCTAAACATATCTTTTATGGTCAACCTTATTAATGGTAACATCAATTCTGAGTTTTTGTTAAGTAACGTAGCATTTAATATTCCTCAGCGCTCGTTACGAAATTATAACCCACTATATCTTAGCACTTGTCGCACTAACTATGAGATGTCGGATCCACTAAGGAAATTATGTAGCTGTTTCAACGAAATGTATTACCTAGTTGACTTTTCATTAAATACGAATATCATTAAATGTAATGTTATTTCATCTTTAAATCCGTAATATATATATTTTATAAAATATCTGTTTTTTCCATCTAATGTTAAAGTAGTCTGTAAGGAATTTTTCTATAGACTAAACATTTTTAAATAAAATAAAAATAAATAAATATATATATATATATATATATATATATATATATATATATATATATATATATATATATATATATACATATATATATATATATATATATATATATATATATATGTTCCCATCGATCCTATAAGGAGCATACTTACTATAATAAAAAAACTTTAAAGAAATGTGTACAAATAGGTACCGAACTTAACTACTGGAAAAACAATATTAAAAAAAATTGTTGACGTAATTACGTATATATAATACCATCTACCATGCACTGGATCTTCAAGCCATTTATAAAATTCGATAATTTTAATCTGATGGTCCTTCCGAAACGGTTTCCATCTTAATAATAAGAACAACTGATCTGTATTTAATCCATTTACGAATCCAAACGTTGTTACTAGTAGGCGTTTTCTATACGTTCCTTGACCGAAAAAAGAACTAATAATAAATTCTGGAACTCTATCAAAATTCGTAATATCCATTCCATTAAGAAGCCTTCTGCAAGCTTGCATACGATTTTTCTTTATTATTCCTCTGCTTTGATTATTCATATTATTCGACGTGTGTTTTTTTCGAAGAGCCAAATACTTCTTATTTGAAATCGCATTAAATAGTGAAAAAGTGGGACTTATTTCGTTTATGAAAGTGGGACTTAATTCATTTAAGAAATATATTATTCAAGGGAGAGTTATTTCATTTTGAGTGGGAGTTATTTCATTTCAAGTAAATTTTTAAATCATTTCAATTTGGTGGGACTTATTTCGTTTTAAAAAGTGGGACTTATTTCGTGGGAGTTATCTCATATTTTTTATGCAATTTTTGGTGGGACTTATTTCGTTTTTAAAAGTGGGAGTTATTCCATAGACCCATATATATATATATATATATATATATATATATATATATATATATATATATATATATATATATATATATATATATATATATATATATATATATATATATATAAAGATGTTCGAAAGAATAGCCTATATCTTAAAAATCACTTTAATTTGTCATATCACAGCCGTCGTTAAACAAATATTTTCGCGGTTAATGCATAATGAATGACAAATGTTATTACCACAAAATGTCCATAATACGAATAAGATATAATATTTCTAGCAAAATACCCAATTTTTAAATAAAAGTTCTTGTCTAAAAATACAAATATTTATATAAATAAAATGTTCCAAAAATATTCATCCACTGGCAAATTACGCCAAAATTGACAATCCTACAACAATTACACAGGGCTCACACACACTTTTAATGAAATATACATACATACATACATAATTATACAGCACAACAATTACATGGTGAATGCTAAAACATTCATTTATTTAAATTTTTCCCTTCGCGTCTCTAACGAACAGTAATATATCTTCCATATAATTAATCAATGTTCGGTTTCCACTTAAATTAATTTGGTGTAGTAAAACACAATTTATTTCAATACAGTTTCATTGCGTTTTTCATCAAAACCCTTTAGAATGTATATATATATATATATATATATATATATATATATATATATATATATATATATATATATATATATATATATATATATATATATATACATACATATATATATATATATATATATATATATATATATATATATATATATATATATATACACATATATATATATATATAGGGTAAGTGTACCAGTAGTCGGCACTTTAAAATTTTTTCTTTTTTGAAAATTGTATTGTAAACTACCTGTAATATATATTGGGGTTGCAAGTAGTTATTACAATTCAATGTAGAGTTTTGTTTCAGATTAAAAAAAAGAGTTTTTAAATATCTATTCATTAAATTAAAAAAAATTTCTCTTTATATAAAATTCAAACAATTTTCCAGTAGTCGGCACATTGGTTCCAGTATTCGGCATATAATGATCCTAAAGTCGGCATGGTTTTTCGTACAAAAAAAAATTCAATTTATAAACAAATTCATATTGTTATTTATTTAAATAAAAGATATTTACATTCTGTCGTATTAAAAAAAAAAACGAAAATTTTTGGAATTTAATGTAGCACAAAATAAAAATCTACTAAAATAAAATTAGTATATACTTATCTACATGTGTAACTAACAACTTAGTTGAGATCTGTTTATAATTACATAACAAAACAATAAAACTTAAAACATATTAAAAAAACATAAAAAACTAAAAATTACATAGGTACGTAGTATTTAGGAACTGGTTAAGATAGGTACTTAAGTACTGCATGCTTTGCATAAAAATTCAATTTCTTTTAAATCATTGTATTGCACGTTTTTCAATCCAGTACATTTGAGGTGAAACCATTGAGGACATGAATCACATCCAACGTTTTTCAAATCATCATCGTCTGCATCAGTGTCTAGTTCTTCATCGCAGGTACCGCATAATTGCTTTTGTTTTGCTTTTTTAGGCTTTACATGACTGTTTTCTTTTTCTTTCTTTCGATTTTCCCGTATAAGTTTTCGTTCTTTTATAGCATCGGATTTAGATTTCTTTGCATTTTCTTTCGATTGATAGTGCTTTCTCCATGCTAGAGCAGATATAGCGCTAGGCATCCTGGGTTTTACTGATCGTGAAGTATTAGGTGTTGTAGGAAAGTACAAATGTTTCTCAAAAGTTGGTGATACTGATACTTCTTCATTTTTGATTATTGATGTTGTACCTGTGGAATTTTGGTTAAAAAATATAATATGTATCCTAAATATGTTTGAAAATTGGATAAAGAGCAGATATCTATACGAAAATTACCTAAGATTGGGGAAATATTAATGGATTTCAAAGCATTATTGTTAATGAACGAGTTAATAATAGCTGAACTTGGAGAAGGACAGTCGGTCGATTTGAATGAATTATTGATGGGCAAGGTAACTGGAATTGGGGACGAACAATCAGTCGGTTGGAATGCGTCATTATTTAGAGAGATACCGATATCTGTTGCTGGAATTAGATTTTCTATTGTGGTTGCATCCTTTTCCAAAACTCCTTCCTCATTTACAATATATGTCCCAGACTGGATTGTAATATTTCCCAATATTTCGATATCGTGAGCTCCTTCCTTTCCTTTCAAAAGATTGATCTCGTCAATAATATGCTCGGAGTTTATTTCACGCTCAAGCAGTTTTGGAGCTATACGCTTTATAACTCGAATGGCTACATCTAAGTCGGTTTCTTCGTTTGTTTCATTTCGTTCAGCAGTTAGTAATTCCAATTGGTTTCTCACACACTTCGTATAATCCACGTTGTCGGGGTTATAGGGATATAAACCACACTTCCTAAAACCATTTTGTATTGTCTCTGTCATATCAAGATTTTTCAAAGCCATTTGAAGAAGTGGACAAAACGTTGATTTGGAAACAGTCATGTTCATATTTTCAGGTTTGAGCTGCCAATCCCTTACTGTTTTTTTCCATTCGCTCTTTAGAGGTTTGAATACACTGACGTCGGCTGGTTGCGTAATATGTGTTGTATTTGGAGGAAGCGAATATAAAATAATGCCGTTTTCATTACAAAATCTACTTAATTCCATAGTCATATGTGACCTGTGACCATCAACAAATAGCAAAATGGGGCGTTTAACATTATTTTCCGTAAGCCAATTATGCACTCCGTTGGCGATATACTCATAAAATGTTTCACTCACCATCCATCCGCTATCAGATTTCCCAAGAAACCAGTTCTCCGGAAGACTGTTCACCACATCTTTTGGCGGTCTTACGTAGGGAAATACTACCATTGGATTTACAATTCCGCCATTTGCAGAAAAAATTAGAAGTACGGTAATTGTTTCTTTTTCGTTTCCGCGTTGGATGGAATATACATTTTGGTATCCTTTTGGTGCCAGAACTTTCCCAGTTTTCGGGCACATACTAAAACTGGTTTCGTCACCATTAAATATCCTTGACGAGTCTTCCAAAATATCCAATGCATTTTCTTCAATAAGAAAGGTTTTTAAATTCGCGAACCATTTTCTTATGCTTTCTTCCGTTACTGCTGCTCTTCCCTTGGATATACCTTCTGCTTCTCTAAGAGCTAAGCTGGGATGGCGTTTCATAAAAGAATAAAACCATTTCCTTCCAGGCCGGCCATTCGTAAAAGGTGTTTGTCTGGACTCCTCTTTTATAATTCCTTGGACGGTATTTAACAAATCATCGATTTTAAGAGGAAATCCGCATTTCGTCAAGTCATGACACCACTGAACTAAGCAGTCTTCTTCAGCGCTTGTTAGTACTGTTTTTGGTCCCATTTTTCGAGGACCTTCTGCAATGCGGCCGTGGATACGATCCTGAATGGTTGATCGCGGAACTCCATACTTCTTACTAGCACCATTAATCGACAACGAATTTTTTCTTATGTCTTCTAGGGCTTGTTTTAGGCTCTCTTCCTTATATTGGTGCATTGGCCTCTTGTTTTTGTGTGGCATGGTTAATGTTAGTCTGGAATGCTAAGAAATAATTACCATTTCAGACATCACAAACAGAGTCTCAAATTTGAACCACCAGGAATCAATAGGTTAAATAACATGAGGGAGAAACATTGCTGCCGACTATATAACACTCAATACCCAGTACTCGGCAGTTCATATAGTACTCAACATATACTATGCCGACTACTGGGTATATGCAATTTCTACTCAGTTTTCGCATAACCAGAAGGAAGAGAGACTAATAATGCACATTGTGCGGTATTTTGAGTACATTTACTGAAAAAGGCTCATTTGCCAGTAGTCGGCACCCCCCTGCCGACCACTGGATATAGTGAAATTTTTTGTTCCCTAAAGTCGGCAGCCATGAATTTAATAAATATTTTAATTTTTATAAACATTTTACAAGCTTAACACAATATTTTAACTAATATCTACCTTCGAAAACAATTATGGCAGCAATATAACATATATGAATATGACTTTCTTACCTTTCCAATTTGGCGTACACACTAAAAAAAATCTTTAAAAAACAGAAAAACCGCAAGCACTAAGAACCTGTTGCCGAAGGAGTTTGAAACAAGACTGAAATACTTGTTTCAGTTGCTTTATTTTGTTACCAAGGAAGAGTTGAGTCTTTTCTTAATCCAAAAACAATTTCACATAAATATTTAAATACCGTTAGGCTTATTTATTGACAATTAAATGTAAAAGATGCCGACTACTGGTACGTGCCGACTTTAGGTACATTTACCCTATATATATATATATATATATATATATATATATATATATATATATATATATATATATATATATATATATATATATATATATATATATATACATATATATATATATATATATATATTTATACAGTGTAACCTCGGTGAACGCAACCAATAGAAATTTTGGGCTGTTGCGATAACTGAGTTGTTGCGCAAACCAAGTGCCTTCGTAGACTAGTAGCTAGTGTACTAGACTGGTAGTCCGAAGGTCGCAGGTTCGACTCCTGCCGCAGGCTCCGGGTGTTCTCTGCAGATAAGCCAAGTAGCTTCGCAGTTTGTGTTTGTTAAATTAAAAAAAAAAAAAAAAAATTCTAGTCATATTTTTTCTATTTAAAAGCTTATTTTAAACCAATTAAGAATTTTATTAAAAAAAACTAAGGTTAGCTTTTAGTAATCGTATTTATTTGATTGAAATATTGAATAAAAACAGAAAAACAAAATATACATCTAATAAAAATTTAATAAAATACACACTCAAATATATGTCAACTTGTACTGATGGTTGTTATCGAGTTAAAGACTCATGTTTCTAAGGGAAAAAGTCTGAAATTTTCGACTGAGTTTTTGTGCTTGTCAGTTTCAGCATTTGCCACAAACGTCTTTAATGCTTGTTAATTTTTTTTTTATTCTACATACTGTAGTTTTGTGAACCTTGTATTCATTACATATCGTTTTGACAGGTATGCCACTTTCACGATTCTTAAGAATTTCACTCTTTTCTTTTATTGATAGTTTAACAAATTTTGTCACGAGGCATTTTTGTTATTTTGATGAAAGAACCATTCATAAACAAAGAAGTTTCTAAACTCAATTGATTTTAAAAACAAAGTAATACACACAAAATATTTGTCATTCTTAGAATAGCGGTAAATCAAAAAGACTATTGCACTTAAGCATAAGATTTTACATACACACGTTTTAGTTTTGAGTTTATTTATTAAAAACCAAACTAAAAAAACATAAAAAGTCTTACTTGTTTTGCAAAGTTGCGTTTATTGAGGCTTTGTTTTTTGAAAGTTGCGTTGACAGAGTCACCAATGTTAAGAAATTGGGTGTTGCGTTAAGCGAGGGGTTGCGCATATCGAGGGTTGCGTTCAACGAGGCTACACTGTATATATATATATATATATATATATATATATATATATATATATATATATATATATATATATATATATATATATATATATATATATATATATCTATATATATATAAAATAGGATGTGTGTATGTATGTATGTATGTATGTATGTATGTATGTATGTATGTATGTAACGTAATGGCTCCAAAACGGCTGGGCCGATTTTGACGAAATTTTCAGGGAACCTTCAGAATACTCGGGCGGGTGTGGGCGGAGGGGCGTGGCAAAATCCAATTTTCATATTGCACCACCAATGACATATACATATATTTATTTTTTGTGCTTTTTTTATTTTATTTTACTTTTTTGGAAAGCCATTGTCATGTTCTTCTAAACGAGATATCAAACTCTTAAATCGGTTATGTAGTTCCGAAGATATTTTGAGCTGACGGTGTCAGCTATATGTACATAAAAATTACGTTTATGTTCGTGATCGCTAAACTCAAAAACTACTGGACCGATTTTGACCAAATTTGATATGCATGCTCTATGGGCCGTGAGGAGTGTTTCTGTGTAGTTTGAAGTTCGTCCGACAGATGGCGCAATACTTAGTTTTGTGTGTGTGTTTTTGCACCGTAACTCAAGAACTACTGCACCGATTTTGACCAAACTTTATATACAAGTTCTATGGGACGTGAGGAGTGTTTCTGTGTAGTTTGAAGTTCGTCCGACAGATAGCCCAATATTTTGTTTTTTTGTGTTTTGCCCAATAGAGATTAGCGCGATAAGCCTATGCTGCGTTTTGCTGAAGGCATTGGGTCCTTAATCAGCGTGTAGTGGGGTTAATTAGCCCGATACCTTTATTTGAACAATAATTGTTATGTCGATTTAGTGCAAATTTGAAGGCAAAACAAGGTTTGCCCGGGTCAGCTAGTATATATATATATATATATATATATATATATATATATATATATATATATATATATATATATATATATATATATATATATGTACAAAACTTAGATATTCAAACTTTGAGCTGAATCGGACGGACTACAAACAACGAGCTCCAAGGAGATAAAAAACTAAAAATTAAAATCTGAAACTCAAGAAATTACCTATTGCTTTTGTAGAGATTCTAATATAATTCTAATAAAATTTTATCTTAAATAATGTATTTATATCTCAAAATATATTTTTATAATTAACCCCTTGTGTGTTATGAGCTGAAATGGCCCATTGTTTTAGTAGACGCATTCAAATTACTTTTTCTCGAAAAATTGCAAAATTATTAAAGCCAAATACAACTATACAAATAAATCTCTACACAAATGTCCACAATATTGTTTTTCTGTGTAGAAATAAACGCAAAATTAAGAAAGTGAAATTCAAGCAGAACTCCATAAGAGGCCTCAACGGTTTTTCCGCACCATGACATCAAAATTAATTAATTTTTTACCGAAGAAAACAAATTCGCTTGTATTCGATACAGTTATGTCCAAGATTTCATAAAAACTAATTGGATGAGACAATATATTTCTTGAGTGAAATAGTCCAAGCAGCCGCGTTTGTGAAAAGAATGCGGATCATAAGTTGCAGCAAATAGAACATATAGAAATTGGCCAATTATATAATAAACAATTTTGCACATACATATTGGATTTCGTAATTGGTCAAACAAGGAAATGTTTATGTATATACATATGTACATATTAATGTAAATAATATTTAAAGAGAGAAATGGAAAGTTTATGTAATTATCTATATGACAACTATTTTAATGCATTTAATTTCAAAATTACTTTAAGCTGTCTGTTTGTTTAATGATACAAGCCAAAAAAGACATTTATTGATAGACTTAAATATATTTTTGTTTTATTTTGTATATATTGCTATGAAAATATTTATTTAAAGTTAATATTCAGGGAAAAGCAATTTTTAATTTGATTTTTCTTCAACGAAAACGCAAAGCCTCACGTTGGCTACTACATACATATATAATTGTGTAATTACATACATACATACTTACATATGTATCAATAATGCAAGATTAAAAGCTGAGAAGCTTTGAAAACAACATGTACATACTATACTGCAAAAAGATACATATACTAGTACATACATACATATTTTCATATGCGTTCATTCGTCTATAAGCATACGCTGAAATATAATTATAAATTATAATAATGGAAAGGGCGTTTTGTCAGACACAAAGTTGAATATAGAGATATTTATATACTTTGTATGTATGTACATATATGCATACATACATACATATTTAAATTTTATAACCCAGAGAATGAAAACTACACACGAATGTACGTCACACACACAAAGCAAAAAAAAAACACTTCAGCGCACGAGCCGCATAATCGTAACAGAATAATATAAAATTTTTATTTGGTATATCCACTTTTAGCGCAAAGATAACAATATCCAATTTGAATTCATGAAACGGAATCAAAAGCACGCCAGTAGATACAATAGCAACAACAACCAACCAAATACCGCATCCACCACCTGGCTAACAAACAAACAACGAACTCCGATTGGCTGCGCAACCATGAAATAATTTTTATACAACAAAAACAAAATAAAAAGAAATGATAAACACATCCAATAAAAAAAATGAAAATGCAGAAATGGAGGAACGAAAGAGTCGAATGCTAAAAGCCATAAGAGAGAAGAGAACGACCAAAAATTGATTATAAAAAACAAATTTTACCCATGTAACTACATATGTGTGCTTGTAGCCATATATAAAATAATAATATACAACACAAACAACGATATGTACGATATTATATAGCAATTTATAAAATCTTTGGATGGCAGTAGTAATCACGAATTGATTTTTCCCTGCGCTCAGTTTGTTAGAAAAGGAATCATAACAAACTGACAAACAAAAATACGACCTCTCTTTACCCTAATAGCATGCACTTATTTACACACACGGGATGAGAGAAGAGAAAATATTTTGAAAGAGCATGAATGGAAACTAGATGGAATTGAAATTATTGTTTAGGAAATAAAGGCAAGTGTATTTAATATTATTATTAATTTAAATACGCTTTTTTATTATTTTTAATTCATAAATGAAATATTTCCAAATTTAATTAGAGGATTTTCGTGAAGGCCATCATTTGGCAAAGTTATTGTGTTGACCCCGCATAAAATTTCTTAACGGTTTTTAAAATTAGTATTTATATACTTACATATGTATGTATGTATACATGTTCATATACATACTTACATATGTATGTACATATGTATCTTCAGATATAATATACTATGTATACAAATATGTCCATATATGGATACGTACTTGCATATGTACATACATGCATATGCATATACATACATACATATTCTAATATATACCTACGTATGCATGTACTTATGTATGATATTATATGTATGTATGTACGTGCATATATGTATATATATGTACATATTTATATTATATATACATGCATATATATCTATATATGTACATACTTATGTATATAAAATAGGATGTACATACATATGTATGTATCTATTATGTAACGTAATGACTCCAAAACGGCTGGGCCGATTTTGACGAAATTTTCAGGGAACCTTCAGAATACTCGGGCGGGTGACACTGTGAAGTCTGATTTTTGATTTTCGGTCTGGCGGAGGGCGTGGCAAAATCCAATTTTCATATTGCACCACCAATGACGTACATATACATATGTACATATACATACATATTTATTTCTTTTATTTTGCTTTTTTATGTTATTTTTTTGAAAGCCGTTGTCATGTTTTTAAAACGAAATATCAAACTATTAAATCGGTTATGTAGTTCCGAAGATATTTACATAAAACCTATGTTAATAATGATCCAATATTAAAATTTTAAACTCTTCGAAATGTTGTTTTTCCATGGGGTGAGGATGGGTACCATTTCAACGGCCAGTTGTATGTGGTTTGCTCCCGAGTTGCCATGCTAAAAAATTGATACTGTTTTACACTAAATAAAAAAACATTGTCTCTCCGCTGGCCTTAAGATGAAGTAATAAATAAATATAATTGCCAATTTGCCTTTTTGATTGAGCCCATATCTACACCATATGTAAGTTATTCTGTAAAAAGACTTTATGATAGGTATTGCATGGATTTTTATTTAAAGGTCGTAAATTTCGTTAAAAGTTCAATTTAAATCGTGTGGTAATACAACACTAATGTTTGCTTAGGCCCAGCAACGCGGACCAGGGGGCAAATTACGGCATTCGATATCGATCGAAATTTCAATACAATTCAAGAAAATTTTGTTTGAAATTTCGATCGATATCGAATGCCGTAATTTGCCCCCAGGTCAGCTAGTATATGTATATACAGTCGAACTTCCATAACTCGAACTTCTCTAACTAGAATTTTCTCTAACTCGAACTAATTTGGTTGGCAGTAGCGTTAAAAGAACAAATTACATACAATTTTGCTTCCGTAACTCGAACTTCCATAAGTCGAAGTTCTCCATAACTCGAACAAAAAACATACACATGAAATCTATAACTCGGAGAATTTTGCTTGTTCAAATGGTTTTTTGGTTTAGTTATGGTTTGCCTGTTTTTCTCTCTTTTGTTGCTTGAGCTGGATTGCATATTGTACATGCTATTTTTGTGCATTTTTTCCGGGGAATTACAAATTTGTTTCTTTTTGTTTATGTACATAAGGATCAGTTCTATGCATAATTCGGGGTAGATGATAAATGTTGAAATCGATTTTTTATTATTATGGCAACAACTGATGAGCACTATAAAGCTTTAAGTACATTAGAGTTATTTTTACTGAAAATAACAAAAAAATGTCAGTCACTTATTTCAGAATATTTTACTTAACTGTAATTTTGTAATTACATACATACAGATGTACATACATATGTATGTATGTAAGTAAGTATGCTTGTTATATATATAAATATATACATATATATATATATATATATATATATATATATATATATATATACATATATATATATATATATATATATATATATATATATATATATATATATATATATATATGTATGTATATATATATATATATATATATATATATATATATATATATGTATGTATATGTACTTATGTACATAAGTATATCAAGTGCAATAAGGAGTAAATGGTTAAGTCGACTTATACTCTGTGATTTGTCACCTTAAGAGAACTCCTCAGGAAAATTTTATTCATCTTGATCGATTTTTCAGGAAGTTAAATTTCTTGGTAAAATTTTAATTCATCTGCTAGAAGGATGTAGAAAAAAATATGTACATAATTTCCTATGTTTCTACCGGCTGAATGGAAATTTGAGCAAGAAAAATTGACGTTACTGGAGCAAGTATTACAGTGTAATAAGTTTCTGTTTTTATATGTACAATGTCAATTGAACTATAATTCATTGAATTGCATATGATAGTTGGTAAAATTTTAAATAATTTATTTAATTATTAATTTATTCTTAATACCCCATACTGAATTGTTTTTATATATGTATCAGCTTTAAAAGTCCTGCAAATCCTCAAAATTAGATTTAAGCACTTTTTCCTTTTGTGCACACATGTTTTACACATGTATGTACATATGTATGTACATAGGAATATGTACACAAACGTACATACATATGTAGTCTACGAGCGTTTGAGTAACGTTTATAATGTGATGCTAATTTCTATTCCGAAATAATGTTACCAGTAGCCATGGTTGCAATGAAAGAAATTGTGTTTGTAGCCAATGATGTAGAACACGATTTTAGTGTTTTCGGAACTGACTACGAGACTAAGATATCGGAACAAATAATGTAGAAATCATTTAGAATAATCAGTAAATGCCCAAACTTGAGCTTTTGTAAAAAATGGAAGATTATATTATTTGTCCATAAATAACACCACTGAAAGATAAAAATATTTTCGTAACTCAACCAAATAGAAACATATAATATGTAAACGAGCTCTATTTTTCTAATAAAAACTGTGGAACTCTGTATTTTAGCAACTTTTAAGGATTTCGTGAACCATCATTATTTTTCCATATTAGTGGAATAAATTAACATCGGCCACAGCCCACAAGAAGTTCATAGTTTCTTTAGGTTAATATATGTATGTATGTATATATATATATATATATATATATATATATATATATATATATATATATATATATATATATATACATATATATATACATGTATATATATATATATATATATATATATATATATATATATATATATATATATATATATATATATATATATATATATATATATATGTATATACATTGTCAACGTAAACAAAATTGAATTGAACCGTGATCAAAAATTATTTCAGGTTTTCATGATTCTACCAGGGGTGGACAAGCTTCATCCAGGAAGAGCCGAATTCCAATAATCTGTCGTGACGGGAGCCAACATAAAAATAAACTATCAAAAACATCAGTTGGTATGGAATTTTTATTTTTTTTGAATACGTCTTCAAACATATACATACATATCTAAATTAAGCTATTGATATTGGCTTCATAGTTAGTAAGAGTGCGAATTAATTCCGTTAAATGCTCATTTGTGAGTTGTGAACGGTGCTTTGATTTTATGAACTTCATTGTTGAAAAAATGACTCACAACAATATTTTGTGCCGAATAAAGACAGTAATCTGCTAGCAGTTTTCCTTAAATTAGGATACTATGATACTGTGATGAATTTTAAGACTTTGATTCTCTTGAAGTTCTCATAATTCCGTTTCTCCTGTGGCACTTTTATTCAAATATAATGAGGAATCGATAATCCATCGTTAACTACGTCAATCTTGAATGGATTTACAAGAAATTTTAGAGAAATCTTTAAATATTCGAAGCATCAAATCGGAAGTGGAATTCTTTTAATAATTCTCCTAATTTACTGTCGTATTCACTGAGTCTTTTTCCATCAGTTTTAGAAAGTCTTGTGTTTAGACGAGGAAAGTGATCGAACATTTTTGTGTTTAAATCGCGTTTTATTAAGCCTGTATTTGCGCTAATAAACTTTTTCGCAAACTCATTTCTTCATTTTTTGGCTTTCAAAACTCTATTAAAGAATACCAAAGGTTTTCGCATAAGACCGAAAATCTCAAGTGTGGTCCAAACACATCTACATAAAATCAGGGAAATTATCCTACTTGTAGATATTTTCGATTAAGAGCACAAATTATACACAAATATTATTTTATTTGCTAAAACCAAATCGTCAGTGAAGTTTAAGCAGTTTGAAAACATTCAACTTCGGATGTTTATGCCACATAAATCAAATACTTCACTGACGATTTGGTTTTAGCAACCAATGAAATGTCGGCATATGAAGAGCTAAAGCCTCAACAAACTTTTGATTTTTTTCTATGCATTTTGCAAAAGCTCTAATTGTTTCTAACGATTAGTTGGGGAGAATATCCCAAATAATGAATTTCAATATTAAGTATATAATTGATTTTATTAAATCATATTATATTAAACTTTATGCATACTTATATATTACTTCCAATTTTGCAACAATTTGAATAAATTTTTAAATATGCATTATATATTTTTTTCATTTCTTTTCGAGAGCCGCATTCATTTATTCAAAGAGCTGCATGCGGCTCGGGAGCCGCAATTTGGCCATGCCTGTTATATACATACATACATACATACATATGTATATATGTATGTACATATGTATTCTAGTGCCCTATAGTTACCATCAGAAAAAGGAAATGTGTAGTTTGAAGTATTTTACTTCTATAAATTACTTTGCTTATACCAGCATATAATTCGTAACGGTATTTACGTAACTTATGGATGTACATATGCATGTATGTATATATGGATATACATATGTACAAACATACATACATATGTATACATACATATGTATATTCCTCGTACTTGCATTTCGTGATACATAAGTATGTATGTGTACATACATAGGTATGTATATGGTATATCTATTAGTAACTTAAGGTCTAATTCTGTTTATCGAAAGGTGAAATGTTGCGTTATTTTAATGCAATTTTTAAAGTTAACAAAACAATTTGATATGATATGACGTAAGGCCTTAACTACTATACCATATGTAAGTATGTATGTATGTACATAAGTAAATATGTACATACATATGTGTGTATGTATGTATATAAAATTGGGCTCTAAGCATCTACTTAAGTATGTATGTATGTATGTATGTACAGTAGTAACTCGATTCTTGCACATACTTGATACTTGCACACCTCGATTCTTGCAACATAGAATTAATTTTCATTACGCACTGATGATGAAGAAACCGGTGACGTGGTACTCAATACGAAGCAAATTACATCGGAGGAGACTAGGTATATCAGCGTTCAATATTTGCTTAGAATGGGCGGAGCAAAACAATGCTTCATTAGACGATATTATGATGCTCCAGAGACTAAGAAGCAGTGTAGTACTGAACAAGCGATTTTGTACAAAACAAACAAAAATTTTAAATTTCTTTAATTCCACATATAATAAATAAGTATGTACTTATGTATCTACTGTTATACGAATGCGTTGAACTTACGTGTTTTGAATTGAAATATTAAACTTAGATTCCAAACAGATGTCTGTATGTATGTATGTATGTGCCTTTTATTTTGTATTAAAACTCGGTACTTGCGTTAACCTCGAAAATTGCACCGAGCCCGGTTTTCATTACGTGCAAGAATCGAGTTTCTACTGTACTATGCGAATATACATATGTACCTATGTAAGTGAATCGAATATGTTTTGTAGTCAACACCCGTTTTCATGATAGCTATCCGTTTCTCTACACATACGTTGAAAAGGCGGTTGTTTAGGAACATTTATGTTTTACAAAATTTATACATATGTAGCTTTAATTCCCTAAAGTTAAGGGCCTAAGGTTTAGGCCCTAAACTATGAATTCGATTTGTTGAAAAATGTTTGCTGTTACTCTCCACATTTTGCGCCCATTTGTAAATACGAGATACATTGAAAGAAACATCACTATACTAACGGAATTGAAACGAATGGAATCGAAACTCTATTAAGTTTTTGTTGAAACTAACACGAACGACAGCAAGTTCACAAATCCAATTGGAATTTATATTCCTTATATACAATTTATGGCATTGTTACTGTTTTTGTTGTGTTCAATCTTATTAAATTTTTTTAATTGTTCTCTACTTTCCATGTACATTCTTATTTCTCTTTACATTCAACTACACTACAGGGTTGTCACATCGCAAGTCAGCAATTATTTTAGTGCTTTTCACGAACAAAAGATCGCCAGAATTGCCAGAAAACATATATTGCTTAGTTTTTTGATCGAATTTGTGTTATATTACTATTGACGAAACTTACTTCACAAAAAAGCAACGACAATATTTAGAAAAGAATATATGTATGTCTATATTAGTATTAAAATGTGTTGAAACTGACACATACATATCGCACACCCAGTACAAAAGTGACTCAACTCAAAATTTTAATTTTCTGACACAACTAATAATAAATCAATTTTATGAATTGCAACTTTATACCAACTCAAACGTAAGGAAAGACAACTGTTCTTTAGCAACAGTTAACAACAACAAAACACACAAATATTTTTCTTATAGATAAACTAGTGTATTGTGCATAGTTTAATGATATAAACCCGAATAATTAAAATTTTGAGTTAAGTCGCTTTTGTACTGGGTGTGCGATATGTGTGAACGTGTGTATTTTAGAAACAAAAATATTTGCTTTCAATAAAAGCAGTTGTTAGAAAACATCTAACAGGGTAAAGACTTTAGGCCCACCCCTTTCATATACACGGATTTAAATATTTAATGGGGATTATTTTATTTGCTATGCTTTCGGATCAAAAGTATTATTATATTATATTATATTATAACTAATTATATAATTATCATATAATTAATTATTCGAATTAACTGATTTGAAAGTACTACTCTATTTAAGCGTATGCTGATATAATTTGTAACTTAAGATAATCTTTCTTTGTTGGAATAATCAGTCTACATATCCCACTCCTGCTGTTTTAAGTGCAATGCCAAATATCTAATAAATTTGTTGAAGTTTCATCTTTCAAATAATCTTTTCTATCAATGTAGCATATCTTTGACAATATTAGCCAAATTTTTCCGACAATCTTCTAAATGTCATCCTCTAAAATTGTCATATCGCCAAGCACAAAATTCGGTCGCCGAAAAAAATTTAAACATCACCATGATAAGCGAGAAAATAGTAAACTTGGCAACCCTCTTACCTTCCACCATCGTTAATGAATCCGAATTAAAAGAGAAATACTCACTAATACCATTTCAACAAGAAGGAGAATGTAAATAGTGACGATGAGCAGATGTGAGTGTGTGTATGTTTTATTCTCTATTTAATTCCAATTGGAATTAAATAAATTCTTTTCCCTCTTCTCACTCCTTACAATTGATTTTGTTTTTTTTCTGTTTAATTTACATTCTGCTTCAATTTCTCATTCGGTATGTGATCGTCGTCATCCCTACACCGGCGTCTTTTTTGTACGGAATTGGTAGAAGGTTCGAAATAATTTGAATTAAGATGAAATAGATATTATTGTGGAGATTGCGTTTATTAAATTCACAATGAAAGAAATTGCGAAATATACAAAATTATTACATCACTTGTGTCAGTGAAAGTGCAAAAAATTACTAAACTTAAACAAAAGATTTAACAGTTTATAAGAACATAAAACTACAGTGTACTGAGTGTTGACAAATAATAACAGTGTTATTAGTTGTTAAGTAATATCATCAAAATGTTATTTTTGATGAAATAATATTGTGTCTGAATTGTTTTATCCATACCGGCGGTAATTCGCAAGCAGAAAGAGCAACACAAGAGATGAAACAAAACAAATAGGTATTAGGACAGATTATATGTTTTTAATAAATCATTTTAATACTTACATACATCCATATATGTATGTATAAATATGTACTTATGTATGTACATAAGTATATACATCCGTGTACATACATTTGTTTTTAATGTACATACTTAATAAAAATACCTAACGGCATATTCCTTTGAGAAATAATAAGTATGTGTTGATCAAGTTACATTCTCTCCCTCCCTCGGCCAGCTGCTGACCAAGTTGTCATTTACGATATTAGTTACGATCAATATAAGTAAATTGAATTTAATCGGTTTGTATGATACATGATCCAGCACTGTTGACAGAATAAAAATTTGGCGGCATCACACTAAATATTTACGCCCATTAGAAAGTGCTTGAGTGAGTGGTGAAGTTTATTTTTAAAAGTCGATATATAATTTATAAAAATTGTACATCAAATGCAACTAAATACAATGGATTGTACTGGACGTTCCAATATAAATGAACGCGATTCGGAGCTGGGAGACGATATGGTAAGTGCAGTTTGTTATATAACAGTAATTCCGTCGCAGTGTTTGTGTTTAAAAACTTATTCGCTTTTAAAAACCGCAGTGTATACCTACTCGTTAAATAAATTATTGCTTGCACTTTGTTGGGAATATCTAATTCGTAATTGTTGTAGTTGGATATATACTCGTATGTATGTATGTATGTAGTTAACTTTCACGTGATCGGCGTGACTAATCCATATCAGAGAAAAGCAAATTTCGGCGTGATTTCACGATCGTGATTATTTAGTGATTAAAGAGTTATTTTCGTTTTCTGTACAATACACCTTTCACTAAATAATGTTTTAGAAATTAAAATATGCCATACCGATTAAAAAAATAATGATTTTAAACAAATTATTTCATTTAAAATTCGCTTGGAACCCACATTCTTTCACATCAAAATTACAATACTTGATTTCGTTTATTTCGTGAAAGTAAATCCTTTTGATCGCTAGTGCGTGTGATAAGCGTAAAAAACATATCGCGTTCGAGAAGAATGCTGATATTTAAAAATCTACTTACCGAGTCTATCTCTAGTGACACAATGCCTGTTTGTTTTGAAAGCAGCATTTAAGAGTTTGTGTGTTTCTAATTATAAAAAATAGTGGTGACCAATGAACTATATTGTTTTTAAGTCTAATTAATATATAAAAATAAATACCTACATATGTCCTGCGTATGTATGTAGGTATAAGTACATGCTTGAAGAATGTATGAATGCTTCTTTATATTTATTCAAATAAAAGAAGATAATATGGAATAAATAATTATTTATGGGTGTCCATATAAAATTTATTTTTTTGTATTTAATTTCAAAATTTATGAAATCGAAGTTTTGCATGTTGGTTCTTTAGCTGACGTTACCCGCTTTTCATTGCGGGAAATTATTATAAAAATAATTCTTAATTATGGTTGACAGGTAATGTTCATATTAAGCAAATTAAACTGCTTATGGTTGGCCTTATTTTTAACTGACTTTAAGAAAGAGGGATTTTATTAATTGGAATGTATATTTTTTATGTTTTTACATGCATAACTTTATTCATCGTGGACGGATTTTTAAAACTCTTTTTAAAGGCATGTTTGCAGTTTGGTGCCATAAAATTTTGCGTTCTTCCCAATATTGATTACAGACCGATTTTGAAAATAATATTTTTGACTGAAAGTGTATGTTTTCAGCTTAAGTGAAAAGTAGCCATCCGAAATATTGATTATCGCATAATTAAGTGATTTAAGGCCGATTTTCATAATTGCGTCCGTTTTGTAGTCTTTTCGATTGGATCTTTTTATTGAAGTCGTTTATTTTTTAGTATTCCGCTGGTCAAACACACAGCGGTATTCATTTAAAGTATTAAACAATGCATTCCTTAGATTTACTATTGTGCAAAAATCTGTTAGAAAATAATACACCGGGAGACAAGAAATAGTTTTGAGAGTTGTAGAAATTTCTATGCTTTTAAAATTTTTTTCTTCAAATAGTATGCTATAGTGGTTGGTGTATAAATTTGACTATATTAATAAAACTCCCTTCGGAATAATCAGTTTAAGATTTGGTTACTTTGACGAACACATTAACTTTTTATATAAAATAAAATATGAAAAATACCTGTAGAGGCATTATGATTTCACTTGTTGTTATTGGCTTCATTAAATTTTTTATATTAATGTATGGAAAAAGGCTGAGAAATGAATTTATACCAATTAGTGAATACAATGACGCATGTGTACACATGAGTATCTCAAGCGGTTTCAATTCCCTTCGCTAAACTCTGCGTATGTGTGGAGTTTGCCGTTATACTTTGCCTCTTGCAACCATTTCGTCATTCACTTGAACGTGTGGAAATGTTTCCCTGCATAATATGAATGCTTTGTTATAATGACTTTAGGCACATTTTTATAGATTTATTTTCTAACATATTTTGTACCATTGTTCATCACAATTCGGCGGACGGACAACATCCAAAATTGTTGTTAGTAGAGATTCGACCGTATGTTTACAAATACATGCATTATTCTAAAGTATGAAGTGCTCAACTGGTTCACAACAATTTAATTTTGTATCTAATGCTTTGAGCAAATAACAATTAACCATAAATCAAAATCGATTTAAAAATTCCCATACAATTAACAATAGAAGAAAATAAAAAATAATCTCTTAACTAAATTAGTAAACAAAAGTTGATTTCTATGAAAATGATCACGGTAAATAAACTCTTTTTATACTTTTTACTTCGAAGCACCATCCACTTTTCATATCAGCGACAACTTTTACCTTATAACTCCATCTAATGTAGATATTTATTAAGAAGTAGATAAATAAACAAATCTATAAAATAAAGTGACGGGCTTAAGACAAAGTAACAAAATGGATACTTGCACACATTCAGATACACACCGATATCTAAGAGATATATTAAGCTTTCCACTCAGTCACTTGTGTATTTACCAACGTTGCCGCGTGTAAAAATTTTCTGAATAATTTATACTCTTTTTAATCATAAATATTTATTTACACATTTACATATTTATGTATATACGAGTACAAATGTATGTATGCAAGGCACATCAATTAAATTCAATATATTTATTGTTATTGAAGAGACAAATTACTTGGAATTGTACGTATTCATGAATATTTTAGCCAGAAATTGTCTTAACAACACTTGGCCGAACGATTTTTCATGAAAAAATTACCAACCTGTTTCGGCCACATTAATGTGTTTGCAGTTGTTTGTTAAAAGCTGAATGCCAAACCGGCAATTGCGATTTTTCATGAAAGTAAACCACGAAGTTAACCAAAAAATTTATATTCCAAAATTTCTTCTAATATATTTCATTCTACTATTTGAGAAAAGCACAATGCCGTATGAGTTACAACAATTTTTAAGTCGTTAAAAAAATCGCAAGAAATATTACTCTATGATTTGGAGAAGATCTTAACGTCGCTTAATTGTTTGGAAACGCTTGTGAATTTTTCTCTCGTTTCAACTGGTTTCCCTAAATTTTTAATATTTTATTCGTTTTCTCTCAAATTTTTTCAGTTTTTTTTTTTTTTTTTTTTTTTTTTTTTTTTTTTTTGTAGAAAAAGTGATTTGAAGTATGTGCGCTTTTCAAAATGATATTTTCTTTTAATTTGAACCCTACGAACCTGACCTTCGTAGACTAGTAGGTAGTGTACTAGACTCGTAGTGCGAAGGTCCCAGGTTCGAATCCTGCCGCAGAACTCTGGTAGTTTGAAAGGGAGCGCACAACAAGCCTTCACTGGCTTAAGTGTATGTCGTATGACATGGGTTATCACACCCCTCCTATCAACCTAACCTAACCTAACCTAACCTAATTTGAACCCTTATTTATAGACTTTTGCTTATGGTATATTATATTTTTTTTTGCCGAAACTTTTGCAAGTTTTGCTCTATTATAGTTTTTTAAAAATTAAAAGTTTGACCATTTTTAAGGCTCTTAAGTGTTACAATATTTAATTCAATTCGAAGTCTTCTTGTATTCTATAAAATTATACAATTAATACATATTTTCCCAAGACTCTCGTTCGCAATATTTGCCCTTGTTTTTTGATTCATTTTTTACATTTTTTAAATCCGTTTATAAGCTTGTCAGATATCCATAATTTCATAATTATTACTATTATTATCTTTATCATCACTATTATTATTACTATTTTAATTGTTGTCATTATTATCGTTATTATAATAATAATAATAATATTAATAATGACAATTGTTTATTTAAATTTGGTATTTTTAACATTTCGCCACAACATCGGGTGGCATCGTTAGGAATTTTTTATATATTATATTTTTTATTATTTTTTATATTTATATATTATAAGAATAATAATAATAATAATAATAATAATAATTGTTATTATTATTGTTATAATTTTTTTTGCTATTATTATTATTGTCATTAATATTTGTTAAAATTGTTCGGTATATTAAGAAATAATATTTTTATTTCTTGTTGGTTTAGCTGTCTATATGTGTCACATTTTATGATTTTTCTCAAATACTTAAGATTAATTTTTCATTCACTGGAACCCTGTTAATTTTTATGAAATCTAACAGTTACGCAATTTTATTAAATTTTTACAAAATATAGGTAAATTATTACGATTATAAATAAGTATGTATGAACAATCTTCAAGGTTTATACACGTATTCTACACATATATTATACACATACATATATTAATTTTAGCGAAATTGTATGTGAAAATGAATTATAACTTATAGCGTAGACAGACGACAGCGTTAATTTGCATTAGCAGTCTTAATTCAAATTAACTTGTGAATTATCCCCATCGCAATGTGTATTAGATTTGATATAAATGCACGAAATCAGACTGAATTTATACTGAATTTAGCTTTTTCAATATGGCAATGCTATTGCCACTCTCTTATCGAGTGGAATACAAAGCCTCATGTTGGTATTCATCCTCTCCATATTTTGAACTTTTTCACAAACTTTTGGAAAATATTAAACCTACAAATTTCCACAATTGCCTTTCTCTTATTTCAGACTGTCCTCTTGCTATCCCAAGTTGTAGCAACACGTTCAGATTTATGGTTGCTAGTGCATGTACAATTCTTACATTATGGAGCAGTTTCAGCAAAAGTAATTTCAACTTTCTTTCAAATATATAGTGATTTTTCACCAACAGCATAGCTGCTAATCGTACTTTTTGCCTTCTATCCATTTGATTTCGATGTAAATGCCAAAAAAATTAGTTGACAAACAAACAGCTGTTTACTAAATGCAGAAACTGTCGTCTGTCAGCGTTAAATTTTAATTCACATTAGTGAGCTTCTAATGCAAATTAACGCTGTCGTCTGTCTACGCTATTAAAACGATTATTTTTTATAATTTGAATACAATACGCTTTCTTTGCAAAAGTTTTCGCAACTTATTTATTTAGCTGGAGTCCGCTGTATATATTTTTTACAAACACAAACTACGAAGCTACTTGGTTTGTCTGCAGAAACACCCAGAGTCTTCGGCAGGCATCGAACCTGCGACCTTCATACTAACAGTCTAGTACACTAGATACTAGCCTACGAAGGCTTATAGAGAAAAAGATTGTTGATAACGAAGAGTAATGTTATGAATGTAAAGCAGATTAGAAAAGCAACGCACTTCAAATAGAACGAAAGGATAAAATACAAGAGACAAATGTGTCTAACATTAACGTGGATACCCGCGTTAGGGCCTAACTCCAACACTGGGTAAATTCAATGCGTCCACTAGCGTCCCGTATGCGGCCGGCACTCAGCATATTTCTGAAAATTTTTGTACATGACTGTCTCAGATCACACACAAACACGTTGTGGGAAGCAAGCCTGGTCAAAACTTTCGGCCTTAAACCAACAAACTTCTTCCTGCGACTTGGGCTGCAAACACAGCCACCACGCCCACCCGCACGACACCTCTTCAATAACCAGTCTAGGAGAAACCTAGAGGCTACTGGATCCCTTGCAACCATTTCAAGCCGCGTGCAGCCTGAGGTATTGGTAGCGCCTCACTCCCGGATGAGCGTATCCTGCTTTTTATATTTATGTTTTATTTTACATGTATACCCGTTGCCCTGTTATTTCAGGAGGTGGGTAGAAACATACAAGTTTTTGGGGTTATCAGCAAAAGACCAAGGTCCAAGGTGGGCACAATGCAGTGCCCACGAGGGAGCTCTGTCTTTTTGCTACCCAACAGTAGCACATACCTACCGGCGGATGTTTCCAGTTTGTGTCACGATGGATCCAGAGAAGAGCTAGCTCCCCTAGTCTCCTAACCAATAATGTCGTTGACGAATGAAATTTGGTACAAAAATTTAGTAGGATATGAACGAAAACTGACAAAATTTACAATTTTTTTCAGATAAGGGCACGAATAGTAAGCGTTAATAATAATAATACGAAGGCATCTACCTTCGTCCCCGAAGATTTCAATTTCTGCAGCAATCAATCTATATTACTATTTTTTGTTCAATTAAGAAATATTTGCATAAAGATTAACCAAGAAATTAAGAGTTTATCTGAGAGTTCCGAAACTTTCGAAAGATAAAGGCATAAGTTGAAACTAATCATCAAATTTTATTCTAAAAATTATTTGTCACGCTACCATCTCTAATAAAATAAATTAAGAAATAACGGTATATAGTAAATAAAAACAAAAGTGGTATATCCTGCATCAAATTAACCAAAAAAATTACACATTAATAAACACTTTTGTATTAAAAATAAATTTTCATAAATTTAAAATGTTACACATGTATTAAACTATCCGATGTAAGTGAAATTTATGAAAATGTTAAATTAGCCTTGTTTAAATTAAAAAAAATTTAAGTTGTGGCAAAGAATTGGCTTAAAATTTTATTGGCTTCGCAGATCCAAAAAAAGATTTAGAAAATTCTAGAAAAAATGGTTGATTTCAAATAATATTTTTACACGCCATTCAAATTTGATAATTTTATAACGTTTGACGAAAAAAAACACTTTAAAGAATATAAAATAATTAGGATTGGATAACTTACCACATTTTTTTAACCTATTAAACTAGAAACATTCTAAATTGAAAATATTTTAGTCCAGTTGTTCAAAAATAAGCTCTTTAAACTTATTTTTCCGAAAATCTCGAAAGCCACTTTCTTGCCAACAATATTTTGCTGAAAATATCTTGAATAAAGAAATATTAAAATTATATTATCGCAGAGTTTTGCAGAAGGTGGGGAGTTAAAATTATTATTATATGTATGTAAATGATCAGTGATGTTAAAGTTTAATATTAAAAAAAAACCTTGTACGAGTATGTCGGCACTACATTTGCCATACAATTTGACATAAAAATTTTCCACAGTAACCGCCTTGTGATGGAATCTATTTTATTTATTTTGGCAGCGTTTTTTATCTTATGCTCTCACTTTTAGACATTCATTCTCTCTCTTATCAATGTTACCATAGTTTCACTAAATTTCATTTTTCTCAAGCAAAAATGTAAACAACAAACTGAGAGAGAGCATTTGCGATTGCTGAGTCGATTTAATTATGGGATTTGTTTATTTGACAGCATTGCTGCTGAAGTTGACTAACTCACTGTCCACACTTGCAATTTAGCTGCAGCAATTCTTGTTTGTTTTAGGAGAGAGAGGCAAGAAGCTAGGGGAGGGGTACAGAGTTTCATGTTCTCTGCAATTCTGTTTTGCTTTGCTATCCTCACTATTCAACTTGATCTTTGGTGTTGTTGTATTTGATGTTTTACATACGTTTTTATACAAGAATTGCAATACTAGATTTTTTCTAATGTGGACACTAAAGCAATTCTGCAGCAGAATTGCATGCAACAAAATTGCCAATGTAGACGGGGAGTAAAGGACTTGTTTTTTTAGCAGTTATTTGTAAAAAAATAATTGAGAATTGAAAATGACTTAAGCAGTGCTAAACATCGCTTACAATCCACAAATTTTATTCTATGCTCGAAGCGTTCAATTTATATTTATTAATATTAAAAGTAACATGTTCTACTGAAAGCTTAAAAAGCTGAATGTATAGGCAACATGTAAAAAGGGCGAACTAAAGGGAAAACCAAGTCATTCGTGCTTAAAATAAGCCAAAGTGGTGTCGAAAGTAAAGTTTTTTAAATGAAGTACGGAACGCATGACTCAAGAAGATATTCGAGATTGACTTGAAGCAACAAAAAAAAAAAAACAGTTAAAAAACGAACAGGGTTTATTTAAGGAGAACTGGACTTGAAACTACATATTTTACATAAAATAAGCGACACCGTGCGCGCATGAATTTCTATTTTCGAAGACCTCATTTAGTAATCTTAATATATAAAATTTTGTATTCTCTCTTTTATTAATCGACTTAAAAAAGGAGGAGGTTATAAATTCAATGGTATGTTTTTAGCGATATTTTCGCCATTTTTGAACCGATTTTGAAAGTTATCCTTATAAAAAGGTATACTTCAGAGGTGACCCCCTTCCAAGCAATATGTAATAGGACGAAAGGAAAGGGGAATGTTACCTCCAATACAAATTAATGCCTAATTATCTTATATTTGGCTAACTATGACAGTGAAAGTGTTCAATGTTGATATGCTCCAGAGGTGATTGATCGTGTTCTGACCAATATTTGAAAGCAGAGGAAGAGTACCTCCCATATTCAATTCAAAAACAATCTCTAGAAAGTGTAAATGAAAAACATTAACAAAAAATTTAACCAACTTCAAAATTAAAATAACTACAACATTATTATGTACATGTGTACATTACCTACCGAGATCTTTGAAGCCGGTGACAAGAAAGTTGACAACTAAAGGCAAAATTGGGTTCATCGTTTCATCCATCTTGGCACCGGCTTCAAACTTGTCAATAATATTTTAATTATTTCAAACTTTATGAAGTCGGTTAAATTTTTTTTGTTAAAAAGTTTTTACTCGTTTGTATTTTAATTTAAAACTTTTTTAATATTGGCTTTGAACCCAAGGCCTCCCAATTTATCGCATGTTCTTAAGCAAAATTTACTCGTAAATACTACTCGTAGCCTGGATCTGCTACGGGGATTGACTAATGGATACATGCCTTTGGTGTTACTTTCATACGGTGTAATTGGTTTTTATTGATTTTTATAACGTAGATATGCCTGGCGTTTCCTCCTCTGAGATTTTTTATATACTCGTATTGTGCGTTTTCTGTATTTTCTTCATTCTTGCGTTATTTTAATAAAATCTGCAATAGGGCAAAAAGGAACGTTTTGTTCCTAAAGTATGTACATATGTATGTTCCAGAAAACACTGGTCAGATATAATATGCACTCCAGATCTTTTCCATGTTTACAGACAATTGTTCACTACTTCGTTTACACAAATAAGAGGTTTGTCTTATTTTCGTTTACATATTTAATTTTGTGTGGAAAGCTTAAAATAAATATGGACGTTAAAGTTTATGAAGCATTTATTTGCGACGATATAAATACATGTTGTATATCGTTTGAGGGGTGTAAATATCGCCGAAGGATGGACCATTTTGAAATATACATTGTTGCAAAATGTTATTACAAGCACATGTTACACTGGACAAACGAAACTGAATTTTTGCAATTTACCGTCGCTGATTCCAAACATGTCCTCAATTGCTTAACAGCAGCTCGTGTTAACGAGTTATTTGCAGCTAATTTCAAAACTATTCATTTATATTAATATAATTTGATATGACATAGTCAATAAGAGTTCGTGCGAATGATTGAAATCATTCTTCTTTTCATTTCCCTATATGTGTGAAAAATACTACATTAGTTTAAGCCTTGGATTCCTCAGACGGTTTGGAAAACAGGCATTGACTTTCAATATTTTTTGGACAAATAAGAAGAGAAAGAGTTTCCGTTACGAAATCGCTGTAATTTAGAGCGAACAAGTAAGTGACGATTGCTATTTTCGTTTGGCGAACATGACTGGCTTTATTCGAAAAAATCGTCCCAAATGGCGTTCAAAAGGATTGTCCTACTAAGGAAATGTAAATTAAATTCAAATAAATCGTAATACCTTCGCATTTATTATTAAAGAATCTCACAAGTTTCCCTTCGTTAGGGCTTATAAGACAATATATTAAATGCCTACAAAAAGGGAGTGTGTGCGGAAAAGATAAAAATGAAATTTCTAATAGGATTATTAAAAAGACAAAAATTGGCAGGCCACTGTCTAATTGTCTAAGGGAAACACAGCGCCTTCGGATCCTTCACACCTTCGCACGACTATCGTTGGGGAATCCAAAATATTTCACTGACTTCAACTTCTGCAAGGAAATATTAATCAATTTCTTTTTCAACTTAAGAACTTAATTCAATACGATTAAATTTGAATTTGTTTTGTTTTACAGTAAAACGGCTCATGTGCCATTTTTTAAATTGGAACTGATACAAAATTTCCGTACACAGATTTGAATTCGTCATTAAAAATCACTGTAATATTGTGTAACATGAGCCAATCATCATAAAAGCTGTTGTGCGGTGTTATTGTTCCATTGCGCGTTAGAAAAGCATTACTTTGCACGGGCGTGGGTAACATATGAAAAGTATTCCTCATTTATAAGGCAACATTTCCTGCCCTTGAGAACATTATTAGATGGTTCTGCACCATTCAACCAAACAACTGCGTACATGTTCGCTCTTCATCAATAAATTAAAGTCAAACATCAGCATCATTTGGAAATGTGTAAATGTTTCTCTCTAGTTTCATTGATTTCTTTGTGTATTCTTAATGAAGGTACCACTTTTTAATGCGATACGTGTGTATCTGAGTAATTTTTATTATACTTTTTGTTTCGTTTTGTTTTTGTTAATGGTGTTCACACGTAAATTAATTGTTCAAATATTTGGATTATTTGTTAGCAGCTTAAATGAATATTAAATGGGAATTGATTTCTGTTTCCTCGTAAACTTTAAGCGTTGTTGTTGTTTTTCAATTCTTATAAACATTTATTAGATTTTTCTTGTTGTTGTTGTGTTAAAAGTTTTACAATATTTAGATGGAATTAATTGATCAGCGAGCAATCAAAAATTTCGTTTTTGTTTTTCTGATATTTTTGTTGTTATTGCTGGTATTGTTGTAAAGTGTATTTTTAATTGTAAATATGTACAGTTGAATTCGAATAAAGGAATAAAATCGCTTAATTGAGAATAAAAATTCTGAACCATAATTCTTGATCAATTTAAAATCATTTAATAATTTCGCTTAAAAGAAATCCGTTTTAGCGAAAACCCGTTTAAGAAAGTGGGTGCACGAGTAAGAGAAACAATCCTTTGCTTTGTGGTATATTTATTAAATGCATGTTGCAAAGCATAATTAAAAAAACTGCAGGTCGTAGGTGCAACATTGCTTTGCAGAGAAATATTTTGCATATAAACTATGTTTAGGTACACCACTGTGCTACTCATGCATAAAATTAATAATTTATTGCACTCATATGTAAATTGCGGGCCACTGTTACATCATGGAGGATTTTTTCAATTGTAGCGCAACCGTTTGCATAGCAAATGACATTGATACAAAATGTTTACAGCTGTTACTCATCAGACTGAGCTCTCAAGCGATTAGGAATATTGGACATTGCCAGAAATTTCACTTATGCATTACAACTTGCGTTTAGGAAGTCGGCCCCATCATACATTTCACCTTCAGCTCAAAAACCCAATTGGAAAAAAGTGCTCAGTCCGTTTAAATGCAAGGGCTTACACTTATCCAAAGTCGGTTTAAAAGAAAATCTTGCTTAAGCGGCATACAATTGTTGAAATTTTCCATTTTCGGCTGCAAATTGAAATCTATATATTTTAAAAATTTTATATGAACAATCGTACGCATGTACAATAAAAATCGAATCAAAATATATTAATGTGTTCGCATAAGAAAATTCGTATACATAAGTAGTGCCATATATATACTCGTACATATGTACATGTAAATACTTGTACTAACTTATAAATATCTATTAACAATTTGAATTTTACTTCACTTTTGCACAAAGATAAATGATTTGTAAAAATATGTAAACCTAATGATATTTCTTCCGATTTTATGAGGTGCTCTTCCTTAGGAGACTTTTCCTAGTCCTAATTTTGTAATTTCATCATAATGGTTTTTTGAAATTATAGACTTTTTCATGATATTTCATGGGTAAATGTGGCATAAATCCAAAAAAATTTATATATAAACAAAACAATAGGGGTTTTTTTTTGGCGGAAAACGTTTCCTTAAAAAAAACACCATTAATTGGAAGTTTGAGATTTAAGCTTTGTGATTGATATTATTTTGTTTGAAATTTCGGAGTTAAAATCCAATACTTTACGAATTTGTACGAACTGTATTTAATCAACAAAAATTTTGTGGAATTAACAACAATAAAACATCTCACGAAAGGTCTCATTTCCTCAGGCAGAGTGTGCAGCTTAAAGGACTAATTATTACTGATACTGTAAGTTCATAATAACTAAGAAATACAGTTCATGACAACTAAGAAATACTGTCTTACTTCATTGAAAAAAGAAAAAAAAACTTATTCATGTGGTAATTCATCATAAATCTTTTGGTGACTTTTCGGCAAAGTTGATTTAGAAAATTGCAAGTCTCCGTACTCTCTTGCAGTTATTTTACTTCTATCCTGGAATTTAGAAAATTCTCTAGCATTTGTTTATAAATTCTTTGAGGTAAATTTCTAAAATTTTCAGAAATTTTAAACTTTGTATAATCTTCACTATTTGTATTGTGTCTAAATATCAATTCAATATGTCACAAAATTTAAATTACTTTGGCATGACCCCTACCACGACTAGGTCCAATGCATTTAAAATATTAAATATTACTATTGTAAAAAAAAACAATTGACCCAAATAAGTGGCATGTGACGATTCATTCTCTTCGGGCACCCTTGCATATGCCAACATATCCCGCAGGAACATCGACTATTTTTTCTTTATAACTCGCTCTTCGGTACAGTGGACACTGCCTTCTTTTCGTGTGGCCTATTCCTTCTCCTTTTCCTATTTTCTATATTTTTTCAAATGTAACGCAATGTTTAATTGCAGAATTAAGTAAAGCATTATTCAGAGTTGCAATTTTGGTAGGTACAACCATCGCTATAAAAATAATTTTTTTCCTTTCCTTAAGAAACTGTACTTTCTGATTTTAAGGTTATAAAAAATTAAATTACGGACCAGTAATTTTGTACTTTAACGTAGGCCGCTGAAAATGTGTGCTTCATTCCTTTCTTTGTTCTTTTCATTTCGTGCTTCTTCTTTTTTTATTACTGAAATTATAGGGTAGTGCATTCAATATCATAAATATTGTGACTATTGCAAATATTACTCTCGGAACTTCCAACAATATCCAAACAATTACAAATGTAATATTATTTTCTTAAAAACAAAACATACCAAATTAATTACCTTTAGTCTTTATTTAAATTGACTAAATAATTATTTTACGCGTTAATTGGGAAAAAATAAAACAACAAGTAATAAACGGCTTAACAGAATTTTCGTTTTTGTTTCATTAAAATCTCAGTTTCGATTAAAATTTAAAATTAAAATTTAATGAATTTCGAAATTTAAAACCCTAGACAGGAACCAGTTGTGACTACGGGACTCTGTTAAGCCGATAACATAGGACTGTAAAACATGACAAATCTAGGAGTACGTATTCCTAGAGGAATTACGGTTACATTGTTTTACCCAGTGGACAAAAAATATACCACACATAATGCCTGTTCCATATATTTTTTTATAACAGGAACAGCTAATGGATGCACAACAAGAAACTTAAACTTTTCGCATACCAAATTTTTTTGAATTTTTCAAAACATTATTAATGATTAAAAGAAAATGAAAAAAATGGCAGATAAAACTTGATATTATTCAAAGATCTCCAGTATTCAAAATATCCAACAGTGTGTTTTTAACTGAAAAATTTTCTGTTTACCTAATTTTTAATTTTTGGAATTTCTCTAGAAGATGAATTCCATGAAAATGGAAAAAAATGGGCGGATAAAAATTTATTTTATTTAAGGATTTTGTGCTCCTCTATGATCCCCAGTTTTCAGAAAATCCAACAGTGCGTTTTTTTACTCAAAAAATTACCTGATTTTTAAAATTTGAAAGTAGGAAAGAAGAACGAAAAAAATTATATATATATATATATATATATATATATATATATATATATATATATATATATATATATATATATATATATTACTTTGTCAAAAAATTTTCTATGCTTCAAGGAAGTAATTCGCGTGGCCTGTTTTCATCTCTGCATGAAATAATTCATAAAATGTTTTTAAATAATATATTTCGATTATTGCTGGAAGTCCAAAGGTTTTTTAAGCTTGTCTTTAAGAACGAATGGAATCTTTTTTTAAGTGTTCAGTAATTTTTAAAAAATTATAAAGACAAGAAGTAAAAACAAAATTTTGTTGTTTTTTTATAAATTATATTTTTTTGCTAAACTTAAATTTAAACTTTTTTTTGCAAATTTGCGATTACGTATGTATGTATATAATGTATATCACCTGGTTGACCCAGCTTTACGTGCACTGTTGTATTTGAATTTGTCTTCAGAAACTCCATTTATTTGATACCCATATCATTGGGGTACACAAAAAAAATTATCCGCCCATTTGGGACGTCTATCATTTGAAAATGATTCCCTTTGAGCTCCCTTATAAGAAAATCATCTTGTTTCATGCCCATATCATGGAGTTACAAAAAACTTGTTAAGCATACATACATGGGTAAAATGTCAGTTTGGATCAGCTGAGACAACAACAAATAACAAATTTTTTAAATAATTATTTTGGAGAATATCTGGAATAATGAATTTAATAAAATAAAAAACTTAAAAAAAGCTAAAGTTTTTATTTTATTACTATTAAGTAATGCATTGAAAAAATCGTCAGTGAAATTTAAGCTTCACTGACGATTTGGTTTTAGCAAGCAATGAAATGTCGGCATATGAAGAGCTAAAGCCACAACAAACATTTTTTCAATGCATTTTGCAAAAAAACTAATTGTTTCTAACGTTTAGTTGGGATATTCTCCCGAATAATAAATTTCAATATTAACTATTAAGTAATTTTAAAATTCACACAAAAGAAACGAGAATTCAACGAATCCTGATGAGTCAAAAACTCACCGACAATTTAAAAACCCCCTTTAACAAAACATTATAAAAAGTGAATATTGACCGAAAGTAAAAAAAAAACTTGTGATAAAAAAATTAAAATTATGAAAGTAATTCGGAAAGAAATTATACTTTTTTAATCACGATTGTGTTAATGTCCTTCATTCCCGGGTAATTAGATTAGCGAATTCGATAGGATAAGTTAGGGGAGATATTAGTAGATAGACAGTAGGTAGATAAATAGAGAGATAGGAAGAGAGTGTGCGGGTTGACCTGAGGAGAGAGTAAGGGTGAAAAGAATTCGCTGCTTCTGGCGAATAAAATGTTTACCGACCATAGTCACGAGGTCCCTAATTAAAATTCTTCAAAAGTTCAGAAGTTGGGTTCTGCCCTTATCTGAGTGAGAGGTGAAGACCAAAGGAGTTGTCGATCTGAGAATCCCATGCAGAGCATCCATGTCCCTGTACTCACATCGGCCTGGTACTTAAACGTTACGCCCGGCCAGTTTGGTGCTTCTATGGTTGATTGATATGGATTTGGTCACAGAAACTTGGAAATTTCAATTTTTAACAAAGTAGAAAAAATGCAAAATCTTTCTTTTATTTTTGAGCACAATCATATTAATTTTCTTATAAAATAAATCGAAATTTTCATTTGTTACTATTTTCGCATTAAAGATGATGCTTGCCAAGCTTCAATCCACCAAACATATTACATGTTTTAGCCAGATTTAAATAAAATTTTATTTAATTATATCCCCAATGCTATCGATCACAATTTCTTTTTTACAATATTTGTCAATATATTTAATTTATGTACGAGTATTTATGTCCATAAAAATATACAGACACAATCTTTTTCTAATGCGGAAAATTTTGAGGTTTACTTATTTGGATTTTGTGGGAATTTTCAAATTGTAATTTATTATAGGGGCTGGTGGATTAACTCTAAATTAAAAATATGCCCCGCGTATTGTACAAACACACATTTCTAATACTAACAATGATATTTAGTGATTATTGTGAGTTAATTAAAATATGTATTTAATTTTTATATAAAATCACCACAGAAATAAACACTTTTGCTTTTGCCAAAAATTCCTCTAATATCAACAGAAAAATTATACTGGCACTTAAAAACTCATAAATTTTAATGGCTGATATTTTTCTTTAATTTCATACATACTCGTACATAAAAATACTTATATGTATATAAGGAAATAGAGAAATAAAATGCAGAAATCTAGTCAGTCGATTTTGTTATAATTTATTATTTCAACCCAGTCATCATACACATAAAGAAAGATGTTAAGTATCGGACGAGATGTGATCATAAGGAATTCATCATATAAATGTATGTAAATATGCATTCGATTAGAGAAAATGCAAGGTATGAATGTCAAATGTTTTTTAGTTTGCAAAACTTTGCTTAGAATTGCAGTTTCTGCTCATTTCATCGTTAAATTAATTTTTTTTTAATATTATATGTGTACAGCACAAGATTTCGCATAAAGAGATTTTTACAACTTTAAACTGCATTTACACTAAGCATTTTTGAATGAAACCTTACATAAGTATGTATTTGCCAATGTAAGGTAGAGTCAAATAGTTGAGATAAAAAATGTTCTAAGAAATTGGATGAAATTTAATGTGTCAGCTTTAATATTCCCTTTGCTTGAACAATATCCCTCCTATTAGTTGCATACAACAAATTTCATGAAAAAATTCATACTGGAAATTCAATATTATTTAAAAAATGTTAATTTGGCCCATTCAATAATTTCTTGACCAGGAAGAAATGCCATTTAAATTATAAAAAGATTGTATTTAGGAGTCAAGTCAATGCGAAAACACAACAACAACAATGGGAGAACACAACCATTTTTTCCATTTAACAAAAAATATCAACACGTGCTGGGCGTCAGTGTGAGCGGTTCCCACATTAAATCTCTAATATCTCACATGAGAATTGAAACAAAAAAAATTATAAACATTTTTACTTTAAAAGATGTGAATGATGTAGTGTACGTACATACAGTAGGCCTCAAAACTAATCGCACAGACACATATTGTAAGATTGTCTTTTATATATACATATTTTTTAAATAATAAGCAAGCAAATACTAAACGAAAGCTTAAAATCGAAAGAAAACAAAGTATAATGGTTCAATTGAATTCAGAAAAATTTAGATCAATTCCATTAAAGAAGAAAAATACAGGAAATATAAGTATAAGTGAAATGTGCATCGCAAGACGAAGTAAACACCCGCGAAAAGAGAACATTTACTTTTAAAATCGACGAACACATCGAAAATATTAACTCTTTGATACATAATTTGATAGCCTTTGCCCTCTTTACATATTTATTCATGGAATCTACTAAACTTTTTATCAGATGATTCTATTTCACTTAGAATTTCCTTCGGTTTCCCCGTTTTCCAAAATTGTTTATAAAAAATTCTCATCAGGGTTTAGAACAGGACTTTAAGGGGATATTTCTAGCATGCATGATGTGTTAAAGTTTAACCACATTTTTACATTGTGGTCCATATAATTTGGATCGTTGCCTTCTAAGAAACAATAATTCTCATCTAGAGCCATATGGATCGCAAAGGCATGTAAATTATTTCTCAGTATGTCTGAATAGACATATTGATGCATAGTATTTTCAATAAGTTTAAAAGGCAATCAGAACAAAAACAAAAATTTCTTCGCTCCATTTTTTTCGAATTTGATTTACAAATAGTTGACACTGGTAGCACAAGGCATTAGATACTGATAAGCTAAGTATCACGGAACATAATCGGGGTAAAATTTTGTGTTTTAATATTTTTTCGAGATCATCAGCAACTTTGGTGTCCCTTTTTAGTCAGTGAATTTTTATGTGGCGAATTTCATCCTTAATTTTCTCTTAATTTGATTTGTGTTTGATTACGTTTTGTTTGCTCTTTAAATTGAAATTAATTAAAATTTCTGTGCATCTCAGTTTCCCCCCGGGGGGGCACGGTCAATACATCTTGTCTTGGTGGCTTGGTGTTGTGCTTCCTGGGGTATAGGGTTATCAGGTTTCCGGACCTAGGCCTTTTTGCTGATAACCCCTAAAAACTTGTATGTTGCTACCCAATCCCTGAATCAACAGGGCAACGGGCGCGCATGCAAGTAAATTAAAGGTGAAAGTGGGTTCGCTCGCTCGTCCGGTAAGTGGGTAATCTGGTTTTCCAGACCTTGACCTTTGGCCAATTACCCATTGAACTTATATGTTACTACCCAATCCCTGGACATAACAGGGCAACGGGCGTGCATATATTTAATTTAAGGAAGTAGCTCTGCCTATGCTTGTCTGGGTAGAGGTGCTACCGATACCTCAGGTTTGCACGGGACCTAAAATCGGAGGTGTTTTTAACACGCGGCTGACCAGAGTCCTATCTGGTGCCACGGGAACCAGTAGCCCCTAGGACGTGTCCTAGACTGGTTATTGGTGAGGCCCCTTCGGGGATCACGTGGTGGCTGTGATTAAAACCCAAAGATACGCGGGAAGAGTTATGGGTCAGATGATTGTTGATGCTCTCTTCAGGCCGTATATCTCTAGGTGTTGTTGCTATTCGACGCTATTCTGATGTTTTGCGGTGGGCGAAGCCTCAGGTAAGATGGGGGCACTATTTTGCTGCCGGGCCATTGGGGTAGTAGGAGGTTAGATAGCTCCAACACTTCAGCAAAGTGTCTGTACATGGTTCTGCAGCCTGTACAGAATTTGCTACCAAGTTGTCCCTCGTAGGCGCACATGTCGTTCCTCACCCGGCATGTGCCCCTTGTGGGGGGGGGGGGGGTGACGGGACGGTGGTGAACGGCTTTATTCACCTAGTGCGAAGAGCACCGTCAGGTAAGGCCTTCGGGCAGGTACTGACGTAAAATCTTTGACATATTTTGTGCATCTCAGTTGTGAGATGTGGAAATGTCATTATGATGGATTTACGAATAACAATCGAAGAATCTGAAACTTATTTTTCAAACTTCGACACTATTTACGCAATACAATTGGCTTTGGTGTCTCTACAATTTTTAGTTGTCCGGTTATTACAAATTAAAAATAATTGTGTTTTTAGTTTTGCGTTGTGGTTAAGGGATTGTTAGCCAATTTGCTTAGGAATGCATAAAGTAAGTTATAATATTTTTTAATGAAACCATATTAAACGCTCTAAACGATTTTACGAGAAAAAAATACAAATACGCGAAAACTTGAAAAGATATTGCCTTGTCCTTAGTTTTGCGGCCTACTGTATCTACCATAAGCGTTCATACATAAGTGACTGTGGATTTTCAATGGGGGTTTTTGTTATTTTATTATATATTTTTTTAGTTAATTGTGTTTTGACTTTTGGATTTACGCTTCTTGCTTGTTTTTTGTTGTTGTTGCAAGCATCGTCATAGGCATATGTAAATTATTTCTGCAGGAGGAAAAATTATACAAATACATATGTATGTATGTATGGCAAATCAATTAAATTACTATATAATTAAAAATAAAATTCAAAGATATTACAAATACCGTGAAGTTGGGTTGGGTGCACGTTGCACCAGTTATAACGAATTATCACAACACTTTTGTACATATACAAACATCTATACATATTTCATACCAACTATTACGGTTATAAGGAATTTTCGCTTATAACGAATTTTTTTGAGTGCCAAATACGTGTATTAAAATCGTTGTAAATTTTTACCCTTATGACGATGAAAACAAAATTGAAGAATTTTTTGACAAATTTTCCAAGTCGTAAAGTAATTATTTACTAATATTTTTGTTCACGCTAATATAAGTATGTTTATTGTATCTTCAAAAACTGAACTAACAATAAGTATTCAAATCTTAAATATATATATAATTATTAGGCCCAACCAGTGTCGGACATAAACTTGGTGATAGTAATTAAAAATACATAAATGTCGTGTTAAGCACAAAAATATTTTCAAAGAATTTCATCTGGAGAGTTGCGTATTAATGCCGTAGTGTCCCTCTTTTTTAAGCGGATGTGTCCAGGAAAGTTCAAGATGTTACGAGCAAGGGGATTAGGATGGAACTCGAGTTTTGTTAAATATTTTCCAGCATAGTTTGCAATTTCAGCGGTCACAAGTGGCATATGTAAATCACGATGTAAAATAGAATTTTTCGTGTACCATGGAGCCGATGTTATTAACCTTAAAATTTTGTTTTGCATTCGTTGGATTCGCTCTACATTGGAAGCTGAAGCAGTGCCCCAGAGTTGAATTCCGCAACACCATATGGGTTTCAAAAGCGACTTGTATATTAAAAGTTTACAATCTAGGCTGAGGGTGGAATTTCTACCAATCAGCCAATGTATATGGGTTAATTTAAGCTTCATTTGTGTTAGCTTAGAGTCAATGTGGTGTTTCCATGTAAGCCGTCGGTCAAGGTGTATACCAAGGTATTTCACCTGTGAATGTTGAGGAACAACTTGATTGTTGATTCGAATGGGGGAACAAGTGTCTCTTCGTAGGGTAAATGTAACATGAACACACTTTTGTTCATTTACTTTTATTCTCCATAAGTTCAACCACAGCTCCAGCAGGTTAATATGTTCCTGAAGATAACGGGATGCCTCGTGAGGGTTTTCATGCATACTAAGGCTGGCTGTGTCATCGGCAAATGTAGAAGTGAAGATATTACTGCTCAGAGGCATATCACAGGTATAAATCAAGTATAAAACTGGCCCCAGTATACTCCCCTGTGGCACACCAGATGAGATAGTTTCGGGCACACTCATGAAGTCTCCTTCCACGACAGTGAACTTCCGGGCAAGAATGTAACTTTCCAATAGATTCACAATGTTCATTGGTAGATATGTCCTCAATTTCAAAATCAGGCCCTCATGCCATACTTTATCAAATGCCTGAGAAACATCAATAAAGAGGGAAGAACAATACTTCTTTTCTTCAAATGTTCTTCTTATGAAATGAACCAATCTATGAGTTTGTTCAATGGTGCTATGCTGACTTCTAAACCCAAATTGATGGTCCGGTATGCACCCATTATCAGCTAGAATTGGGGACAATTTTGTCATGAGCAGTTTTTCGAAGAGTTTTGAAATTATTGACAGTAAACGTATTGGCCTACATGACTCAGCCTTGGTAAAATCGTTGCTCGCCTTTGGAATCATTTTGACCATGCAAGTTTCCAGCTGTGTGGATAATACTCCAGTCGTAAAATGCCATTGAAAATAAATAACAGGATTCTAACAACAACACGAGGCAACTTCATCAGCATCTTGTTACTAACTCCATCAATACCCGGAGATTTCTTCGGGTTAGTTTCAGCAATTAATTTTTGCACATCACGCATCTTAAACTTTAAGGGTCGAGGGGGTAGAGCAACTGCACTCGGCAAATCAAAAGCACCAGTACATGTGTTTGGGGTAAATACATGTTTTAAATGTTCAGCAAATATGTTACCTTTTTCAGTATTGGTTCTTGCCCAACCTCCGGTCGAAGTGCGAAGTACTAATATCAAAAAAATAAAAAGTGATAAAAATTTTGTCTTATAAACATATCGAAGAATTAATTAACACTATTTATTTTCGACCTTTTTTTAATATATGTATGTATATGATTTTTATATAAATGAGCTTTAGGTCTTTTTTATAAAAATTATTTTTATTATTACTCAATATTTCGACACCTCTTTGGGCGTCTTCTTCAGGAAAATTTTTTTATTAATATGACAATTTTTTGAAAACTTATTTTACATACATACAATGGGCTCACAAGCATCTCCTATTGTAGCTGATATTGTAATGGAAGAACTTGCAGACAAATGCATTGAAAAGTTACGAGTTAAACCAAAGATATTAATAAAATAAGTACTATATCAGAAAGTGAAATAGAAATTATGTTATCAACATTTAATTCATTTCATCCTGATATAAAATTTACAATTGAGAAAGAATGTAACTCCGTACTTCCATATTTAGATTCATTAGTAATAAATAGAGGAAACACTATATTAATAGATTGGTACCAAAAGCCAACATCATCTGGCAGAATTATTAACTATTTTTCTAAACATCCAAGAAAAATTATTATAAATACGGCAAAAAATCTTATAGAGAGAATTTTATTTATAAGTGATATTGATTTTCATAAGAAGAATAAAGAAAAAATTAGGAATATATTACTTAATAATAGCTTTCCAATTCACCTTTTCTATCAATTAATAATACAATATAAAAATAATAGGACAAGATCAGATATTATTCGGGAACAAAAAATTTATAAATCGTTAACTTATGTACCAATGATGTCCGAGAGATTAGAAAAATCAGATATTTTTGATAACAGAAATTATAAAATTGCTCATAAAGTATATAATACAGTAGGTAAATTATTCACAAAGACTAAAGAGAAAGTAGAAAAATTAGACATATCTAATGTCGTTTATAAGATACCATTTGATGGTAAGAATAATGAGAGATGTGATAAAGTATATATAGGTACAACAAAGAATAAATTGAAGACTAGGTTGGCAGGACACAAGTCAGACCAGAAGTATAGGAATGTTTCAACTTCACAAAAGACAGCATTAACGAAACATTGTTGTAACTCTAGTCATAATCCAGACTTTAGAAAAGTATCAGTCTTAGCTATAGAGAAGAATTTTAAACGACGTTATATGTTAGAGATGCTTAACATTATTAATATTCCAAGTAATAAGGTAGTAAATTGTAAAACTGATACAGATAATGTTGCTCAATGTTATAGGCATTTAATTCGTAAATTAAACTGACTCATAGGAATGTAAAATATTTTTTGTTGTTATAATATAATTAGTATAAAGGATTTTTCATTTCTCCAAAGATAAAAAACAATTTTTGTTTAGTTTTTTGTTTTTTGTTTCTTTAAAAAAATTTTTTACTTTATTAATTTTTGATTGGTTTATAAAAATTTTTTCAGTTTGTTCATGTATGTATGTATGCAAAATAAGTTTTCAAAAAATAGTCATGTTAATAAAAAAATTTTCCTGAAGAAGACCCCCAAAGAGGCGACGAAATATTGAATAATAATAAAAATAATTTTTATAAAAAAGACCTAAAGCTCATTTATATAAAAATCATATACACATATCGAAGAATATGAAAACAATTTTATACATATATTTCAATTGGAAGAAATATAGAAATTTATTTTGGCTATAACGAATCCCACTGTATATAATTGAAGTCAAACACATATTGCTGTCATTTTTACAAATGATATTTTTCATCTATGTATGTATATCGAAATATTTTCTCTTTAGCATTTGCTTCACCTAATACAACATAAGATATTTCATTTATATATGCAACACTGATAGTTGACAATACGAGAATAAAAAGAATGTATGTATTTACCAAAATTATTTTGATTCCTCCCAGGAAATTATTGAAAAAGTTATTTATTGTTGGCTAAACTATTTAAGATTGTAAACAGTTTTTTGGGCCTACTGTGGAATTTTTGGAATTCTCAACGAAAAATATCAGCATTAAATTTTAGAGTTCTTATATAAATATACTAGGCTGAACGCTTCATAAACACAATGGTTGAAGTCCGCTGATAATTTGACATTAGCTCGAATTAAATGCAATCAGCTGCGGACTTTGCGTTTTGTAGTAACCCAAGAAATATTGTTTATATTTAATGTACTAGTCTGCCATCACAAATTCAGAAGATTGGGAAAAGGCTAATAACAATTTATGTACGTACACACTTACTTATATATACATTTTTATGACTATCATCTAATTTTTCTTTAAGAGCTGCCATCTGGCATTCACCTAAATCTTAGGACAATGAAATGATCCCCCAGCAATGGGGATCCGCCTCGGCATCCAACGTTGAAAAGTTGCAAAGAAGACAATGAAAGATCTTAAGAATGATGACATGCGCCCCTTGGTTCATCCGAAATAATAACATCTACAAGGACCTTAATATTCCCACTGTACGAGAAGAGATTAGAAAGTCTTGTGCGAACTACTAGACGAAAATTACTATTCATCCGAACCTATTAGCGAGGGACTTACTTTTATTTGAAGGTCATAGACATCTCAAGAGGGTTAAGATTTTAATACTTACTGTAAATGCCATTCTGAAAAGTTATTAAAGCATGCAAGAGATGCGGGTCTGGTAAAAAATCCGAGTTTGTTGCAATATCCCATTCAATTTATTGGATTAAAACATCAAATTTCTTGCCATAATTCAAGATAATTCCTATAATTTTGCGAAACAAAACATAAACAAATTACATGCACGTTCGGATGTAGTATCCACATACAAATGAAAAGGGGAACGACGGCGCCTGGAAAAACGTGCGTCGATTAAAAGAAGTCAAATGTGTTTGCTTGTTTCTTATCACAAGGAATGTGTTCATGTGTGCGAGTTTTTGAAGATGTAAAATTTTTTTAAAGCCATTGAATACAATTGTTAAGAAATGAATAACCTGCATTGATTTTACTTTGGCAAAGTCAGATTCACTATCAGGGACTTCTACATAAAACCTTCACTATCTTTTGATACGATTTCAGCTTCTGTTGCACAATCTATTTGTTTTGTGCTCAAAATACAAACATTCACTTCTTCGGACATACCGGAGAGTAAATATGGAATGTTGCGATAACACAATAACACAACCGGTGGTGACAACTTAAAAATTCATAAATTTTTCTTCTTTTAAAAAAGTTTTATTGAATGAAACAATAATAAATAAAAGAAATTAAAACTACTCGCAATGATTGTCATAAACTTTTTTAACGAACCCCTTGATCCTCTGTAGCGTAAATTTTAACGACCGTCGGTACCATAGTTACGGGCACTTCTAAAGCTCGGTGGAAATTTAGCCAAGTCCAAAGTTTCGGTACACATTTGATTTAAAGTTGTATTATAATTATCCTTGCGCAATGATGGCATAGGACTCATGCGCACATATTATAAGAATAATATTTATTGAGGAAAACAGAATTTATTTCCAAACAAATTAATACAAATTGTTGCATTTAAAGTTACTAACGTTCTTGCAGGATCTAAATTAATTGGAAAAATATATTTGATTCACATATTTTTGTGTTTGACTTAAAAGAGATTATTTTTTCTGTATAACCGAGTTACAAAGTTTTTTGAGTGTAGCGCTAATGGATTCTACCATGTAAAAAATTTAATGTTGCAATAAGAGAGGAGTTGCGGTGATCGAGAGTTGCACAAGAGAAGGGCGTACTATGTATTACGTCCAACTTATCCACGTACTTTCTTTATATATTTTGAATTTTAAAGTTTTTGTGAATAACTTTGTATATTTTTTCCAGAATTTTCCTCGTGATCTAATGGCTTTCATTTACATTCAAAATAATTTTATATCGTTTTTATTAATTTTTAGATTTTTAGCGTAAACATTTTTGTTCGAGTAGTTTTATTTTTGCAGGATTTTATGAGGTAAATTTGGAGTTATTTTTGACCTTAAATCAGATAACATCAGAAAAATATATACTTGTATTAAAAAAATTTATTGTTTGAAAAAAGTTATTCAAAACTAAACAAATAGCCATTATTTTTCAAACAAAAAATAAAACTTGAAAAATAACTAATATTTATTAATATTAAAATAAAACTCTATTTTAATTGTTATATTTGTAGCTTTTTAAGCTTTTATAGTTACAATATCTGTTACAATTGTTCCTGACAACGTCAACCAAAGATTCGCGAAATATTGAAAGTAAAATTAATATTTGTTTAAAAAAGACTTAAACCTTAAACAAAATTTACAAAAAAATACACTTTTGCAAACACAAAATAAAACTCGTAAATAATTTTTCATAATAATAATAATACAAATAAAAATCAATGCAGCCAAAGATGGTCCGCTTAACAAGAATTACCATAATATATGAGAGTATTTCTTAATATTGTTGCATTTTTCCCTCATTATGACTTTTTTAAACAATATTATCATTATTCCTGTCCCTGAAAAATACTACATTGTCAGGGCAATTAGAGGTAAGAGGTGCACTTATATTTCGTATCATAAATTTCAAATAATTTAACATAAGAAACTATTAAAATAATTATATATAATGCGACCTTCTTGAAAATTAAATTTTTAAAGTCAATAAAGTCCTGGCCAGCAATTAGCAAAAATTCATAATATATGTATTTTAAGATTAAATCCACACCAAATTTTTGATTATTTGGAAATATAACCGTTATTCATTTGTTATTGGACAAAATAGTAAAATTTGGGCGCCAGAGTAATTTATGACAGCCAAAATAGAATTGCCTGCAACACAACTTAGCGACGCCGAATCAGCGTCGTAATGTCATCAAGAGATGGCAATATAGTAAAAGACCTAAAGCAGTTATTTAGATCTTTATTTTTGAATAAAAAATTAAACCAATCGGGCCTGTCACAGAAATCAATTTCGATCGAAAGTGGAATTGATTCCATATTTTGCTTCTCCAGAAAACAAAAAACTAATTTTTTTCGGAATGAAACCACTTTTAATTTCATTATCGAATTTGCATTTTTTGTATCTGATAGTAAAAAAACAAATTTAAAACTTCCTTGATTGACTAAATAAAATAATAAAATACGGAATCAATTCCACTTTCTATCGAAATTGATTTCTGTGACAGGCCTGAATATCTTGTTTGTAAATGTATTGTAGTCACTTATAGTTGCCATATGCAATAAATTGAAGAAATACGAAGGTCCTGATGAAAGCCTGCAATACAGCTGTTTTTTTCCTGAAGTTAATCTTCACAGAGATCATCCAATAAATACTGTTTAATGCATGGTTTCTCAAAGTATGTGCCGCGGCACACTGGTGTGCCGCGACCTGATCGTTTGAGTGCCGCGGAAAATAAGCTTTGTGTAATTTTTTTTCACATCCTTATTCCAAAAAAAAAAAAAAAACATTAAACATAAAGCACTTTTACTTCACACGGAAGTTCGTTGGTTGTCAAGAGGCAAGGTTTTGACAAGGCTTGTAGAACTATGTTCAGAGATAACAACCTTTTTGGAAGAAAAAACAGAGTAAGCGGCATGTTTACTCGATGACCAATTCATCATGAAGCTTACATATTTGTCTGATATATTTTTGAAACTAAACGAATTGAATTTATATCTTCAAGGATCAGGTGTAGATATATTTTCAGTTCATGATAAAATTCGCGGATTTATAAAAAAAATTGATCTCTGGAAAAAAAATTCAAAAGCACAATTATGATTGTTTTGAGACATTATTAACATTTCTAATTGAGAAAAATATGAATCATGAAGATAATGTCGCCGTTGATATTACTGCACATTTGAATTCATTACGAGAAAATTTTGAAACTTACTTTTTGGAGGAAATGGAAAATTATAGCCAGAAAATTTGGATTGTAGACCCGTTTCAGAGCAATATTACAAGTAATTTATCAACAAAAGCACAAGAAGAACTTATTGATTTATCAGAAGATTTTTCACTAAGACGAAATTTTAACCGGAGTAAAATAATAGAATTTTGGTTGTCCGTGGAAGACAAATATCCAACCATTTCTACTGATGCCTTAAAAACACTACTACCTTTTTCATCGTCCTATCTTTGCGAAAAAGGATTTTCGGAAATGGTAGGAATTAAAACTAAATATCGGAATCAATTGCAATTGTCCAATTCTCTACGTTTGAAATTATTTAACGAGGATGTTGATATCGACGCCATTATTAACAAAAATCGAAAACAAACTCATTCCTCACACACTCCCAAATATTAAGATTATTCTATTAAAATTAAGTTTGCATTATATAAATTACATAAGTAGGAGTAAGGTTTACTAAAAAAATATCTAATAAATAGTATATATTATATACTATATAATAAATAACACTTAAAAATAAAATTTATTTATTATTTCCGATGTGCCGCGGAAAATTGGTAATTTCCTGAATGTGCCGCAATGTGAGCAACTTTGAGAACCGTTGGTTTAATGCGTATTGCGGAGCCACAACAAGCTCTTCCTTGGGGGTGCTTTGTCTCATATGAAGAATATCCATTGATTTTAAAGAAGCTTCTAGACGTTAGATGAGTCTTTTGAGTCATTTAAAGCTTCTCCGCTACCTAAGTTAAAGCTATGAGTTTCACTTTCTGGCGGAACTTTTTGCGCAGTGGTCTTGTTAGACTTTAACACATTAACATACGAGAATTGGTTGGTAGAAAATTTTTCTGTCATTGATGGATTAGATTTTAAAACTTCGCATAAGAACACTTGTGCCAACTTTGCATAATTTGTGTTCAATATATTAACAGGCTGAATTGATGATGAGGTAGATGTTTTGATCAAATTACCCTTGACAGGGCAACTTCTGTAGTTGGCGGTGTGGTTGCCTCCACAGTTGCTGAATTTTTGTTATTTTTGGGCTTATTGAACTTTGCAGTATCGTGAGGCTTCCCATACACAACGCAAACAGTAGGTAACTTGCAGTGGGGCTCAGAATGTCTGTATTCCTTGCAGTTGGCGCATTGGAAGGGCCCATTCCTCTTATGTAGCTCGTCTACGGTAACTCTTCTGTGCAGCAGGTATTTCAAGTTATAAATTGGGTGCGATTAGTTTTTTTAGCTTTATATCGTTCGGTTCGAGTTCTACTCGAAATAGTGGCTTTGGGACTTTCTCCCTGTTCTTAATGTTAGTAACATTTTTCACTTTATAGCCACAATCCTGTAGGCCGCTCTTTTCCTTCTTGGGACCACGCAAGATTCAATACATTTTATTACGATATGGAGACCTCAAGCGCTTTTTAATGATTGGTATAAAAATTTTCCTTACGCCGTTCAAATTCGGAAGTGGCTTTGCGATCGTTAACTTGCATTTTGATCTGATACAAGTTGCCACGTTTTAACCGTATCAGAAGGAAGGGGGTTGCTTCTACGAATTTTGACCAAATTTTTCGAGTTTTGCTCTCTCAAACAAATTGGAGGCGGCTTACACTATTTCTGATTCGTAATAGGTGCTTCGCTTTCCCTTTCGAGTACAGCAAATCTGTTCTGCATAGCACGCTTGCTTGTCATCGTCCTTAGCAATCTTTGCGGAAGACTTTGGTCTTTGAAGACCCCATTTAAGTACCGTTATGTGTCTGTCCATACCTTCTTGTTTCCTTAATACCTCTTTCTTCTGTATGTTGGAATTTTCTCCCTCACTACTTCGCAGATATGTTGGAAAATATGGCCGAACTTACTAAAGCAGTCAGCTGAGCAGCCTTAGAACATGACCAAGTGCGAAATACTTCTCTTCTGGCAAATAACCAACTGTGGTCAATTTTATTATTTTTATTTGTTTCGCTGTCCTGCAGTCACTGTGATAAATGCGTTGTTGCCATTTGCAGTTGTTTCATATTGATTTGTTTCATTATTCTTTAGAGTATTTTATTGTTTTTAGTTTATTTGGCGCTCCTGTATCAACTTAAATATAACAACACACGCAAAGACAAAAAATAAATGTTTTTAATTTTATGGTACATGTGTACTCGTATGTATGTAACTTCTGTTGATATTAGGATTTTTTTTAATTTATTATTTACAAATATATTGCGAGCTTGCAAGTCTGCTCACAGTATTACAGTGAAATGAAGGACGGAAGATGACGAACGTTCTGGACGCCCAGTTGAGGTCTCTGTAGACAAAATAATTTAAAACATTCACGATATGGTATTGGTCGATAGAAGATTGAAAACGCGAGAGTTTGTGGAAGTACATGGCTCAATGGTTTAAATTTTGAATTAGTGAGCTTTTCGGAATATGGGAGCCGATTTTGCTGACAATCGATCGCAGACGCAATCGTATGACAAATTGGCAGGCGTGTTTGACGTTATTGAACCGCAATTTGGACGGGTTTTTGCGACGATTCGTATTCGTGAACGAAACGTGGATCCAACACAACACACCAGAACCAAACAGCAGTCAGTTTACGTACGTAAACATTTACGTACCTGAAAATTGTTCTTTAGGAAGAACAGATTTTTTCATTGCCATAAATTTTAAAGTGACACTTTATTTATATATATGTAAGTATAAAGCTTTCTAAAGCTATCATACTTATATGTTTTGTAAATTACAATTAGAAAAATATGATTGAGCTCTGTTTGGATTCTCATAAAGTATTTGTAGTATTTGGTGTACGAGCTTTTGAATGCTTTTCAATCATGATTTGGCTAAAAGGTTACTGATGATTTGGTTAGCGCCAATGAATTGCAGGCATATACTCAGCTAAGCCAACAGCAAACAATAAAATATTAAATAATTTTATTTTAAATGTACTCCTTTACATACATACATACATTAGAGGACGGATCTTTGTATTAATACGAAAATTATTTTTTGGTTTTATTTTTGAATTTAGTTCAGCTCAGTGTTGAGACTTAAATGTGTGCAAAATTTTTTTTTTTTTTTTTTATTAATTTTATTTTTGCAATCTATTTACAGAGAAATAATAAGCAAAATTTATAGCTACTTAAACAATCTAACAGAGTGTTAGGTTCCTACGAATCTAACTGTTATATATTTACAATGTATTAAAATTAAAATAAAATAGAAGTAAAATTGTTTTTTTTTTTAATATTAAATATTTTCCATATTGAAAGTTATATTAGAAATGGGAGATCTAGTATGTGTAATCTTTTTAAGCGTCTCACTTCATTACTATCATCTAACAATGATATTGCAAGTAAATTTTGGTGGTTACTCAGTCTTTGCTGATAGTTAGTACTATAATTTTTTATTTCATCTCTAATAAACTGTATATCAAGATCACGGTGAATTGTATTGTTTCTAACAAACCAAGGTGCGTTCGTTAGAAGTCTGAGTATTTTAGACTGATATTTTTGAATTATGTCAACATTTGAGTAAGATGCAGTTCCCCATAACTGTATTCCATAGGTCCATACTGGCTTAAGTACCGTTTTATAAAGCAAAAGTTTGTTGTTAAGGCTTAATTCGGACCTAGGACCAAGAAGCCAATACATCTTTTTTGTTTTAGTTTCAAGTTGTTTTCTTTTCAGTTTTATGTGGTCTTTCCAAGTCAAACGTCTATCTATTGTAAGTCCTAAATACTTTACATGCTCGGACTTAGGTATAACAATGCCATCAAAGTAAACAGGAGGACAGTCCCCATCCTTCAGTGTGAATGTGACGTATTTAGACTTTTCTGTATTTACTTGTATATTCCAATTTTTTAACCAATTGCTTGTTATATCAAGCTGATTTTGTATAAAATTTGCTGCTAAAGCAGCGGATTCACTGGTAGCTAATATCGCAGTATCATCGGCATACGTTGCAATTAAAACGTTTTCGTTTGTCGGCATATCTGCGGTAAATAAAGTATACAGCGTAGGGCCTAATACGCTTCCCTGAGGTACGCCTGCTTTAATGTTGCCAATTTCTGAATTTTCCCCATTGATGCTAACAAAAAAGCTACGATCATGTAGGTATGATTTAAGCAAAAGATAATATGGTGCTTGTAAAATTTGTTTTAATTTGAACAATAGTCCGTTGTGCCAAACCCTATCAAAGGCTTGTTTAACATCAAGAAAAACTGAAGCGCAGTACTCTTTGTTTTCCAAAGAATCTCTAATTTTCTTGACAATTCTATGACACTGCTCAGGAGTTCCATGATTGTGCCGAAATCCAAATTGGTGTTCGGGTATTATTTGAAGAGACTCTAGTACCGGCAGGAATCTTTTTTGAAAAAGCTTTTCAAATAACTTAGACAAAGTAGGTAGCAAACTGATAGGTCGATATGATTCAATACAATGTTCTGGCTTTTGAGGTTTGTTAACCATTATAATTTTGGCATGTTTCCACTGGGTGGGAAAATATGACTGCCTTAAAACAGCGTTGAACAAAATCGTAAGAAAAATAAAGGCTTTTCTCGGCAAATTTTTTAGAACTTTAGCATCTATATTATCATATCCTGCTGATTTCTTTGGATTGAGTTTTTTTATTTCAGCTTTAATTTCACTAACCCTAAAAGGTTTAATGGGTAGACTCAATTGACAAGGAATATCTAAAAAAGAGTTAATTGTGGAAATTTGTTCTTGTGTACAAAACGAAAAAGGAGTAAATATGTCTTCAAGGTGGCTTTTAAAAGCAGCAGCCTTACTCTTGTCAGAACGACACCAGTCACCATTTATATCTTTTATAGGAGTATTACGCTTTTGTGCATGTTTTAGATATTTAGTTGCTTTCCAGAGATTGTAATCGTTGTTATTTACTGGACTTAGTTTATTAAGGTATCTATTGATTGATTCATTTTTTAATTCCCGTATCCTTCTTTTTAAATGACTAGCTGCATGATTAAAATTTGTTTTGTCCTCCGGCATCCTTGATCTCATCCAGATTTTTCGCAGTCTTCTTTTAGCTGCAAAATTGAGTTTGCTTTTTTGTTAAAATGATACTAAAAGTAAAGAATTATATATTTTATTAATTAGGGAATATCCGGCCTTTCTGACGTGTTTATAATAAATAAATCCGAAACCCGTTTTTTTACACGTGTTTCTTCTTAATATTCGATAACCGCTTTTTCGAAAATGCGGATTAGTTTTAAGACTCTACTTGATACATTTTTGAACGCGAAGTTTGACATTTGGAGTTCGTTATCAATCAACTTTTTAGTTTTTAACACTACATACGATATTAACGCTATATATAAATTTATTTCATTATATTCGATCTTAATTCATATTCGAGATGCATAAAGATTTCCGGTAGGTAGATAATTCAAATATTTCGTTCTAGTTCGAAATTCGAAATATAGTTCAAACAATTTGGAATAATGGTGAGTAATTAAATTTTAATTAATTAATTTTAGGTTTATTTTTAATGCTTGTAATTCATACCAAAGCAAAATTTTTTACAAAATAGAACCGGAAATATTTGAAATGAAAACAAATACCTAAATATGTTAATATATGCCATAGAAGATTGCAAGTTTTTAATCAAATAATTTCAAATTAGATGTAGCTTTTTCAAAAATAGCCGTTAACCAACAACACATTTGAATAGACTACGATATTTTCATACTCCCTCTTATTATGATTGTCGCGTCGACGTCACATCAAGTCGACAGTAAAAAAAGACAGCAATAATTAACTAATACAATAAATACAAATAAATGACCAATTGCAATTTTATAAGCCATAGTAGTAGTACTATCCTATCAATAATATTTAATAGTTCTTGATAACGATCCCACAATTGCCAATATATTGATGTCGACTTGGTGTGACGTCGATGTTGACAATCATAATAAGGGCAATTATATGGGCGACGATGGGCGTGTCTTTGAGTAAAATTTGCACATTTTTCGTATATATCCATATATAGTCCTACTAAATGCCTGTACGATATTTTATTTGTCTACGGCAGATAACTCCTTTAATTTTTGTACATTCGTGTTATGGGAAGAACGCACTGTGCGTCACGGAAGTTAGGTTACGTTGTTACCAACTGCCGCCGTTGGTATTCACCTTAATCGACCTTTTTTTACTAGGCTGTTGTTGTTGTTTCATATTGTTTATTACATCATAGATTATGGGTGTTGTTTGTACTCGTGTGTACATAAAAGTGTGGTGTTGTTGTTGTTTGTATGTGCTCCATTGTGACTGTTGTTGCTTAACCAGCATTGGAATCTTCTGTACAGTGGGTAAGAAGTGATCCTGTACGCAAAATAAACAATGCTGTTGATAAATGATATTTCTTTAAATAGTGGTAAATTCTTTTGTTGTCATCAGCGTAGAAATTTAAAACTATTACAACGTAAATAATTGATGTCAGCTACGGAATTAGTCGCGATTGCGTTTGCTTTTGATTGGGACGGCGTTTTTGTACTCGAATATAAGCTTTCACGCAATATTTAAATCATTGGACCATCTACTGGGCAAAAAGATCTTTAATGGGTATTTTACTGTTTGGCAGTGTCTTTTTGCAAACTTTTTTGGATATACATATAAATAATTATATATTGTATATATCGAACTCACTTTCTGATATCATAAACGAAATTTCGGAAACAAAGTTTGCTTCAAAAATAAATAGCAAGGTAGTGATTATGTCCAAAGTCATTCTTTAGAATTTTTGTACGAAAAGTTCGTCGAAGCCTGGTCCTTGGATCTTGAATAAAACATAGGTTTTTGCATAAGAAACTATTTTATTTTTCTACATACTCTCCTCTAAGCTTTATACACTTTGTCCAACGTTTCTTAAATTTTTTCATCCCTTCCAATATAGTTGAGGTCATCAAAAAAGGTATTTATTTGTGAGATTATTTCATGACCTTGATTTCATGACCTTTCCATTCAGATGCGGGAATTTCAAAGAGTCACGGACTCATTGACCCATCCTCGTGTCCGTAAAATCTTCGCTGTTTGAAACAGACTTGTGAACCTTATAAGTATTTGCTACACTTTCTTAGCAAATAACTCCAGTTTTCATTTTGCAAAGCCGCTATTACTTTAAATTCCGCTGTTTGTTAAACTTTATACACATTGATATTTACAAATGTATGTACATAAAATGCATTCATCTGTTTGTATGAATATTGTATTGGGAATATAAATGAACGAATAAAAATGCTAATTAAATGCCAACAACACAAAATAAAATATGAATCTGAAGAAAATGAAGAGCGCGAACCAAAGACATGAGAAACGAACGTTCGAGAAAAATCAACTGCTAAAATAAAATCATTAAAAAAGTAATTATCAAAATGCTAATAAAATAAACATGCAGTCACGCACACAATGTTTGTAAAAAAGAAATATTAAGGGATATCAACGGCCATGAAAGCACACTAGCTTATAAACGGGCATATAAATTTATTTACTATATATGCATATGGGCGTGGCCTATAAACACATACAATATAAAACTGAGAAATGCATGCGCACACGTTTGTACGCATGCGTAACTTTATACAAATGAAATACACAAAGAAGACACTTCGACTGGTTTCGAAATTCAATTTATGTATCACAAAATGGACTCAATGCTGTTTCCTGCTGTTAAATTAATTTTATAATCTAATGCAGGTAGGGAAAAATTACAGCTTTAATAATTTCTTCTTTGCTTCCAGATTAAAAAATCTAAAACAAACAAAATTTAATCCTTAACTGGCTCATTTCATTCGAAAATGCGCTTTGGTGCAAGTACAATGTTTTTTTAGATTTTTGCATTATGTTGAAAAATTCCGGACTTATTATCCTGACATAAAATTTATATTTTATATTTTTATTATTAAAATTTTATTTTCTTTGTTGTTGGCTCAGCTGTATAACGGGTGTTCCAAATACAAGTATGTTATAAAATTACTAGCTGACCCGGGCAAACCTTGTTTTGCCTTCAAATTTGCACTAAATCGATATAGCAATTATTGTTCAAATAAAGGTATCGGGCTAATTAACCCCACTACACGCTGGTTAAGGACCCAACGCCTTCAGCAAAACGCAGCATAGGCTTATCGCGCTAATCTCTATTGGGCAAAACACAAAAAACAATATATTGGGCCATCTATCGGATGAACTTCAAACTACACAGAAACACTCCTCACGTCCCATAGAATATGTATATAAAGTTTGGTCAAAATCGGTGCAGTAGTTCTTGAGTTACGGTGCAAAAACACACACACAAAATTAAGTATTGCGCCATCTGTCGGACGAACTTCAAACTACACAGAAGCACTCCTCACGTCCCATAGAACATGTATATAAAGTTTGGTCAAAATCGGTGCAGTAGTTCTTAAATTACGGTGCAAAAACACACACACAAAACTAAGTATTGCGCCATCTGTCGGACGAACTTCAAACTACACAGAAGCACTCCTCACGTCCCATAGAACATGTATATAAAGTTTGGTCAAAATCGGTGCAGTAGTTCTTGAGTTACGGTGCAAAAACACACACACAAAACTAAGTATTGCGCCATCTGTTGGACGAACTTCAAACTACACAGAAACACTCCTCACGGCCCATAGAGCATGCATATAAAATTTGATCAAAATCGGTCCAGTAGTTTTTGAGTTTAGCGATCACGAACATACACGTAATTTTTATGTACATATAGCTGACACCGTCAGCTCAAAATATCTTCGGAACTACATAACCGATTTAAGAGTTTGATATCTCGTTTAGAAGAACATGACAACGGCTTTCCAAAAAAAGTAAAATAAAATAAAAAAAAGCACAAAAAAATATATGTATATGTCATTGGTGGTGCAATATGAAAATTTGATTTTGCCACGCCCTTCCGCCCACAGACCGAAAATAAAAAATCGGACTTCACAGTGTCACCCGCCCGAGTATTCTGAAGGTTCCCTGAAAATTTCGTCAAAATCGGCCCAACCGTTTTGGAGCCATTACGTTACATACATACATACATACATACATACATACACACATCCAATTTTATATATATAGATATAATATTTTGACACTGACATATTTTTTTCTGACCGAAATATAGGCTATCAGTCAGTATCGCACCGGCGATTAAGTCAACAAAGGAAATTGACGCATCTCGGGATCGGAAAACTCAAAGCCACAAAGAGTGCCAAAGTGGCTGGTGGATTTTGGAGTGATGGCATCATTAGCTGGTGGATTTTGGAGTGGTGGCATCATTGGCCTAAATTTTTTTTTCATTCTAGTCAATATCAAGCGCTATAGAGCTATGATTAGAAACTTTTTATGGCATAAAATGGTCTCAGCAGAATGACGTACGATGTCACCCAAGTCGTCATCATGTCATCACAGCTCATTTAATTTTTTAAAAATATATTTGCATTTGGACCACCCTTTACATGCCTGCATTTTTTTTCAATTCGACCAGTACTCAGGGGATGACCCGGAATTCCAGCACAATGACCCTAGTTCCAGGAACTAGGAACTAGGCGCTAACAAAATCATCAGCAGAATAATGTTTGGAATGCCATTGAACTCATATACTTAACAAAGACCCAGAAACACAGAGTTCCATAGAATTGAATCATATTTTTCTACTTGTGAAATATAGTGGAGTTCGGTTATAGCGTACATCAGTTATAACGAATTATCGCGAATAAGGAATAACTTCTTCGGCCACATCACTTTTGTACAAATATTTCATACAAACTCTCATGGTTATAACGAACTTCAGTTTTAACGTGTTTTCGCTTATAAGGAACTATTTTTCAAGTATCAAATGAACAAATGCTTGTAAGTTTGTTCTCATATACCGAACAAAGTCACGTAGCAAAACTTTTTCACTAATTTTCTAAGCCGTTCATGTAACAAGTTTTCGACAAAATGTAAAAAAATAAAAAAACTGTAGTAGATGGGAAGGGCGTATGGTATGAATAAGTCTGGTAACCCTAAGTTTATTCTGAACACATGTCAATAGTTTATAGTTTGGCAACCCAAAAGTTATTTTGGGCACGCGTCATTACTTTTATTAGCAAGTAAGAGGAGAATAAATGTGATCATCAAAGAATAAAGACGTGTTTCATTTCGTTGGGTAAATTTATTTGGCGACTGTACTCAACTACTAAAATTCAGAAGTGGGATACGAATTCGGTCCATTGTTTAATTAATTGATTGAATCCTGACGTGGGAGTAAATTTTTTTTTCCCTGAAGGGTAAACAAGATCCATAAAGGGAAAAGAATTCAATTTCAGAATCTACAAAGAGTGCATAAACGAGCGTGACGAAAGATAGAAATCAAAAGAGGTGCTAACAGTGGAGTTAAAAAAAAAAGAGTGCAGAATTTTTGGATAAAGCAAAGAATAGAAAGATTGGTGGAAAATGGATAGTCCGATTTGTGAGGATGATTTCACTGCGCGGCAATTACGTGTTTGGTTATCTAAGCTAGGTATGCCTGTAAGCGGCACGAAGGCAGTGTTGGCAGCGCGGTTAAATAGTGTCACACCAAAAGACAGAGGCGAGTGTCCAGCGGAGGAAGACAGTGACGAGGAGAACAACAACGAAGCAGACGGCGAAGAAAGACAAGGCAACGAAATAAGTAGTAAGTCAGATGATAGAGAGTATGAAGACATAAAGAAAGAGTTAGAGGTAATCAAAAGAGATAGAGAGTTGCTAGCCAGAGAAAATGAACTGTTAAAAAAGGTGATGAACAAACAAAATATAACTGTGGCAGTGAACAAAGAACATACTGTAAATTCGAGTACCGTAACAGATACATGTTTAAAAAATAGTAATACGTCACTAAACATGTTGAAAGATTTCCTGAGTGAATTCGATGGCACGGGAAATCCGGAAATTTGGGTGACTCAATTAAAAAATGTTGCAAGGGTATACGATTTGGATGACAACATGCTGCGGACATTGTTTGTGAATAAAGTTAGAGGCAAGGCACAAGCATGGCTACACTCGATGCCGAATTTCATAATGGAAGACGTTAATGATCTAATCGAGCAAATGAAAGAGTTCTTCAGCATAAAAGAAAACAGAATGACCTTAAGACGGAAGTTCGAAGCTAGGAAGTGGCAGTACGGTGAAAGTTTCGCTCAATACTGCGGTGACAAGGCAATTCTTGCAAATAGCCTCCAGCTGGAGGAAGACGAGTTGGTGGAATATATTGTTGACGGGATTACCGATCCACAATTAAAGATGCAAGCCAACATACATTGCTTCACTACGAAGGCCCAATTGCTTAAAGCGTATGCGAAAATCGAACTCAAGGAGAGGAAGACGCCAACAACTTCCGACGGGAAGGTCGACAGTAAAGTTCGCTGCTTCAACTGCAATTCGGTTGTACATTACGCTGCCGCTTGTCGCAAACCGAAGAGAGAGATGGGAGCCTGCTATGGGTGCGGGAGTCTTGAACATCAAGTTGCCGCTTGTCCAGCGAGGAAGATCCCAACACATTCCCGAGAAGATGACCATTATGTAAGATTGTTTAAGTTTTATTTTTCCGAACGTAACAATATATTTTTTACAGTAACGTGCATCATGGACTCAGGAAGCCCGGTCAGTTTTGTGAAACAACGGGTTATACCAAACAATGTTAAAATTATAAATTACAAACAGAATGTTTCTTTTTTTGGACTAAATAAAAGTGAACTCTTAATTTTCGGAAAAATCTCATGTTATGTCAAAATAAATGGGAAAAAAATAAATATAGATTTAATGGTTGTGGGCAATGAGTCCATGAGTTACGATGCTGTATTAGGAAGAAATTTTATGAAATCGGGTGGGATAAAATTAACGTTCGATAAAAAAGAAACATACTTAAAAAAAAATAATAATTGTAAGAAAACATATGAAAACGATTATGTAAATCAACAGAAAGGAAACTGTTGTCAATTGATAGATACCAGAGTTGTAGAGAGGGAACACATAAGAACCACAACAGATAAAAGCGTAGCATGTAATAATTTTGGAAAAGAATTTGTAAAACAAATATTGTCAATTGAAATAGGAACCTATAATGAAAATGTAAGATGTAAGTTGGGCACGAACATAAGTAACGATGAAAAACTAAGATTTATGAAGCTGTTTGAAGAGTATTATGAAAGGGGGGTAAGAACCATTGAACCAAAAGTTAAATATGAAATGAAGCTAGTACTAGAAAATCTGAAACCTTTTCACTGTCCCCCAAGGCGACTATCATACACAGAGAAAACGGAGGTACAAAAGTTGTTAGATGAATATCTAAATAAAGGGTACATCAGGGCGAGTGAGTCCGAATACTCCTCCCCAATAGTTTTGAGAAGGAAAAAAACGGGAGATTTAAGAATGTGCGTAGACTACCGAACATTAAATAAAATGACAGTGAAAAATAACTATCCGATACCCCTAATTGACGATTTGTTAGACAGGCTAGAAAAAAAAAAACGATTTTTACAAAGCTTGACTTGAAAAACGGGTTCTTCCACGTTTTTATGCATCCAGATTCTATAAAGTACACTTCTTTTGTGACACCGCTAGGGCAGTACGAGTTTACTAGAATGCCATTTGGGTTGAAAAATGCTCCAGCCGTTTTCCAGAAGTTTGTCAATAAAATCTTCGCCGACTTAGTAAGGGAAGATAAAGTAACTATATATCTGGACGACATAATGATAGCCACTCAAAATTTACAGGAACATTACGAAATATTAAAGGAAGTATTTAAAAGGTTAGTTGAAAATAATTTAGAGCTGAGGCTGGACAAATGTGAATTTTTACAGACCAAGGTGAAATATTTAGGGTATGTCATTACAGAGGAAGGTATAACACCAGATGAAGAAGGCATAGAAACGATAAAAAATTTTCCCACACCTGACAAAACAAGTGCAGTACAAAGTTTTTTAGGGCTATGCTCATATTTTAGGAGATTCGTGAAAGATTTTTCGATAATAGCGAAACCATTGTACGACTTAACGAAAAAGGATAAAAAGTTCAGTTTCGGGCCAGACGAACTTAGGTCTTTTGAAACTTTAAAGGGAAAACTGATGGAATCACCGATACTTGCAATCTACAACCCAAATGATTACACGGAGTTACATTGTGATGCGAGCGCAATAGGTTTCGGTGCCATTCTGTTACAAAAGAAAGACGATGGGAAAATGCATCCAATATTTTACTTTTCTAAAAGAACAACAGAAGCCGAGTCAAAGTACCACAGTTTCGAATTAGAGACACTAGCCATAGTCTATGCGCTACAAAGGTTCCGAATATATTTGCAAGGCAGACAATTTAAAATCATTACAGATTGTAATTCCTTAACAATGACGTTGAGTAAAAAAGAATTAAACCCAAGAATAGCAAGGTGGGCACTAGAACTCCAGAACTACGACTTTGCTTTAGAGCACCGGTCGGGTAGACGTATGCAGCATGTGGACGCTCTTAGCAGAAGCACTAATATATTGATCCTAGAAGCAAATACATTCGAAGAAAATCTTCTTATTTGTCAAAATAGAGACCGAAAGATAGAAAATCTTAAGAGAGCGTTAGAAAAGTCAGAACACAAATTATATGAGTTGAGAAATGGAGTTCTATATAGGAAAGTAGGAAGCGGGGTGATACTATTCTACGTACCAGAAGAAATGGAGGAACAGATAATAAACAAATATCATGACGAAATGGGCCACACTGGAATAGACAAAACGATAGAAATCATTCAGAAAACATACTGGTTTCCAGAGATGAAAACGAAAGTTTCAAGGCACATTCAAAATTGTATGAAATGCATTGCATTCTCCAGTAAGTCTGGTCGAGAGGAGGGTTTCCTGCATAGCATTCCAAAGAGCCGCGTACCTTTTGATGTGATTCACATTGACCATTATGGGCCCATCGAAAATTACAAAAGGTCGAAAAAACATATTTTAGTCATAATCGATGCGTGTACAAAATTCGTCAGACTATATCCTACTGCAACGACGAAAACAAAGGAAGTCATAGGTGCCCTACAGGATTATTTCAGAGCTTACAGTCGGCCGAAGTGCGTGATATCTGACAGGGGTAGTTGTTACACGTCCGGTGAGTTCGAAAAATTCTTAGAAGGTAATAACGTACAGCATATCAAGATAGCCACGGGTTCTCCCCAAGCAAACGGACAAGTCGAACGAGTGAACAGGAGCCTCGGCCCAATGATAGCTAAACTGACTGAGCCAAGTAAGGGGTTATACTGGGACAAAATTTTGGGAGACGTGGAGTATGCATTAAATAATACTATTCATAGGACAATTAGTCAACATCCGAGTAAAATGTTATTTTATATTAGACAAAGAGGGAAAGTAATAGACGAGTTAAAAGAAAATTTAGTAGAAGATGAGCAAGGCATCCAGAAGAGAGACTTACGACAAATAAGACACTATGCAAAGCAACAAGAACAAAAAACACAAAAATATAATGAAATTTATGTAAATAGGAAACGCCAGAAACCGACTAAATTCTCAAAAGGAGACTACGTTATGATAAAAAATTTTGACTCACATACGGGGGCGCCTAAAAAATGCATCCCTAAGTTCAAGGGACCGTACAGAATTTCTAAAGTCTTAAAAAATGATAGATATGTCTTGGAGGACGTCAAAGGGTTTCAGCAGTCACAAATCCCTTACAGGGGAGTATGGTCGATAGGGAATATTCGACCTTGGTTCAACGGTTCGAGGAACAAGTCAACTAGCCGTGAGGTCGGGGGACCTCATGGTCAGGATGGCCGAGTTGTAGTAGATGGGAAGGGCGTATGGTATGAATAAGTCTGGTAACCCTAGGTTTATTCTGAACACATGTCAATAGTTTATAGTTTGGCAACCCAAAAGTTATTTTGGGCACGCGTCATTACTTTTATTAGCAAGTAAGAGGAGAATAAATGTGATCATCAAAGAATAAAGACGTGTTTCATTTCGTTGGGTAAATTTATTTGGCGACTGTACTCAACTACTAAAAAACTAAATTTGTGAACGAATTTGCCCACGTCAGGAACAAACAAATAATTATATTCTTCTTGCCCCATTTCATTATTCTTACATCTTTATGCAATTAATAGTCCTTCGGGTGATAATGAATGCATGTATTTACAAGACAAAACGAAAAAAGATTTTCTTTAAACATTAATAAAAAAACTATTCAGGACATTTTCCTAATTAATTAAAAGAAAATTATTGCTTGCACGCATATACTCGTACACAGTTAAGCCAACAACAAACAATAAATAATTTTAACAAATTAATTGCGATAAAGCTTGAGTACGATAGAACAACACACAGAATTTGAATTCTGATAATTCTGATTGAAATATATTTTTGCAAAAAGGCCAAAAGTGAAATTCGCCATAACACTATTCTTTAACGAAGGCTGGTCTATTAATATTGTAGAAGTGCATGAATGTTTGTAATTCCTATGCATGTCTGTATATATATCTCGCTCAGCAAATAGGATGCATTTCATGCTTTTAATATAGACGAACTATGAATATCAGCTACTTGTAATATATTAATCAATAATTTTTTTTTAATATTGGGAATTACTTCTTCTGACGACAAAAAAAGTAAGATGAAATTTGATTTTGCAATTGTGCGGCAGATACACCCATATGCAAAATTCACATGTTTGGAAACTGTGAGCTGTGGAATACGTAAGGGAGGTACCTGTAAAATTAATACGCCCCGCTTAGACATGTATTTCATACGGTAGCTTTGAATCGTGAATTGTGTGAATCGTGCTGCAAAAAGCTCTCGGTAAGCAAAATTTTGTCTGTACAAAAATTGTGAGTAATTTTTCTTTTACGATTATGAGCACTTATGAGCGAAAAAAAATGTGTCAAGAGTGTAACGTCAAAATTGTTGAAATTTACACTTAGAAAAAATCGCACACCTGTTTTATAAAAGATCGCTACTAAATGGAGTTTGGCGCATTTTGTTCTCCTAGTTGTGATTTCTGTCTGCAGTCATGTTATGTAAGTGTAAAAGCTTTTAAAAGCTTTTTCGTTGGATCTACAATTTTTCGATAATGAATGTTGGAAAATTCAACTAAATTTCTTTGATATAATTTTTTTTATATATCGGTTTGAAGTATTTCTAATTATACTATCCAATTCTTATTCGGTTGTTATAATTAAATTATTAATTTGTTGATGGCGACTGATAAATTACAATGAAAATTTAATGATGGTTTAAATAACTTAACAAGCGAAGTAAAACAGTATTAAAAAATAATTTTAAATATGGCAAAATTGGAAATTTGAAAGCATTGTTATGAATAAAGATTGCATTAAAATTGTATTAAATGAAAGGCAAGATTTTGTTATTAATTGCAACTGCTTTTTAATTTATTGTGTGTTTCATTTTTAGCATTTGATATGTGAAGCAGAATGTGAATGGAAAAAACTTAACTTGTGATTTCAAATCGTAAGGAATATCTGACATTTCACACTGACTTGCATCCATAAAATGTATCTGCATGCTGGTAAATGTTTTTCTATGGTGCATAAAAAAAAATTCTCGTACTACATATTCTAAATACAAAAATTCTGACACCACTTTTTATGTTGAAATCACTGTGTGTGTGTAATGAAAATATTCACTCGTATCTTCCTTTTTTGTGTGTGGTAAATGTGTTGCAATTAAAACCATATCAAAGCGCGAAAACTGCAGCTTAAACTATTACGTACGGGAAAAACGTATTAAAATTTTATTATGTATATTTTACATGTATGTATATACCATACATGCAACATATGTATTTATCTACATGTACATACTACATATATGTAAATAAGTACATAAATATGAATTTGAATATGTGCTGGCAAGCAGGTTAATATTGCACATCATATTTATTCCTGGGTACTCGCACAGTCAGATAGCCGAACGAAAAGAAGGCTAGTTTCCAGTTCCTTGGGTTCACTTCGGCCTCAGTCGCATGAAGGTATATACATAAGTATGTACTCGTTTGTATGTAAGCATTCGTCTGGCTTGTATACCATACTTACACTGTGTGTATATTATGGATTATACAGGCTTTGAGGTTTTATTTGGCAATGCTTGGCTTACAAATGCTAATCATGATGGCGGTATAAGGGTTATTTGAAATAAACCAGTTTAATATTTGCTCATTTTTTCCTTCATTTACTTCATTTATTAAATACCTTGTGCAGCCGGTGAATACATATGTATTTGTTATAACACGTATGTATACATGTATGTCTGTATGTACGGCTAATCCTATACCTACGAAAAATCCACAGATTTAAATATAAACTCTGTAACGCTTAGTTGAATTTGCTTGTTATTTAGAATATTTGTATGCATTTGTATTTAACAAAGTAGCACTTCCTCAAAAACTTAAACTTTTCGTTTATTTGAAGCCTACAAAAAATTAAAAACTGTTCATATAAAATTTGGACGCACTTTACTTTGCCCTAAACAAAAAACAAAAACGTTCAAACCAGTGTTGTCAGATTTTGTTTAGGAAAAATGATGCTTAAAAAACTACCTGAAATGCCAACAAAAATCAATATGAAAATTTTCTTAAAAATCAAATTCGAAGAATTTCGTGGTCTTGAAAAATAATAAATCACGATAACACTCTTGTGATCAGCTCTTGCATAGACCATGTTAATAGGCCTTGGTAAATAATTATTTTGACGGTTTGGAAAATTAGCGGACATATATACGTTCCTGGGAACGACTTATCACACGGAAGGGTTGTGTTTTGTTTTTAGCATTTCCAAAAGAGGTGATTTCAAATGGACAGCCCACATATTGGCAAACAGATCGACAACAAATGCCTGAATTTATTGATTTTAAAGTAGTAGGGAGCCGATTCAAGTTGACATTTGTGTGGATTTATCTTCAGACCACTCATCTATTCTTGTTACCATTTACTCACATCAAACTTTGTTACCTACTAACTATTTAATAATAAGAGCTACACGTATGAAGTAGTTATAATACAAAAAATATAATAGTTCCCATGATATGGAAAAATTGCCTGCAGGCAAATGTTTGAATCAATGCTCAACCAAGCTGCTCGCTATGCCGCTTCTACCAATCAACGGGTGAGTTATAACCGAATTTGGTGAGAGGATGTAGAAAGAAGAGTTGCAGATCTCCTTACCTGAAAATTGGTTTAAATAAATGTACAAAATCATTACCGGAATATCAAAACAATGCTTCGTTATGACGAGCAGCTAGACGCCTTAAAAGATCCGTAAAAATAAGACCGCCTTGCGGTCGTGCATCTGCTTGTCGACCACTTGAACAAGTGTTTTGTAGTATTGCCAACTGTTGTCGCCGAACCAGCTACTTTCTTAAGATTTATATTTCGGGAGATTGGAAATGATATTGCTGGATTAAACTTAACAAAAAAATCCCCAGGTGCTGATTGAACCAGCAATAACACGTTTTTTAAGTCACCCGCATAATTAAAAGGATAATTCTTTTCATCTTCAATGTTATTTTACGCCTTAAATACTACCCTACGGAATGGGAAGTTAATCTTACCACCATGGTACCTAAGCCCGCAAAGGAGACTATGCAAAAGTGGATACTTATAGGACTATGAACTTGTTATCTAATGTATCAAAATCATTTGAGAATTTATTTATGGGTAAGCTGGCCCCCATATTAAATGAGAGGAGATGTATCCCAAGTCGTCAACTTGATTTTAGACAACTATATACCCGCAGTACTATCGAACAAACACATAGACTTGTGAATGTGGTTAAAAGTGCTTTCGAAGAAAAGAAATACTGTTCTTTATTGATGTTTCTCGGGCCTTTGATAAAGTATGGCATGAACGTTTAATTTGCCCTCTAATACTCTTAAATTATTTAAAGAATATTTAACTGGAAGGAAATTCATCATTAAAACAGTTACTTTTCTACTTTTCTTAACACAAATTAGCTGGTTTTTGCCGGCGCTGCACAAGGCAGTATCTTAGATCCTATATTATATCTGATACGAGTATATGCCTCCGACAGGCAACAGAAAGCATCCCGCAAGTTGCAGGATTATATATCAAAATAAGAAAAATAGTTCAAACTGTGGAGCAACCGAGCAAAATGTGGGGCAAAGTATAGTGCTATGGGACTCAGTTATGAGGCACTGATGAAATAAAACTCTCCGTTCGGTTGCAGCCACTATCTAGTATGTAAAAAACTCACGCGTTACTGAAAAACTAGACGTTCCTTTATTTAGTTGAAACAGTGGTTTCAAAACACTTGTCTATCATATTATTATTTTTATGTTTCCTCTTTTGACGAAGTATTCTCGAAAGAAAGAACACAATTGATATGACAAACTTAATAAATCTATCACGCCATGCTCGTTTATTTGGTCAGAAAATACTCTGAAAACGCTAAACATAGTCATTGAAGGCTAAAAATAATTAAATATACCAAACGATGGCGACAAGAACGTAACATGGTATTGTATAGTCAACTAGGAAGGCGATTTTATTTTATTACGGACCCTTGTATGGTAATAAAATGTGACATTGGTAAAGACATGATCTCCCACAAACGCCTTTGCATGATAAACGTAATTCTATACCAAACCTCATTGCATATAATGGACAAATAATTTTATTAATTTCAATAAAATTTGCCGATAGGCAAATGTATTTCTAATTTAAGCGAACAGCTCTTTGCTATTGCCTACAACAATAATTCCCTCTATGGGCGTCAAAATCCATTTATGGCTATAATTTTTCACGATTAGTTACCAAAAAGACTGCAGGGAGAAACGGTTTATCCCAACCCTAATCTGTTTATCACATGACTACCGCATGTGCTACAACTGTGGAACATGACACTTCCACATCGAAAAACATTTACACATCTGTATGTGTTTCTATTTTCATCGGCCTTAGAACATTATCTTTGTAGGCACCATTAAAACTCATCGAATTAAAAAAAGTATCCAGGATCACCTTGGACCAAACGAAACGCAGCATGAGCTAGCGGCAGAACTCCGCGCACTTACATATTTAAGGCTTTGTCGCATTATCATTTTACTTAACTACTTAAAAACACACATGCATGCATACGAAAACACATACTCATACATACGTACTAGTACACGGACATGCCAAAAGGAAAAACAAAGAATATCCTTAGATAGCAATATATTTACATACATACATACATACATACATATATACATACATATGTATATACTAGATGCATTGTATGTTTCTGTTTATTTAGATTCTAAGAAATAATTTAGTGAACGTCTCGTTAAAGATTACAAGGACAGCAGCAGCGATCAACAACGGCATTGACCAGATTTATGGAAAAAAGCAGATTTAATAAAAGTAATGGATTTTCGAGTGGAAAAACATTTTGTTGCTGTAATGACATTAAATATGTTTTCCTCAGTACCAAAGCGTCATAAAAATTTGCCTGCTTTTCTTCTTTTAAAATTCTTGGAAAAAGTTGCCTGTTCAATAGATTGCAAGAGGATTTGTCTGGATCCGATGGTCACAAAAATTAAAAATATGACCAAGCGGAAATAAATATACAAATATTTTATGTTTTCAATGAAGTTTTAAATTTTAAAGAAAATAAAGATGAATATTGTTCATCTATCAACATCTATGACCAATCAAATGTGCGCATATGAACAGCTAAGGCCACAACATACAAATTTGACAAGTTAATTATTATATATAATATATATATATATATATATATATATATATATATATATATATATATATATATATATATATATATATATATATATATATATATATATATATATATATATATATATATATATATATATATATATATATATATATATTAATAAAAAAAGAACAACGTGAACAGTAGAGGAAACATAGAAAACTTTAAAGAAATCATTACATTCATATTAGATATGTATGGAGAGATAAACATATTCTCTGGTCTTCTGGGAAGAATATTCATTATGGCGTTCAATGTGTTGCAAGAACACCGGAAATATTGAAGTAACAAATTTGCGTACCCGAAATTTTGTCCCTGTATAAAATTCATGATCTAAATGTGGCTTATACTGTTTGCAATTGCTGTTTAATTGCTAATTTACAATAAAAAATGGACATAAAATATTTCTTCTTTAATTATGGTTTAGGCCACTGTCTTCAAATAATTCAATAGTAATCAATTAGAATCAAGTGAGATTCAATTTTTAATCACACTCTAATATTTTTATCAGGCAAATGTAATATGTAATGCGTTAAGCTTAAATAATATAAATATCGTTATTTGCTGTGGGCTTAGCTGTGTGTAAGTCCGATGCCTCGTTGGTGGTAACCAACTCCTCAGTGGACCTGCTTGCAAAGCGTTCATTTTGGTATACTTATATATATATATATAAACCTTCAAATACAATATGCCAATTTCAAAAAAATTTTATCGTATTTGAAACTTACAAAATTATACAACTTAATTGATACATATACAAAATAAACGTATGTTTAATTTTTACAACCTAAGATATGATTAGTGGGGCCTTATGTCAGTGTAATTTGTGTGGCTACACAAAGAGCAAAGGATCTACTGCCTCTTCGTTTTTTGCTAAAAGAGCAATTTGCCCAAAATTACTTTTCAAATGTGGTCTATACATGGAAGAAATCGTTATAAAAATTCAAGCACGTAAAGTGAATTCAAGAAATCTGGGGGTTATTCTCTATTGCGATGCGTAAGAAAAATGGTATCTAATCGGATAATTGGTACCCCTTATTGTGATTATGCATTTTCCTTTCGTATCTCAAACCTGGCATCAGTGTACTCTTTAATACGAAAGCGTATGTTAAAATCGTTCGTAAAAACTAAATATCTTGCGCTAACAAAATATCAAACGCATCGGATTAGCTTACGCATCGCAATGGAGAATAAACCCCCTGTTTCAAATCAATTCCTTCTGGTAAAAAATAAGCTAAAAGTACTTACACAGTTCCTGACTCTCCGGTACGGTTTAAAGGAATGGTCCCAAAGGTGCTTATAATAAAATTATTTCAACTGTCATATTATTTTAGTATTTTATATTTTACGTACTAAAGCCTATTTGGACTTATGGGATAAAATTATGGGGAACAGCCAGCAACTCAAATATTGAAATATTACAAAGGTACCAGTCTAAAACTCTACGATCAATAGTAAATGCTCCATGGTTTGTATCACATAATTCACAATGATCTCCGTATTCTAAACGTGAAAGATGAAATAAAAAGATTTAGCGGAACCTATTTAGAAAGGTTAAGTCAATACATCAACCCACTAGCCATTGCACTTCTCGGTGATACAGAAGAAGTCAGACGACTTAAATGACACCCTATTTTGGACCTACCTTACAGAAATTAATCTACTATTTTCCTTGTACATTGATTTATCACGTTATATTTTTGTTTAATTATGTTGTTCTCAGTGGAGTTTAACATATTATGTCAATATTATTTTTATCAAATTTACTATTGTTCTTTAGTGGACAGATTGTAAATAAATTATTAAAAGTGTTTTACGTGCTGACAATATCTTACCGTCGATATATAAATTATTAATTTATAAAGTTGAGTATGGTTCACTGACTTGATAACACAATTTGATGAAATTTTATTTAAATTATTTTCGAATATTTACTTTTAATTATTTACTTTTTTCCATTCACAATTATTATTTAATTTGATTGTAACGAATTTCAAATGGAATTTGAAGACAAGTGATAAAGTACGAAAATCATTTGTTTTGTACATGCGCAATGTATGTAGAAATCGCTCATTTACCTAAACAACGTCATAACTCAAAACAACAACAACGTCATAACAAGAAACAAGAAACAAGTTTTAAGTTTTTAATTAACCTACAATTCCTCTCTCAAGAGGTGAGTTTACATGGCTTTATTGCAGAGGGTAAAGACCGATATGATGATTGATTCTGCATTATTAGCGAAAAAAATTTTTTTTCACCAAATAAACGAAATGTCTACCAAATGTTTCGCTCTCTAGCGAAAAATTTATCCGCAATCAACGCGAGAAAAATAGGAATTTTGAACATCTGTTAAAGTGTTTATCAATTACACGTTTGGCCTAAATTGTTGCGTATTTATAAACCCAGTAAACACAACTTCTAAAGTAGTCAATAAGATCCACAACTTATGATACGGATGTTGTGAAAATTCGAATATTTTCGAATGATTTTAAACTAATATATGTAGGCTTGCTTGATATTTTCTTTTTTGGATCCTATTAACTGGATTTTAATTTAAGGTGTGGTGAAAAAACGATATTTTTTACGTACTTCAAATGTTATTTGTCCAACAGTATATATTGTGCATTGTAACGTATATGAAAACTATTCTTATTACATTGCATTTTTATTCACGCAATTAAATTGTCTTACTGATTATTTTTGTCGACAGGATTCGTATTCGAACTTAGAAATATTATTTCATCATTACGTCTTCAACAGTCAATGCGTTTAATATCCCGGCCAACGTCAGCGTTTAAAATATTGGCGGCACTAATATAATGACTTTAAAAGGGGTCTTTAGAGCGAAATTAGTCTAATTAATTATTCTAAAAGTTTCGTAAGGCTTTCATAATACATTTTTTTGTAGCAGCAATAATCTTCCACACATTGGAATAAGTTTATTTCATCTACTTGGGGAAATTGGAAGTCAACTAGATTTATGACCGTACAGCTTTTTAACTTTTATTTCATAAAGCACTAATACGAACTGAAGAATCTTTAAAATAACAAGCAATTTGACTACCATGTTGCAGGTTCAAATTTATGTCAGCGGTCATCTGTAGTGTCCTTTGTTTACTAGTTTCAATCCAGTCGTCCACTAGAAGCAGCTAAGACAATAATGAGATTGTAGTTGTGATTCAAGCTCTATCTGGGATATCAAGGCAAACTTTGTCACCCTTCCTCAGCATTCACAACCCTAATGACATACAATTAGTCCAAAATTATGAATTTGCCACGGTTGTCTCTATGAGTACCCCCTCGCATTGAACTTTTTTTTCTATAAATATTCAATAGCGCTGTGTTAATGTTCAACAATATTTTCCAGCCAATATTTTTTTCCGTGTGCTAAAAACCAAATAAATGCAAGTGAACGATATTGATATAAACAAGTACTTTATCTGCAGTTAGTAGCCGTTTGTGGTTGGCAAAGGGTGCAAATGAAGCACAACTGTGACTATGCGTTACGAATTGGGAATTTTCTATTTAAACTCTTGTTCTGGACAAAACACAACAACACGCCAGACCGAATCAATACCAAAAATTATAAAGCTTAAAACATTAATAAAAATGCATTAACTTTATTTATCGCTTGGTGTTTCCGTTTGTGAGAACTTTGAAGAAACCTTTGATGTGCAGCTATCAGAAAGCGAATTTAATTACCATCGCCAGATATGAGAACGTTACACCGCACAGTGGTTTAAAAGCAATTCATTTAAAAAATATTTTTACTTCGTTATTCATATGGAATTTATTTTTACTTAAAATATCATCATGCTATAAATCGAAATGCCGAAAAAAATTTTCTATATACATATATTAAAAATATTGTTTTCTCATATACTTATACAAAAACTCACAAATACTACATTAGAATTCCATAGAATTCAGAATTTGTTGACAAATGAATTATAACAAAGAAATTGATATGTGCTCATAATTATTTTCTAAAAAAAATTTACTAACAGCTGTGATTGTGCCAAATTGCTCTATTTCTAAAAATAGTTGGATTAGCATAGATCGATTTCTCTAATTTTTTTAAACGAAAAATAAAATTTTTAAAATAGTTTTTGTTTGTGCAAGGTAGCGCAAAAGTAATATCATTGTGCTTTCACATTTGTGATGTATATATAGAGTATCAGTTGTCCACAGGCCACAGGAAATTATTGTTACTGACTATTTGGCAAACTTACAGCATGTTGTTTTAACGCAGCTTAAATTTCATCGTCGTCGTGTTTCATGTATCGCTAGACGTGGCCGGCCTCACATTGCTCGTTCGAAAGAGAATATCACTGCTGTTTGCCGATTACGTCACAGATAATCCAGAAGACGATGTACAATCTCCCGTTTTGGAGATTTGAGCCAGCCGAGCAAACTTTTTCTAATAGGCTTTTTAAAATCTCGCGCTCACCATAACATACCACGAACCTTGCAATTCTGGAAAGGTAAGATTAAAGAAAAAATCGCCAATTTGGAGAAAGATATTTTGCGAGCATCAAATCGGAACATGATCATTTGACCGATATAATTTTTTCCAATTAATATCATAAATTTTACATTTTCAAATAAAATTATTATGAAGCTCTCTTTTCATTTGGAATAAAATGGCAGCCAGCCCAAATTATGACACTAATTTTGCACCACCTTGCATACGAAATATTTTAAAAACCAAAAACGCATGCTTGTCTCATCTCATTCTTATAAGAATTTTTTCTGGAAGTTTGTGTGAATAAAAGATTCAACACTCTTATATCGTTTTTCAAATATGAGGTCGTTTGGCTCTACTGAAGCAAACTGCACGTAGTATTTACTTGAGTAGATTGAAATATATACTACGTATAATTTTCAATACGTAATATGATCTTCTGTAGGTTGGGTTTCAATTAAATTGGTAGAAAAAACTCCCAAAAATCTTTTTAAATAATGTTGGCTGGCCGATATTTACCTCAACTTATTACAGCTTATTTTGAATTGCACTCGAAGCATTAATTTTTAATTCAAATCGGGAAGATTTTGATGAACTGTAGACAGAATCATTGCCCCGTCAGCATAAAAACAAAATATCTCTTTGGAGAAAAACTCCAATTCATAAATATCATACTTTAGCTCTGCTTGTTAAGAAATCTTAATAGTGTACGATTTTTCCGAAATAAACCATTTTTACTGCACTGTGCGTCACTGGAGAACATAGACGAATTCGTTTACACTTCATTACATATTTTCGTATAAAGTTATATACTTATACATAATTGTGCTTTTTTATATATTTATGTATTGCAATGTCGTGTTATTTTTATTGCAATTTCTTTGAAATTAGGATCCAGAATTGTAAGCAACGTTTCAAGTTAATTATGAGGTTTTAATGCTTTTCAGCCGACGGTTCCAGCAAACCGTAAACAGCTTTATTTATTTTTAAGAGTGTAAAGTCTTGTATAAAACGAAAATAAAATGTCACCCTTAAAGGCGATTAATATTAAGTTGCTCTAGCGGATACTTTAGCGTATAATGGTGTTTTGACAATGGCTTATGGAGTGTAATCGCTCCCAGAGCGGTCATTAAGTCATGGTTTTTGGTATTGAAATAAATAAAAAATGTCAGATGATCTTGTCTGCTGCATGTCCATTCATGATTACTTTTCAAACAAATCAAAACAATGAAGAACTCTGAGTTTTCTCGCTTCTACAAAAAGCGTGATTTTCTTACTTATGAGTAACAAAACTATGATAAGCCAAATATTCAGAACTTGGGGCCAAATTCTAGGAGCGATGTACATTTCGTTTTATATGGGAAATCTAATAGGAATCTATTAGACTATGCTTAACATCTCCCAAGTACTAGATTTCGATCAGATGTAAATCCGCTATAGGAATGATATTTTGAATTTATACATCGTGTACATTTTTGTTATGAAAAATGTTTTAATAATACTTTTAAGGTAGAATTAGCGGACTGTATCGTACTGCTTCTTTAAGAAAACGGATCAGCGGATCGTTATTGATTATTACGCTTACCGCATTAATATGTACCGTAGCCGAAACGTCCCAATCTGTATAAAATATAATTTCCTTTAGCGTTGTTACATGACAGTTGTAAAGCAGGGATGGACTGTTGTATTTTAAATGGAATGGGGGTATTTTGCTGCTTTTTTGGGTACTTTTTTATAATAATATCTGGACTTTTGGCAAAACAACTTAATGTGATACACATTGGCATATGTATGTGTATACATATTTATGTGTTTACATGTATATAGTTAGCAAATATATATGCAACTTTGATATATATGTACGTGTGTATATACTGATACATATGGTACATATTTTTTACACATACTCGTAGGAACACAGGGTGTTCGCCCTTTAAATCAATATTTTTCAAAATGTTTCACTTTGGTACGTTTTCTACATCATAATAGAAATAGAGCCTTTGAACTATCATCACTGTTGCGAACAGCTGATTGTATGTTTATTGTAATTGGTTTGTGTGTTTTATTCTCTTAAACAAGAAATTAAAGAATTATTAAAAGAAATTAAACACAAAATTATACGAAATGGATGATGAGAATTTAGTAAAATTACTATAGGCAAATGAGTCCTTCTACAACAAATACTATCCAGGGCACACGTGTTTAGCTGTTCTATTTATAAGTGCACAACCGTTCTAACAGTACGGTACGGCACAGTCCTTTCAACTAACAATTCAATAACAATAATAATAACAAATCTTAGTAACAATACAAAATATAGAAAATAGAAAATTTCAACATTCATACATACGAGTTTATACCCATTCATATCAAAATATTACGAAAGTCCAATGTAGGAATGTTTGGTGTCGAATTTAATTCAAACCACTTTTTTCAATTTTGGCTTAATACAAACTAAGTATTTATTAAAATGTGTTTAAAAGTGTTGAACTAATTGATTAATTAAGAGTTGAAGAAAATTACTTCACTCTTTGCCAAATAAAAAAAATGTATGTAAAACTAATGAAATTCAAGTAAAATATAAAATTTCGTTAAACAAATACGTATGTAAGGCGGTCAATAGAAAGACATTAAAGTGTTCGATGGAAGGAATTTAAAAGTGAAATAAGAAAACGCTAAAAAATTTAGTCCATCGCTCATTTTGCGAAGAGCTTAAATTTCACGATAAGTTCATGTAAATGCTTTAACGTAATTTAATGTACGAAGGTGAAGGCTACATGATTCGGTAAAGCCGAATAAGAGCGCTCTTAGTTATTTCATATCGATCTTACATTCGGACATGTGGACGTAATCAGGGCTTTACAAATCAAGTGATGAGCTCACAATCACAGATGAGAGAACTATATTTCTATATTTTTAATATCTACTTTCGTACTATATTCGTAAATTAGGATATTGATCCGAACCCAAGAATGATAAAATACAGATTGCGCATTCAGAGTGTAAAAAATTTTTCGTTCTGCGCATCTACGTCACATCAGCCAATATTTTAACAAAAACAAAATCAAACAGTCAGATTTATATACACAAATGAAAGAAAAGTAAGAAAATTTTAAAAATAAAAGCAATTAGTGTTTTTATATTTATTAAATATACATTTATTTAAAAATCTAAATCAATTTTTTTATTTTTGTGTATATATATACATATGTATATATGTCGTATCGCAATAAATAATTGTTTTATTAATTTTTCGTTTTCTTTGTTTAGAAAACGCGTCAATTTCGATTTTTATAACTCTAATTCTAAAATACATACGAGCTCGAAAGAAGATTTTTTTTTTAATTTCATCGCAGCACATCATGTCTTCTGTTGGTTTTGATAAGCCTCCTTCACTGAAATGGTCTACCCATGTGTCGGTTGAACGTTCATCTCATTTCTTGGTACAGAAATATTTGGCTCTTCATCTGTGGTATATGTAGCCAGACAAGTTTTCTAAACCATCATATGAAGCTGGTGTTATTGTTGGAACTGATCCACGTTTTAAAATTCTCTTTTTAGCGAATCCTTAGATTTTTATAAACATATTTTAAAGCTCATTTTATGTACGTACCCATTTCATACTGCAAGCTTTTTTCGATGTCATCAGGACAAAAATGCAACATGCACCACACATAAGAAGTTTTTGGATTTATATTATTTCCTCGTCCACAAAATTTCACCCATTGCTTCTGAATTTTAGCATTACTTGGAAATAGGAAAGAAATAATTTCAAAAGCCTTGGAATTGTTAGTACTATTACAATTAGCTACAGCGCACTTCTTTTTCGACTCTTTTGTTTTCCTTTATATATTATTATGTTTTATTTTGTTATTTTATATTAAATTCACTTTTGTTTTTTTTTCACTTTTTCATTTTTAAACTCCTTTTATTCAAATACTTTCCTTTAAACTATTCGCGCCAAGAAAATTTTTAAGCTGGTGTGACGTCACACACTAACAACTCATTTTTGTTTACATTTGAAAAACATGCGCAATGCGCAATCTGTATTTTATCATTCTTGATCCGAACCATGTAATAAAAAAATATATATCATTTGAAGATCCTTCTACGCAAAACGCTCTCAAATGCTGAATAGGAAATGTCGCTGAGGTGGGAGCTCAAGCATGACAATGATCATAAGCATTGTGGTAGAAGTGTGAAATAATCATTTCTAGAACATCGATTATTATGAATGAACTCGAAATTTATGGAACACTTTTGGGTAGTTCCAAAAAGATTGAATTGAAGCTCTTAATTAAGAAATAAGTTGGTAGTCCCTTACTCTCAAATATTAACACAGTATAGAAATCTGATAGTAATATCTGGCAAATATGTACATTTTCAATTGTTCACACAATTTTCAGGTTCTGTCATAAATCTTCAAATAATACGGCAGGTACAAAAGAAATGTTAAATAAAAATTAAGGGAAATACAGAAAACTGTTTTGATTTTTTTTCAACTAACTACAATTTATGACGGTTGTTTTTATACTGTGGCATTTATGGTAGAACTACCTGCGCCTTTATGTAATTAACTTAAATTTTTTTGGTATAACTCAGTTTGGGAAATTTCTCTCCGAAAATATTAAAGAATACAAGCTTAACGTTTAAAATTTGGCAAACAATACTCCCCTAGATTTTGCATTAAAAAATATTACATAAATAATACATATTTATTTATTACATAAATAAGTACATATTTAAGTATTGTGTATTTATGTATACATTATCTACTTATGATAAAAATATGTACATACATAAGTATGTACTATATATAGAATAAAATGTCGTATATAAGGCCCAATTATGTATTTCACAAACGTGAAGCGTTGCTTTATTTTCATACAGTTATGCGTCCTTTTTTATTAAGAAAAACAAAAAATTACATTGAAATAACGCAACACCAACATTGATCATTGAGCCCATAATTTGTTGCTTTCTGATCATTTTAGTGAATATAATTTTAAAAATCAGATTCACTCCACAGAGTCCTTTCGAGGGCTGCATTTTTGTAAATTTTAATAACAATATTTATCAAATTTGTTATTCGAGATATTCTCCAAAATAACTATTTTAATATTTTATTGTTTAGCCAAATCATGATAGAAAAGCATTCAAGCATTCTGTGGCATAAATATACGAGCTTTTGAATGCTTTTCAATCATGATTTGGCTAAAAGGGTACTGATGATTTCGTTAGCGCTAATTAAATGCAGGCATATACTCAGCTAAGCCAACAACAAACAATAAAATATTAAACTAAATTTTAATATTAAATGAACCTTTTTCTTCCCTTTTGAATGTTAAAAAGATTTTTTTTTTTTGAGTGAAATAATTTAAATAGTCGTTCTCATAAAATCCAATTTTGACTATACGCAATTATTAACGTCGTCCTCAAATAAAATAACATGAGTTCAACTGCATCGTTTTTTTCTAATTTAGCTAAAAAATATTTCAGATAATATAAAAAACCAATTATAATAAATCAGCTTTGTCAAATGCAAGTGCACAAATTTAAGTACACTGACATAAATACATACAAAATAGTACAATACACAAATACACAGGTTTGTGCGGTGTATGTTTATCAGTTTGTGTTATTATTATTATTTTGTTTGTTTGTAATATTGATTTGTTGCCGTTGAATTTCGTTTGTTCTCTAGTTGTTTAATTTTAAAATGTACTGTATTGTGTTTATCTGTGCATGTGTGTGTTTGTGTGCGTGTGTATGTATAATGTTTTAATGGCAATTTTTAATTGAAATTTTATCAAGCGTACATTCGCTGGCTCTATCGTCATTTGAAAATGTACACACGATTGTTTAACATAAATATACCTGTAGTTGTCATTGTTATATTCATACATTACAACTACTACATCAGCATGCATGTGCCCCTATATTTGCAAACAAAAATACTATGTACGAATATGTATGTATACATATACATGCAGATATGTACATGCCGCTCCTCGAATGCAACATAGTATAGTCATATCTCAATAAATTCGATGTAGGAAAAGTGCAATTAACGTGTCTACAGGGTTAGCCTTATATCGAATCTTCATGGTGTGAAATCGGCTAAGCTGAATACGTCTTTCTTAGCAAATCGAAAATGTTAATTTTTGAGATATGACTATGTTGCACAAAATGGCCGAATTATAAGTATTTAACTATTTATGTATTCTTTACATCTTGTCATAAATTGTGGGTAAACTAACGTAAAAAATTTATTTTCATTAAGAAGGAAAAATTTAGTCACAAGTATGCAAAGATACACAATTTCCCCACTGTGACACAAGCAGAACTTAAGTACTCGTAATAACTGGGGCCCATAGTGCAAGTTATATTATATTATTATTGTTATTATTATTATTATTATTATTATTATTATTATTATTATTATTATTTATTAGAATAATATAAAATATTAACCTAATTTACAAAACACACACTAGCTACCAGGGCCTACGGTGCACAAGTTATATTATAAATACAATACATCTAGAATAATTATCTTATATTGCAGTACTGGAGAGATGATGGCATTTATACTGAATTCTATTTGCAACGTGTTAAGATCGGGCTTAAGTTAGAGAACTTGAAGATGTGACTGTCGTATTAAGAGTTTATGGTTGATTGAAAATTCCTCATAAATACACTCGCATCATTTAAAATTTGTTATGAAAAGTTTAGCTAAATAAAAGGAACTCATATACAACGAGGTGTATTCCTTGTTAATATGCCTTAAGTCATGGCCTAAAATAGCACATATTATGCAAAAGTTTTGTTATTGTTTCAATATCAAATTTTTGGGTCCATTTTTCAGTTTTGGCGCTGAAGGCCTCTCGAAAATATTAAAATTTTTTAAGCCATTTTTTGATGATTTTCGATTTTCTGTTTTGAGCCATTTTTATTATGGCCGTTAAATCAAGTGGTGTGGCGTGCCTAATTATTATTACCGACACAAGGAATACTCAATCAGGAAATATGTCGAGCAGTAAATCGTGAGGAACTATGAAAACACTGGTCCATATGTCATTCCTTGAAGGAGTAAGTGCTTCTTAAAAAGTGTCAATCATTTATTCGTGATCTTATTTAAGTTTATGTTCAATTTCTTCTTTTCTTCGGTTCCCATATTTCACATGCTAATTTATTGAACTTTGTAAACTGTTTAATAAAAAAATATATTTCTCTTGCAAGTAATTCAATTTTTTATGATCACTTAAAGCACATAAAACTAATTCACTTTTATAAGTTACTTTTTCATCGCAGGATGTTTATAAATAAATGATTCGAACCCATTTGCATTGTATCCACTGGTAAAAATGTTTATGATTAAAATTTTAAAGTAGATTTTCGTTTATTATGCCATAATTATTACTCGAACATTGATATACCAAATTTTTTTAAACTTCTTAAATACGGAACTATTTCTGAAAAAAGTTGTGTATTTATAAATTTGGCTAAATCTATTTTGCAAGCAAACGAAATGGTAGGTTTTAAGAATTTTTAATTTCATTTAGAGGTAATTTTCAGTTGATCACTTTTAATTCTATTTCCAAAATTTCAATTTACAATCGCAATTGGGCATACCCCAAAGGCTAATTATATGTAATTGTAATTGAAATGTGATTCAGATCCACGTCTGGAAGCAGCACAACACGTCTAACTGCTATGCCTCTCACAAACAAACTCAACTAAGAACATATGTTTGAAACAAGTATGCCAACATTTAAAAAAATCGCTAATCGAAATCAAAATTCACCTTTTCTTTTGAACAGGCCATATAGTTTCAGAAATTCTTCGCCGTTTACAGAAGACGGCTTATAAACTAGAAACTATTTCATATCCCTGGTCCCTCTTAATCGCAATTATTTAATAAAATATTCTTATTTGCAAATGATCGAATATCAAACTATCATTTAATTTGTTCAATACGTCTCATATTCTCATTTGTTTGTCTCAAATTAAGTTCCTAACAGGGTTCGCACATGAATTAATTTTTTGCAGAAAGTTACAACAAACTCAACACCTCCACTAACAAAAACAAAAAAAGCAAATATTCACCCATCCTGTGACATACTCGTACAAAGGAACACAAAAAAATTTACAAATAAATAAAAAAAAAAACAAAGAAAAAGCCCAGTAAAGGATGAAGAACTAAAACATTCGTAATACAAGAAAATAAATGTATAAATTTCCGCGTGGCTGCGGCAGTAGTGCAATTGGTTCTTTTTACAGGAATACAAACGATACATACACACATACATGTATGCGTATGTACATATGTACATTAAAGTGGAAAATGACATTAAATTGTAATTACTTTTGTTGTGTATTACGAGCAGGTTTTGTGTTTATTGATAAAAATATAATTTAGCTTAATGAGTTTCGTTTTTATTACTCGAATTGGAAAATATTTTCAAATAATATTCAGGGGAGAGTGTGCGAATATATTAATTACTTTTAATGTAAAATGTCATCAGTGTTTTACCATAGTTCTATTTCCTTTTTCAAATGCTACTCGTATATTATTTATTATTTTAAGATTTCAATTTCGCAAACAGAAGTCAATGGAATATGTAAGTTTGCAATTTCTGCGCAGAAGAACAAAAATTTTTGTTTATATTTTTATTTTTCCATACGGTCGATCCTCTTATAACTCGAAACACTTTATCCAGAATTTTCCACGAAATATGTATGTATGTTTCTAAAACAAATATTCATGTATGCATACCTACTAACATTGCAAAACGATATAAAATTTTGAATTTTATAATTCTGCCGAGCCCCTCGAATTATTTGTGTTGTCTTCCTTTTAAATAACTAAATCCAAAACAGGCGAAGAAGAGCGTTGCAATGTTAATAAAACATTTGATGATGACGTGCTTGGAAAAAATGCAAAAAGAACTAACGACGCACTTTATGACATTTTAATACGCATCAGACATGGAAATTTTAAATCCCTTTAAAGGTCGTAAAAATTTTAAAATAATATGCATTTTTCTAAGTCTCAAAAATCTTTTGACTTGATTGTGTCATTTCGCTTTAATCAGTTATTATGAACATAAAAAAGAAGTTTCATTATTTGCAACAATGGATCTGAAAAAGAAATCCGTTTTGGAAAATATTTCGAATTTAAAAAATTTTATAAAAAACTTGCAACAATTAGACATTTTATTGCAGTTTTCTTATAGATTTTTTAAGTGTTAGCTTCCATGTAGAAATCTATTGGTTCATCTTCTGACCATTATATAACTTTATACTTATATAAAGAGGGTATTCCTTAGTAACAAAAAAAATATTGGTCTTTTGAGATATGACTGCGTTACATGGAAGAAATCATAGAGGCCATTTCGATAATTTATCAATAACTCAAAATTCTGATTTTTAAGATATGACTATGTTTCACCCAAAGGATCGGTATGCGTGTTATTTATATTTCATATATAAAGTTGTGGCAAAAGATTTAGCTCATTGCAGATCGTTAAAACGAAATAAAGTTTTGTAATTCACTTATTCATAATTTAGCAAATTAAATTGGGAAGTACCGACAAATGAATAATTAAATAAATGAATGAAGCAAGTATTTTAACAACTTCAAAACACTCACAAACATTTTGAAAATTACGAGTTTAATCAATAACCATTAATTCGATCTGTTTTATGAATGAAACGATCGATCAAAATAATATAGAAAATAAAAATAAAATAAAAAAGCGCTAAAGTTCAATGCACCGCATAACTTTTTTTACATAAACATTTAAGATCAACAAATCGTTAAAAGTGACATGATTATTATGGTTTTATTCAATGAAATGTAATCTAGATAGATTGCAAAAATATCAAATAGAGATGCAATCGTGACAACAACTTTTCCGATCATGCAATTTCGCTTAAGAAATAGTCGCAACAAAATTAAGCCAATTTGTTAAAATTTATTATTTTTTATATCGACTGGCAAGCGGTAATACGCCATTTGCATTGTACGATTAATGAATAGTATTTTGTCAGAACTAAACGACAAATAATTTAAATAGGACTTTAGAACTTTCCAATAAATTCTAAAATACATTCCACACCATTCCATTTACATATACTTATGTTAATATGTACAAATATCAATTTTTCATATCAGACAATTCATTCATCGTTTTTGGAAGAAATTTTCATATGATACCCACACGTAACATCAAATATTTTTCTGTATGAAACGTTTGTCTCTTAAATTCAACCGCCGGAGAATTATACATATTATTGTAGTCAGTGTTGGGTAAAATACATGAATTGCGGTATTTAAAATATAAAATACTTGCTGATCATGTATTTAAAATACAAAATACTTTCAGGTTATGTATTTAAAATACAAAATACAAAATACTTACAAATCTGTATGTATTGAAAATACAAAATACAAAATACGTATTTGTGTTCTAAATACGTATTTCAAATACATGTACTTCAAATACTGCTCAGCCCTGCATGTAATATACTTACTGTATCCATAGGAAGAAACTTGTAAATCGGTTAAGTAAACATATGCTAAATTTAACACGGGGCATTAAAAATGTGTATGAAGCTTACATTTGCATGCAAATAGAAATATTTTTTGGTGCTGTTAAGGATAAAACAAAATTTCAGGTTAATTAAAAATAATTAAAGGGGTCAATTACACCCAAATGGCGCAGAAGAGCTATAAACGACTTCCACTCATTTATATTGAGCAATAACATGTTTTTGATTTAAAGCTGTTTTGAAAACAAACCTACTTTAGTGTATAACTATCCCGATTAGTAAATCCGAGGATAAAGCATTAAAAGTCATAAATATAAATAAATTTATGAAATTTAGTGCCATGAAGGATTTTCTATTAAAATTTTTTTGTCACATCTTTTCGGGATAATATCGAAAATAATTTTGGTAGATGTTAAAAAGAACAGTTTATTTTTAGTTTTTGCCTTATAAACACAATCTTTTTTACCCAAAACGTGGCTAATTACATAAAGGTAATTAAAATACAAAATACTCGCTGATCATGTATTTAAAATACAAAATACTTTCAGGTTATGTATTTAAAATACAAAATACTTACAAATCTGTATGTATTTAAAATACAAAGTACGTATTTGTATTTTAAATACGTATTTCCAATACTGCCCAGCCCTGATTGTAGTGTTATAATAATCATTGTGAGAGGGTTGCTATAACAATTAACCATCGCAACGATATTTTGGTATGAAGAAGAGAATGAAGCAAGTGCTAAACACGTCAATATTTGGCATCAAATTTTGCGTTTGTGTGCGTTTGCTTACAAAAAGTCGTCATACATCGTCGGATACATCGTGAGTAGTGCTAAAATGGTTTTCGTTTTCGTCAGATGTTTCAGCAGTTTAACGTAGTGTGTTTCCGTCATTTTGCGGTAAAAAAACGAAGCAAAAAAATTTTATAATACTTTGACGGCGGGAAATCTTATGTGCATTGTCATATTGCCTTCAAAAGCATATAGACGTGTAATTAAATCAGCTGATCAAATTTAAAAAAAAAAAAAAAAAAAAAAAAAAAAAAAAAAAAACGTAATTTATAATTTATTTCTGAATTCATTAAAAATGTCTTCAAAGCGAAAGAAATATTGGGGTAATACTCCTCGACTTAAAATGCAGAGATCTGATAGTAATAATAGGTTTCAGATGCTATCTGACCTAGGAGACGAGGATGGTTCAAGCGCAGAAACTGAAGTCCCCCACGAGGTTGTTAAAATTCCACCAATAATTGTTGACAATTGTTATAAATTTACTGAAGTTATAAAGCTTATTGGTAAAAGCTGTAAATATAAACGAATTTCTATCGGATCTAAATTAATGCCGAACTCGCAAGCTGAATATGATGAAACCGTCAATAAACTAAAGATTGCCAAAATGAAATTTTTCACTCATCCTATAAAAGACAATAAAAGTTTTAAGCTTATGCTGTTCGGTTTACCACAACTTAGCTTAGATACTTTGAAAAGTGAATTTAAAGATGCATTTAATATAGAATTGGTCAACATAAAAGAAATAAAAACCACGCGCTCAACCCCAGATGATGCATTATATATGATGGAGTTTAGCCGAAGTCAGATAACAAAGCGGGAGGTTATAAGGATTAAGTATGTATATGGTATTGTAGTATACTGGAGAAGTCCCCTTCGTAGATCAATGCTCTAAATGTGCTATGTATGGACATGGATCTGCAAATTGTTTCAGAGCTGAAGCATGTTTAGGATGCGGTGAAGCCCATGATTACTCAAACTGCCAACTGAATAAAATAACAGTAGATGGTCCAGTTATATATACAGTAGAATCTTAGAAAAGTTAACTCTCATAAAAGTTAAACACGCGGATAAGTTAACAGCTTTTCATAATCCACGTGCAGCTCTAAAAAGTTAACTTTTCGGTTAACTTTTTAGAGCGTATACATCTAAAGTAAGTTTCTCGAAAGCAGTTGAAAGCATCAATAGCGTTATAAAATGGTTTGAGAGCAACAATGATGCAAATCATGTGTCAGACCTAATATGCGCGCGAAAATGATCAAGAGCTATTATACAAAAGAAAAGAAACAAACAAGCCTTGACTGCTTCTTTAAACCTCTATAAACTATTTTTATGCGAACAAAAAAACTGAGCGGGACTTTGAAATTGAACACCCAGTACAAATTAAACATAAGTTTCTTTTTTGTAATAATGAAAACTATTACATATATAAGTCTTTTAATAAAAATGGAACATTTGGTATCTAAAAAAATTGTTTACATATTACATACATACTTTATTTATTCATTTTTTCGACTCAAAAAACCGCTTAGAAAAGTTAAAAGTTCGGAAAAGTTAATACCCCTTGGGACATTTTGGTTAACTTTTTTAAGATTCTACTGTAAATGCTTCAACTGCATTAAAAAGAATTTAAAGAACGTTAATCATCGTGCTGACGATCCTCACTGTCCTTCAAGAAAGGAATATTTACAGATTCGACAAAGAACTACCAGCAGCATAAGGCGAATACATCACAACGATACTGTTTCAATTTCATCAGACGAGATGCAGGATGAAGCAATTTCTTCTCAAAAAATATCAGGTAAACGTCAAAACAATGTTTCTTATGCATCAGCTATTGGTTCAAGACAAAGAACTCAACAAGCTGATAATTTGTCAAATGAGCAAATTCTAGATATTTATTTCGAAGCCCTTGACGCATTAGAAAAATGCAAAACCAAGTACGATAAAATGAGAGTGCTTGGAAATATGCTTAGACATGTTATATAAGAAAACAATATGGAGCCTTAATGTTATGCATTGGAATGCTCAGGGCATAACGACTCCAGCCTCGATACTTGAATTAGAACTAGTTTTGCATCAAAAACAAATAGACATGATTTGCATAAATGAAACATTTCTAAAAGCTAATCACAAGTTTAAACTACAAAACTTCAAAGTTTACAGAGAAGATCGTGCTACACATGGCGGGGGGGTTTTGATAGCGATCAAAAACTCCATTCGCCATGAACGTATTTCAAAATATCCAACATCAAAAGTTGAAAATGTATCCATCATGGTTACCATAAATAACAGACCAATACGATTTACTTCTGTTTATTGCCCAAACTATACAAATGATTTTATTGATGATATAAATATATTAACCACAGCAACAGCCGATTATTTCATATTTGGAGATTTAAATGCCCACCATACAAACTGGAATTGCTTTCAAAATAACACGGCAGGTAACAAACTTTTCAACCATCAAATGAGCTCTCACTACTATATATATTTTCCAAATTCATTCACTCGTTTTGGTCAGTCGTCAAACCCGACACTTCCATCAGTTGTTGATCTTCTTCTCACCAATTCCAACTTAGATTTTTCGCAATTAGAAACTCATCCAGAAATTCTAAATTCAGACCATACACCAATGACTTGCACAATAATTGGTCCCTTAGCGGAAAACCTTATCAAAATTCCACTCTATGGTAAAGCTAACTGGAAAGAAATTAGAAAATGGATAGACAACGAGTTTAGGAGAAATAATTTACAAGCTACTGAATTATCAAATGGAAATGTTGAAGAAAAACTCTCAAAAATTACTTACCTATTGCAAGAAGCATCCAAACAGGTCCCTGTTAGTAACACACAAGTTTGGCAAAGAAAGCTTTCAAGTCTAACTTTATTTTTAATTACACAAAGAAATAAATATAGGCGAAAACTCCAACGATCAATTAATTACTCAGAGAGAAGCACAATAATTTGTTTATTAAAACAGCTGACTACACTAATAAATTATAACATTAGCAATGACAGAAATAACAGCTGGTATCAATTACTACAAAAGTTGCCAACAGGTAGTAAAAAGTTCTGGATGTTGACGAAAGCAATGAAAGGCAATAAAAAAAGTGTATGTAGCTTAACAATAGATGGCGTTCAAAAACATAACAACAAAGAAAAAGCTGAAATAATTTCTGAAGTATTCGAAAATTGTCACAAAACAACATGTAATATGATTTCCTCAGTAGATCATATTGTCGAAAAGCACATAGATTGGTTGAATGTTCAAAGTATAACAGACGACATGCAGCAAAATTTGACTTCAGTAGAAGAAGTAAAATTCTTCATAGGTACACTGAAAAACTCGAAAGCACCTGGACTAGATGGGATAAACTCTATTATATTAAAAAATATGAGAAATACTTTTTACACATTAATTACACAAATTTTCAATTGGTGTTTGTCCAATGGTTATTTTCCCAAAATTTTTAAAACTGCTAAAGTAGTTCCAATATTAAAACCGGGAAAGGACGCAAAATCGCCTATGAGTTATCGCCCAATAAGCATGTTAAACTCTTTAGATAAAGTCTTCGAAAAAATAGTTCTAAAGAGAATTAACGAGTATAATGAAACTAATAATATAATACAAAAAGAGCAATTTGGTTTTCGAAAAGAACATTCAACAGTACATCAAGTAAAAAGAATTGTAAATTTTATCTCAAATAACAAAAGCGATCGGAAAAGTACTGGAATAGTGTTGATAGACGTAGAAAAAGCCTTCGACTCTATATGGCACAACGGTTTAATTTTTAAGCTCCATAAATTCGGTTATCCAATTTATTTACAAAAAATTTTACAAAGTTTTTTGAGTGAGAGATCTTTTGTAGTAAATATTGATACAGCATACTCCTCCCAGCGTAATATCCCAGCGGGAGTACCCCAAGGTTCGGTGTTATCACCTGTACTGTACTCAATATATACATCCGACTTTAAAATACTTAAAGATCAGTCTGTTGCACTGTATGCAGACGATACTGCCATTATAACAAGAGGAAAGGTTTCAAATGCCATAGTCAAAAGGATGAAAAAAGCTCTTCTACATGCTAAAAAATTCTTTAAAAAATGGAAAATAAAAATAAACGAGATTAAAACACAAGCAATAATATTTCCTTTCAATAAATCACCGAAGAGAATACCAACGATACCATTATCTGTAGAAGGAGTAGAAATTCCCCTACTTGATAGCATTAAATATCTTGGAATTCAGTTAGACAAAAACTTGACTTTCAGACATCATGTTCTAAAAACCTGTGAAAATGCTATTAAGTGTGGAAGAGCACTTTTTCCATTACTAAATCGAAAATCAACTTTGAATTATAAAAATAAACTATTACTATACAAAATGTGTATACGGCCTATTATGACTTATGGATGTCAAATTTGGTCTAATAGATGCGCAAAAACCTATCTAAAGAAGCTGCAAATAATTCAAAATAAAAATTTAAAAATAATTTTTAATTTACCTAGAAGCTACTCAACCAATAGATTACATCACAATTATCAACAAGATTTGTTTAAGCCAGTAATAACTAAGTTAACACAAAGATTTGAAGTTCGAAATAGAACCTCAAATTATGATATATTAAGAAATTTGTAATATTAATTTCTTCCTCAACTTCAGTAATGAAGTTGAAAGAAGGGTTAATTAAGAATTTCTTTAAATTTTTACTAGGTTTTTCCTATCTTTTTCCTAACGCTGTATTAATGTAATTACTAAAACTTAAGACATTTTTTATACAATAAAATTAGTTTATATTTGTTGCAATACTTATTTAAGTAAAATCTCAAAAAACGTAGTTATTAATAAATTTTTTAATATTTTAAATTGTATTGATGATAGTTAAAATAAATAAAAAAAAAAAAATCGTATGTGCTGAAAATTTAATAAAGAAATTGTATAATTGTATCAATAAAAGCGTGTCGCTCATTACCATCTTAATTAGACGTGAAAAGCAAAGAATATGGTGACTAAATGTGACATTTTATTGGAAAAATTCGAAATATGTACAATTTTATGTTCTTAAGAATGGAATATGGAAATTTTATAATATATAATATTCAAAATTTTTGTTTTGCTAAGCTCTATGAAAAAACAACGTAACACTTCTTTTGGGTTTGTTTATATATTAATAGGCTAATGAAACACGACACAAAACTAAAATTTTTATATAGTATTGACATCGTCCGTCATATAGCTTCAATATTGACAAAATGTGTTTCGTTTCAACGGTTTTCTTCTAAACGAAGTTAATTTCATTTAGATTATAAAAAAAACGGTGTTGTCTTCGTTTGTTGTGATTTATTGAATTTCCCATAAAAGTTTAATTATAAATACGTTTTAAAATATTAAATCTAAAATTATAAATTTTTTAAGTCCAGCCAGTGCCAGACGAAAAAAAATCAGTTTCTTAGCTTCCTCTGTGATTAAATTCACATCTCTCCTGTTTGGCTAAGAGCAAGATTGTCCAATCTTTGCAGACGAGTGTGGCTTCTATAATTTAGTATGCCGCGGTCTAAGGGGTTTAGATGGTACTCAAGTTCCTTTATGTATATTCTCACGTATTTGAAACCTCAGTTTTAAACAATGGAACGTTCGGATCTTTATGAATGTGCGATTTTTTTACATAATTCAAAGATGCAGTTAAATTTTTTTTATAGGCGATTTTTCTTTTACACGGCCGTTTTTATAACACGAATTGTGTGACCTTTTTCATAACTAAATTATTTTGTTTGTTGTATCCTAAGCTCTTCATACGCCGACATTTCATTGGTCGCTAAACTAAATCGTCAGTGAACTTTAAGCAGTTTGAAAACATTCAACGTCGGATGTTTGTGTCATACAAATCAAATACAATGTGAGAATTCAATATTGTGTACGAATAATAACAATATACGTAATCATAATATTTTTTTTTCATGCTAAAATCTATTTATTGTATATTCAAAAAGTGAACTAACAATAAGTATTCAAATCTTAAGTGTAGATATAATTATTAGGCCCAACCAGTGTCGGACATAAACTTAGTGATAGTAATTAATAATACATAAGAATCGTATTTAGCAGAAAAATATTTTTAAAAAGTTTCATCTGGAGTGTTGCGTACTAAAGCCGTAGTATCCCTCTTTTTTAAGCGGATGTGTCCAGTAAAGCTCAAGATGTTACGAGCAAGGGGATTAGGATGGGACTCGAGTTTTGTTAAATATTTGCCAGCATATTTTGCAATTTCAGCGGTCACAAGTGGCAAATTTAAATCACGATGTAAATTTTAATTTTTCGTGTACCATGGAGCCGATGTTATTAACCTTAAAATTTTGTTTTGCCTTCGTTGGATTCTCTCTACATTGGAAGCTGAAGCAGTTCCCCATAGCTGAATTCCGTAACACCATATGGGTTTCAAAAGCGACTAGTATATTAAAAGTTTACAATCTAGACTGAGGGTAGAATTTCTACCAATCAGCCAGTGTATCTGGGTTAATTTAAGCTTCATTTGTGTTAGCTTAGAGTCAATGTGGTGTTTCCATGTAAGCCGTCGGTCAAGGTGTATACCAAGGTATTTCACCTGTGAATGTTGAGGAACAACTTGATTCTTGATTCGAATGGGGGAACAAGTGTCTCTTCGTAGGGTAAATGTGACATGAACACACTTTTGTTCATTTACTTTTATTCTCCATAAGTTCAACCACAGCTCCAACAGGTTAATATGTTCCTGAAGGTAACGGGATGCCTCGTGAGGGTTTTCATGCATACTAAGGCAGACTGTATCATCGGCAAATGTAGAGGTGAGGATATTACTGCTTAAAGGCATATCACAGGTATAAATCAAATACAAAACTGGCCCCAGTATACTCCCCTGTGGCACACCGGATGAGATAGTTTCGGGCACACTCATGAAGTCTCCTTCACGACAGTGAACTTCCGGGCAAGAATGTAACTTTCCAAAAGATTTACAATGTTTATTGGCAGATATGTCTTTAATTTTAAAATTAGGCCTTCATGCCACACTTTATCAAATGCTTGAGAAACATCAATAAAGAGGGAAGAACAATACTTCTTTTCTTCAAATGTTCTTCTTATGAAATGAACCATTCTATGAGTTTGTTCAGTAGTGCTATGCTGACTTCTAAAACCAAATTGATGGTCCGGTATGCACCTATTATCAGTGAGAATTGGGGACAATTTTGTCATGAGCAGCTTTTCGAAGAGCTTTGAAATTATTGACAGTAAACTTATTGGCCTACATGACTCAGCCTTGGTAAAATCTTTGCCCGCCTTTGGAATCATTTGATCATGGCAAGTTTCCAGCTGTGTGGATAATACTCCAGTCGTAAAATGCCATTAAAAATAAATAACATGATTCTAATAGCAATACGAGGCAACTTCATCAGCATCTTGTTACTAATTCCATCAATACCCGGGGCCTTCTTTGGATTGGTTTCAGCAATTAGTTTTTGTACATCACGCATCTTAAACTTTATGGGTCGAGGGGCAGAGCAACTACACTCGGCAAATCAACAGCACCAGTACATGTGTTTGGGGTAAATACGTATTTCAAATGCCAAGCAAATATGTTACCTTTCTCAGTATTGGTTCTTGCCCAACCTCCGGTAGAAGTGCGCAGGGGTGGTTTAAACTCAACGGGTGTTTTAAGTTTTCTAGCAGCGCGCCACAAGGAGTAATTAGATGCTGCTGTAACATCAAGACCTTCCAGATAGTTCTTAAGAGAAGCAGATTTTTCAGATGCAAGCAACTCTTGAAGTCATTTAGTGCATTCTCTAAGTCTAGGGGTGATCTGTGCTGTTGCCATTCCCTTCTAGCTCTTCTTTTTTCACATACGAGACGTTCAATATCCGCAGAATAAATTCTATTAAACCCAGTCTGCGGATAGGAAGTAGTGGCATGTTTAGCAGCCTGTTTAATATCTTCGGTAAGATTGGCAATGTTAAATTCAATATCATCGGAAGTTCTAAGCTTGATGTTTTCCGTACAATGACTACTTAGATATTTTTTGAACCCCAGCCAATTAACACGATTTATCATCTTCACATATGGGTGAGGTAAGTCATTTTTTAGAAGGTTACAAATTGTAACGATCGTGGGAGAGTGATCGGAGGAGAGATCATGAGAAGCTTCAACATGAATTAAATCCCTAGAGATATTTTTCATGGCGCCAAAATCTATAACATCCGGAATTTGTTGTATGTCAAAAGGCCAGTAAGTGAGCTCCCCGCTCGAAATGACGACCAAGCCCATTTTTGAAACTGTGTTGAACAACGCTCGACCTCTAGGTGTAATAACGTATGTTTTGTATTGTAGTCGCCAGCTGCTATGAAACAAGGGCCAAGAGTTTTGTAAAAATTCTCGTATTGATCCTCAGAGATTGAAAATCTGGGAGGGGAGTAAATTGATGATATCACGAGATTTGAACAAAAATTTTCGATGCAAATATTTGTTGCTTGTAGATGGTCTTCACAAATGTTCTCAAGAATATAGTGCTTGAGTCTTGACTTTATTAGAACTGCTGATCCTACGTATGCTCTTCCTCTCGGGTCCTTTGTATCATATAAGGTGTAGCCACTCATTTTAAAAAGGCTTCTCGAAGTCAAATGAGTCTCAGATACCATCATTATATCAATATTCTTCACCGTGAGGAAGTGCTGAAGTTCATTTCTATGTTGGCGAATGCCGTTTGTGTTCCAGAAACATACTTTTAACGTATTCATGGCTTGTTAACTAATGCTTGAAGCAGTGTGTTCTGCATTCGCAGCATTTCTTGCATCATGCTAGTCATATTTGTTGTAAAGTTGTTTATAGTTTGCACCAGATTATCAATAGTAGTTTCAAGGCGACTGAAATTAAAGCTTGGGTTAGCATTTGTTGTATTATTTGGTGGTGACACTTTTTGCATGGGAACAGAGTTGATCCTCACAGCGTCAGCATACGATACTTGTGTAGTGATTGGTTGGGCCATTACAGGATAAGTGGCAGAGTACGTATTTACTGTTTGCGCTGGGGTTATTTTAGGCTTTTGGCTCATAGCTTGTTTAACAAGAGAGAACACAGGACATCCTCTGTAGTTAGCAGTGTGATTACCTCCACAATTACTGCACTTTTTTCCTTCTGGTCCTTCGACTTATTGCAAATAGCAGTGTTGTGTAATTCACCGCACACAACACAAACAGTTGGTAATTTACAGTAAGTTTTAGTGTGGCCATATTCTTGACAATTATGGCACTGTACGGGTCCAGAACGCTTGTGTGGTTCTTCAACTGTGATTTTTCGGTATACGAGATATTTTAGGTTATAAATTGGATGGGTCTCATTTTTCTTCAATTTTATATCATTTGGCTCCAGTTCAACTCGAAATAAGGGTTGGAGGATCTTCTCCCTGTTAATTATGTTAGAGACATTCTTTACCTTAAATCCCTGGAGGGTGAGAGCATCTTTTATTTCCTCAGGAACAACATAAGAATCTATGCCTTTCAATACGATCTGTAGGCCTTTAGCACTCTTAAGCTGGAATGTGTAAAAACTTGTTTTATTTTTTTTCGAATTCATTAACCATTTTGCGGAAATCTTTTTCTTCGTATATTTAAATCTTTGTTTCATCAATATTACCACGTTTTATTGGAACAATGTGAATGAAATGCCTTTTCACCAATGACCGAGATTAACTTCTTAATAAGTGTGTTAGAATTTTTTTGTCTAAGATAAATTGGTGGTGGTTTGGAGGTTTTTTTCGAGGATGCTTCGGGTTTGTCATTGTCGTCGTGCAATATTTTAAAACGGTTTTGACGGTTAATTGCGGCGGCGTCGTTATCCCTGGATATCTTCGGAACCGATGAGATTTTAGATGAATTTGGGCTTTGCTCGCGCTTTACTACTGTAATATACATATCTGTCCATTCCGACAGGCACCTTAGGTTTCTGAATACTATTGTCTATTGTGATAACTTGGTTAAGTGATGAAAACGAGCCCGGAGCGGATAATGGAGCTGACTTAACCCTAGAACACACACCCGGGTACAAATGTATTTACTCTCAAGAACGACTTAACTTAAGGCATGGAGATTTCAGATCTAGGAAATATACGTTATTTATAATATTTTAAAGACTATTTGATCCAACTCGGATCATTGGTTCAGGGGCTACAAGCTTCAAAAGTCGACACCTACGTAAACACACACCCGGGATACATTTGTACCACACCAGTTTATATCAAAATAAAAGCAACAAATCAACCTATAGTATGTTTAAATTATTAAATTTTATTTATTTAGAAGGAAAATATGTAATTGTAAATATGTAATTTAATATAATTAAAAATTACCGTTACATATTATGCAGTCGGTATTGGTGATCGAATGCTCAAGACACATTGGCTTCTTACATTTGCCGCACATTTTTCTGGTTTTTCTACGCCATTTTGTGTCTTGAGAATAACATAAATAACAGGAACCGTTGATAGGTTTTGGCGTGCGGGCTGCGGCACATGTCGATGCTTCCGTATTCAACATTGATTCCAGTGGTCGGTTGAAATATGATTCAATAGCTATTTTAGTGGAGAAATTTCGCGTGACTTGCCGATTTAGTGCACGTTCTTCAATAATTGGCATACACAATGCTTCAGCCAAGCTGGGAAGGAGCTGCTTACGCTTGTTAGATTTAGCAGGCAGCATGGGGTTGTTTCTTCCATATACTATATATGCTGCAAGAGCCGTTATGTCCAGCATATTGAAAAATAACGCCAATGGCCAACGCTTCGTCTGTCTTTGTGTAGGATATTCACTGAACAATTGGCCCATTTTATCAACGCCACCCTTCGTCATATTATAAAATTCTATGATTTCAATCTTCCCACCCTCAACTATCTCGCCCTCATAGTGCATTGTCGAAAGCAGCGTCACTGATTTATTTTTTCGTGGAACATAAGAGCACATCGTCATATTTTTTCTGAAGCCGAATAATGATGAATCAATTGGCCTATCCTTGTGCGTCTGCATTTTCGCAGCAATGTACGTCTTGTTTTTGCGCAGAGTTCCAACGATTGTTAGGTTCCACCCGAGAATAAGTTCTGCAACTGGCAACGACGTGAAAAAATTGTCCATCGTAATATTTCTTCCACTTCCTTGGTATCTGCTAGCCAAATCTTTCACAACTCGTACCCCTTGGTTCGTTTCCCTTCGGGACGCTGCTTGACCAGTATATATTTGACCGTGCAGTGGATATGCATTTTTGGCATCGCAAATCCACCAAACTTTGATACCATATTTTGGTGGATGTTGAAAGCATTATACGTTGCTATTGCTTTGTTGTTTGTGTGACGCATAATTATATCCGCCATTTCCAAGCTCATAAAACACTTGAATGTTTGCTCTATTGACAACATTTTGGTGCTCCTACATGCTCCGTACCGTTCTCGTACAAGCTCATCAAATCATTCAAAACTATCAACACAGCTTGTTCGACGTGTCTTTGTGTAATATTTTGTTGCATCTCACTGATGACGACAATATTACTAATGAAATTGTTTATGTTATCGCTGCCAAATTATCATTTTTTGCATAGGTTTTCCTATTACTTGTATGTTAACGGATCATCACCATAGGTTGTTGGTATTTTTGAATGATTTGATGATTCGAGGCTTTCGGTTGCTTATATGCCAGCTCGTGTAGTCTAACATGAAACAAGCTAGCGGTCCGAAAGTTGGTGACTCCTGGAGTACACATTTACCAAGCAAAAATTTAAAAATTTTGTTTTGTATTCATCAGGTATCTGAAAGACAATATTTGGCTATCCCATGCCCGTGGCCTTTCATACCTATATCTATTGAACCAGGTATAATATTTGCATGAAATAAAAACCAAAACATAAGTAAAATATTAATATACGCATTAAAAAAAATTATAACGAAGTTGGACCATTTAAACACTAAAAAAAACCAAAATAAGCTAGTAGGTACAAACGTACCCTGGGTGTGTGTTCTCGTAGAAAAAGTTGGGTATGCATCGTAGGGTTAAATAAAGATGAGCTAGGCAATGGTAATGTTACCGAATCATCACTTGGCATCGGAGTAAGCGAAGTTTATCGCTCGCGTTAAATGGACTTTGCCGTTAGAAAAACACTATCATCAGATTTTTTATTTTTATTGTTTGCATTGAGATCTTCAGAACTCACAGTAAAATAGGCATTTCTGCCGTTAGAACTCACTTCACAATTGTTTGTTTTTGAGGTACTCATACAGAGTATTCCTCAGTCACTTTGTTTGTGGTTTTTTGTTTGTTTTTGTTGTTTCAGATTGTACGAAAAATATTATTAATGCAAATAGAGCAAATTTAACAAAAACTGTACGTATTACGAATCGGTACTTATTACGAATATTTTTTTGTTTGTATTTTGGTTTGTTGAGTATGTAAAAAAATAAAAAACTCCGCTAGTTCAACAACACTTAAATATTCAAAGTGAAATAACATTTTTATATGAAACCAAAACTATTTTTTGTTGTTCTCAGAAAATATTTAAAACTTTTTTGTTTCGGTATTTCGGACAGTGCGTTGCTTTTAATTGTCTCGTTTACCGAGTTTATTTAATTTTGGCCAAAATAGGGGGCTATGCGATAATTAATATTTGGAGTAGATGCTAATTGCTTGTACGATTAAAACAAATTATTGGACCAAGTACAAGGGAACCATTTCAAACAAAAATATTTTAAAATCGGTTCACAAGTGATGAAGTTATTCGTATACAAACATTAAGAACAAGCAAAAAATTCACTCTAAATGATAAACTCCTACTTTTCTGAAGTCGGTTCAAAATACATGTGTGACTATAGATCAGTGTTGCCAGTTTAGGAGAAAGTTAATTGGAACAATATCGTGTCCATATGCAAAAAGTTCTCGCTTTTAGTGTTCTGATTACTTGCCCCCAAAACCTTCTCGTCTACCGAAAAAAATCAGCTCCCTATTTGTAGTGGAAGTGCACCATAATATTGATGAGTGGGTGAGTCAGTGAGTACTTAAATATGTACTTTTTACACTTTCATATTTCAGAAAGCTTTTCGTTATAAAACTTTTAAACTTCATCAATAGGGTGGCTACCATATATAGTATCTGTTTTGAATTTCATGATTAACTTAAATTATTTACAGAGCGCAAAGTTACAGCGGATGTATAAATAAATAAATAAAAGGATGTACTTTTTCTTCGACTATAATGAGTAAATCCTTTAGCAACGTACTATTTCAAAATTGTCTTATGAGCAATAATATAAATAGAAATTAAGGCGGGAAAACGTACATACATAGTTATGTATTTAAACCCAAGTACATATTTTCTGAAGATTAACTGCCTGTTTTACGATGTCGAACGACATCGTTCGTTCGCATAAATATGTTTGAAACAGCAACAAATTTTAAAATGTTGTTTTTGGTTTCAATGTATTTATGCGAACGAACGATGTCGTTCGACAGTAATATAATATCAGCTGATTTGCTTTGTAGCGCCAAATTTAATTTTGCACTTTCAGTTTACTGAAATTTTACCAAAGTTTACACAAAAAGTACGAAAGCAGCATATTATCTGATATGAACTATCAAATAGACACAAGCAATTACAAAAAGATGACATTCAAAGTTAACATTTATGCAAAATTTATTATTAATGAAATCGATACATATGTACATACTTATATGGCCGTGCATATGTGGGTAAGAAAGACTTAAAGAAAGCCACAGAACATATGTACATAACTGTGTTACATATATTCATATGTAACCTGGGGGATATTTATGTCGATTGTTTTAAACGAATTTGTCCCACGATTTTCGAAAGTAGTGCTTGTGAAGATGGAAAGATATTGACAGTTTAAAATTAAACGTACCAAAAATGTTTTTGTTTTCGTTGTTGTTTTGAGCATATGATAAACGTATCAATATTTAGACTCAATATTTGCGTCTGTGATTGTTACGCTGTGTAATACTGAAGAATATAAAAATGGTTCTGATATTCGTAAAAAAATTTAAGTGCAGCACTGTCATCGAAATTTTTTATTTCATTTTCTAACTGTCAAGTTAAAAACAAAAAAAAAGTCAAAAACGGAACAACAAAATTTTATAATATTTTGCCGACTTGAAATTTTTGGATGCTAAAAATAGAACAAAGAAATTTTATATGTAATAGAAGTACCGGCTTAATTAGAAGTGAAAGGGAAAGAATATAAATAATAATAAAAATGTTGGAATACAGTATTCTAGAAAATATTTTACCGGCGACAAATTTTATATGCTAAAAATAAAAAATTATTGAATTAATAGAATGAATGTCGGCCCTAAGAGATGTGAAAAGCAAAGAGTATAATGACTAAAATATAAAGAATATGCAATATGACATTTTATTGGAAAGATTTCAATATATAAAAAGAGAAAATATTATGCCGACGGGAAATTTTATGTCATAGAAATGGAACAAGGAAATTTAAAATACAATTTTTTTACTTTATTGCATATTGTTAAGTGCAATACATTTTAATATTGGAAAAATGCTTAAAAACATGGGTGGTAAAAGGGAACGACCAAAAATGAGTTAACATCACTTTTACATTGCGAAGACAAACATTTCCCCTAATCCAAATTAAAAGTAAATGAATGCTGCAACACAAAGAACTCAAATACCTCGGCGTTCAACTTGATTGTCGCTTAACAGGGAAATCGCTCATAGACGGACCCACTAGTCCGCAACATTCTACATTACAGAGGCAACTCTAGGCTGAGAAGGAGGGACAATCTTGCTCTTAGCCGAGCACGATAGATAGATCTGAAGACAATATAGAAGAAAACGTACAAACTATTCTCATTTGTCTGGCGTTGGCTGGACTTAAGTAAATAATAATAATATAGTCCAGATTTTAATACTTAAGGTGGATTCACCCATTCTTTCGGAACGAAATTTTTGTTGTGAGACAATTTTAGTTTACTGAGAGTTTGCTCACAAAAGATTCACCCACTTCGAATCAATGTTGTGGAGAAAAAAAGTTACCATATGGAACAACTCTGTAAATGATGTGCGTTAGTTTTAGAAGCAGGCAGCACAGTGACAGATGATGGCAATTTGCTGTGTTCTAAATTAAAAAAATTTTTATAAAACAGCTTGTTCTAATGGATATTAAGTTAAATAAATATAAAAATTTTACAAATATACTCTGTATATTATTATACATACATATGTACATATAATATGATGTGGCAGCTCAGTTCAATTTTGCATAAAAAATGTATGTATCTGGCAGCACAGTTCAATTCGTTCAGAACGAAAATTAAAATTAAACCAATTCAAGCAAAAATTGTTCCGCATTAAATTTACTCTCTTTCTCTCTCTATCTCAAAAAGAGAAACGTCAAACTACATATAAAAAAAAAAGCCGTCGGAACGAAAATTTCGTTCAGAACGAATGGGTTAAATCCACCTTTATTGTTCATTCAATGAAATTGAAGATTCAATAAATAAAAAATAGTGTTAAAAGGTGCAATGCAATAATAATACAACAGCTTTTTCTGTTACTCATCACTTTTTATTTTCTATACCTATTAATAGGCGAAAAACAATTTACCGTATATTTTTAAACCCAGATGAAAATTTAAATTTGTGGTTATGATTGACATCGTCTGGCAAATGGCTTCAATCCAAAGATTGAAGGTTAATATTGATATGTGTGTCACCCGCCTTATAGATAAACAAACAAATACATATCTATCCGTAACTTTGAAGTTTAGATTGAGTCTAACGACCGGAAAGAAAGCAGTACAATCGTGTGGAACTAACTGAAACTTTGTTTCAAAAGCTTCAGAATATTTCTAAGGAAAACAATGAATTGATAAGCACCTGAGGAGATATTTATGTAAAAGTCTTATTTTTCCACGCATAGACTTTAATTAAAATTTCCGGGAGCGAGGGTAACGGTGAACACTTTTATACATATTCTACGTGTACGGACGTGACAAAAAATTTCCATTCATGGGCGTGTTTCATAATGATCTAAAGCCATGTACGTATGACTGCCAGCTCTCAGTTGAATTTATTAGAAACAAATTTTTCCTTACAACTTATTATTTGTCTTCAAAGTTCTGTTTGAGTTTCGTCACAAACAAATTAAATGACATTTCATCTCATTGTCACTAGAATAATAAATAACTAACAATTCGAGGAAACTAATGAAACTTCTTACATTGTGATATTTCTCAGTGAATCATACTCAAATTTTAAAAATAAAATCTTGAATATCGATGACAATATATTGGCAACATGTACAATATGGAACTTTAATTTTTAATTGACTGAAGAAAATTAAATAAAAAACATTAAAATAGTTTTAATATAAGCTTGTTAAGGACTATTATTTTAAAAGGTAGTAGAGAGACGGGAAGGTATTTGATCTTAACAGAAACTATACCAGTAAAGTTTCTCTTGAACAGTTTAGTCGCTTATCAGAAGGTCTCCTAAAGGTATAAAATTATCCCCATTATGACAAAACCATGTTAAAGTGATAAGTACCTTTCATGTAAAGTGTTTAAACTCCATTTCCTTCTTTGTCAGTTTCCTTCCCCTTAGAGTATTTACACGTACAAGTTTACTGCACGACAGGCAGAAAGTTGTGAAATATTGGAAGATTAATTTGAGTACATTGATATTTGTTTAAAGAAATTAGTTCTGTTATCCTGTCGGTGTTCTATCTCGCGTTATATCAGAGTTGATATCGGTGTGGACAATATTTCAACAATGAAGTAGGAAATCTTACAATTATAAAATATTTGGAAGATCACAAAATACTTGCTTTATAGCATGATATGCGCACAGTCACAATAAGTCGTAATGTACCCACACATCATACAATATTATTGAGTATTTTGTTGCGTATATTATTGTCCTTTTGCTCCACACTACACGTACACAATAATTCGATCAATATTGCGCAATTTTTCTTACAATGCATGTAAAACTAAACAAAACCTACATACATTCAACATACATTTTTTATGATATATGAAAACTTCAAAAACTTAAATAGTTTGGCATTAAATAGTTTAAAAGATAATGTTGTCCTCAATTTAGGTGGGAAGTCACTATATTTACATTACAAAATATCCCATTGTTATATTGCGCAATATAAACTCAAAAGACTTTTGATTTTGTTGAATACATTGTGCCATCTGCTAATATAATACATACATGACAGTTTTATTGTACAATATTAACTGTTGAACAATAATATTGCAAATATGTGGACCACGTACATGTAGCCCCACATAAAATTATGTCTCATCACTAGTGGGTCACGATAATTGTGCAACTCATGTTCAGATTTAACGTGTTTTAGATTGAATACGATAAAATCACATTAAAGCAAATGACCCAACACCATTCATATTTACAATATTGATTCGTTAGTACAACCAGGCTGCATGTTCGAACAGACCTGAATGCAGACCTTTTAAGGAAAGGATTCTTACACTTAACATGAATCAACGTAGCTGCGCCACATGTATTTATATTATGGCATAAACGGTCTTTGAATATAACAACTAAAGCACAATTCTTTCAATTGGCAGTTTATTAAAGCATTTCTTCAATTCGTAACAAGAACAATGGCATAAAATGTGTGAGCGACTTTGAGGAAAAAAGCACGTTTTAAATTTAATTTCTGATTTCCCTAAGACGTGTCACATAAAAAAGCACATTATGTATGTACGTACATATAATGTTCTCGTATGCAGCACAAGTACAAAAGAGCAACAAACAAAATTTGTAAACGTCATGTTTAACCCAGCGTGTGACATACTTTGTTGGCATTTGCAGACGACAGAGGAGAAAAAAATATTGGTTCTGCGGCAAATAATGATGTAAAAAAATTGAGACATTTACACTACAATACAATGAAGAGTTTTGTTGTCATATTCAATCGAGCGTTTAAGTATTGATCATCGATCCTTTTACTCTCCCAACACTTCCATGTCGTTTGACTTCATTTTCTTACACTCAAAGAATGGCACAGCAAATTTTAAATCATATAACTGGGCTTAATAAAAGTTCTAACTTTAAATCTTGTTTTAAAACTTTAATGCTAAGATCCGTGGAAAACCATTAAGGGAAGTTGACGAATTACAGTTCCAGTCTTATATGGCTAATGATCTCGTGAAGTACGATATTTTTGCATACGGGTGTGTACATAAACATACACTTAAGAATATTTATAAAACGTAATTCTATTGCCGAAACGGAGCTTGAGAAAATGAAAACTAATTTATTTATTTATGTATATACTTATTTATTTGTGTGTTCAAGTTCTGTACAACAATAATTAATATTATATTTCGAGTACAGGAAAGCAGTAACAAAAAGTTAAGCTGAGACGGCAAATATACTCAAACATACTCGTACATACATACATATTTAAACAAAATTAAGTATAAATTGTTTATGGTATATAATAAAATTTATGATATCCTATAGTGAAAAATAATTAAATAAAAATTGGTTAAATGTAGTTGCGTTGTTATTAAGTTGTTGTGTTTGAGGGTGAATATTCCGGAGGCGTGCACCATTCGGATACCAGAAAACGGTGAAAGGATATTAGAATCAATTTTTCCTAACTGATCTGACAAACCTGATTTTATCATTAAGGTTATCATTGCGGCATTTCTGAATAAATGACTTTATGTAAAAATAAATGCACAAGTTGTTGAATGGAACTTCATATAGTTAGTCCTTGATGTGTGTGCAGGTATCGTTCCATTCCAACATATTGGTATAAGTTTAGGTAGTGTCTACAAAATAATTTTTCACATTTTCCAATGGCAACATATTGTAAGAAAACTTGGTAATTATTCCACAAAATGTTAACGTAAATTGAAATCAACATAAATAAGTATAATGGACTATCAACGTATTCTTCAAGGATAGCAAGGAGGAGAGGGCAAGACGGAGAAGAAGCCGCGCAGAACTTAGGTTATTACAAATATAAGTCTATTTAGTGGAGGTTCGTTACCGAAATATTAAACGGCAAGAAAATCAAGATAGACTCATATCGAGTACGAATTGTTCGTTGAGCTTTTTTTTACAGTAGCGTTCGTTCTAATTATGCATTTTGTAATTCTCATATTGTATTTGAATATTTTTGCACAACCATGTGAGGGTGAATGTTTTCAAGAAGCTGAAAGTTCCTTGGCAATTTGGTTTACCGAACAATGAGATGTCGGCACAACAAACAAATAATATGAAAAGTTCAAATATTTTTTCGAGTTCAATTCCGATATATTTAAAAAATTAAGTATTAAAAGTACTAAACATTAGAATATCATAATTTTATCAAGCATAGATGTGTAAAGGGAGGTCCAAGGACAAGTATCTTTTTTAAAATGCGGATGAGCTGTTTGACATGGTGCGCCATCTTGTTGAAACCTAATATTATCCAAGTTCATATATTTAATTTTAGGCTGCAAAAATTCCGTAACAACATTCTGTAGCGCACTCTGTTGACTGAAATAATGTTTCCAGCAGTTTTCGAACAAAATGGGTCAATGTGGCCCCCTATTGCAAAATCCACATCAAACTTTCGCGAGATGAAAATGCGCTTTATTTGATGTACGATTGTTTTGCAATATATCCCAACATTTTCAAAGACCAAAGCGAATTATTTTGGTCCGCGGAGGTATAATACTGATTGATAATAAATATTTCGGACAGATATTTTTTAATCAGTGTCAAAATAACATTTTTTATTGAGGGATACTTGCATTTGGGCCATCCATTGTGTCGTGCTTATGATGTTAATTTTGTTTCTATGAAATATTCATTCTCCCCGAAGTGAAAATTTGCTATCATGAATTTCCCCTGGAACTTCCTTTCCCTGTTCAAAATCAAGTAACCCATGAGTTCAGACTGAATGTAATTACTCAGCATAAGCTTTGGCAAAAATATTTAAACTATTAAAAAATAAGAAATTAAATGACTGAAATGTTTAAATAATATTAATATATGAATTTTAAAGTCATCGCTATAGAAAGTCATGCAAATTCACTTGAAAGTTACATATACGAACTTAGCAAGCTCGAACTAAGTAGAATAATGGGAGTTGTCACAGGGCACTCTCAACTACTGGCACATCTTAAACGCGTCCGAATAGCGGGAGGATATGAATGTAGAGCATGTGAGGAGGAGAGCGAAACATTGGAATACTATTTGTGCCAATGCCCCGCCTTCTCACAAATAAGATTCCGATATCTTGGGGGTGACATCTTACCGGACATAAGCCGATTACGGGGAATATGCTGGAGGAAATTAAGGAACTTTGTGAGTGACACGGAGTTTCTCTAGACCTTTGGGTCAATATGTTATGGTTAAATTCAAAGGAGCGCACAACAAGCCTTCACTGGCTTAGGTGTATGTCGTATGACATGGGCTGACATACCCCTCCAATCAACCTAACCTAACCTACATATACGTATTCTCCTTAAGGGGTAGATTTCGAAATGGACATCGTCCAATATTGTACAACTTTGGAATAACATCAATGGATTATGTCACTCTGAGAAATTCCTACGCTTTGACGCTGGGAGGGCGGATCTGGCTCTAAGACTGGACAGGAAAAGCCTACGGACGCTGGTAGGGGCGCTCACAGGCCATTACACGTGCAAAGCCCACCTATACAGAATGGGCTTATCTGACACGGACATCTGCAGATTTTGCGGTGGGGATGAGGAGTCGATGGAACACTTGATAGCAAATTGTGGGGCATTGTGCCACAGAAGACACAGGACTCTACAAGCATATACGCTGAGTGAAAAGGATCTGCTAATGCTCCCATTGAAGGAGCTGATCCTATTTGCGAACGTATTGTACTCTTAGGGACAGGGGAAGCACAATAGATCAACAATGGTCGCAGTGCAAAGGGCCATCCTGGGCCGAACACCCATTACATTACATTACATTACATATACGTATGCATGTGTGTCCCTGGCTACAGCTCCATATTCTTGTGGTAACACTGCGAACTCGTTGTCGTTGTGAAAGCTAATATTTTTGTTAAAACTTTAATTGAGATTGTTTACTCCAACTTCCCGACATTTTCCCAGCGAGTACGAGTAAACTAATTAAAGGGAAAAATTATTCACGATTAGTATATATATTGGGGTTATATGGAGATATTTCGGAAAAATATCCATGATAGTGGTGATTATTTTGTTCAACCAGTGATTATTTTGTTGACCAGCTGACCATTACGATAATAATATATTGTATATTTAGATATGTTCGCTTGGCTTTACCCATTAACGGAGCCATACCCTTGCTTTCACGAAAAATTTCTATAAAGCAGTCTTGTAAATAGAAGAAGAAATTGTCGCCGACCTACGCCAGTAGCTTTCTGTCAAGATACTACAAAAAACATTAATCATTAGGTGGAAATTGGACTTGGAAATTGGTACAGTAGTTTTCCGATTTAACGAACCTAATTGTTGTCAGGCTTGTTCGTTAAAGTGAATTGTTCGTTATATGCAGTACTAAATTAAAAAAGAAAAGCCTTGTCAATTTTAGTCAAAACACAAAATATGTGTAGTATTATTTTAATATTTATTCAAATTATAATAATTAAAATACATATTTCATGAAAAATATATGGTAAGAGAAATAAAAAAACTAATATAAAAATAATTTATTGAAGAGAACAGTCAAGATGGCACATAGCCGAAACACGTCTGTTTTTCAACCAAATTTGACGCGGGATCACGGTAATTCATTCCAAATTATTTAAAAAATTGGTTAAGTAGTCTGTTTTTTTTTTCTTTTTGGAATAGCTATCTATCACTTTCTTAATGGCATATTCTTGAAGCTCTGTCAAAAGCGTTAAATTTGTGCACTAATATTATGTTGAGCCCACTTAATACAAATTTAGAAATGATTAATAGCATCTTTGTGTTTTATTTTGGGATCTGTTCTGCACCATTTTCGTTGTGTTCATCGCATTTATCGTCATCTTCAAATATCTCAAATAATATCAAGCAAAAACTTCAGAAGAAGAAATCAAACGGTACATTTTTATATTCATTCTTTTTTACTAATTTTTGTTAGAAATTATCTACTTTATTTCAACTTTTTATTTTACATTTGTTCGTTAAGCCGAGTACAAAATAAAATTTTTGTTCGTTATATAAGGTACTCAGTAGAAAAAATTTGGGTGTTCGTTAAATGCGATGTTCATTAAATCGAATGTTCGTTAAATCGGGAAACTACTGTATTTCGAAATTTTCAATTATATGTCTGTATATAAATTTTCCCATTCACGCAAATACGTTGCTCATGCTAATCGATGGAAAGAAAAATTTTGTCATGACTGTGCTTAATTTACGATAATCATATGAGTGATATCCTTCTCTATCTAAAGCGTATCTTTAAAGATCAAAGTCGTATCAGGAGACATAAAATTGCTATACACTGGATAATATCTCTTGCGTCATTGCAATATATTTGTTATTATAGTCTTTAAAATTGGTTTTCTTATCTAAACTCTAAATGATTGGCCGTCTTAGTTTCTCCTATTCGTTAAATAATTAAGGACACGGTCATAATATGTATCTAATCTTATAGTGATAGTGATGCAAATCACTCGTATATGACCGTGAAGGAAATAGTACATATTGAAAATGAATGATAGTGATTGATGCGTATAAAATTGATGTTGTAGGGTGTATTATTTGTCAACACAATTGGTTGCGTAAAACGTATTTTGGTGGGGACCATGAAACTTTACAAACAAATTTCGGATTGTCCATTATACATGTGAAAGCCTAGACCGATTATAGTTTTTCAAGAACTCTTCTATTAAGATACAACGTCATGAAGTTTTTCTAAGAAATAAAATAAAAAATATTGCGTTTTTTTTATTACAAAGAGAGGTAACACTAAGGCCATTCATGCCTTCTTCTCAAGTGTTACTACTTTGTGAAAATGATAGCAGAGGAGAGGGGACTGGTGGTGAAAATTATAGAGAGAAAGAGAGAGCGACTATTGAGCGCTTTTATTAACTTTTCATAGCAAAGTTGCAGTGCTCTTGTGTTAAGTAGACGCATTAAGTTTCTGATGCTGTAAGTTGTACTGTTCAGTGACAGGTGCTGTGCCTTCACCACTTAAACATTCCAACAAATAACTTCACAATGCCACACTAATGCACATTAGAAAACTTTATGATGTTGATGACATGTCCTGAACAGGGGCCGAATCCATGATGGCAGTTATAATTTGCTTTGTAGTTGTTCCTGTTCTAGTTAAGGATGAAGTTGCAATCCTCTCTCAGGATACTCATGGAAACGTATAATCTTCACACTTCTTGTTGCATCTTTACTAATAATAAAATATACTCTTCTAACCTCAACATAAATATGTAAATCTGAATTTGCAATTTAAGTGAAAATTATGTTCCTTCCACTTTGAAATTTTTTGACAAAGGAATTGAAAATTTTTTATTTTTTTCCTTTAATTTTTATAGCAGCCGTCTGACTTCGAACAAAAAAGCTGAACAGAATAATTTTTTGAGTGTCAATTATTCTACGTTCTTGTGTCGACTTGTATATTCATATATACATGTGTAATAACAACAATCATTCATTTAGTTGCGAGTGTTTCTATTTAGTTCGCTTTGCCCACTTCCAGGCATTTATTGTTGTTCTTAAGATTTTGTGGTGCCACGTTAATGGCTTCGATCGAAAGTGAGTGCGAGCTCCGACAATACGTAGTACGAGTACAAGACGTAAATGAAATGAAGACGAAATAAATGTTAGTCATAATATTTTTACTTGTTACAACAAATGTTGCAAATTAATATCATTTATTTAATTTATGTATAGCAAACACTAAGACTGCACATTCCAATATTTATTGCGTTACAAATTTATATTCTTTCTTGCAGTCACATGATGATCATTCCGGTGATGAAATGTGTGACTGTGATTCAGTTGAAGACGTAGGATCGCATTTGAACTCGTCTATGACAAATAACGGAGCGAATGCGACTGGTGATATGAATGGACTTGATCATCCCAATGATATTGGCATGGGGTTAGTATGTTTCAATTCCATAAAACAAAAAATTATGTTTAAAAAAGAAAGAAAATTAAGTAATTTCTTTTTTTTTATAAAAACGTTTCAAACTGCAAGTTTAATTTAAGGAAATATTCTCTATGTTACACAGTCATCACCACCATCAGTTTCCTACAAATCACCCCTTGAATGCTCTGGGTAGCTTTATGGGTATCGGGAGCTTGCACAGCATTCCAAATTTCCAGCACAATGATGTGCTGGAGAAACTTAAAATGCAAGTTCGTGATATGAAAGTGGGCTTAATGGTGAGTAAAATATCTTTTGTTTAATTTTTTTGTGATCATTCGCCCTCCTCCTTGCGAATAAGATGCAAACACTAATTTCTTCGGAAATAGTCTTTCTGTGGAGCAAAGAACGATGATTTCCGAACGAATACCTTTGCTTTTAATACAATATAAGATCGATTAGCTGAGATATCGGCCATTTGCTGACACAATGCCAAAACTCAAACAACATAATTTTCGTTTTTTATATTGAGTAAAAATTTCATACAAATATATCTTGTACTCTAACACAGTGCAACACGAAAAAAATAACCATATACGGACACCACTATGTGGTGTCCGTATATTCGATTTTTTTTACCTTTTTCTCTTGTTCAGATCCATAGGTAGCAAACCGTTCAAAATTCAAGGGAATAATTCTGAACACCGTTTTTTAATTTCATTTGTTTTTTATTTACTTCAACATTGAGATACTATGCTATCAATTACAAAAATATTAAAAAAAATATTCGTATTATGTTTATAATGTCGATGGCCCTGGACTTGCAAACATCATACAGGGTGATCTTGTGACTCCACCAACATACCTTTTCAAGCAATGCGTCGAGGTTTTTGCCTTTGTACCATTTTTCCATGGGCATTGTGGTTTTTTGAAACCGTTCTCCTTGCTTATCGGATTCGGTAGGAAGTTGTTTGATAAAATCGTCAAAATGAAAATGAAGAAAATGCAGCTTTAATGTCATCGATGCGCCCATTATCTCAAAATAATGCAGCATTTCTTTCACCCATTCTCTTGCTTCCGGTTCCGCGTCTCGATCCCCTCCCAAGACTCTGGTGCATACACGCTGAAGGTAAATCCATGCCATTGAATGATTTTCATCAAGCGATGAATCGAAGTTGCTCTTGAATAGCTTTCTAATGTCAGGGCTTAAGTACGCCTGTTAAATGAAAACAAAAAATAAAGACAGAAAGGAAAACATTAACACAGTGTAAATAGTACAATTAGGTGAACAAAAATTCGTTTTAAATTTACTACAATACCTTTTTTAATTTTGTCATCGCTACAACGGCCACTTCGATGAATTTTTTAACAATTCCCAATTTTATGTGGAGCGGTGGCAGCAAGATATCTTGAGTATTGTCAATTAAAGGTGCATTCTTCAGTCTATGTTGTTGTATTTGTTCATCCACACTTCCTCTTGGCCTCCACGAATTACATTGGAATTGATTCAGAGGTGAGCGTGAATCCCAATTACAAAGAAAACAAAAGAATTTTGGGAAGCCGCCCTTATCGATGATCCCTTGCAAAATGTTGATGACCTTCAAATCACAGCAAATCTTCCATTTATTTTCGTAATATTTGATTTTTTCCATTATATCTTTCGATGTTTCATAGCTTTCTTTCATGTTGATACCCATTGCTAGCGGAATGGAAGGTTTTCGATTCGACACATGCAACAACACTGCTTTCAAGCTTGAAACAGAACCATCAATAAATAATCTCCACTCACTAGCGATGTAGTTCATTCCCATTTTTACCACCAAAGCTTTTATATCGTTGCAGTAAGCGAACGAATTGTCATCATTTAGAGTGTAGAGCATCTGAAATTCAGCTTGTCGTTTGCGGTACGCCGTAGAGTTAACATTAGCATGTGTGAGTTTTCTTTGCTTTGAAAAAGCTGTCAAAAATATTGCAAGTCGCTGCGATAATCCCAATATGGCCACAATGAATTCCATTTCCATTTGTGTTATTAGTTGTGGTCCATCTCTTCCCTGTTGGGGCTCACAATCGGTATCAAATGGATCTTCATAAGTAACACCACTTGCTGTACTCATTGCTGTAAATTCTGTAGTACGATCTGGAGTTGGCGGCCTTGGTGATACAAAATTTTCAGGTACAAGCACTGGTAGTGTGGCTGTTGCAGTTGCTTTATAAATTTTGTTCTTCTCAGCATGTCGATTTAGACGACATGTGTAATTTACGCATGCATGGCAACTGGTTGCATCATGATCACCTGGGCGATTAATCCAGTTTACCGGCTTACAATACTTCATAGTACCTCTGCCTCCACTCAACCATGCCATGAGATTGTTATAACATTGGCGACACACTGTATTAGATGTATAATTTTCACCGGTCAAGTCCACTTCGTCGAAAAACAGTGTATATGCTCTTTTGAGTTCACTAGTTAAAAGATTCTTTTCCTTTTGAAATCTTGTAGATGTTTTTTTTTCTGGTTTGATGACCGCAAACGTAGCAAAATAAATCAGTTTTTTCACACTGCATACTGAAACTGTCAGTTGACACTGTTGTGTACGAATTATGTTGTAGCACTTTATATAACTTTCACCGCGTCACTTTTTTCACTTTTGCGGCTACCTAAGCGCTACCTAAACGGTGTTCAGAATTATTCCCAGGAAGTTTATATGTTGTAGAAATTTGTTTATTGAGATCTTAGGTAAATTTTTGTAGTTGATTGTTTCCTTAAATTTTGAACGGTTTGCTACCTATGGACCTGAACAAGAGAAAAAGGTAAAAAAAATCGAATTTTTTTAAGTTTTTTGCGATTTTTATCTGGAAGGTGAAGTTTTTTTGATTTTATATGTTTGCAATTTTTGTTCTTTATGACAAGAGCTACAAGTTTGCCTCAGAGAGTAAATCGAAATTCGGAACGGTTTGCAAGAAATGAGCCCGAGAAAATGATCACTTTTTTGCGAAAATGATACCGAGGCCCCAAATCTTTGGCGGTCCATAAAAAAAGTGCATGACTTTGGGAAAAATTGGGAGACACGGGTCTTTTTTTTTAGTCTTTTATCACGTAGTGGTGTCCGTATATGGCTATTTTGCCACGACTTAAAAAATTACACACAGTGTAATAATGATGGAAGAATGTTAGCGGAAATTACACTTAATGGCATATATAAAAGCCTAAGGTCTACATTACAAGATTTTGTATGAAACGTGAATGCCTTCACTATTTATTTCTATAAGAAATTTATTACCACCGCTGATCCTTCAAATTTCAAATACCCTTTCTGCAAATTGAAAAATTGTGTGATCTGTCGTAATTGAATGCTAACGCTGCCACTAAAACCGTTGCCTCAAAAAAATCGGTTCCTTGTATAAATTGTCTAGCAAATTATTTCAATTACACTGAACAACACAAAAACATGACAAGATTCTGAGGACTGACCCTGATATACGGCACGTGTGTCTACGTTTTGAAAGTTTATATCTGTCCTTCATTTTAAGTTTAAGTTCCCCTTTTGCAACCCTTAAATTTTAGGCATAAGGTGTTCGTCTTATGTAAAACACTACACGAGGACCATTTTAACCCTCTAACTCTATATTTAGTCTTTTGTATATTTCATATGCGGGCCTTTTTTGTCCCCTATCGTGTAAAGAACAAAAAAACAAACTGCTCTCAAAGAGCCTGTAATGTCATATAAAAATATTTGCCATAATATTCTGCAGTAAGTTTTCGTATACATTAAAGCTAAATTTTCAACTTGAACGTCAGAAATAAGTCATAACTGGAAATGTACTTAAGGGATAATTTGCTCATTCACATTTGGTATTTGAATGCCCCACAAAAGTGGATTTTTTTGCTTACAAAAGGCGAATTATAGAAAATTTATGTGTAAAACATTAAAACAGCACAACTTATTTTTCAAAAATTAAATTTTGTGGGACATTTAAACATCAGATTTAAATAAGTGTGAACTTGCTGAACACACCCTATACCAACAATATGAGTGTTAGAATTGGTGCTGCAAATGTAGAATGGTACGAAATTAACCCTAAAACCCATTTTAAGTTGTGACTTACTGTGCCTGTTAATGTAAATTTCATTTGTTCGAGTGTTTATATTGAAAGTAACGACATAAAACTCAAAATTGGTTTTGTTTTCAATAAAAATACTCGAACGAACAAACAAAATTCGCATTAACAGGCAGTTATTTCTTGCGTTAAGTTGAATTCCTAGTTTTGGTATATTCCAGGTCGTCGCAAGTGCTCAGGTGATAGATTTTGTTTATATATTGTCTGCACAGTGCTTTGTTTCATAGACAAAAACTAATAAAAAAAATCCTACATGTAGAGTAACTCACACCAATTCTGAATACTCTCGCAAATATATGTATAATATATGTACGAGCAATATATGTATGAAATGATGTAATAGTACTTTGTACAGAGGTACCTTTTAATCTGGTCTTATAATATATTGGTCCACACATCGGCCCACAAGTAATGAAAAATCGTTGAGAAGCGTGAATAGAGGGTGAAACGACGTATTTTGCTCCGCTGTTTTATAGTCAACACTTCGTATAGAAAAAACTATTACTGTCCAAATATCATATACATGATTTAAAAAGATTTGTGAACCACTGGAAAAACTTTAAATTATAAAAGCTACACTCGGGTGAGATGTAGGCACACTCTGGCACACCAGAGATGTGAAAGCAATCACAGAATCAGCAGCTATAGAAACGATTTTCTTTCGTCTGGCCTTGGCTGGTCGTAAATAGCACAATAGTTTACAAACCCAGGTCAACTTTTGGTCTGGAGCACCGGAAGGTGGTTTCTCATGTAATTTAGCGAGCTGAATTCGAGTGCGCACTTATTTTCTTTATATTGTTTCAAGTTTTTAAGTTATGCGGTTATTTCGAAAAAGAAACAGCTGCGTAACCAATAATAGCATAACTACAATACGTTTCATCCTATTAAAATAAATAAATAATCAATAACTAGACAAAATTTTATCTCTAAGCTGCTTCAAGTTGCCTTTTATCTGCTCGGTAGTTTTAGAGTTACTCGGATTGTGGAACTTGTGTAAAAAAATATTTATATTATAAAAATAAAAATTTAATGAAATTCAAATATTTTCCTGCATATATATTCGTAAATATGAAATTAGCCATATTTTATTGAAATCGATCCACAACTTTTGCTTCTATTCGCTATTAATTGACGATAATTTGTTTTAACGAAACTTGCGATATGCATATAAAAGTAGCATTTTTGCTATAGATTTTGCTAAAACAACGAAGTATTATGCAATTTCAATAATAATCAACCACTAGTCTTAATGCGATGCAGGTTGAATTTCAATCCAGTTTTTAAAATAATAAATACACATATTCATCCCTTATCCGCGAATCACACTTACCGTTCCGGAGTTATAACCATTCTAAAATGGATACGTCGAAAATGTTTGTTAAAAATTAGCAACATTGAACATTTTATAACTTCGAAACGCGCAATCAGATTCAAATAATATTGGTAACGCTGGAAAGTTTTGAACGTCCTTTTTTAAACAGCTATTTTCGTTGACCTAACTTTTTGTTGCATTTTTGTTGTATTTTTCTTCTTTCTAGGATTCAATTGACAAAATTTTGATTTGAAGTTGTTATTACTTCTTCAAAATGAATATTTTCCTAAATCTACATACAGACATTATTTTTCTTCAACCCATAATGATAAAACTACTTTCACATAAGAAAAAAGTAATCATGGCTGTTGGTTAATTTGTATGTTTTAATTTTTACTAAAATTGGTTTCTATGCAAAAAATTAAAAGTAGTTTACTTTTCCTCAACGTAGTGAAGATAACTTCCAAATCGGCTAATAGGAATCGAAAAAAACATCCTGTAATGTGAAAATCATTAGTATTGATCCCAATTCTCAATCGTCCTGGAAAGATCCTTTTTTAATAGATAGTGACGGTAGCACAGATGAGTTCTTCCACTTCAGTCCCGAAATGGAAAAATTTGCTTACTTCTTTCAAATACATATTTATATATTATTATTTCAATTCGTTTTTTCCAACTTTTAAGGGAAATAATAAATGGAAAAATAATATTAAATTGTTGGAAATATAATTTCGTTTTTCCCCAACAAAGAATTTTTTTATTTTTCCATTGCCAAATTCAAACATCGCACAGAGGAGTATTTGACCCAAAAAGCTGGCCAAAATGGCAAAAATTAATTTGATGAAATCCTAAGAAGTAATTACGCAGATCGATAGAAAACAAAATTCTACATAATATCGTGCATTTTAAAGATTGTAAGTTAAGATTTGTAGTTGTGGGACACTGTTAAAGTCAGGAAAGTGAAGAAAATTGCTTGCGTTTTTATTTAATTTTTTCGACTTCAAGATATTTATATGATATTTTTTTGTAGCTAAACGAATAGAGGTGTTACATTTTTTTTTTACCTGAAAGAGTCCCTCAGGAGCTATTTTTAATATTTAAAAAGAAAAAATTATCTCAAATATTTATTTTAAAAATATTAATTATAAAAAAAATTATACATACATATATGTATATAAATTCTTACCAAAAAAAAGGAAAGGTTTTTTGAAAGTGAGGTTAGCTGTTCTACAAATAATGTTATATACCACAATAAAATATGAGATCTCTAATTTGAGAAAAAAGAAAAAAAGTTTGCGCAAGTTTGCGCCACTATTTTTGGTGATTTTTTCAAAATTTTATCTTTCTTTCTATTTTTGCTCATAACGCACTTTTTCTTATACTTTATTGTCATCATAAACTTTTGTGTTTTTCGAATTATTAAAAAAGGAATTTCTTAAAATTCAGTTCTTATTTCATAAATTCAAATTTACTAACTGTCTTATCAGGAATAATTATAAGCCAACCACACGCATACACACCTATTAAACTGTTTTTGTATACCTGCGGTCTATATAAGACTTGATCGTCTCCAGGACACTTTATCTATGTACTACATACCTAATTTAAAAGAGTTACAAATCAAAATTACATTTAAAAACGGTATAGGTATATAAAAAATGCACCCAAGTATCAGGTTGTTAACTAAGTAAGGGGAAATGCACTTTGAAAAATACACATATATGGCTTATTGCCCAGAATTCTTATTATAAGAGTTTTGCAACTTTGAGAGATAATATGGAAATGATGTTCTAAATAGGTTATTTTTGATCAGTGACCCTTTTTTAAGCTGCAATACACAAAAGACATGAAAGATAAAAAAAGCCTTTTTCATCCGATACTATTAAATCACTTCTTCCTGATACGGATGATGCCGCCCATGATGAAATACGTGTGACATGATCATAATTTGAACTTTTTAATGAGTTTAATTTTTTCATGTGATGAGTATGTAATAATATAAAATAAATATTAAAAGTGAATATGTTTTTGTTTATTTGGTTGTTTATCCCTTATAGGAAGCCAGGTTGGTGGGCGGTGGGTGTCAAAAATAACACTAACCCAATAATAACCTGCCAATAAATTTTTTCTATCAAACTAAAGCTAAAACTAGCAAAAAAGTTAAACTTTTAAAACAAAAAACACGCTTAATAATTTTGGCCAGCTTTTTGGGTCAAATACTCCTCTATGCATCGTGAGATCGCTTGGAGATTAAATTTATGCAATTTGACTATTCATTATTCACAAAAAGGATGTCCTCTTTCATTTTCATAAAACTTAAGGAAATTACGGTGCGAGAAACAACATTAAAAATCCATGTTGTTTTTGTACCTAGTATAGAAATGTACCTTGATCACTGCTAAATATAATTCCTTCATACAGACTACTCTATTCAATACTCTATTTGGAAAATCAAATTCAATATATTCGTTAGATTAAATAAATTTTAAAAAATTTCTGCAAATAGCAGAAATGGCGGTGCTATGTTGCAATCATGATTTTGGGCGGCCACTTTTTCCGTGCGATTTCCAATTTCTGTAAAACCAAACTGCAAACAACACTTTCGACGAAAATTTTTGAAAAAAAGTTATTAGCTGCGTTGTCCATTCCATCTTTTATGAACTCTACTTGGAGGCTGCCGAATCCAATTGAGAATATATGTACTGTCACTCCAGTAGCAAGTATCATCCAAAGTAATATCGGATAACGATAATGACATCGGCCCTTATTACTGCCATTGTTTCTCAATTTGTATTGGAATACCAATATGTGTATCTCACTCCAAGTCGAGTTCCCACAGTTGCTTAAAAATAGATTTGGTGGCTACCGTAGGCAGTTAACCATCCTAATGGAACATAAAGTCCTACCAATTCAGAAAGAAGATCAGATCACCGATCCGTTATCTTCAACGAAAATTGGTTATTATACGTATGCCAAGAGTTTGAACGACATTATTCCAGTCAACATTAATTCAGGAATTTCTTGTAAAAGCTTAGGGGAACTTGTAACCCATTTGCGAAACAGCCTTCCGAAAGTCCACCTTATAATCTTGTTCCAACTTTCGCAGCTCACGAATAGCCAAATACGAAGTTGAAACCGATAACACTACCCAGTTTGCAAATGGAAATGTCACTTCGATTATACCATTAAGGAATTTGTTAAATAATAATCGGGGGAAAACTATATTGAAGGGCAGGATCTTGAGAAAGTGAGCAACTATTGTCCGATATACGATATCTGTGTAAAAAATGCAGAGACTGACAGTCCGTATTGACTTATTGGCTTGCTCGTCTTAATACTGTTAGAAAAACATAACTCTGGTTTTAGCAATTAAGGAAAGACTGATTTCCATTTATTTTGATATCTCTCATATTCACGGAAAATTTTGAAATTTCATAAGTTAAAGACTTAAAAAATTTGCATTTTTCGAAAATTAATTCCGATTGTTAATAGATGGAGATGAGAAACTGCAACTAAATACATACGAATATTAAAAAATGTCAATCTTGACCAATCACAGAGCGGCGCTTCATACTTTATAGAGAAAATTACATTAGAGAATCATTACCATGACTGGAGGCAAACGCTTCCAGGATTTTTTCTTGTGAAAGTACTAACAAATGACATAATTTTCTGCATTAAACGACTGTAACTCCTTTTTAAAGAATTTTGTGAGGCCGTACGAGGCCGCCACAATTATTAAAAATATTAAAAAATCAATAATAAAAGCCTATTGTAAGCCATTCTAATGTCTACTCGCATATATTTGTAATATCAAAAAAAAAAAAAAAAAAAAAAAAAAAAAAAAAAAAAAAAAAAACTAAGACACGTGTTTTTAGTTTAAATTTATTTTTTATATAAGTTTATTTTAAAAAATCGCCAATTGGCTTTTTTTGTAGGATCAAGATTATGCTGCGGCTCATGCAGCTGCTTTCGGATCAAATGTGTTACCAGCACCTATTAATACAGCGTTCACATTACCACCGACATCAATGGCTTCATTTACACATGCTGCACAGAATCTAGCCGCTCAAGCCGGTAACAGTTTAAATTCACATTTAAATGCAAATTCGTCTTTGTCGTCAGTGGTGGGGCCTCCAGTGCCCAATGGAAGTCACAACAGCTTTTCATTTACCTCCCCAACAGCGCCCAGCACAAAAGACGGTAAGTTTATTTAAAAACATGTTACTTTTACATACCATTTTCAATCGCGACTAATTTTGGTTCTAATATAATATTTGAGAGGATGTCGGCAGAACAGAATCGCCGATTTCTTTAAATTAATTCTATTGTTCAACCAGGCGAACAGAAACTCATATTATTTTCACAATTTTCTGGCAGTCATAAAGTAAACTTTCATAGACTTCTATTATATTTTTTTTAATCATGCACATATAGACACATAGCGGGTGGTCCAAATGCAAGTATCTTTTTAAAAATTAAAGGATATGTAATGAAAAACATACACGCCTTATGACATTATGCGCCATCTTGCTGAAATCAAAGATTATCCAAGTTTATATCTTCCCCATTTCAGGCCATGGCTGTGTAGAAATCGCGTTGACTGAAAAATGTGCGAATGATGACATCATTCCAAAATCCACACTAAACCGTCATTCACTGTGGATGCATTGACTTATTGACTATATCGGCGGGTTTCGATCTCCAGATGCGGAAGTTTTGTTTGTTTGTTGGTATATCCGCCAAGATTAAAATACGGTTCGTGAAAAAGATGATTTTTCGATAAACTTCGATGTCCGACTATTTTACAATATTTTCTTTTTCTACTAATTTTATTTATTGTATCTTCATTAAACTGAACTAACAATAAGTAATCAAATCTTAAATATAGATATAATAATTATGCCCAACCAGTGTCGGACATAAACTTAGAGATAGTAATTAAAAATACATAAATGTCGTGTTAAATATTTGCCTGCATATTTTGCAATTTCAGCGGTCACAAGTGGCATATTTAAATCACGATGTAAACTAAAATTTTTTATGTACCATGGAGCCGATGTTATTAACCTTAAAATTTTGTTTTGCATTCGTTGGATTCGCTCTACATTGGAAGCTGAAGCAGTGCCCCATAGCTGAATTCCGTAACACCATATGGGTTTCAAAAGCGACTTATATATTAAAAGTTTACAATCTAGACTGAGGGTAGAATTTCTACCAATCAGCCAATGTATCTGGGTTAATTTAAGCTTCATTTGTGTTAGCTTAGAGTCAATGTGGTGTTTCCATGTAAGCCGTCGGTCAAGATGTATACCAAAGTATTTCACCTGTGAATGTTGAGGAACAACTTGATTGTTGATGTTGTGATGTTGATGATGTTGATGATGGTGTTTCCATGTAAGCCGTCGGTCAAGATGTATACCAAAGTATTTCACCTGTGAATGTTGAGGAACAACTTGATTGTTGATTCGAATGGGGGAACAAGTGTCTCTTCGTAGGGTAAATGTGACATGAACACACTTTTGTTCATTTACTTTTATTCTCCATAAGTTCAACCACAGCTCCAACAGGTTAATATGTTCCTGAAGATATCGGGATGCCTCGTGAGGGTTTTCATGCATACTAAGGCAGGCTGTATCATCGGCAAATGTAGAAGTTAGGATATTACTGCTTAAAGGCATATCACAGGTATAAATCAAATACAAAACTGGCCCCAGTATACTCCCTTGTGGCACACCGGATGAGATAGTTTCGGGCACGCTCATGAAGTCTTCTTCCACAACAGTGAACTTCCGGGCAAGAATGTAACTTTCCAAAAGATTTACTATGTTTATTGGTAGATATGTCTTCAATTTTAAAATTAGGCCTTCGTGCCACACTTTATCAAATGCCTGAGAAACATCAATAAAGAGGGAAGAGCAATACTTCTTTTCTTCAAATGTTCTTATAAAATGTACCAATCTATGACATTGTTCAATGGTGCTATGCTGACTTCTAAAACCAAATTGATGGTCCGGTATGCAACCAATATCATTTAGAATTGGGGATAATTTTGTCATGAGCAACTTTTCGAAGAGCTTTGAAATTGTTGACAGTAAACTTATTGACCTATATGACTCAGCCTTGGTAAGATCTTTGCCCGCCTTTGGAATCATTTTGACCATGGCAAGTTTCCAGCTGTGTGGATAATACTTCAGTCGTAAAATGCCATTAAAAATAAACAACAGGATTCTAATAGCAATACGGGGCAACTTCATCAGCATCTTGTTACTAATTCCATCAATACCCGGGGCCTTCTTTGGGTTGGTTTCAGCAATTAGTTTATTTACATAACGCATCTTAAACTTTATGGGTCGAGGGGGTAGAGCAACTACACTCGGCAAATCAACAGCACCAGTACATGTGTTTGGGGTATTTTAAATGCCCAGCAAATATGTTACCTTTTTCAGTATTAGTTCTTGCCCAACCTCCGGTGGAAGTGCGCAGGGGTGGTTTAGACTCAACGGGAGTTTTAAGTTTTTTAGCAGCGCGCCACAAGGAGTAATTGGATGCTGCTGTGACATCAAGACCTTCCAGATAGTTCTTAAGAGAAGCAGTTTTTTCAGATGCAAGCAACTCTTGGAGTCGTTTAGTGCATTCTCTAAGTCTGATTTTATGTTGGCGTGATCTGTGCTGTTGCCATTCCCTTCTAGCTCTTCTTTTTTCACATACGAGACGTTCAGTATCCGCAGAATAAATTCTATTAAACCCAGTCTGCGGATGGGAGGTAGTGGCATGTTTAGCAGCCTGTTTAATATTTTCGGTAAGATTGGCAATGTTAAGTTCAATACCATCGGGAGTTCTTAGCTTGATGTTTTCCGTACAATGACTGCTGAGATATTTTTTGAACCCCAGCCAATTAACACGATTTATCATCTTCACATATGGGTGAGGTAAGTCACTTCTTAGTGGGCTACAAATTGTAACGATCGTGGGAGAGTGATCGGAGGAGAGATCATGAGAAGCTTCAACATGAATTAAATCCCTAGAGATATTTTTCATGACGCCAAAATCTATAACATCTGGAGTTTTTTGTATATCAGTAGGCCAGTAAGTGGGCTCCCCACTAGAAATGACGTCCAAGCCCATTTTTGAAATTGTGTTGAACAATGCTCGACCTCTAGGTGTAATAAGACGCGATCCCCAGAACGTATGTTTTGCATTGTAGTCGCCAGCTGCTACGAAACAAGGGCCAAGAGTTTTGTAAAAATCCTCATATTGATCCTCAGTGATTGAAAATTTGGGAGGGGAGTAAATTGATGATATCACGAGATTTGAACAAAAATTTTCGATGCAAATATTTGTTGCTTGTAGATGGTCTTCACAAATGTTCTCAAGAATATAGTGCTTGAGTCTTGACTTTATTAGAACTGCTGATCCTCCGCATGCTCTTCCTCTCGGGTCCTTTGTATCATAGAAGGTGTAGCCACTCATTTTAAAAAGGCTTCTCGAAGTCAAATGAGTCTCAGATACCAACATTATATCAATATTCTTCACCGTGAGGAAGTGCTCAAGTTCATTTCTATGTTGGCGAATGCCGTTTGCGTTCCAGAAACATACTTTTAACGTGTTCATGGCTTGTTAACTAGTGCTAGAAGCAGTGTGTTCTGCATTCGCAGCATTTCTTGCATCATGCTAGTCATATTTGTTGTAAAGTTGTTTATAGTTTGCACCAAATTGTCAATAGTAGCTTCAAGGCGACTGAAATTAAAGCTTGGGTTAGCATTTGTTGTATTATTTGGTGCTGACACTTTTTGCATGGGAACGGAGTTGATCTTCACAGCGTCAGCATACGATACTTCTGTAGAGATTGGTTGGGCCATAGGAGGATAAGTAGCGGAGTACGTATTTCTTGTTTGAGCTGGTGTTACTTTAGGCTTTTGACTCATAGCCTGTTTTACGAAATAGAGGACATCCTCTGTAGTTATCAGTGTGATTACCTCCACAATTACTGCACTTCTTTTCCTTCTGGTCCTTCGCCTTATTGCAAATAGCAGTGTTGTGTAATTCACCGCACACAACACAAACAGTTGGTAATTTACAGTAAGTTTTAGTGTGGCCATATTGTTGACAATTATGGCACTGTACGGGTCCAGAACGCTTGTGTGGTTCTTCAAGTGTGATTTTTCGGTATACGAGATATTTTAGGTTATAAATTGGAAGGATCTCATTTTTCTTCAATTTTATATCATTTGGCTCCAGTTCAACTCGAAATAAGGGTTGGAGGATCTTCTCCCTGTTAATTATGTTAGAGACATTCTTTACCTTAAATCCCTGGAGGGTGAGAGCATCTTTTATTTCCTCAGGAACAACATAAGAATCTATGCCTTTCAATACGATCTGTAGGCCTTTAGCACTCTTAAGCTGGAATGTGTAAAAACTTGTTTTATTTTTTTCGAATTCATTAACCATTTTGCGGAAATCTTTTTCTTCGTATATTTGAATCTTTGTTTCATCAATATTACCACGTTTTATTGGAACAATGTGAAATGCCTTTTCACCAATGACCGAAATTATTTTTTTAATAAGGGTGTTTTAATTTTTTTCCCTCAAATAGATTGGTGGTGGTTTTGAGGTTTTATTCGAGGGTAAGTCGGGTTTGTCGGTGATATCTTGCAAAATTTTAAAACGGTTTAGACGATTAGCTGAGTTGGCGTCGATATCCCTGGATATCTTGAGAACCGATGAGATTTTAGATGAATTTGGGCTTCGCCCGCGCTTTACTACTGTGATATATCTGTCCATTCCGACAGGCACTTTAGGTTTCTCAATATTATTGTTTATAGTGATAACTGGGTTAAGTGATGAACACGAGCCCGGAGCGGATAATGGCGCTGATTTAAATAAAGAAGTACTAAGCAGCGGTAATGTTATAGAATCACTACTTGGCATCGGAGTAAGCGAAGTTGATCGCTCACGTAAAATTGGCTTTGCCGTTAGAAAAAGACTATCATCAAATTTTTTATTTTTATTGTTTGCATTAAGAGCTTCAGAACTCACAGTAAAATAGGCATTTCTGCCGTTAGAACTCACTTCACAATTTTTTGTTTTTGAGGTACTCATACAGAGTATTCCTCAGTCACTTTGTTTGTGGTTTTTTGTTTGTTTTTGTTGTTTCAGATTATACGAAAAATATTATTAATGCAAATAGAGCAAATTTAACAAAAACTGTACTTATTACGAATCGGTACTTATTACGAATATTTTTTTTTTGTTTGTATTTTTGTGTGTTCAGTATGTAAGAAAAAACTCCGCTAATACGTCCGTTCACTACGAAGGTTCAACAAGTATACAATATATCCCAACGTTGTTCAAGCGTAAAGCAAATCACTTTGGTTTGCGAAAGTATGATACGGACTGATAGTCAAGATTTAAGAGAGAAAAAATTAATCAGTGTCGAAATAGTATGTTTTGAAAATATCCTCGTATTTAGATCACCCGTTATTGTGTTTTCATTTTATCACAAATTCTTAATAAAGTTTCATATAAAATCTCTTTTTAATAATTTCATAACATTACAAAAACACTAATTTGAATATAAAAAAAGTTGTCCGTCATGAAAGTCACTAAAAAGGACTTCCAAAGAAGTCAATAAGACTGTGATTTGGAAGTAGTGAAAATTCGGATATTTTCCAATCATTTTAACATAGACCTGTTATTGCAAGATCTTCTCTTTTTTGGACCCTTTTCATTGGACCTGAAGTAATTTTCAAGATGTTATTTGAAATTCTCTTTCTTTTATTCTTTATAAAGAGAAGTAACACTCAGGGACTCAGGCCTACTACTTCAGGTGTTACTTATTTTGCGAAAGTGATAGTTTACAAAGGACAGGCGATAAAATGAGAAGAGAGCGAGAGAGAGAAAGTTTAAATTCTTTTTACGACTCTACTATTCCTTGTTTTATTAAATTTTCTACAGCCGAGTTGCAGCGAGTCTGGTGTAAAGTAGACTCATAATTAAGTTTCTTAAGCTATATGTTGTAGCCATTTTATTAATTGTTTTACTTAATTACCTGCGGAATACCATTCGACCCACAGTGAATTCTATATAGAGTTGTGTACTAAAATCGTCTTTGTTATGCATTAAAATTTTAGTTCACATAATTTTTGTTGGTATTTTTGACGACTGGACTTGAACTCGAACTCGAATATTCTTCATTAAACATGTGAACTCGCTTACCATCTCATCCACATGGGCCTAGCGGTATTAAGTTAATGTATACAGAGAGCTGTGAGAGTAAAAGTCTTCGGAGAGACAGAGTTAAAAAAGCTTCCTAAGAAGTCATGAAAGACCTGAGATTTTGATGAAGAAAAAATTCAAATCTATCTCTTTTCCAAATGATTTTAAATAAACTTGTCATTATAAAATTCTCTTTTTTAAATCCTTGACTGAATTATAATCTTTCCTCATAGTACCAACAAGAGTTGATACATATTTTTTTTTTACAAATAATACAAAGTTATTTATCACTAGAAAAGGAAGTTTCGATAAAGATAAAAACTTGCCCAGAGTCACAATTTGTTTTTTCTTATGTGAAAGTAATAGTTTCAACTAAAAATACGGTTTTCATACAAATCTAAAGAAAAATGTACGGTTTTCAATTTGATAAAGATTTTCTCAACTAATCAGTAGGTCAAAAAAAAAAAAAACACTTGCGGATACTTTAGAAGTAATGAAAATGTCATTCCTGGAGAACAACTTAAATTTTTTTCATTAGCATGTTTATGAAACATAGTAGTCATTTATATGGTCAATGTTTTCAAGTAATCAGGTGGAATTAATTGATTGGGTTTTAGCAAACTGTATAATACTCCTCTGTATGAGTATTAATGTTCGTATCCAAATCGGAATGCTGTCAACGGTAATAAGTAGTACATTAAAATGTCTGAAAAGATCACCTGGACGATTCTGAGATAAGTCCAAATAAACGGGTATGTTCTAGAATCCGAATTCACTCGAAAGTGGATTACTTTAGCATTTTTGGTGTTCTGCAATTCACATCCCCATGTTTTTATTCGTTTTCAATTAGAGTAGTAAGGGGTGGGTGAAAGTAAAACGAATCGTACTTTATTCTTATAAATGCTAACATTATTAAGAAAAATACAATTTTGGTTTTTAGTTTGAAGTGTTTTTTATTGAATTTCATCAAAAAAATTTAATTTTTCATAGAAATATTATTGCAAACAAATTTTTTTTAAACTTTGCCAAAAATTTCAATTTGGTTTTGGCAGATCTCACTTGAGTAAAAAAACATGAAAAAAAATACAACAATTTTGTTTATGTTCGAAAACACAAAGTTGCCCTACATACTAAAGTTTGATATGTCAATCTTTTTTGAACTAAATCCTAATGCATTTAGATCTTTTTGAAAAAGAAAAATGAATTTTTTGAAGGAAATTAAAACTAATTTCATTTATATATATCTATTTCAACAATAATTATAATTCGATTGCATTTAGTTGTAAAATCGCAATGTAATAATCAGGCAATACTTTGTTTTAACAACAAATGGTGCCAGGACAACGTAGTCGATATACATACCTATAGCCGGCAAACAGCCGCGCTGATAAATAACGCAACTAGAAGAAGAAAAGAGAATAAACAGGTATGTTCTGCAATCACGGTGATTTTAAATCACTAACGATTTTGAAATCACGAGATTGATATTTTGGTGTTCTGAAAATCACGAGAATTTTAATTTTTAGTAGTGATTTTCATGTTCTAAATCACGAGCTAACGGCTGATTTGCTTTGTATACATTTAAAATTTTTTATATTTAAGTGATTAATCAGAAAAATATAACAAATTTAATTGCTAAATTGTGAGTGTCGTTAGTTATTTCAGAAAATAAAGTGAAAAAAATGCCTGGAGCAACCTTTTTAGCAATTTAGCAAATTCTAACAATTGTACACCAAATATAAAGCGTCTATCTAAATTTATAAATTTTAAAGTTTTTCTTTGTAAAATAATAGATTTTATTACTAAAACAAATAAAGAACCAATCATATTAAGTGTATGTAATCATTTTATTATCGAAATCAAACCAATATGCTAAAAAAACGCAAAGTGATTTGATATCGTCAGACATTAACCTGACCGGTTTTAAATCACGAGATTTCAAATTTTTTTGTGCGCAGAACACCTTTTCAGTGATTTCAAATCACTATAGGATAAAGTGATTTTCAGAACATGCCTGAAAATTAATAATCTCTTTTAAAAAATTGTAAAATCAAAGCCAGCTTGTAAGGTCTTTGTATTTGTTGATGTGAATTTAAACTAACAAAAGCATGTTTCATGTTCAAAAGTTGTACGATGTAGCTGTATATCAAATCAAGCAGATCAACCAAAAGCAAATAATTTTATTTTCGTTCGTTGTCTTTTTTGAGAGTATTGAATAATTTTATTTTCATTCTATGTTTCTTTAAGAGTATTAATTTTGTTTTTATTCGCGTAGAAAATTAATTAAAAAATTTTAATATCTTTGTTTTCATACTCTGCAAATTGTTTTACACCCAATTTTCACGATGTTTTTTAAGACGTCTTTTTTTATTTTCTTTTAAAGTTCCTCCCAAAATCATGTCATATTTTCATGATGATTTTTAAAACATGTCTATTTCTTCACTGTTGTTGTAAAAAAAACTCTTATTTGACAGCCAGAGTTGTTTTTTTTACTTTATCTTTAATTCCTTTTATTCCTATAATTTTGGGCGCCAAAAACGGAATTTAACAACTTGAGAAGTAAAGTATTTAAAAAGATAAATTTTCTTAAGAAAATCAAAATTGGGTGCTATACAGAAAAACCTAGAAGAAAGCAATGGAGGTAAAACTAGTTGACTAAAACTAGTGAGTGGGTGAAGCAATGGCGGAAATGCTGAGTGGAGCGAGGTACATTTTCGTTTCTTATGAACGACTTCTTGGGAGATAAGTCGTCTTTTCTGAACTATATCAGAATAAGCCGAGACATTTAATTTGATACTCGCAAAAATCGAAGGTGATATAGTAAAACAAGATACCATCTTGAGAGAAGCGATAAATCCAGCAGAGAAACTGGCAGCCACACTCCAATACCTCGCTACTGGAGAGTCCATCAAAAGCACAAATTATCAGACGAGACTATGTGAAACCTTTCTTTGTCGTGCAGTTCCGGAAGTATGCCAGGCAATTTGGAAACACTTTAAAAATGAATATTTAAAGGTTTTTGAGTAGGTACATATGTATATGAAAAATATCTTATTTTATTGTGCCTATTCATAGAATGTAATGTAGAATGGTTTATTATTTTAAAATTAATATAAAACAAGTTAAATTATTATAAGTACATTAATTAAAATAAATTCGTCTTTTATTAAAATATAACTTTAAAAGGTATATATCATTAGCTCTTGGTAGATTGTGAACAAAGAGCTAGATCGCTTGACACGGTCCATATATGTAGGATTACGTACATCATACAAGTTTTCGTGTTCCTGATATTTAGATATTAAAAGCTCCACAATTTCGTTTTTCCACATGGTTTATATTTATTTGTACTTTTTATTTATATATTAATATATGTATCTTTTATATACACACAAAACAAAAAACAAGCACTTGTCGCATTAAAACAAGAAAAATAAAGAAAAACACAGAGAAATAACCACCTTAACAGACGAATGCAAATAAAATATAATAGTAAAATTGCGAATGACAGCTAAAAGGAAGAGATGTATTTTTCTTCATTTTTGTTGTAAAAAAATCGCGAAAACAGAAACCATGTTGCTTTTGCTACCCCCCTTTCTTATCTACCTAATATGCCTACAAACAAAAAAGACATGTCTTAAAGACAAGTAAAAAAATCATCCTGAAAATTGGGTGTTACTTTTGTAATTTGTTAATTTTTTTGCAACTTTTTTGCCGACCGCCGTCGATTTTTGCGTAGCTGTGGCCGTTGACGTTTAGATTTTTTTTTCGAACATAAACTTCGAATGTGGAAAAACATGCTGAATTCAGAACACCAATTTATAAATTATGGGGATTCAAAAAATTTTCCGTTTTCAATCCGAGTCGAAACCTGGAACATACCCGAAAAACTTGAATAAATATTTTTGCTAAAAGAATTCCGTGCCTAACAAACATGGAAAGGCTAAAAGCTGTTTCCTCCCTAGCTGGATCCCAAAATTTACAGCAGAATTCGTTGGAGGGAAGCCCCTGCCTTCTGGCATAACTGCGATTCGTGAGCACTGTTCTTAATTTGCGCCATCTTAGTGAGTTTTTTTACTATTTCTTGTAGTTGGACAATTTTCTTAACATTAACACAGAAATTTCAATGGCATTCTTGGCAATTAAAAACAACAGTTTTCTTTTAAAGTTAACCAAGTTTGGGATCGTGGTATTGCACCCAAGTGATCTGACCAATTTCCCGTGTCTTTCATCAACCTGCAAACCTAATAGTTCTGGCAGCAGGACCGTAATCGCTTCTAATTTAAATTATTTAGCAAGCACTTTTCACAATTTTCTCTTCAAAACACAAAATTTGGCCAAACATTTACATATTCCAAGTTCAAATGTGGGTAACTATTTCTATTTTAAAGCTTCTAGTGGTACTTAAGTTTTGTAACAGTCAAGTTCAACAATCGCTTCTTTGAAGACCAATACCAACTGCTTGCAATAGGCATCTTAAGACACTTAACGGATTTTAATAAAATACTTCAAAATCATAGACTCTGTAATGCGAACAGTGTCTCTATTTTGTACATCAGTAATGCGGACACTAACGGCTCTGATTAGCGTTTTAATCATTCTGTTCGAGAATTTTTGAATTTTCATTTGTAGCAATATTTCTTAAGACTTCTAAATATACTTTGAAAAATATTCTTAAACGGTGCTTCCGCAGTCCAAAACTTTATTGAAATTATTTACTCAAAATGGCAGAGATACTGGCAGGAAAACTTTTCCTCAAGTATTTAATGTGGAGGAAAACGTACTCGTATAGTTTTGGAGAATCTACTAGAAAAAATACTTGCGTCATATACAGAAAGAAGTGTACATGGACTATTAAGGAATGAGTCACCTCTCTGGTTTGCTGCGGTGTTACTGGTGAACATAAGCTCAAACCCAGGATTATTGTAGCAGGAATAAATGCCGATTCCAAAATGAAACCTTTCATGAAAGAGAACAACTTGTCGAACAAATCAATTTCACTGTTAGACAATGTAACACATGGATTGAGTTTGAGTGGGATTCGTATCTTGAAAATGAATTATTGTAAAAGATTCCTATCACTTATTTTATCATCTTCCGGAAATGCAATGGAGGCACTAAAAAGTTTGTCAAAAAAATTTCCTATATTCAATTTATAATGCAGATTTAGATGTTCTGACAACATTTTTTATAACAAAGAACGGAATTCACACTAGGAAATGCCACTGTAAAAGCAAGGGCGCAATAATCGTACGGAAAAAGTGAAGTAACTTTTCTATATATCGCTTGTAGTAACTTGATTTAAAGATCTTCGACGATTTTGCTACACAGTAATATTTTGAAAGATACGAGGTCTGTTAATTTTTTTAAATGTTGGCACACTTGGCTCGAACATATTTTCTTCGTTGAGTTTGTTTGTGTTGAGTTTAGTTTGTTTGTGAGAGACATAACAATTGGACGTATTTTGCTTGTTCGGCGATTTTCCGCTGTGGAATAAAATGGATCAACGAATTTGCATTAAATTTTTTGTAAGAAATGGAATTAAGAGCTCAAAAGCACTTGAAATGTGGAAAGTGGAATATGGTGATTGTACTCTAAGTCAAAGACCTTCAAGAAGGTCGAGAAGATATAAATGCAGACGCTCGTCCGGAAGCTCCATCACATCAAAAACCGATGAAAATTAAAAAAGAGAACAATTGTTATGGAGAATCGTGGAATCACTGTTAGGGAAGTTGCAGAGGATGTCGGCATAACGATTGGCCCATGCCACAAAAGTTTTTCTCAAATTTTTTGGGCATGAAGCATGTGGCAGCGAAGATTGTGTCAAAATTGCTGAATTTTGAACAAAAAACTGTTGCTTCGAATCGCTCAGGAAATGTTAAATAACATTAACGACGATTCAGATTTGCTTTAAATGGGTTATAAGTGGTGACGAATCATGACACAACCAATCGTCCCAGCTGAAGAGCCAAGGAGAGCCAAGACCAAAATAAGCACGTTAATTTCGATCATGATTAGTGTATCATGAGTTCTTGCCACATGGTCGTACGGTTAATAAGGAGTATTATATTGAAATTATGGGCCGTTTGCGGGTAGCAGTACGAAAAACGTCCTAATTTTTTGCCGAAGAGAATACCGTAATCATGGCTCTGCCACCGTGTTCATCAGATTTGGCCCCCTGCGACTTCTTCCTGTTCCCAAAATTGAAGAAACGGCGTTGAAAGGACGATTGAGGATATAAAAACCGAATCGCTGAGAGAGCTCAAGGCCATACCAAAAAGTGAATATCAGAACTGCTTCGAGGATTTGAAAAGCGTTTAAAAAAGTATATTATATTCAAAGGGGAATACTTTAAAGGAGTAAAAATAGGAATTGATGAATAAATAAATATTTTTTTTGAAAAGAATAATAATATGCTATTGAACAGACCTCGTATTCATTAACGCTACATATTTTGACGCCAACTATTTTTTAGGCGTTACTGAAACGATTAAAGTCCTTTGTTCAGTGTAATCACATCTCCTTTTGCCAACTGCGCAAGTTACCATTTTACAGCAACATTCGTATACAAAAATATCTATAAAAGCCTATTTGCATTTATAATAGTATTTTTATTATTTTTATAATTAGTTATACTTTTATTGATCATAATTAAAGAGACTTGTGAAAAAAATATTATGCTCTGTTTTTTCTCTAATTTTAAGAGAGATGACACTTGTAATGAAATTGTACCAAAGTTGATAACGAAAAGTTAGTGAATCGCACAATGGTTGGTGCAAACCACTGTGGTTGGTGAGAAATGTAGTTCTTGTTTACTGGATCGCACTATTGATGTGTATCCTCTCCTAATGAAGTTAACCAATGGTTGGAGAATGAAACAGAAGAAAATTATAACGTTTAATTCCGACGTGAGGAAAATGTCCATAGTATAAAAAAACGTTGAACTCAAGAGGTGGATATGTATACCCACTCTCAACGACTGTATTCTACTTAGTGCGGTTTTCCTTCCAGAGACCTTTTACAACTTAAAAGTACTAGATTCATTGAGCCAGAATTAAAATCATCAAAAAAGTACACATTGAGAGTTCTTAAGTTAATTTTGTTTAAAAGTATTATTTTCGTTCATTATAGACATACTTTAACGTACAAGCCGATGTTAAACCTTCAATTTAACTCGATCAGCTGCTTCACACAGACGCATAAAATTACGTGAGTTTTGTGAAAAGTTATAGAAAAAAAGTATTTCCGTTGACTTTATGTTACATTAGATCGAAATCATAAAAAACTAAAAATGTCCACGTTAGAAGAAGTCAAAGCCGATTTTGGAAAAATTCTATATACCATATGTCTGATTTTTTACTTTTCTGCAGTTTCTTAATTTTTTTAGAACATCAGCAGTCAAAGGTGCCAACTTCTTGGAAATTTTTTAATTTTTTCGGATATTTTCGTCAACTAATCCTTTATATGTATAAGTTGATTTTGTACATTTATTTCTTCAAATAACTTTGTAGGAGTTCAACTTATACGTTTATTATTTTCCAAATAATTTTGTAGATGATAAAGTTTCTCATAAACTTATTTATTAACTTGAAATCAAATCAAACTTAGTACAATTTAAATATAAGATTTTCCATTTTTGAAATTAATCTATTAACTTAAGATTAACAAACTTCAAATAGTTTTTTTTATATTAACACATGTCAATATGATTATAGGAAGAGCAATAGCACAATAAAAATTTTTTTAAATTTTTAGTTTTAGTAATACTTTAGTTCAAATACTTCAAGCCAGAGTGAAATTTGTTCAATAAGTCTTTTTAATATTGTGATTTTTAATAACAATAGTTTTTTAACATCTGAATTTTTTGTTTTAATTTCTTTATTTGGCCTCGGATTCATAATCTTTTAATTAATTTTGTAATTTGGTTTCCCACTGCATTGAACTGTTCAAAAAGTATTATTAGTTTATAAATTTCTCAGTATCCAATTTTCTACTATGTAGAACTTTTAAAAAGGGTGTTTTCTAATTCAATAAAGATTCTTTTTTCCTTAAAATGTTAAAATTTCCCCTTGACAAAATTCTTGGCTGCCTTCTTGTAAGATCAAAAACTGAATGAACGTGTTTTTGGTTTTTATCAATGAATTAAGTCAGATCTTGATATGAATAGTGTAAAGGAGAAGAGAAATAAAAATATTAATTACTCCTACTCAATAATATTTGAAACAGTGAGGTCACATAGAAACAGTCACGATACAGTGGATAACGAAACTTAACACTATAATTTTGAAATTAACTCAATTGGTTCATTAACTTATATTATAGTTTCAAAAATGTATTGTTTGTTGCGGTTTTAGCTGTTCATATCAACAAATCAAATACAATATGAGAATTATCGTATTCAGGAATTCTTTGTTGCGCTGTTAGTATAAAAGCATTTTAAACCTTCTGCAATTATGTATATTGTAATAATTATATACGATAGAGAATTCTTATATTGTATTTGATTTGTTTGGCATAAAGAGGTAATGAGGTAGAATGTTTTCAAACTGCTTAAAGTTCAGTGACGATTTGGCTTAGCGACCCTCGAAATGTCGGCATATGAACAGCTAAAGCCACAACGAATAATACATTTAATAGTTACGAGAATATAATTTTTAATTTAAAACTATTTCTAAAGAAAACAGAATTTCATGTACGACTATAATTATGGTCCATTTCTTGTAGGAAGGAAACAAAATTCAAACAGATGAAAATTACAAACCATCCGTTCAATAACCAATAAATAAATATTCAAAGTGAAATAACATTTTTTTATATGAAACCAATGGTGCAGCAAAAACTATTTATTTGGCGTTCTCAGAAAATGTTTAAAACTTTTTTGTTTCGGTATTTCGGACAGTGCGTTGCTTTTAATTGTCTCGATTACCGATTTTATTTTGTGCTTAGAGCAGCGAATACTTAGCAAATGATTAAAAATATATTATAGATTGTGCAAAATTCATGATTAATTTTCATGATTTTTTTTTTTTTTCCACTAATTTTATTTATTGTATCTTCAAATAGAACTAACAATAAGTGTTCAAATCTTAAGTATAAATATAATAATTAGGCCCAACCAGTGTCGGACATAAACTTAGTGATAGTAATTAATAATACATAAATATGTTAAGCACAAAAATATTCAAAAAATTCAATCTGAAGTGTGGCGTGTTAAGGCCGTAGTATCCCTCTTTTTTAAGCGGATGTGTCCAGGAAAGTTCAAGATGTTACGAGCAAGGGGATTAGGATGGGACTCGAGTTTTGTTAAATATTTGCCTGCATATTTTGCAATTTCAGCGGTCACAAGTGGCATATTTAAATCACGATGTAAAATTGAATTTTTCATGTACCAAGGAGCCGATGTTATTAACCTTAAAATTTTGTTTTGCATTCGTTGGATTCTCTCTACATTGGAAGCTGAAGCAGTGCCCCATAGCTGAATTCCGTAACACCATATGGGTTTCAAAAGCGACTTGTATATTAAAAGTTTACAATCTAGACTGAGGGTAGAATTTCTACCAATCAGCCAATGTATCTGAGTCAATTTAAGTTTTATTTGTGTCAGCTTAGAGTCAATGTGGTTTTTCCATGTGAGGCGTCGGTCGAGGTGTATACCAAGGTATTTCACATGTGAATGTTGAGGAACAACTTGATTGTTGATTTGAATGGGGGAACAAGTGTCTCTTCGTAGTGTAAATGTGACATGAACACACTTTTGTTCATTTACTTTTATTCTCCATAAGTTCAACCACAATTCCAACAGGTTAATATGTTGCTGAAGATAACGGGATGCCTCGTGAGGGTTTTCATGCATACTAAGGCAGGCTGTATCATCGGCAAATGTAGAGGTTAGGATATTACTGCTTAAAGGCATATCACAGGTATAGATCAAATACAAAACTGGACCCAGTATACTCCCCTGTGGCACACCGGATGAGATAGTTTCGGGCTCACTCATGAAGTCTCCTTCCACAACAGTGAATTTCCGGGCAAGAATATAACTTTCCAATAGATTTACAATGTTTATTGGCAGATATGTCTTCAATTTTACAATTAGGCCTTCATGCCACACTTTATCAAATGCCTGAGAGACATCAATAAAGAGGGAAGAACAATACTTTTTTTCTTCAAATGCTCTTCTTATGAAATGGACCAATCTATGAGTTTGTTCAATGGTGCTATGCTGACTTCTAAAACCAAATTGATGGTCCGGTATGCACCCATTATCAGTTAGAATTGGGGACAATTTTGTCATGAGCAGCTTTTCGAAGAGCTTTGAAATTGTTGACAGTAAACTTATTGGCCTATAAGACTCAGCCTTGGTAAGATCCTTGCCCGCCTTTGGAATCATTTTGACCATGGCAAGTTTCCAGCTGTGTGGATAATACTCCAGTCGTAAAATGCCATTAAAAATAAATAACAGGATTCTAATAGCAATACGAGGCAACTTCATCAGCATCTTGTTACTAATTCCATCAATACCCGGGGCCTTTTTTGGGTTGGTTTCAGCAATTAGTTTTTGTACATCACGCATCTTAAATTTCATGGGTCGAGGGGGTAGAGCTACTACACTCGGTAAATCAACAGCACCAGTACATGTGTTTGGGGTAAATACGTACTTTAGATGCCCAGCAAATATGTTACCTTTTTCAGTATTACTTCTTGCCCAACCTCCGGTAGAAGTGCGCAGGGGTGGTTTAGACTCAACGGGTGTTTTAAGTTTTTTAGCAGCGCGCCACAAGGAGTAATTAGATGCTGCTGTGACATCGAGACCTTCCAGGTAGTTCTTAAGAGAAGCAGATTTTTCAGCTGAAAGCAACTCTTGGAGTCGTTTAGTGCATTCTCTAAGTCTGATTTTATGTTGGGGCGATCTGTATTGTTGCCATTCCCTTCTAGCTCTTCTTTTTTCACGTACGAGACGTTCAATATCCGCAGAATAAATTCTATTAAACCCAGTCTGCGGATGGGAGGTAGTGGCATGTTTAGCAGCCTGTTTAATATTATCGGTAAGATTGGCAATGTTAAATTCAATATCATCGCGAGTTCTAAGCCTGATATTTTCCGTACAATGAGTACTGAGATATTTTTTGAACCCCAGCCAGTTAACACGATTTATCATCTTCATATATGGGTGAGGTAAGTCAGTTCTTAGTGGGCTACAAATTGTAACGATCGTGGGAGAGTGATCGGAGGAGAGATCATGTGAAGCTTCAACATGAATTAAATCCCTAGGGATATTTTTCATGACCCCAAAATCTATAACATCCGGAATTTTTTGTATGTCAGTAGGCCAGTAAGTGGGCTCCCCGCTAGAAATGACATCCAAACCCATTTTTGAAATTGTGTTGAACAATGCTCGACCTCTAGGTGTAATAAGACGCGACCCCCAGAACGTATGCTTTGCATTGTAGTCGCCAGCTGCTATGAAACAAGGGCCAATAGTTTTATAAAAATCCTCGTATTGATCCTCAGTGATTGAAAATCTGGGAGGGGAGTAAATGGATGATATCACGAGATTTGAACAAAAATTTTCGATACAAATATTCGTTGCTTGTAGATGGTCTTCACAAGTGTTCTCAAGAATATAGTGCTTGAGTCTTGACTTTATTAGAACTGCTGATCCTCCGCATGCTCTTCCTCTCGGGTCCTTTGTATCATATAAAGTGTAGCCACTCATTTTAAAAAGGCTTCTCGAAGTCAAATGAGTCTCAGATACCAACATTATATCAATATTTTTTACCGAGAGGAAGTGCTCAAGTTCATATTTGTGTTGGCGAATGCCGTTTGCGTTCCAGAAACATAGTTTTAACGTGTTCATGGCTTGTTAACTAATGCTAGAAGCAGTGTATTCTGCATTCGCAGCATTTCTTGCATCATGCTAGTCATATTTGTTGTAAAGTTGTTTATAGTTTGCACCAAATTGTCTATAGTAGCTTCAAGGCGACTGAAATTAAAGCTTGGGTTTGCAGTTGTTGCATTAGTTGGTGGAGACATTTTTTGAACGGGAATAGAGTTGATCTTCACAGCGTCAGCATACGATACATGTGAAGTGATTGGTTGGGCCATTAGGGTAGGAGTAGCGGTGAACGTATTTCCTGCTTGAGCTGGAGTTACTTTAGGCTTTTGGCTCATAGCTTGTTTAACAAAAGAGAATACAGGACATCCTCTGTAGTTAGCAGTGTGATTACCTCCACAATTACTGCACTTCTTTTCCTTCTGGTCCTTCGACTTATTGCAAATAGCAGTGTTGTGTAATTCACCGCACACAACACAAACAGTAGGTAATTTGCAATAAGTTTTCGTATGGCCATATTCTTGACAATTATGGCACTGTACGGGTCCTGAGCGCTTGTGTGGTTCTTCGACTGTAATTTTCCGGTATAACAGATATTTTAAATTATAAATTGGATGGGTCTCATTTTTCTTCAATTTTATATCATTTGGCTCCAGTTCAACACGAAATAAAGGTTGGGGGATCTTCTCCCTGTTTATTATGTTGGATACATTTTTTACCTTAAAGCCTTGGAGGGTGAGAGCATCTTTTATTTCCTCAGGAACAACATAAGAATCTATGCCCTTCAATACGATCTGTAGGCCTTTAGCACTCTTAAGCTGGAAAGTGTAGAAACTTGTTTTATTTTTCTCAAATTCTGTAACCATTTTGCGGAAGTCTTTTTCATCATATATTTGAACTTTTGTTTCATCAATGTTACCACGTTTTATTGGAACAATGTGAAATGACTTTTCACCAATGGCCGAGATTAGTTTTTTAATAAGTGTGTTCGAGTTTTTTTGTCTCAGATAGATTGGTGGTGGTTTTGAAGTTTTTTTTCGAAGATTCTTCGGGTTTATCGCTGTCATCTTGTAATATTTTAAACCGGTTTTGACGATTAGCTGAGGCGGCGTCGTTGTCTCTGGATATTTTCGGAACAGATGAGATTTTGGATGAATTTGGGCTTCGCCCGCGCTTTACTACCGTTACATATCTGTCCATTCCGACAGGCACTTTAGGTTTTTGAATATTATCGTCCATTGTGATAACTGGGTTAAGTGATGAACAAGAGCCCGGAGCGGATAATGGCGCAGACTTAAATAGAGAAGAACTAGGTAACGGTAATGTTAACGAATCACTACTTGGCATTGGAGTAAGCGAAGTTGATCGCTCGCGTATAATTGGCTTTGCCGGTAGAAAAAGACTGTCATCCAATTTTTTATTTTTATTGTTTGCATTAAGAGCTTCAGAACTCACAGTAAAATAGGCATTTCTGCCGTTAGAACTCACTTCACAATTTTTTGTTTTTGAGGTACTCATGCAGAGTATTCCTCAGTCACTTTGTTTGTGTTTTTTTTTGTTTTCTGTTTTTGTTGTTTCAGATTATATGCAAAATTATTAATGCAAATAAAGCAAATTTCACAAAAAATGTATTTATTACGAATCAGTACTTATTACGAATATTTTTTTTTAGTATTGTTGTTTGTTTAGTATGTAAAAAAAAACTCCGCTAACACGTCTGTTCACTACGAAGGTTCAACAAGACTGATTAACTTAAATTATTTACCGTGCGCAAAGTTACAGCGGATACAAAAGTATGCAACTGTATAACTTTTTTTCCTGCGAAGCATATGATCTTTGCTCTCCCGAGAATTTTTTAAAATTAATATTGTCTTTTGGGCTAAATAAGCTAATGCAACTATGCAAGTTTGATTTGGTTCCATATAAAGAGTAATTGAATTTTCAGAAGCCTTGTCAGCGAAGCTACAAGAGAAATATTTTTTCAAAACTATTTGCTCGTTGCTAGGAATTTTATCGATTCAGCTCTCTTCTCTTCTTTGTCGCTTACAATTTCGCTATATAAGTAGTGTTATTCCATATATATTAGAAATAGTTGCAATATTTTTCATAATATCAAGATCTAAGAAATTATTTTGGGCTAATAATTTACTATTTGCGTTATTTTAGCCCTTTCTTTCATCAACTCTGATTTTTTTTTCGATTTAACCATTCTTTTTCAATTTCTGGATAAATTTTTGTGGAAAAAGTTTTCTGTTGTCAACTAATTACCATTTCTGTCATGAGCTTTGCAACAAATGAGGAGAATAAAAACTATAAACAAAAACAATTTTAAAGGAAAAACTCCTTCATTTCACTATTAAAAATGTATTATCTAACATCAGCTTGAGTATAAAGAAATTCTAATTTTAATATTTTTCTATTCTCTTTTTCATTGTTTTATCTTATATAAGTTAATCCCGCCTCGAATTCTTCAACATCCAGTGAAACGTCTAATTCTTCACAGCAGAACAATGGCTGGAGTTTCGAAGAGCAATACAAACAAGTTCGACAGGTAATATTTGAGAAAATATTGACATTAAACTAAACTTTAATTATTATTATGTATATTTATTAATTTATTAACTTCTCTTTTGTTTTTATATTATAAAACTGAATAAAATAACGAAATTAGTATAAATTTTCGTTCAAATCTCTTGAGACTATTAGAGAATTATGTTCATATTAGTTTTTGTGTGTTTCAGGAAATGTTAATTTTTTAAGTAATCGAACAGTGCAGCAATAATAACATTTATCTCCTACAATTTATAATCAGATACTAAAAAAAGGCCATAAAAATACGAGTGTGTGGAAATAATGGATCAAATAGAGGAAGCTTTGGTAGAGTATACAGACTTCGTTCAAAACTAATAGATTAACATCCCAGGTCCGTCATACCAGACGTTTTTTGACAAGGAAAATGTGTTGCACATGGTGGAGTTGGTATGTACCATGAGCGCATCCTTGTCTGCTTTCTTGGGTCGGGAGTATGAGGTGCTTTAAAATTCTGACAAATAATTTTTATATACGTTTTATAAAATATTGCGCATGATTAGTAAATAATATTATTAGACACTTCTTATGTCCACCAGACGCCTGAAAGTTGGCAAAAATTAAGATAATTAACTCTACTTGTATTCTGACTCTTGATTTTTATGTGGAAGGAGCCCGACCAAGGGACCAAATTTAACCCAGACACAACTCAAATGTCACTCCAAGTGTGACCTTAAAGGAAACAATTCTACGACTTTATAAGAGAGCCTCACTTGTGAAAGAGGATGATCACGTCGGAATGAAGTACTAATTCAAAAAATAAAATACAACTTGTTGTCCTCCCGATAATTTTCAATTTATTAAGTGTCAAGTAGCAAGTGTCGAGTAGTTCCTTCTTTGTTACTCGATATATCTGCTGTATTCATATAACAAAGTCCATATGAAAGTTGATCTATGAATATGCATGTAGATTAAACAGTTGCTAACGTTATGTCTAAATCCAAAACTTCTTGATCATTGTCAAGAGAAGAAGAGAGTATTTCGTCAGGAAAGTAAAACTATAAAATTATGATTATTAAAATAACACGTTGAACTAAATAAAAAAAAAAAACGAATACTTTAGTGAAAAGCGTTGCGTATCTACAGCTTTAGTTTAAAAATAACTTATTAAAATTTTTATTTTAAGAAAGTATATATATTTTATTTATTTGTTGATAGTTTTCTCATTGTATATTCATCTTGATTCTCAACATCGTTAACATACAAGGATTCATAATCGAGCGAATATTGGAATTGAATATCGAAAATACTGTCGGCATCCTCAGTTCCACTCCTCTGTAAAAGAAAATATAATATTTCGCATTCACACATCTGCAGATTAACAAAAATAATTCAAGATTTTGCGGACAATGCTCGGTAAATGTTGCCCATCGAACTAGTTAAAATGATGTTTCTAATTTTCTACACTCCATCCATTATTTTTGGTTTTTAGTTTAATGTTCCTCCCGAAGCTCGTGCTAAATACTCTGAGTAGTTTTTTTAATTGACGCTTCTCTATAAAATAAGTTTAATTGACAAATCTTTTTTTATTCCTATTTTATTGTTGAACATTCGTAGTGAACAGACGTCTTAGCGGGGTTTTTTTTACATACTAAAGAAACAAAAATACAAAAAAAAAATATTCGTAATAAGTACTGTTTTTGATAAATTTGCTTTATTTGCTTTAATAATATTTTTCACATAATCTGAAACAACAAAAACTAAACAAAAAAAGTGACTGAGGAATACTCTGCATGAGTACCTCAAAAACAAAAAATTGTGAAGTGAGTTCTAACGGCAGAAATGCCTATTTTACTGTGAGTTCTGATATTCTTAATGCACACAATAAAAATAAAAAATCGGATGATAGTCTTTTTCTAACGGCAAAGCCAATTTCTCGCGAGCGATCAACTTCGCTTACTCCAATGCCAAGTAGTGATTCGTTAACATTACCGTTGCCTAGTAATTCTGTATTTAAGTCAGCGCCATTATCCACTCCGGGCTCGTGTTCATCACTTAACCAAGTTATCACTACAGACAACAGTAGTCAGAAACCTAAGGTGCCTGTCGGAATAGACAGATTTATTACAGTAGTGAAGCGCTGTACCCAAGATATCCAGGGATAACGACGCCGCCTCAGCTAACCGACAAAATCGTTTTAAAATATTGCAAGATGACGACAAACCCAAAGTATCCTCAAAAAAACCTCCAAACCACCTCCAATCCATTTGAGAGAAAAAATTCAAACACTCTTATTAAATAATTAATTTCGGTCATTGGTGAAAAGACATTTCACATTGTTCCAATAAAACGTGGTAGTATTGATGAAACAAAGATCCAAATATATGAAGAAAAATATTTCCGCAAAATGGTTAATGAATTTGAAAAAAATAAAACAAGTTTCTACACATTCCAGCTTAAGAGTGCTAAAGGCCTAAAGATCGTATTGATGAAATAAAAGATGCTCTCACCCTGAAAGGATTCAAGGTAAAAAATTAATCTAACATAATAAACAGGGAGAAGATCCCCCAACCTCTACTTCGCGTTGAACTGGAGCCAAACGATGTAATATGGAAGAAAAATGAGACTCATCCCATTTATAATTTAAAATATGTATTAGACCGGAAAACCACAGTTGAAGAACCACATAAGCGTTCGGGACCCGTACAGTGCCATAATTGTCAAGAATATGGCCATATAAAAACTTATTGCAAATTACCTACTGTTTGTGTTGTGTGCGGTGAATTGCAGGATACTGCTATTTGCAATAATTCGAAAGACCAGGAGGGAAAAAAGTGCAGTAATTGTGGAGGTAATCACATTGCTAACTACAGAGGATGTCCTGTGTTCTCTTTTGTTAAACAAGCTATGAGCCAAAAGCCTAAAATAACCCCACCGCAAACAGTAAATACGTACTGTGCCACTTATCCTGTAATGGCCCAACCAATCGCTACACAAGTATCGTATGCTGACGCTGTGAGGATCAACTCTGTTCCCATGCAAAAAGTGTCACCACCAAATAATACAACAAATGCTAACCCAAGCTTTAATTTCAGTAGCCTTGAAACTACTATTGATAATCTGGTGCAAACTATAAACAATTTTACAACAAATATTACTAGCATGATGCCAGAAATACTGCGAATGCAGAACACACTGCTTCAAGCATTAGTTAACAAGCCATGAACACGTTAAAAGTATGTTTCTGGAACGCAAACGGCATTCGCCAACACAAATATGAACTTGCACTTCCTCATGGTTAAAAATATTGATATAATGTTGGTATCTGAAACTCATTTGACTCCGAGAATCCTTTTTAAAATGAATGGCTACACCTTTATGATTCAAAGGACCCGTGAGGAAGAGCATGCGGAGGATCGGCAGTTCTAATAAAGTCAAGACTCAAGCACTATATTGTTGAGAACATTTGTGAAGACCATCTACAAGCAACGAATATTTGCATCGAAAATTGTTGTTCAAATCTCGTGATATCATCAATTTACTCCCCTCCCAGATTTTCAATCACTGAGGATCAATACGAGGATTTTTACAAAACTCTTGGACCTTGTTTCGTAGCAGCTGGCGACTACAATGCAAAACACGTTCTGAGGATCGCGTCTTATTTCACCTAGAGGTCGAGCGTTGTTCAACACAATTTCAAAAACGGGCTTGGACGTATTTAAATTTAAACAGGCTACTTCGTTCAATCGTATTTTATAAGCCAAATTACATGTGATAGTTATCAAAGAACAAATTACAACTTCATTTCGAGTCGGGAGCCCACTTACTGGCCTACTGACATACAAAAAATTCCAGATGTTATAGATTTTGGCGTCCTGAATATCTGTAGGGATTTAATTCATGTTGAAGCTTCTTATGATCTCTCCTCCGATCACTCTTCAACGATCGTTACAATTTGTAGCCCACTAAGAAGTGACTTACCTCACCCATATGTGAAGATGATAAATCGTGTTAATTGGCTGGGGTTCAAAAAATATCTCAGTAGTTATTGTACGGAAAACAACAAGGTAAGAACTTCCGATGATATTGAATTTAACATTGCCAATCTTACCGAAGATATTAAACAGGCTGCTAAACATGCCACTACCTCCCATCCGCAGACTGGGTTTAATAGAATTTATTCTGCCGACATTGAACGCCTCGTATGTGAAAAAAGAAGAGCTAGAAGGGAATGCAGTAAACGACTCCAAGAGTTACTTGCATTTGAAAAATCTGCTTCTCTTAAAAACTATCTGGAAGGTCTCGATGTCACAGCAGCGTCTAATTACTCCTTGTGGCACCCGTTGAGTCTAAACCACCCTTCTGCACTTCTACCGGAGGTTGGGCAAGAACCAATACTGAAAAAGGTAACATATTTGCTGAACATTTAAAACACGTATTTACCCCAAACACATGTTCTGGTGCTGTTGATTTGTCGAGTGTAGTTGCTCTACCCCCTCGACCCATGAAATTTGAGATGCGTGATGTACAACAACTAATTGCTAAAACCAACCCGACGAAAGCTTCGGGTATTGATGGAATTAGTAACAAGATGCTGATGAAGTTGCCTCGTATTGCTATTAGAATCCTGTTATTTATTTTTAATGGCATATTACGACTGCAGTATTATCCACACAGCTGGAAACTTGCCATGGTCAAAATGATTCCAAAGGCGAGCAAAGATTTTACCAAGGCTGAGTCATGTAGGCTAATAAGTTTACTGTCAATAATTTCAAAGCTCTTCGAAAAGCTGCTCATGACAAAATTGTCCCCAATTCTCACTGATAATGGATGCATACCGGACCATCAATTTGGTTTTAGAAGTCAGCATAGCACCACTGAACAAACTCATAGATTTGTCCATTTCATAAAAAGAACATTTGAAGAAAAAAAGTATTGTTCTTCCCTCTTTATTGATGTTTCTCAGGCATTTGATAAAGTGTGGCACGAAGGCCTAATTTTAAAATTGAAGATATATCTACCCATAAACATTCTAAATCTTTTGGAAAGTTACATTCTTGCCCGGAAGTTCACTGTTGTGGAAGGTGTCTCCATGAGTGTGCCCGAAACTATCTCATCCGGTGTGCCACAGGGGAGTATACTGGGGCCAGTTTTGTATTTGATTTATATCTGTGATATGCCTTTGAGCAGTAATATCCTCACTTCTACATTTGCCGATGATACAGCCTGCCTTAGTATGCATGAAAACCCTCACGAAGCATCCCGATATCTTCAGGAATATATTAACCTGTTGGAACTGTGGTTGAACTTATGGAGAATAAAAGTAAATGAACAAAGGTGTGTTCATGTCACATTTACCCTACGAAGGTACACTTGTTCCCCCATTCGAATCAACAATCAAGTTGTTCCTCAGCATTCACATGTGAAATACCTTGGTATACACCTTGTCCGACCGCTTACATGGAAACACGACATTGACTCTAAGTTAACACAAATAAAACTTAAATTAACCCAGATACACTGGCTGATTGGTAGAAATTCTACCCTCAGTCTAGATTGTAAACTTTTAATATACAAGTCGCTTTTGAAACCCATATGGTGTTACGGAATTCAGCTATGGGGAACTGCTTCAGCTTCCAATGTAGAGAGAATCCAACGAAGGCAAAACAAAATTTTAAGGTTAATAACATCGGCTCCATGGTACACGAAAAATTCAAATTTACATCGTGATTTAAATTTGCCACTTGTGACCGCTGAAATTGCAAAATATGCTGGCAAATATTTAACAAAACTCGAGTCCCATCCTAATCCCCTTGCTCGTAACATCTTGAGCTTTACCGGACACATCCGCTTAAAAAAAGGGATACTACGGCTTTAGTACGCAACACTCCAGATGAAACTTTTTAAAAATATTTTTCTGCTAAATACGATTCTTATGTATTATTAATTACTATCACTAAGTTTATGTCCGACACTGGTTGGGCCTAATAATTATATTTATACTTAGGTTAGGTTGATTGGAGGGGTGTGATAGCCCATGTCATACGACATACACTTAAGCCAGTGAAGGCTTGTTGTGCGCTCTCTTTAATTATCAAACACAACTGCCAGAGTTCTGCTTCAGGATTCGAAGATTTTAATTCTTATTGTTAGTTCAGCTTGGAAGATACAATAAATAAATATTAGTGGAAGAAAAAAATTTTATTAACAAACTCCATATGACTTTTTACAAAATCTTCGTTGGGAAGAAAATTTTCTCTCTCGGATGCTGGTAAAGATAGTTCTTTTGAAAATATGGATTTATAACAATATAAAGGTAGGTTAGCTTAGGTTGATTGGAGGGGTGTGATAAGCCCATGTCATATGACATACACTTAAGCCAGTGAAGGCTTGTTGTGCGCTCCCTTTAATAGTAAGACACAAACTGCCAGAGTTCTGCGGCAGGATTCGAACTTGGGACCTTCGCACTACGAGTCTAGTACACTACCTACTAGTCTACGAAGGTCAGTTAACAATATAAATATTTATCTGACAAAATTTCCACTAAATCAATTAACAGATGAAATTAATTCGACATATCGTAAACCATTCAGGATTTTTTTTTAGAAAATAATGAAAATTTAATCATGCAGACCAAAGTTTAAATTTAAATAAAAATACTCTATATTGTGATTCAGCTTTGGTCTGAACGATATATTTTTTATATGTATATAGTTTTTGGAAATATTTATAAGAAATGCGTTTACATGTGTTTGAGGTCCGATCCGTGACTTGAACTCAGCATTTCTGATGCTGAGAACGAATCTAAGGGCAAATAATTCATTTTGGATAGAACAACTGCAAATACGATAAAACTTGGAAGAGACTTTTTCTTAAAGTTACAAAACTTAGAATGTGGAACATTTAAAAATGTAATTTTTGGTAAAAAAATTTGCATGTTGATTTTTCGTTTACATAAAACAAATGTCCCTCTAAACTTTTTGTACTTTTAAAAAGAAAATTTATTGGAAAAAAAATTGGTTATTTCCTTCCTCCAGCGCGTTCTTGTCAAATATCTTAAAGGAAAAATATTGTCATTGATCACTATAAATTATGTCTTCTCCAAATTCAACATGCTGAAATATGCACTACGGGGAATCTAAATGTCGGTCGAAAAATACATCATCATCTCTATGTCTCATTCCACTGATACCTTTTGAAACCATTGGGAAAATTAATTACAAAATTAAAAGTATTTTTGTACCCCCAAAATTATATGCCCTGAAGTTTTAGTCATTTCGAGGGTGGCAAGAGAGCCGCTCTGCCGCGAATTGGAATTATTGCTTATGAGTGGGATTTGCAACGATTAGTGAAACTGAGTTTCTCAAGTAGAGAAAAAAATTGATTACAGAGATACCAATCATACGTAGAAGGAAAGAATATATTCAACAGCAAATTTAAAACCGACGAATGTTTGTTAAAAATGCACTAAATATTGTTGAAATACTTCCCTTCTTTTTTAAAATATTTTCAGCTTCAAGTAGGTAATTCATAATATATTTGTGTATGTATTCAAATGCACTGGATGGCCAAAAAAAGTAAGGGATTTGAATAGTCTATAATTCTTTATTTTAATGGAACTTAGATTAGACGTGAAAAGTAACGCTGGTGGAGTGGCGCCCAGTTTTAGCTTCGCATAGTCCCGCTCTTTCTTTCTGTTTTTATTTGGAGTTCTTTGGCATATATATGTACGTACGAAGGTGCTGGAAAAAAATTGTTAACGTTACTTTGGTGAAAAGTGGAATCCTTACAAAACACGATGCTTGGCCATTTTCGGAACTATCAGAAATATCAAAAGTGGCAGTGAATGTGTAAACATGGAGATAATTGGTCACAATATAATCAGTATTAAAGCCGAGGTAGATTCTAAACTGGGGAAGTCAGCTGTGGAGCGCATATTGGCCGAAAATATGAAGAAGGCTGTGCGCAAGATGGGTGCTGCGTTTCTTTGTAGAACAAAAACAGCATCGTGAAGATGTTTCAATAGAGTGTTTGGCGATGTTTTACCGCAAAAGAGCCGAGTTTTTACCCCGAGACAAAGAAAAAATCAAAACAGTGGGCTGCAATGGGAGAATCGTGAGCAAGGAAGGCGAAGACAGTTCCATCTGAAGTCAAGGTTATGGCGGCTACTTTTTGCGTTGCGCGTGGGGTATTGATTATTCATTGAAACAGGTCCGCATTTGGCAAAAAAGAAAGTGTTGTTTCATCAACACAGAGCACCAGTACACACATCCACTATTGCGATGTCCAAAATCAATGAGTTAAAGTTCGAATTGCTTCATCACGCACCTTAATGGCCAGATTTATCTTCCTCGGGTTAATTTCTTAATTTCTTAATTTGAAAAAAAGGCGCGGTGGCAAAAGATTTGCAAACAATAAAGAGATGCAGTCTGCGGTTGGTGGAAATAGACTGTTCTGAGTATAATTAGGGTATAGAATGTATTGAATATCGCCGAATATCGAACTAAAGGGAGATTATGCTGTGAAATAAAAAAATAACAAATTTGTTGTTTTCTTCATTAGGTTTTCTTCATTAGTTTTATACTAAATATTTTATTTAAATATATATTGTATGTGTTCATAGTCGGATAATGATTAAATAAAAAAGGTTTGTATTGGCAAAAATTAAAAAAAAATCAAAATGAAGATGAAAATCCTGGACGTGGGCTTGGTTGACAGTCTTTATGTCGGACATTTCGTTAGCGCTAACCAACTCATCAGAGCACTTCGAGGATCATGTCTAAAAAGCATAAAACATTCATATCGAATGAATATTGTTTGTTGTCTTTCCAAGCCCACTGCATACTACATACATACATAATCCTCCTTATTATATATTGGCAATTGTGGGATCGTTATCGAGAACTATTAAATATTATTGATAGGATATTACTACTACTATGGCTTATAAAATTACAATTGGCCATCAATATTAGTTAATTATTGCCTACAAGGAGTTCAGGAACTGCTGTCTTTTTACTGTCGACTTGATGTGACGTCGACGTCGACAACCATAATAAGGGAGATTATAATATGTTTTTGTAATTTTCAAATATTGAATTTTATAAAAAGTTTTTTTATACTTATATGTATGCATGTATGTATGGATGTATATAAACATGAGAGGTAGAAAATGATGAACAACTTTGATTTTGTTTAGTAAATATTTTATTTTGATAATATTGAAGAAAGAGCAACAACACCCGGTGGTGGAACAATAAAAAATTTAACATTTCCTTACGTTTTTTCAAATGTGCTAATTTGTCTCAAGATGAAGATTTCTAAACTTGTTTCTCACAGCAACATTCCATACATTCCAATTACCATGTGTTGCGCGTACTAATTTGTTGAATGAGTGACTGAGTGTTGTGCTGCTCTCTGTGTTTGATGAAGCTGCTCAATTTAAACTTGCAGCATTTAACAAACAAGTCACTCTATTCATCTTATCTCTTCACAAGTGTGAGATATTTTGAAAGGGTTGCAAGTTGTAACAGATCTGTATCTTAAATACTCGTTTTTTAAATCAAGAAAATAAATAAATTTTCTCATAAAAATATTTTAAATGTTGGACGAGTTGTTTTTCTGCCAATTAAGTGTCAATATTTTGTACCAAGAAATATTTATTCAAGCGAATAAATGATCGGTTTCTTAAACATTAATCCTAAAAACTTGTTTTTTATAATTCAAAATTTGTCTAATTCGCTATAAATTTTTTTAAATATGTAGTACACACTCGTGTGGTGTACAACACGCAAGTGCGATGTACGTGATCAGAAAGAAGGATGATGTTACTTTAGGGGTGTAGCGAATGTTCACACTCGCATTCGCTTTCGCGAACTATTCGCTTATACTTGCAGGTTTCCTAAATTTTTGCGAATTTTCTGGCGAATAGTTTAGTTAATACAATATCAGACTCCACTGTAATATACACGTAGAGGAGTCCAAAAAATCAGTTAAGTGTCAAAAACAATCATTAAAAACACTAATAAGATCTACCGAAATCGACCAGCTGGTCTACGTGTATAAACTATTCGTTACAAAATTCGCAAAACCTTTGGGGAACGTGAATGCTATAACAAGAATAGGATTCACGCTATCGTGATAAGGAGAAGAGCAGTTTTTGCAGGTTCAAGTTAAGGTGTCTCCTTACAAATTTTATAAATTAAATACCTTTTGGTATAATATGGCCTTATGGAAATAACAAATATTCCAACATGATTTCATTCATGTGATTACCGCGGATGGGTTAGCAGTGGCTTATCCTGTGGTGGAACGTTTCCAGACTATTCACTTACCATTAGTCTTTAACATTGTCCCACAAGAAAAAATCTAAACAACTCTGACGCGACCAATCGGCATCGGTTACACTATTGCTAAACTTAGTGCGCAAATCGAATGCTTGATGAGCTGGGTAACATTGTGCGCCACTCTGCTGAAACCATAGGTCCTCCAAGTTCATACCTTCCATTTCAGACCATAAAATGACTTCTCGACAAAGACGTGCAAGTTTTTCGATCTACAGCATTTTTTTGTTTGTGGACTTAGACCCTGAAATAAAAAAGGCGCTCCATCAGTTAAAGATGATTTTTCGGCCTAATTTGGTGTTCGGATGGTCTTTTGCGTTCAATTGCTGCTTTATGAAATGCAGAGTTATAGAGATTGATGGCGAATCGAAGTGCTTGGGTCTAGTTGCTCAATTTTGGCCACAGAAGTCACATTTTCGGTGGTACCCTCCGAGTCGACGAGGTACATGAGTGACTATCTACTAGTGAGCCAGTGTGACAAGCTTTTTGTACAGAACTGTCGGGGTGCATTATTTCGCGCAAAACTTCTTCTTCAAACTAAATCTCATTATCCATCAGTAAAAATAACATATGATTTAAAGAGATACTTGTATTTTGACCACTCAGTATATCAGCAAATTAGCAAACACGTTCTTATATTGTTAAGGACATTTTCAAACTTTCGTTTGCAACTTACATTTGGTCAGAACACAGTGCTAATTTTTCCTTCTAAATTTGACGTCCCAATTAACATCGTTGGATTTAAAAAAAATATTCAATATACATCTGCATTATAAAGTTTTTTTTTTAATAATTTATTAATTGTTCATAGCAAAGTTGCATGGTCTAGCTGTAGGTGTAGCCATTTTATTAATTATTTTACTTCGCCGACCATTCCGCTATTCCGCCATTACCGACGAAGGAGGTCGCTGTAATAGAAGACTATCAATGGCTTAATTACTTAAACATTCTAATGCACGTCAGAAAAACTGGTGATGTTGATGACTTGTTCTTGACAGTGATGGAACCCATGCTCTCGGTCATAAATTGCTTTGTGGTGAACGCGCTCACTACTTCAGCCAACGGCATTCGCTTTCAAAACGGCATTCGCTTTCCCAGACATTCTCCATGCCTCTTCTCGAATTTCTGGAGTAGAGCGTGTACTCGTATAATGCAACCTTTAATAACGTCAACCTTACAGTTTTGTTCTAAAAGTATTTTGACTTAAAAGTAGTCAATTTTGGACTCTTAAATTGTTTTGTTTTTTAGAATAATATTAAGATAGTTTAAACAAGATCCAAACACCAATCGCTCCTTTCCGTGATATCAAAGTACAATTTGTAGGATATACTCGTATTCCAATTAAAAAGTTACCTAAAGGTCTGCAATTTCAATAGAAACTTGCAATAGAAACTTTAATCAATTAATTCGGAATTGCACAGGAATAGTGTGATAGAAGTTTAAACTTTTTTGAATATAGATACATATATTGGAGGAAATCACTCTTGATTGTAATCTAGCCTAGTAAACCTTGCAGGTCTAGCAGTTCTATGCTACAGAGTATGGCATATCCTAGAGTATATCAGTGAAACACATGAGTTTTTTATTTTCTACAGTTGAATAAATCGTGCAGTCATTGTGTACGTTAACAATAGTATGCAGGGATGAAAGGCTTATACTCGTAAAACTGACAAATTTTTTTCCTTGTATTCAAAAGCATTGTGTTACTGCGCTGAATAATTTTTTGTTGTTTAAGTAGTTCCTCTCTTGATTCTGTGTACGTGTACACATAAAGTAAAATGTTTCATATTGGATGATGGTTCAGTAAAAAAAATAGGTTTATTGCATTGTAAGTTTAATGCAAATATCTGTCTGCGGCATCGTAACTATCAAACGGCTGAACCGATTTTAATTTAGTTACCACAAATGTGTCGTGTTTCAAGGTTTTTTTTCAACTTTAAATAATCATCTGTGAAAGAATTTTTAAATGAATTCGATACTAGATACACTTTTACCCGTTGACTAAAATAGAGAAATACTATAAATTTTTCATGTGCACTTGCACACATATGCTTCTAACTTTTTAACCAACTTTTTTCCAAATATTTTAACTGTTTGTAAAAGATCTTAACGTTAACTCGTTTGCTAAAGCTTTTCAATAGATAAAACTCCATCCCTGATATCGATACAAGGACCTTCGATGTGTAAATAAAATTTTCATTTACTTCCAAGTACCATTTCCTTTTTGACTTGGACATCCACAAAAATGATACAAAATTATGCAGTTGACTAGATCAATGTGTTTTGAAATGGCAAAGGGGAAATTTATTGCTAATAAAAATTTAATTTAATTTGTCGCATTTGCTTTTTTTGACCATCATTTATTTCAGGGATGTATTTCAGAACTCACTACATTTGCAATGTTGACAGCTGGTGCATTTCCGAAGGTACAGGCCAATTAAGATTTTGAATTTGTCGAAAAGTTCTGCGCACTAGCCGCCTACAAAACTTCAACGCCGTCACTGAAATTGAATATAAAAATATTCAAGTAAATACAAAAAAACAAAATAAATGAAAATTGAATTGAACAATAACTGAAGTAATTTATTACCAAATTTATTTAAAACATAATTTTTTAGTATTACGATTTTAGGGGTTACATTATCGTTCACTTGCTGACTACGAATCTGACCTTGACGTTGTACGGAAAAATATTTATTTTGCAATTTCCAAATTTTTCTATAAGCCTGCTCATCAGTAGACTTCAAGCATCGTGTTTGAAAAGCGCACAACCACAAACTATCAAATATAATATGAGTATTACATAAGAATTTTGTTTTTATTTATTCCCGCTTCGTCATTAAATTGTTTTCTGCTGGCGAATCCTCACAAAGGAAATATTCGAAATATCGAGCAAAATACAAATAAATTATTTACAACATGATTGACCTAAATCTCTTTATTCAAATATTATGGAAAGATTACAATTCCTCAATACCTTTCCCCTCGTTTATTTTCCTGGTTTTTGTCCTGTATTAAATAATTGCTAATCTGGGCTACGGAAAATGGATACGTAATTAGTTTTTTTTGGGTGGCTCAGCAACTATTCTATAGCATGTTGATCTGATCCACTGCCTTATTTATTAATCTTGTATAGAGGTATAATTATTTAAAATAATCCATATGCCCGTCAGATGCTGCGGCGGGAAATGGATGGACGCGATTTCTGTTAAAGAATGAGTTCAGATGCAGTATATATTGAATTAATATGAGATCCAAAGCTGCTGAAAATGGGACAGTGAATGCAATTTTTTTTTTGTATAAAAAGCAGAGATGGCCTAGTAGCCGATGTTTTAAATGTACTAAATTTTATAAAGGAATGTCTCGACTCAATGTGATATATAGAAGGAGGCTCCTAAGTGATTTGGTGCTGGTGGGTCATCCTAAGGATCAGCTAAATTAATCTGCTATTCCTCGACTTCGCTAAACGGGAGAAATAATAAGCGAGTACCCTGAACAAGTTATTTATTTGGAGCACCAAAACAACGAACCTGTGAAAAGAAATCGAAATTTATTTTAGTTTAAAATCACACACATGTATTACTTCTTCTACAAACTTTATGCGAAACCATGTTTTAAAAATTTTGGCTGTCACCCAGAATAACTGCGGTCCAGTGGAATTTTAAATTTCATGAAGAATGCCGGCTCGTCAGCCTTCCCGATCACAAGTGCTTTAGAAGGGGAAGCCGGCCTTGTACATATATTTTCTATATGAGAAATTATAAAATTGAAGAAAGTCAAATAAACCCTAAATAAATCGAAATAAGCCAACAAAAATTTTTCGATGAAGTAACACAAAACGAATGCAGTGTATTCCAATAATTTTGGAATCATTTCATAATGCATGTATGAACATTTTTATTTTTGCTTTGCACACAGCAAAATATTTATTTTCATTTGTCACTTTAATTGGAGAATGAAATAACCCCAGAAATCGTTACGGTTGTACTTCACTATAATTTCTTGAAATTTTTTTTTTTCATTTCCGAAAATTATTAAGAGCCCAAAAAATTTATAGGTTTTATTTCGTTTTCTATTTGGCTATTTCATACCTTTTATTTTATTTTATAAATATTAAAATTAAAAAAATACATTAAAGCATTCAATGAAGGATCATTTAAGTGAGATCTTAGTTGTGTGCACACGTTACCAGCGACTGGAAATATTAATATGATTTCTTAAATTTAGTTCAGCTGTTTGGATATTAACGTTTCCATAGTTCGGATGAAAAGTTTGTAACACTGCATTGGGTGTAATTGAAGATCCTATTCAAAATAGAATATTTTGCCAAGTCAACAACAAGTATTCCATTTCTAATGGAAATGTACCCATGTCTGCATTCAACGTACCCACGCATTAAAAAATGTAAGAGTTCCTCTAATCTCTTCCTAAAGTGCACATTCTTCTAACCGCAATAACCTTTCAAACATTGGGATAAATTTATTTCATCTGGTTGGCCAGAAAACGTTTTCCTCCAGGCTCAAATGTATAAAACTTAGCATTTTTGGAGCAGTTTCATCCTAATCTTCATCAAAATTTTCTCATCAATTTCAATTTCTTCTATTTCTGGTTTATAGCAACACTTCCCATAAATCACATTAACCACGAATTTCACAAACATGAGATTTAGTTAAAATAAAATTGAAGTTTTCTTCATTCGTTTTTCGGTTTCGGCTTAAACCGATCCGCAATCCTAATTCTCAAGTAAAGATTATTAGATGTAACTCTCCGAATGGCAAGCAGATTAGAAAAAAAATCATGTTCCTTGGTAATTGAGACCTACAGAGCCCTGAAATCAGCAATACGTGTATACATCAGTGTTGCCAGAACTTCTACAGACAAAATCAGCAAAAAACAATAATTTTTCATCAAAAAGTCTGCAAATTCTGCATCTAGATATTAAAATCTTCAAAAAAAATCTTCAAAACAAATTTGATACATTTTTTATGTATTTATTTTATGTAAGTTTATTTAAACAGATATAAATTATTTAAACAAAACATTGCACATTATAGTGACTCAAAAAATTAAAAAAAAAATTATTTTTATTAATTTGTGTAAATATCAGATAACATAAGTTTCAACAAGTCCGGAGATATTAATGTGTCCAAACAATGCGAATTTTTAAGTTTTAAGTAATCTTTCGTAAGCAAAATTCCTACTAAAGAATCAACTTCCAAACGGTTTCAAACTTTTGTTTTATTTAAGTTTACCTGGTTAAAAATTCTTTCGACATTTGCTGATGAATGCGGTAAGACCAAAATATTTTTAATAAATTTGGAAAGAGTACTTTTTTCCAAAAATTAGATAAAGCAATATCTTTTCCAAGTAATTTTTTTAGGTTCATTATTTTAGTTCCCTGAACTCACAATCCCATTCCTGTCTTTCATTTACATACTTTTAAAAAGTTTGGAAAATATTTCACAATCCCAAAGACTGAATTAGTGGCACCGTTTATTATAAGATTTGGGCTAATAGTGCTAAGCGATCTAATTTTATTATCCAAATCAAATCTTTTCAAAACCTGATCCAACAATTCAATATAAAATTTAATACAATTTTCAGTTATATCTCTTGTTTCTTCCATGAAAGAAGTTGCCAAGGAGCTCAAAAAATCTGCATTTTTAGACCAAAAATCTTCAAATCTGCATTTCGGCGATTTTCGTGTATAAAATCTGCAAAATGCAGATAAATCTGCACTTCTGGTATCGCTGGTATACATACGTATGTGAGCGGGTTTATTTACATACACATACAAGTACACGTTGTTTCTTTATATGAAGGTAATTTTTTTTGCTTGTCGTTCAGCGAACGCAGTTAAATTCTATACTGAACTGTTGCGAGTAGTGTGCTGGTGTCTATTGGTATGGAGGATGAGGAAAACTCTCACCCAGGATGCTAGTCTGCTTAAGTCAAAAGGGTGTATCAAAGGTTATATAAAAGCTCTATAAAGTAGATGGGTTGTGTTAAAAATTAAAAGTTGCATATTCTAGTTGTTTGTTGGGTTGCTTTTACAAACTTTTTTATATATTTTGCTTGGTGATTTTTAAATATTATTTATTGTATTCAATTTGAAATTTTTGTACGTGTGTACATACGAGGCTAAACGCTTTTTAAACATGATTGTTGAAATGCAGGCATATACGTGTAGACGGCTTGATCCACAACAAATGATAAATTTTTTTATTCTTTATATAAATATGTACATATATACATAAGTATGTATTAATGTTTTAAGTTCATAAAAATATTCATCTATATATCAATCAAATTAACACAATAATTTTATTATTATGATTATTTTTTATATATTTTTTTTTTTTTGCAAAACGGGGTAAATACTTTTGGCCTGTTTAAAATGTATTTGGTTTTATATTTATCATTAAACGATTTTAATTAATTCGTTTTCGTTTGTTTCCCTGCACAAGTACTTGAGGTGTGAACTAAAACAGCTTACGGACATTAAAAGACCGTAAAGTGCTGAAACTACGATTGTACGAGTATAAAATTACAAACTGCAAATTAACCGTCCAACAACTCATTCATTCACTCGCATGGGCCGTGAACATCAACAACACAAATGATTGCCATTGTCCACGTATTGATGGAGCACCAGAATGAGCACTTCATCTTGAAACAAAGCATACATTGTACTTGGTTATGCTTAACTTGGCTACATTTGTATCTACTTACAAATGAAAATATCCATACATACATATGTACATTCATACATACATACATACATCCATATGTACATTCATACATACATACACATGTATGTGTCTACGATAGCATTTTCTCAATTTAATTTGCAGACTGAAATGTAGGAATGAACTTACACATTCGCCGACAGAATTCGTCTGCATTAAATGTCTTGCAGTTGTTTATTGTGTTCCAATGGGATTCGGTTTAATTGTACTACATACTCGTCCATACGTGTATGTGTGCATTTTGTTGTTTCCATTTTATCTGCTATAAAAAAGGATTCGTTCTACACTTAAATTAAAATTGACCCTCATGTATGCATAAATATCTACATACGAATACATACATACATTCATCCATAAATAGCTATACACGTCCATAAATGTATACATACATATGCATGAACATGTACATGTACATATGTACAAGCTCGTATGTTAATGCACATAGTCTGTATTTGCACGTTTAGCGAAATTTTTCCCTTCAACTTGCTTATTTTTACCCACTTCCACGGTTTGCAGAAAACTGAAGCATTCAATATTTACATACGTACAAGTACATGTGTGTGTGTGCACATATTTATGTTTTCTCTTAAAAGTTTGCCGCTAAATTGATTTATACTATTTGTCTGGCCGTTGCCATAATCCCGAGTAAAGTCTTCAACTTATCTCTACACCTTTTGTGGTGAAAAATTGTGGTTCTGCTTTCCACAACTGCTTGATACGGAGAAAGAGGTAGAAAGTTTGAATACTTTGAGCGTGTGTGTGTGTGATAGCCGTCGATGTATTTGCGATTTGTGTATTTGTACATACATATATACTTATATACATATATGTACGTACATACATATCAACTTATATTTTTGTACTTATTTATATGCATATGCGTCTGCATACATATTCATGTATTTAGATTAAAATTCATATTTCGTTTTGCAAATGTGGGTGTATCTTTTTTCGTGGCTGCGTCTTGTACTGTACGTCTGGTACTTTTATTGCAAGATAGTAAATTCATACATAAAGACATGTGTAAATATGTATGTATATCAAAGTGTATGTGTATGCATCTTTGCACATACGAGGTGTGTACAAAAAGTATTTTGAGTTTTATTTGCTTACAGGTTTGTCGCGTATTCTTTTTTCGAAAATAAGTGAGGCAGTTTGCCGCCAACCGAAATATTGATAATCATAATCATAAGAAATATTGATAATCATAATTTTTAATTTGAAAGAGTAGATTTCAGTTTGGTATCACAGAAATTTAAGTGGAAATCGCCCGAAATAATAATTAGAACATAACTCCGCCATTTATGTACCTATTAAAAAAAATATATATTTGAAACGCCATGAAGGTGGGCTACTATGAAAAATTTCGGACGGACATTAAAAGTCGGACATACACTTGGTCTATTTGTAGAATTTGTAGAATCATTTTCGAAATTGTTTTGATTGGGCGTGATTATAGTGGGTCATTTAACGCAAAACTCCATAATGGGCGAATCCCTTTCAAAAGTTCTTTTAATAGCTTAATTTCATTGGCTTATAGTAGGACACAGAATAACACTATCATTTTCAGAAAGGCCTTAATTGCAGCTCCACCTTTTCTGTATTAAGCTTTTGCTTTAACTTACGCTAAGTGTTGTATTAATCATCAGAAGACAAATTTCGTACTCTTGGGTAGGCGCATTATCTTGATGTAAAAGCAGAAAACTTCCGATCGTATCAGAATCCTTCCGATCCTTATGACTCACAAATAAGTATACAATATAGTCGAAACTGAGAGCGTATGTTCAGACCGAGTATACCAACGTAAGACGGAAAAAAATAGACTCTCGACATTCAAAGTCACCTTATTTTTTGTACACCCCTCGTGCACAATACATGCATATGTGAGTAATAAAGCATGCAAATACCCATAGATTGGACGGCGTACAATGTAAAGGCCTGATTTTATTCGGTTAAAAAGAACAATTGATTTACGATTTGTCCTTATTCAAAAGGAGACTTAATAAAATTAAGTTACATACGTTACATAAATATTTGTTGTCATAATTAATTAATTGTATTTTTTGTGGGTGACTAAATCCTAATTCGAAAAAAGCTAGACATAAAAGTTAGAAAAATAGCAAATATTTTCATATTCCTATAGAGTTTCACTTTTCACTTTTTTTTTATAGAGTTTCCAGTTTTATAGACCACAAAAAGTTAAAACAGAATCCCAATTCTTTATATCTGCTTTATGTCTTCTTGCAACCTTTTTATTTCCATTGTAAATTACAAACCTTCATTCGTGAGGAGAGCTTTTGTGCAATCTCTAGCGTTTTTATAAAAGTTTGATATAGTTTACCCACCTGTGCCGCATAGAAAAAACGAATCGCCTTACAATTTGTCAATAATACCTTCGCTGCTTCATGCTCATTCCTCGTTTCAGTTCTATTACTAATGGTTGCAAAAGCTTGTACCGTCATTTTACTCCCTTAGAAGAAAAATTTGTCCAAAAGCGACGTATGTCCTTGAGGGCACGAAAGTATATAGATAAGCTTTTCAGCCCGTAAGAATATGAATGACATGAATGCAACTAAAAACTATAGAAAATTAATTCAATGAGGAAAAAGAGTCCTCCTTTCCCAAACAACTATAGATTCGGAAAAAAATTCAAAATTAGTTTCAATTGTAGATTAAATTGATTTGCATCCAGAAATATACATATTTTAACATGCTAAAATCAAACACTTTTGCCAATTCAGATTAGTAGTGCTAATATTTTGCACAATACTATATATACACGTAGATGTACATGTATGTGCACAAATTGAACACCTCTGTAATTCTCTACGATCTTACTTAATCGGATTTACTTACCCATACGAATGACCCAGCCTAATGACGATTAATATTCCGACAGCCCATGCAGGCACTGAAATGGTAAATAACACAAAATCACTTGTTGAAAATCCTTCCTAGACATTTCATGTATCGCTGAAGACCCGTTTTATTACCGCGTTTTGTTATGATTTGTAGCAAATCGGTTTTCTTCATGTTTATTTTACTTGCTTGTGCTGGCAACGACCACAAATAACAATAGAAAATAAGACACAAATCAATAGGAGTATCCAAATTGCTGGCAACGCATCACTTAATCCCTTTTTAAACTTTTCGATTCGCTGTCAAATATTTTTCTCTTCTTTTATAATAGTTAATTCTTTGCAGATATGTCTTAAAATTAGACAGGTATTTATTAGAATTGTCAATTACCATGCCAAAGAAAATATTGGTATCGGAGTTAGAATATCTTTTAAGTTCAGTAGCATTTATTGACACTGTCCTTCTTCACAAAGTTAATGATCATAAAACTCTTCTGTAAAAATTATGGCTCACTTCACCAGCATGGGGTTTCGAATACTTAAAGGACGAGTTGCAATGCAATCCGGTTGGTAGGACTAATGAAAATTCATGTGAGGTTGGAACCATTTTCCGTCATCCCACGTAAAATTTGGCCTATAAACAGACCGCTTTCGGCTACGTACCGTCTTCAGTGTTCTTTCTCATCTTTGCGTGAGTTCCTTTTACCAAGAATGAGATGGACGTGCCATGAATGTGCACGTGTTTGCTCTCCAGAACTCAGATATCAATGATAAACCCAATAATAAAAATTGGCTTACCGGTTAAGCTTAGTTTGAATAAAAAATGTAACATCTTCCAACCTCAGCGATCGCAGTTACTTTAGTAAGTGCGTTAATTAGGCAATGATTCTACCTCCAACAGGAAAATATTTTATTCGTACCACTATACCAGCCAGCGCCTTTTGAATGTCAAATTTAGTACTCCATGTATATGTCCGCAGCGCCTGTTGCAAAGCAGGGATGGGAAGGTCTTGATCTCCTTTCAGGTATTAAATTTACAATAGAAAAATAATGCAGTTCTGTTCTTTCATAATTAAAAAGGAAAATTTTAGGTAAATATATTAACTGCCCTTATTATGATTGTCGGCGTCGACGTCACATGAAGTCGACATCAATATTTGGCAATTGCGGAATCGTTATCGAGAGCTATTAAATATTATTGATAGGATATTACTACTACTATGGCTTATAAAAATACAATTGGGCATCAATATTAGTTAATTATTGCCTACAACGAGTTCAGAACTGCTGTCTTTTTTTACTGTCGACTTCATGCGACGTCGACGCGACAATCATAATAAGAGGGAATAAGTATTGAGTTTCACAAAAAGAATAATAAAATAATTATGAATATGTTACATGACAAAAGACCTTATAAGTAAATTAACAAGACAATTGAAAAGCAGTAAGGAAAGATCAGAAACCGTACCAGAATCTAAAATTTATAAATCACTAAAATATGTACCAGTAACGTCCGATAGATTAGAGAAATGGAATTTTTTTTGATGGCGAAAAATACGTATCATTTTAAAATATAGAGAATAACTATAAACGCCATTATAGGTTAGAAATATTCCAACAAACAAAAGGATGTATTAGAAAACCGATAGAAATAATGTTGAACAGAATTAAAGGCTTTTAATAAGAATAATAATTTTTCTTTTACTCACAATGACAGTTTGTTTTCTCCTTTCGTTTGATTTGACGTCAAGGCGAATTCAGGATAAGTGAAATTGACAGCGCCGATAATAACTTTTTTAATTCTATCATTGCCGAATGTCGAAATTCGCTTATTTTATTATCTCTTCTGCCTAATTTTGAATTTTTTCTACTTGAAGTCTGCTGTTTTAGACATTCCACATTGATAGAGTTGTAGTTGTTGTGCTGGTGAGTTTAGCTGTTATGAATTCGCATTATTCACAGGGACGCGTAAAATCGTGCTGCAATTTCTTAATCATGCTGTACACCTCAATCGTGCTTAAAACAATGTGCTTCGCCATAAAAAATTTTTAGCGCGAAAAACGTCGAATTCAGTTAATTCGTTTGAATCTATTTGCAAATAACGAAGAAATCGCTGGTTTCTCTAATTTTTATCGCAGTTTATCGTAAGTTTATCCGAACAATATTTGAAAACAAAATATTTGTAAACGAACACAAACCAAAATCATGTACGAGTGTGTGTGCGTGTGTATGAAAATAAAAACTTTAAAATTCAATTTAGTAAACAGGGCGAATTCGTAAGCAGGTGAAATTGACAGCGCAGTTTGATAACTTTTTCTATAATTTTTTTCGTTCGTTGTTAAATTTTCTTTGGTTGTTTGCTTATTTCTTTTGATTACTTTTGAATGAAATCCTTTGATTTCACATTTTTATATGCTATTTTTGACATTTTACGGTGATCTTGTTGTGCTGGTTAGTCTACCTGTTAGTAAATAAATGTATGTTCTAGTTTTTTGATCGCTCTAATTGAATTAATGAATTTAATTAATGAAACTTAAGGTCTCCCTTACTTTATATATCGATATTTCCACACTTTTTGAGTAACATCTCCAGGAATTTTGTTCATTTTATTTAAAAACAAATGATAAATAATAGTAATTTTACATAAATATTCTGAAGGTGGTACTCAAAGACTACCGAAATATCAATAAATAAAATAATACAAGACATTTTAAGCTTAAAACATAAATTAAATTGATTAATTAAAAGCAAATAAAAATATGCATAATGGAGATGAATAAAGTAAATATAATGTAACAAAAATCGGGAAAAATATTCGTGTGTTTGTATTTGTGTATATACGCACAGTGGCTGAAAAACGTTTTTCATTGGCCAAAATTCTGTAACTTTTGAACCGATGGATAGATATTTAATTCAGCTTGACTCAGTTTTAATTACATTGAAATTGATTGAGTACTTCTTAAGGACTTCTAGGTCAAAGTTGAACTTTTGATTTTTTTTTAACTTTTGGAGTGAAATATGGGTTTATTTTTTTTATTTGCATATTAAAAAATTTTATATTTTGATCTTAATAATAATTATAATTATTTTTTGTGATAATGGAATTTTTTTAATGTTACACTCAAAAAAATTTTTTACACTGAAAAAAATTTTTTACACTCAAAAAAATTTTTACACTCAAAAAAAATTTTAAAATTAACTGGAAACAAGGTTTAAATCCACTCCTGTTCTTTCAGATGCTGTTTCTGGATCTGAAAAGAATCTTTGTGCGGTATTGCCATCATTTGTATTGCCTGACCCTTGTTTTGGCTGATCTATAATCAATCCAATTTTGCGATATTCATCTTGAACATGTTTCTTTTTTGAACTTCTTAACTCTTTGTTGGTTTCATTGTTTCTTATGGATCCTGAAGACCCGAAATCCAAATCATAACTGATTTTTAGTATATGTTCCATAAGTCGTATTCTTGCATGTAGTGGTGATAATCTAAATTCATATGCATCGGTATTATCTAATGATTTTGTCGGTACTTGGTTTAATTGGGTTTATGCTGCTTGGCATATAATGCAGCTGGATGCAGCCTTCGTGTTAGTCAAAGCCTGACCTACATTTCCATTTATCATTGTAAGGACTAATTGGTAGCTTACTTCAATTTGCTGCCCATCTAACTGTAATTGTAATGGCTAATGGTAGTGTTGCAATTTGGGCCTTGATATCACTAATTTCTTTGTTAATGGCATCACGAGTTTCTTCTTTGAATTCAAATTTGATTGGCCTGCAGTATTTCGTAGAAGATGGTGTCTCATTTTTCCAAATATCCATTGTTTGCATTGTACTAGTCGAAGGCTCTGAATCTTCCAAAATCTTTTTCAATCGCAATGGTACAATTGATACCATGAACATATCCGAGTCCGAAATATTTTCACATACAACTTGTTTGTATTGGTTATGTCCCGAAGAACCATCACATCCCCACTTGCAAAAAAGAATTAGCCTTGTGTTTCCATATTTCTTTAACGCATTTCCTGGTATTGATTGTAGCAAGCGTTCGGCTGTGTGATCAAGTAGAGATTGTAGTTGTACCTCTGCCGAAATTGGTGTGTTTGGTTAGTATCCTTTGATGGAAAACAGTCCATTTTAGTAGCAGTTATGTGATGATATGCTGGATAGATATTTGAGCCATTTCAATCGCACGCAATCTGAGCTTAATATATTGCTGTTTTGTTAATTTCAAATCCAGAAATAAGGCTAATGCCTCCTCATTTGTGCACTGTTTTGCATCGCTCGGAGTTGGTATACTTTTAAGAATTCGTTTTGTTCTCACTGGACTAGCTTTAATAACTTTTTCAATGATATCCACTTTTGTTAATTGGTTCTGTGATCGTAATTGATGTAGGAAAGATTCTTTTATATTTGTACAACCAATTGCATCGTTAACATCTTTAAGTTTCCGCCTCTTAGATTTATCGCTGCAGTTGTCCAATGATTTGCGTGGTCTTCCAACCTTATCTTGCTTTGCTGTTTCTGCAGCGACCACTTCTAAACACTTTTCACTTTTTATATAAAACTTTTGTTTACTGTAGCTAACTTCTTTGTAGCGTTTTTTTTTAGTACTTTTACAAAATTAGATAATTGCTCTTGTATTTCGGTGCTACACGAATTTAAGCTTAATTTTATTTTAACGTAAGTAAGAACATCTTCCTGGTTTTTATTTCTAAAATACTGTTCGGCCAGTTCTTTATAACCGAAGCTCTCCATATTTTTCTGAATATTTTTATTTGAGTCTGTTATGATTTATCACTTGCAAATATACGTACGTACACGTAAAGGATTAACTTATTGTGTAATCCCTTATTGAATCCGTAGTTTTATATATTTTTAGATACATGTTATTCACACATTGATCTTCAATTTCATAGCAGGTAGTACTTAAATTGAACAAAACTGCACGTGTTATCCAGACCTTAATATCAGATAAAACTAATTAGTATCTCGCCAATATGGGGTTCTTTTTATCTTTAGTCGTTTAATGTCGCGATTATTATTATAAAATTGTTTATGACTTTGGCTGACCCTAACAGTTATATTAGAAAGAGATCATATGTTTACTGTAGAACCTATTGTGATATTTTTATTACTGATTTTTTGCTGATCAAAACAAAGCCTTTCTTCGGGTGGTATACGTTTCTTGTTCCCTTTTGTTCCCTAGAAGTTCTATTCCACTAAAGTTTAAATTTTAGAAAAATATAGTAGTTTCATAAATATTTCATAACACCTCTAATATTAAACGCTAGAGCGGTAACCACTTACAACAACTAAAGACTATAATCCTACCAATGTTATAAAAAAGACCGCAGGCCATTATCGATGATAGCTTGCGAGTAGTGACCATTTATTTTTGACAAAAAACTGATAAAAAACACCTTTTACTGAAATAACAAAAAACAGTTGAGTTTGACAGCATGCCACGCCCACAATTATCAATAGTTTAACCTAATTTTTTGGCTACCTTAATATGGATATATTAGCTCCAAAATGGCGTAAAAATTTTAAAAATCGGTGACAAAAAAAATTTGACTTTTGGCCAATGAAAAACGATTTTCAGCCACTGTGATACGTCAACGAAGCACCAATCTGTCGTATGAAGAGCACGATTCGCAATTGTAGTTGAAAAAGCGAAGCAAGCACTTTATTTCGTCTTGTGAACATATCGAGCCTTTGCTGCAATTACGCAATAATTCAAAAAAGGTTGTTTTGCAGAAATTGAGCTTAAAGTTTTGAATTTACACACAACTTAAAAATAAAAGAAAATTTGGTTCTTTTCTCAAGAGCTGAGTATACAAAATATTTTTATGAAACTTTTACAGAATATAAAAAAAAGACAAGGCGAATAATTTCGTAATATAACGTTAAAAAATTAAAATTTTGAGATACTACGGTATTGCACCAAAGGCTCGATATTATAATATTTCCTTTTGTATATTGTAAAAACAAATTTCTATTTGTTATTGTCATACTAATAATGCTGAGGAAGGCGCCAAAAGAGACATTAAAATATTAGTTTAAACCAATCGATTTGAAATCGATCGATATTCGTCACTTCAGCTGGTTGCACTATTTTTGTAATAAATATTTTACAAAAACAAGACCTTTTGCTTAACAACAAATATTTATTAATTACAATTGAAAAATGTCCATTAAATAATATTAAAGAGCTACACACATCACATTCTAAAAAGAAGCGCATACTCGTATGTAAAGGGCGAGTTTTGTAACTTGGTTGTCGTTTCTAATTAATAATTGAAACAACGTTTAAGAAATTATAATAAAAAATAAAGTTGATTATACTTCTATGTTTTTCACATCTTACCATTGCCCTTACTTTTGCGTTGCTATATTATGAGATTGCATAAAATATGCCAGATTTTTTAGGGTTTTTGAATACAAAAAGGATAAAAAGCCTTAAAATTAAAAGTTAATCTGGGGTTTGTGTATATATTTTTGCGAAAACATTGCAAAATTAGTAAAATTTTAAAATGCATGCTGGTGTGTCCTCCGTTTTGCGGGCTACTGTAGATCGTTCTATAGATTCAAATAAAAATTTCATACATTTCTCTAAATTTTATGTGTGTTATTTTTAATCAGCTGAAAAACCAAATCACCCGATCTATGCATCTGTAAAAAGGGGAATCAGAATAGTTGAATGTTGCAAGTTATAGAGAACAAATGCTTAGAATGATTTTGATAGTCAAGGATGAAAAGTTCCATTTAATTTTTAATGCTTGAAAAGCATTAAGCAAATAAATCTGCTGCATTGCGTCTTGAACACTTGACAAACAGAAAGCGTGTCTCAGCTTTTTTGCGGAAGAAAATTACCAATATAGTGTCAGCAGAGATGGATCGCGTTTTTCGTGCGTAGTTATAGCAGTAGATGAAGCACATATAAATATTATAACTCCATCAAATGATCGTCATTTGTTTTACAACCGTTAAGGATACCACACTCCAAATGTTATGGTTGTAAGCTTTTTGTTTCTGTATTATGTAATAGTATCAGAGCTACAAAGGAATGATTTGTTTTTGAATGAACCAGCGAATCATTCAAGCACTGGATTCTAATTTTTTAAAAGCATTAAAGTCATCACGTGTCGAAATTATATTGAATTAAAATTTTAGTTAATAATGACTTCCCGGCGAATTAATTTTTTTTGCATTTATTAAAAAAATAGTTTTGAAATAACATTTCAATAAATTCATTACAAACCCAAAAAAAAAAATTGAATGCAAAATGAAATTTTCAAAACTATGTTTTTGCTCTCATATAATTTTTAAAATGAAAATTTTTGATTTTGCCTTTATAATTTACTTGTTTATTAAGTAACTAAAATTTTAATTCAAAATATATTTTAACCGATTGCAATAAATAAAATTTAATTCATTCGAATCTTACATCAGTTAATTTTATTTACAAAATAAATGCATTTAAGTATTTTTTGTTCATTATGAATGCATTCCTATTTTAATCCTTGCAATCAAAAGCATTCTTTTACAGATCTGAATATCCAAATGTTCTTACTTCTGTTAAAGGTATATGACTATTCAAACCGTATACGGTTTATTAACTCAAGTTACCCTGGTGTATGCTACGATGCCCATGTTTTTAAGCTTTCCAATATTGTAAAACATTTTGAAGAGCACTCAATACCAACTTGGAAACAGATATTTAATATTAGGAGATCTCCTGTTGTAGAAAACCATGAATCTAGGGCTAAAATATCCCATGAAAATTGGAAAGAATTTGCAAGAACCGTGAATGTATTCTGTGCTCTAAACCAAAATTCACTTTGTCTTTTTGCTGCCTTCATGAACATTTCGATGAATATGGAAACTATGAAGTACCGAACCGATCGATGCTGATATAGCTTCTCGAGAAACAGTGCTTATGAAAAACGAAAGTTCGAACAGCTTTCAATGCTTAAAAAACAAAATAAAAACTAAAATTCATTAATAAATAAGTCTTACTTTTTGCCAAATAGTAAAAATAATAAAAAAGAATTTACATACATTTATCAGGTGCGCGAACAAATCTTATTAGAGTTAAAAACTTACGATTTAATACTATTTCTTTCCAGTCATTCAGAGAACTGGTTTTTTGGTCTATCTCCGGTGCCCTTAATTCACTGTCCATTTACGACCATTTTTTGGTGTTAGTCCAATAATCTCCTTAGAACTGTAATAATAGAACTAAAAAACGTATATTCATATTTATGTACTCGTATGCACGTTTGTATGTAAGTACATATGGATGTACTCGTATGTACATATGCATTATGAATTATTGAAGGACGGTACATCTCTTATTGGTGCCACACAGAATTTAGTTGCTGTGTTATGTATTTGTGCATTTGTGTATTAAAGAATTATAAAATGTCATCATTGCGCGCTTTTGCTTGAACGAGGCTCTACAAAAGTCGATCCCACACACTCTGCACGAGCAGAGTTAATGTTTATGAGGCTACACTGCTAGAGTTAGTGTTTTTCTTTAAATTTTCCTAATAAAACTTGATGAAATTGAAAGTTTAGTTTAAGAAAATAGTCCGGATTCCTTTGGAACTTTGAATAGATCAATAATCACACAAATGCATTAAAACTTCTTGAATTGTTTTATACTCGTGTTGTACCGAAAGAATGAATATTTAAATACATTTTGGATGCGAAGAAATATAATTTAAAAATTAATAGTCGCATTTTAAAAGTGTTGTTGTGTTTTGTGTTTAATTGTTATCTTTTTTTTTTTTTTTTTTTTTTTTTTTTTTTTTTTTTAATTATTATTCATTAAGAAATGTACGAGTATGTGAACGTGAGTGAGTGAGTGAGTGAACCTTATAAAATCGGCTATTTTCAAGGCGTTACCTTATTATTAATTATAGCTTTTAGTTTTGTTTCATTTTGCTTTATATACTTACGTGTAATATTCAAAGCGGACTGCTTGAGATAAATTAATATTCACACAAATTTGTAAAAATAATTTTGCTCTAAATATTGATGTATGATGTGCCCTGAGCCATTTTTGTAGAGGGTTTCATTTAATTTATTTTCGATAGAAAATTTGTATATTCAAATGATATCATAAATGTGTATAAAGTTGTTTAGTTGTGGTGGTGCACGTGTTTATTTGTGTTTGTGTGCAAGTTTTCATCATATTCATTTGTTGCTGGTCGTCTTAAACAAATAACTTATCAATCAAAATAGCAACTATTTTTAAATTAATTAATGTTGGCGTTTCCTGTGTTACAAACACGACAGGCTGAATGATTTACTGTTTCTCTGTCTATCAACTTAGACGCAAGTACATACATACATTTAACCCATAATGTCGGATCTAGTCCCTTAAATATAAATAGATTGATGTGTGTTCATATTCGCTCGCTGGAAAAATTCGCTTCTAAATTGCCAATGTTTTGTTAAAATATTTTAGACGGGGAGAAATTTAAATTCTCCTGAGCAATGTGGGGTTTCATAAACAATTTGACTGCGTATATTTATTAAGAATCAGTGTCTTTAAAATACTGTTTAAGAACTGACTCTGGTTCAGGTTTTTTGACCCACCTTTTACTTTTTAGCTTTTGGGGAGAATGTCCCAAATGCTAAATTTCAATATGAAGTCATACTGAATAGTACAAAATTTCCTTAATGCCAGGAAAATATGCCTCTGCTGCATATTTTGGCCTCAAAAGCATATATATGAAATCTTCCGTTTCTTCCTATAATATTTCTCTATAATTTTTTTGCATTGTTTGAGCTTTTGTACACCTTCTTTAGTTTTAGTATGTATAAATGCAAATATTGTAGAAACCAATTAAAAATTATGCTCTTCAGGCGAAACTTTTGTTATATAATGGAATTCGTGGTATACGCCTAGTGTTTGATTAGATATTGTAGTTTCATTCTCCTTTTTCGTTGTGCATATCAAAACTGTAGCAATTATATACGTATTTTAATTTTCAGGGCTCAGCTTAATAAAATATTCTGATTTCGATGCTCTTTTGAGATTTTTTTCAAGTTAGTCCAGAATTGGTAGTCGGGAAATATTGTTTTTCTATTTAATAAATTTCTTTGTCCTGTTTATGTAATATTTATTTTATTTCACTTGTGTGTAAGTTTTATTAAAAATGACTTTTAAATCATACTATATTTTAAAATTGTGGATTTGCTGTGGATAACATTTTCTGTTTATAATTTCAGCCAAAATGTAGAATAATAGGAATCAATGATTGCAAATGAGTAGAAAATTTGCCTGCACTCAAATCGCATAGTTTGTCTGAAAAACTGCTTATTTTTGTTGGAAAATTTAAAATGAACTAAAAAATTACTAATTCTAAGAAAGGAAATGACCGGCTTAGGTTTTTTATAGAACACCAAAGACCGAGATTTACTTTCCGCTGCCTGAACAAAAGACGGCGTTACAGGTCCATACGATTACGGAGTGCGTGGGATGGCTGAGTGTGCAGCCAGTCAGCAATTAAGTCAATTAAGGTACCAACAGACGACATGTTTTTTACATGTGTTTATTAAGCTTGACATCGGTCATGTTTATTGAGAACAGCTGATTACATAGATATCCAGTCGGTTTTTGATAAATGGCTTGCAGCCGTCGAAATATTTTTGGTTCCGTCGCTGAAGTACTGGCGACGCAAATGTATTTTTTAATTTTAATTTTTTTTAACAAGACGTTGAAGTTGTATCTAAAAATCTATACATTTTTTAACTCATTTTAATAAAACGACAACGTTAAATTAAAAAAATATATATAGTTTATTGTCTTGCAAAATACTTCATTCAGACGGCTAATGATAGTGCACATAATCAACCGCCGATGAATTTGTTCGTATGACATAGAAATTTAGAGCTGTATGATTAACATAAGAAAATAAAGCACGCTCTATTTCAAATAATGTCTTATGACTTTTGTCATGTTTTTTACACAGGCAATGTTTTAAAGGTAACACACGACATGTTTCCGTTTACATATGTAAATTTTGTCACATACAATGTGAAAAACATGTCGTGTGTTGGTACCTTTAGATGTGAGGGGGACCATTTGAACTAAAAGCTACGATTAACGATTACACGGTACGCTGTAAGATCCATCACTTATGGCTTCCGGCTCACCATGGCGCAATCAGAAATGAGGCTAAGAAAGCCCGAGTTTGGTAAACTCATTGGAGTATTGAAAGGACACTCCAACTTACAAGCACATCTACACTGGATAGGTGTTGCAGAGGACGATAAATGTAGGACATGGGCTATCACACCCCTCCAATCAGCCTAACCTAACCTAATATAAACCGCTATCAATATTCAAAATATGTCTCTTTATATTCAAAGTACATTTTTCTAAGTGAACCTATTGCACTACTGCCAAGACTTAATACTCTAAATATACAGATAAATTCGATTGATAAAAATATTGAAAAAAAAATTACAAGGTGGAAGGTAGAATTGCATAAGATTTTCCAAAAAAACAATAAGTTTGATAACGAATACCAAACTTAAAATCAGGTCCAAGTAATTTGGAAAGCCATATTTCTTCAATGGGAACATCCTCATTGAAACACAAGCTTAAGTAGAGGTTGAACACAGTTGCCTGCGATTTAATTGAGTTAAAATTAAATACAAGCTGCGGATATTCTTGCAGAAAGTTTTTATGATTTTTTATTCTTTTTAGTTTAATTACTTGAATTTTTATATATATTTTGCGATTTTTGTTTTAATACAAGATGGCGCGTAAGTGGTGTCATTTTTGAACTGAAAAACTGGAAAAAGAGCTTTGTTTTCATAAAAATTTTATTTCAAAATGTAAATGATGACATTAATTGAATAAAAATATGTACTGTTCAAATGGCCACCTTATGAAATGACCACACCACAGTTTCATGAAAATCCGAACCTTGGTAATGACCGGTTGCTTAAAAATATAAAATAAAAAAATTAAATTTATATTGGATTTACGAAATCATACTGAATTTTTGATGAATTTTGTTTGAAATTCTTGCATTATCTACGCATAGATGTAACTAACCTTTTAATAATTATTCTTACAGACGAACAAGTCATATTTTTGGTTGATGTATCTGCCTAAAAGTGTGGAGTACATTTGAAAAAATATATGAACGAGTATATGGAAAATGTCGGACGGCACATCGTTCGTTGTTGGTTATCTTGTTGTTGCTACTTTAATAGATTGAGTGCAACTTGGTTCATATTCATATTCGATACATTGTTATCGTCGCTTTTTTTATTTAAAGATTTTTTTTAATTCTGTGAACTCAATTTCAGATTTCCATTTTTAGTCTCAAAGGGAGAAAAATATCTACTCTTACAAAAACACACACATTAGGCCATCTAAAATGTGTGTCTGCCAACTAAATAAATACAATAATACAGCTTTCATACATACCCTCGTATACTCGTATACATCTTTTTTAAAATTTAAATATTTCTTTTATTTTCTTTTTCATTAATCAATGTCAATTTTGTGTAGTTTCTGTTTTTAATACGAGTATTTTTTATATAATTATTGTTTTATGCTGATTTTCTTGAAGTGCTCTTTTCTTACTTTAATAAATAAAATTGAACAATCATAATTTTCGTTTAAATATCTTAAAATGCTTTCAAAATATTACATAATTTCCTAATTAGTTGTTATATTATTTGTGGAAAATAATATTTTTAGAATTATGGATGGAGTTTCTCAAAAAAATCGTTATTACTTTTTGCATACTTTTATTACTTTTATTATTTTTAATGTTTTAATACATACGATTATTCTAATGTTTAATACAAGAGTTTTTCAAGTTTAGGAGAACTGAAAGTTCTAAAACCAAAACAAAATTAATCACACTCATTGGAGAGGTCTTTCCGGGAGCGCTATGCTCATCCCAGAATACCTGCCGCCCACTTTAGAATTTTAAAAACTAATATTATTTTATTGTGATTTCGATGATACAAAAGATCCGATCTTGCCATTCCAACAAAGTATTTTTAGCTCCGCCTCAAATTATAGCTGTCAAGCCTCTTAATATCACTTGTTTGGCTCAATCAACCCAATCAACTTTAAATTCTTTGAGGCACAAACATTTCTTTTAAGTAGTTCGTGGAAACATCCGATTAGCGATAAAAAACAAAGGGCGAAATGAGACAGCAAGTTATTAATAAAATAAAGCGTCCATTATCGCAAGCAAATATGTGATCTATTAAAAGATGGGAAAGCTTAGGAAGGCTACCCTTGAATTCAGTTTCGCAAAACTGCGAATGGGAATGGCAGTTTCTGCTACTTCCAATAATTTGACTTAAGTTATCAATACCACTCGAATCACATAACGAATCACTTTAAGCAACGTCTTCCATTATTTTTCGCTTGCCGAATTCGCCATATATTTCTATTCTTTAGATGATTTGGGCCAAAGAAAAGACAAAAAAATAAATTAAATATATTTTTGGCGGATGGTTCAGTACTATATCCCTTCACATGCACGTATATGTACAAGGTAGCGCAAAGTAATGTCATAATTTCAACTGGCTGTCATATTCTTATAAATGGAAGAAAGAGTTCTGTTTACATAAAAAGTTTATATGAAAGTGCAAAACTTATGACATTAAATAGAAAAAAAAACTATACTCGTATTGCTTAAATGGGAATTCTTGCGGCATTTTACGGCATTTTAAATTTATGCTCGCAAATCATCTGGCTGCAAATTGGTGATTTCTTCTTCAATATTGGTTTTCAAGACTTGCAAGGTTCGTGGTTTCTTGTTATAAACGCGAGAATTTAAAAAGCCCCAAAGGAGAAAGGCTGCTGTTGTTAGCTCTAGCGACCTAAACAGGCAGTTCAAGTCCACTAAAACGGGGCATCACTCGATTTGGAAATTAGTGTCTCAAAATCTCCATCGTTGCCCGAGCTATGTAAGCTGTTGCTTCGTCCTCTTGAAACCAATAATAATCGAGACCCAATGCAGCAACATGAGGCGAATAATTTTTCACTGCAAATGCCCCGCAAAACTATCGCTTTGAAGGGATGCAATGGATCTTCATGCATTTAATGTGGACTACCTATGTCTCAGTAAGTTAACCTTGTCCGACGGTCAGCAGGGATCAATTCGTGAACAGTATATACATATATATATATATATATATATATATATATATATATATATATATATATATATATATATATATATATATATATATATATATATATATATATATATATATATATATATATATACTTGAGTACATCTTAGTGGAAAAGTGAGACTTGTGTTCTTAATTGCAACATCTAACATCATTTCTCAAATATTTTGTTTAAAAAACATATGTATGTTAACATTAAAAATTTAAAATAACTAGATTAATTGCTGCTCTTAAAGAGCAAAACTAATAGTCAATGTATAATGGAAATATGTACTTGATTTAAACCAACATGTAAATAATTTAAGATGAATTTAATTCGATCTGAATCTCTTCGATCATATTAACATAAAATTTTTTATTATAAAAATGACATTTAAATAAAATTAAGCAATCATTTAGTATTGTGTGTCATTTTTATAGCGATGACACTAAAATAATCGAAACACAGAGCCCAATATTTCACATGTATTCCCGGTATTCCAATGTGGTTGAAAAGTACACTGATGTTGAGTCTAATTCGAGTTTTGTTCTTCTCCCCGAAAATTTCTTGGCTACTGAATGCCGTTAAAAACTAAAAGTTTTATAAAAATCAAAGTTCCTTGATGGGACCAATTACAATATTATTATTCCGGAATTTAAAATTTATATTTCATCACACACTTCCACTTATAAAATAACAAATGAACGTATGTACGAGTATGTATGGCGATTAGGGCAATAAACAAAGAAGACATAATAAACGACGTATTAGAAGAAAATTGATATCATGCAGACATTTGGTGACAAATCTGTTTAACATATTCTCATTTATGTACATATATAAGTATTATATGTTCCTTTCTTGCTATTTTTGTAGTCACTTTATAAGAAAAATAAAAATTAAAATATAAATGCATGGATATTGAAAATTACAAGTACAGCGCAACTCGACACAACAATCATTATATGATATATATATATATAAGTACATATATATGTATGTTTGTATATTTGAAGATCTTCAAGAGCCTAAAAGTAACTTTAAGGCACACAATGAAAATTTGTTAAAGCATGAGAAAAAAATCTAGGAAGGACATCTTGACTTGGAGCGCAAAAAAGAATAGTATCTTAAATAATGTTTTTCCTCTTTTTAAAAATAACGTACAAAACACATTCATGGGCACATGTGAGTAATAGCAATGGAATGCGCACACTGATTAGTATATATATATATATATATATATATATATATATATATATATATATATATATATATATATATATATATATATATATATATATATATATATATATATATATATGTATATATATATATATATATATATATATATATATATATATATATATATATATATATATATATATATATATATATATATATATATATATATATATATATATATGTATATATATATATATATATATATATATATATATATATATATATATAAATATATATATATATATATATATATATATATATATATATATATATATATATATATATATATATATATATATATATATATATATATATATATATGTATATATATATATATATATATATATATATATATATATATATATAATTAAACTTATCGTTAGACTTTTCCAAATTGTACACATATACATATTTTATACATCGAACAAATTATATACAATTGACCTTGGTGAACAAATAAAGGTAAATTAATTTTTTTTATTGTCCAAATTGCATATTTGCATATGTACGTATTTCCACAGTATGTGAGTGCATTGTTAAAATTTAAAGAGAATATTTTATTATTATATTGTTTGTTGTTGGCTTAGCTAGGTATATGCCTGCATTTCATTGGCGCTAACCAAATCATCAGTACCCTTTAGCCAAATCATGATTGAAAGCATTCAAAGCTCGTATACTTAAGCCACAGACTACAAACACTATATGAGAATTCAAACAGAACTCAATCAACAAAAACATAAAAGTATAAATAGCTTTATAATGCTTTTGTACAATCACAACACAACAAACAATTATAATTGACTTGCGTTTTTTTGTTTTTTCTTTTTACGCCTTTATACAATTAATCGCCCGTTGGGTGATAATGAAAGTATTTATAAGGCAATGAAAAAACAAAATTTATAATAGCAATATTTATCAAATTCGTTATTTGAGAATATTTTATAATAAAAATTTTTGGATTCTACAGTCTGCGTAGTTGCATATGACTCTTCTGATGAAAGAAATTTGTCAGCACAAATGCAACAAATATTTTTGTAGAAATCCCGCACATAAGCCACTAATTACTGAGTAAAGTTCTGAAGAATTGTTTTATAATTTTTACATTTGATATCAATTAAGAAAATCATTTTAACATTCCAAATTGACGACTTGGAAAATACGATTAAGTGAAAAAATAGATTATAACAAAACAAGTTAGGTTAGGTTAGGTTAGGTTAGGTTAGGTTGATTGGAGGGGTGTGATAGCCCATGTCATACGACATACACTTAAGCCAGTGAAGGCTTGTTGTGCGCTCCCTTTATTTATCAAACACAAACTGCCAGAGTTCTGCGGCAGGATTCGAACCTGGGACCTTCGCACTACGAGTCTAGTACACTACCTACTAGTCTACGAAGGTCAGTTACAAAACAAGTTGGTTTTGGCATTTACGAGTACAATCCATATTTTAAGTGAGTTTCTGAAATGTCTCGTTATTAACTAATATTATATAATTAACGATCAATCAAGTTAAATTCCGTGCCTCATTGTTGCAATCAAATTAAAATAATGTTACTCATAGATACTTCAACTCCGTACATCGAAAAAATACCAGCACTGCTGCATAATAATATTAGCAGCTTATTCATTTAACTTGCCCCTACGCAAGTATCTGTGTTATATTACTCTTTGTTAAAGAATTTTCATATAGATATGTGTGTTATTATTCTAATGTTAGCAATAGTTTTTAAAAATTAATAGGATACATTGAAACGCTGCACTCGCGTCCTTGTAATATTGAGATGGCTGTATGACCTGTCATCAATCGCTTAGAAACAAATTAAATGCAAAAGTCCGTATACTCGTAATCCAAAATAGGATTAACAATTGTCCTTTGCTCACAACTAAAGGTGACCATTCAAGGAAAACAGTTGCATTGTCCTGAATTGCATTTCCAGGAACAAAAGCATCAAATCACAAGTACAGTGCAATACTTGTCCTCCTCAGAAGGATTCACACAAATAATTATGAAAGTATGAATTGATTCTTACTAATGCTAAACCTAAATTTTCCTGCATACTTGTGCATAGTATGTACGTATGTACATATGTAAGTACATCTATTTATGGATTTATCTATCTGTCTATTTAAATTCATACATACATATGTGTATATAGTATGTACATACGTACGTAGGTAGTGGAGTAATAAAACAAAATACAACGTTTTTCAGCTGTATTATATTCTTACTTTGTGGCATTTATTGCTGACATTTTTTCCATATTTGTTGGTAGAGGCACACAGACGCGAAAACAACTTCGTGGAAATAATTCACTCAATGTGTTTACCCGAATAATAAATTAAAAATGAAAACCTTTTTACGATCTTAGGAGTAATTCGTTTATGATTGGTCTAAATTTTCCACACATAATATGGTTTTTGTATTTTATTACTCTCTATTGTTGTAATTACACGAGTGCACATAAACAAGTTTCTTTTTCATTTGTGTACTGGGGCTTGTGAGAGTATGTGTGAGCGAAGCATTTTAGCATTAGTGAGTTTAATGTGTCTGTTTCTTGAGGCAGGTTTAGCTCTTAAATAGGGGTCGCTAACACAACTAATAATAAAACAAAGTAATTAACATTATCTGCACCAATACATAAAGACGAGCATTTCTTATAAAATTATACTTGACAACTAAAGTTTCCGTTTTAATCTCTCTCACACTACGGCAATTTATCTATCTATTTGTGTGCACGTACGAGTATGTACCTAAGAATGTATGGATATATTTTATTAGAGTTCAGGTCAATAATATTAACCAAAAATTTAAGACAGCACATGTGTATGTGTTTGAAATTGGAAAGTGCGTGATTGTACGCAGTTGAGTTGGTAGTATGCGTGAGAGAATTAGTATCTATGTGAATTTCTATGACGACTCTTTATTTTTAGTTGATTAAAGACCTTTGATATTGTAACATCATATGATTATTGCAATCGGATTGAAATTGAAACGTAAATAGAAGTAAAGAAAAGCAATATAAACAGTTAAAATTTGTACAAAATAATTTTAAAATCAGTTGTGAATAAAAAACATGTGGTAATAAAACGGACGAATATTTCAATTAAAACAAAACATAAGTGAACTGATTTCATATCAAAAAAAAAAATATTTAAATAAAAAATGTTGATATCTGAAGATCAAATACAAGAGGTAATTAAAGCTGTGGAGTCTTAAAAATATTTATTTAGTTTTATTTTTCCAAGTTAATGATCAAATAAACTTAAATGTAGAAAAGAAGGAACATAACTCCACTTTATGTTCTCGATCTCGGGATACATGTTTTGATTGATATCAAAGTGTTACGCCTACAACACAAAAGTGCAACGGTTAATCATACAGACGCACATACTTACAACAACAGTAAAAATAACGCAAAAAAGCTCAACAAGTCTTACTACCGCCCCAACATAAGTACTGAAAAAATGAACGTGCTCTTCGAATCAGTCAGTAAGATAGACAGATGGATCGACAGATATTTACACACTTATTCATACTGATTTATGTATGTGCATATACATATACATATGTATGTTTCGTGTATTCGTTTGGCTTCTTCCTCACTCGCAGACGTCGTATAATAGTATTTGTTGCATTCATCAAATCTGTTGATGTTAAGAATAAACAACGATTTATGCAACACACTCTGTGCTGTATTCGTACATTCATCATTTCTAAAACATTCATTTTATTACAACAAAAACTTCAACAACATAAATATATCATAAAATGAAATTAAAAAAATGAAGTTGGCAGCTGCATTTTATCATTTCGTTATTTAATAAATTCAAACATTCTCAAATGACCACGAAAAATAGAACTCAACTTTTGGAGCGAAATTTGAAATCCTTATTCAGGAAAGCGTAATAAAGCTTAGGAAATATTGTTAGCTAGTGCTGTGATGGAGGTCTCTAAGGTACCAGAGCAACAGTGTAAGTGTTGTTTAGCAAAATCTTAATGTTGACTTTACCCCTTCACAGATTGCTGTAGCTAACGCTTTATAAAATTTTAGGGCTTTAACTTATTACATTCATAGAAGTAGTAATTGAAATTTCCAAACCTTCAAACTTTAAGCGAAATTCTGAAAATATTGCTATAAGAGCACACGACGCTGCATCTATGGGTAACTCCATGCAGGTGGTAAATTCTTGGAAAAGAAACTTCAATCACTAAGATATCCATAAATATATATTGCATAGAAACTATACAAATAGTGGTTACATTAATTTGGCCAAGTACTTCATGTGTTTACAATACTTACATATGTATGTAATTTATGTTATTTGTACGACAACAAACCATGTATATAATCATTAAATTTGAGACCTAATTGCGGCATGATCGAAGTAACTGCGTACGAAAATGATTTCGGTAGTTTGAATTTATCTGATGATGGAAGTCGATAAAAACACGAATAGATTTTTGTTTAAGTGCTGTAAAAACAGTTATTCAACCCAAATTTTTTGTAAATATAAAAATAAGAGCTAAAAAATCATCCTCACATATAGAGCCGTACAAAATCAATTAGAGAGGCACCCCACTTGTAAACGTACATCTCTTGAATGGATGAAAGAGTGTTATCTCTTAATTGAATTGATTTATGGACATAGTTGTATTGTAAAGGGTAATTTTTTAAGAGTTTTCGGATTTGATTTAATGAAATCTTTATTTGAATCTATAGAACGATCTATATAATTCAATGTTTAACGATGATTTCAATAAAATGTTGACCGCGGCTACGCTTCAAATGGTCCATAAGCTGGGTCCAATTTTGGCATACTCTCTCCAATATATCGGCCGGTATCTCACAAATAAATTCTTCTATAGACATGAGCCTTAAAAAAGGTCCACAAAAAATAATCTAAAGGCGTTAAATCGCACGACCTAGGCGGCCAATTGACCTTTTCCAAACGTGAAATAAACTGTTCAGTGAACTCGCCTCTCAATTGGGCCATTCTTTTGCGTGCTGTGTCGCATGTGATACCGTCTTGTTAAAACTACATGTCCACCTCTTCTGTTTCGGAAGGTAGCGCTAGCCATTCACAGTAACGTTCTTGCCTTCGTCATCTTTGAATAAGTACAGTCGTTTGTTTGTTTGTAAGTCGATTCATGGTTAAATTATGGACCAAACTGAACATGTTGCACGAAAACAGCTGAGCTGTCAAAAACAGTGTTGCCAAAAAGAAAGTTGCTAAAAACTCACTCTTTATTTCAATTATTTATTTATTGAATCAAGCTACATAATAAAAAATTGAATATAAACAACTTCTTCATTAATTAATAACCAAAAATTAGAGGTCATATTCATTTTCCCTGGGACAAAACTATTCACAAACTATCATTTATCTAAGGTTAATTATCAAAATTCAATTTCCATTAATGTCCTGTTAATGAATTTCTTGTTTTTTGAACTCATCTAACATGTCTCGCATCCAATCTAAGAATTTTTTTTCTCCCCCTCCATTTATTCAATTCCTGTTGGAGAATGATTTCGAGCTGAAACATTTTGTTTCTGAAGCTTCTGGCCAATTTATCGCAAAGAAAATCTTAAGTGGAGCCAATTTTTGTCTTCATTATCCGTATTAGCGGATCAGTCATGATAAAATAAGTAGAAATTAATTATCTTTTAGATCTAGACAACACTATAGGGTCAACAAAGAAATCAATATCCTTTGAGAGCTAGAATTTGTGGTACACTTTAATGAATTAATATAATGATAAGTAGTTGCACCACAAACCTTACTTCAAGGCGTGGCATCCTCCACGGTGCGCCAGAAAATTTTAGCTTGTAGGAATGAAAAATTAAAAATCTAAAAAAAATTTAAAGTTGAGAGGGTGGCAATCCTTTACCGAAGAGGAAAATTATGGTTTTTATCTTGACAAACATCATTAGAAATTTCGATAAACTTGACTCGATAACGAATGACAGCATCTCAAAAGTATAAAATCTCGCAAGCTCGACTGCAGTTATTAGCCCCCAGTCTTAAGTTTGAAAAACTAATGCTCTTGGAGCTACAGCATAAATAAAACGACACTTAACAAAATAAATTTTTTGCTAATTACCTTAAGTTTTTCAAATAAAATATGTACTTTTAGTATTTACAAATGATTGAAGAAGTTCTGGTGTTATTTATATAGTTTGAAAACCTCCTATGTCTTTATTTTGAACATTATGGAATAAAGATTACAAAATACTAGAAGTAGGGAGAGATGGTAACAGTTAGAGGCGCGCTATTTAGTGGGCCCTTGTTACTATGGTCTACGAATTGAGCAGGAATACAATTCGTTATTATATTTACAAAGTTTGATAAGGAACTAAGTTCAGACAATAAAATTTGGCGTCAATGACAATATTTTGCAATAATTGTTTAGTATGGGTGGGTAATTGCCAACTTCATGTGACTTGCGACTTCTAGAACACGAACGTGAATATTACCTTCAATACCTTAGAATGACTTTTTAAATCGGTATATTAATTATGCGGAGTTTTGTATTTATAAAAATCACAAAGTATTGATTACATTCAAATAGTTCTGAAGTTTACAGGTCACCTGAAACAACTGTAGTTATTAATTTCGAAAGTAATTCTGTCAAAAATGCATAAAAAAATTATATTTTTTTAAGATGTGTAGCACTCTTTCCAGACTAGCAGTAGATAATTTGTTTCTACTAGAAGTTTTTAATAATTTAACTTTTGAGAGAATCTTTCAAGCTACGCCCTATTATGTGAAAGACCGAGCAATTTTCTCACAAATTGGTTCGTTAAGGTAACATTTGTCCATTACCATCTGTTTAATTTTAAAAATTATTCAGAAATGTTCTCCATTCTCAATGTAACTTCACTTGCTTTGTTAAGTGATAAGCTAGAATGACAGATAAACGCCAAATACGCTTTTTCCCCTAATAACAGTTGGTTGATAGTGTTGTCAACGCAGCGTTTCAAATACAGTTTTTGAATAGTTTAAAAAACTCGGCGTTTTTGGCTATGTACGCAGGAGTTGTAAAAATTATTTTATTTGAATTTCTAGATTGCATTAGTTAAAAGAATTGGTGTAACAATACTTAACCATTATTTTTTTAAACTAGAAAGTGTACATTTCTTTTTCTCGGAAATTAGTAGAGTTTAGTAAGGTACCCAAAAGAGATAGAGTTGGCTCCGCTATTTCATTACGTAAGCCCCTTGCAAGATTTCGAAAAGTGCTTAAGTAGACCCACCCCTTGAATTTTTTTTAGGAGTGGAAGCCACTGGCGAAATGTATTTCTCGTTGTTTTCTTCTGATATGTAATGCGTAATTCAGGTTTTGTCAATAGTTGCTCATCCACGCGAAAATTTAGGGAAATTTGCCACATAAATGCTCGCAAACTTTTATGGAATCAATCACGAGATTTTATATATTTCGGTTATCTGCCCATGCAGCTTCAATTCGTTGAACCACATGTGGTACCCCACACATATATGTATATATATATATATATATATATATATATATATATATATATATATATATATATATATATATATATATATATATATATATATATTTGGTTATTGTAGTTCGAGCGTACAACCGTATAAAATTAAAGATGTTCTTTAATTGATAACCAATTTATTAAAGCAATTTCTTAAAGTAATTTATTAAACAAATTTTATTAAATTGTAATACAAAACGAGCGCGTGCTTTAGCTATTTAGAACGAGGTATGAATGACGAATGGGCGAATGAATGAATGAAGATGTTCTTACAGAGTTGATAGTAAAAGGGTACTCAGTACTTTAAGTAGTTGGTATCAGCAGCGGTGATGCCACAACATTCCCATCGCCGACCTGAGGTTCAGGTGCCGGGCGGTCACCTGAACCTCAAAGGGACCGTGACGCGCCTACCACTTGCTGTTATTTTCGGTTGTCGTACTTCTCGCGAAAAGTTGCCGTTTCAGTTCTCATTCGATGTTGCAGCATTAGGAACGTGTTGTTTGTTTAGACTCCTAGGTAGAGTTTGTAATGCTGTGTTGTTGTTACAAGCAGGTGCGGGTGCTTCTGTAGACGGCGTATGAACTATATCATTATTTGAAATAAAGGCTGGCTTTAGTCTATCGATGCTAACGTTGCTTTTACGTCCTCGAATCTGGAGCGTGAAAAATTTGCTCGAACGCTTTAATACCGCATATGGACCATCATAGGGATGAGTCAGAGAAGGTTTGACAGAATCATTTCGGTCGAAAACGTGTGTTGTTTTTTGGAGATCCTTTGAAACGAAAATTCGTATATATATATATATATATATATATATATATATATATATATATATATATATATATATATATATATATACAGTACGAACTCGGTAACCGCAACTAATAGAAATCAATGTAATTGCACTTATTGAGGTTGTTGCACCCAGCGAGGAAAAATATATAACAAGAAAAGTGATAAATGAAAACCTTTTTATGAAACAGAAAGCTTATTTTTTTATTAAAATATTAAAATGAAAATAATATGTATATTTATTTTTAAATATATCGAGTCATTTGGTGCAAGTTGTTGGAGCATTGAATTGCGCGCTCATTTTCAATTTACCTTTTTCAAAACATATTTAAATGTAAAGTTGCAGTTATAGAGGTAAACTTTTTTGGGTAGTTGCACTTATAAAGGTTACAATACTAAGTTTTATAGTGTTGCAAAAATCGAGGAATTGGGTGTATCGAGGGTTGCGATTACCGAGTTTATACTGTATATACAATTGTTTTTTTTTTAAAGCACAAGTGTTACTCCTCCCAAAGGCATATTATAAATATTAAACAATGAAAAAGAATAAACTGGCTGCAGTGTTAGAGTAGACTCTCATATATTACTTATTTTATTTTATTATGGCCACATGTATAAAGACTACTTCCACTCATAATTACATTTGTATACCTCCAGTACAAACTTCCCTCTGTATATAAGTATGTATGTATTTAGTAGAAAGCAGAAAAAGATATTTAACTCGTTCAACACAGAAACATATGAGCAACTTTATACACATGGTACACATGGTTCTTAATTGTATAAAACACAAATACTCGTACAGGTAAATAAAACATATTAGAGGCTTTACCTTTTAAAAAAAGCAAAATTTCTTTGTTATTGCAGCCAACGAGCATCACGATGCTGACTGACTGTTGGTACGAAAAAAAATTAATAATGGTGATGCATGCCGCGAGCTCATAAAATTTAAATTGAGTTTTGTATAATTTTTATTAACAAAACTCCCAGCATACATTTGAAGAGTTAATTTAGAAAAGCAATTAACAAGTTTGAAACTAAAAGTATTCTTGTACGTTTTACATTAAGTCACAGGCATGATTCTCACTCTTTTTGTTTAAATTTGACGATGCACTGAGTCGAACATCGGAATTCAGTGTAACTTAAATACGAGTACACTGATACACGCTTCAATGTGCGTTTCCGTAAAACGCATGCATCAAAAATAAAATAATATGCAAGCATTTCTTTTTTTTATGCTTTTCACACTACGCCTACAACTAGAATATGCTAAACGGCCTAACCGGTGACCTCCATCCACAAAAACTTGATTTGTTTTCAAGTCATCTTTTTCAATTTAAGTGAATAAATTTATTTTAATTAATTTACATTTCACATATCCTCAAATAAAACCCCTCAACGCTGGGACAAAACTCTTAAGTACTCGTATGAGATAAATAGGTATCAGCCCCTGTAATTAAAAAATGTTTACTTGTGTTTTATTTAATAAAAAAGTATGTATGTGTATGTATATTGTGCATGTATATCAACGAAACGTCAGCACAAGCATACTTGCTTCCAAGATGCCCCAGTGTACCAGACAATGTGTCATATACTTTGGGGTATTTGTTTTATAGATCAAACTTTAGGAGTGACCTCTTTCAAGAATTCTCAATATGTTCTGCTGTACAGGATGTCATATCCATTCATATACACACTTTCTGTATAAAGTGCGCTAAAACAAAATTATGGAAGCGTTTGCCACATGATTCAGTTTTTGTGTTCGAATTGGTAACAAATATGTGGCACTTAAAACAGAATTCAAGGGGCTATAACATGTCTCTAATTTCTATCATTGCTATCGCATAGCAAATATGTATGTATGTAATTGTTTTAGTATATGTATATAAGTTTACATGGTTTTTGAGTATATGAATTAGTATGTACGGCGTGTACATAAATATGAATAACCATATTTAGTGCAGTATAAATTGTCTTCTGATTTGAGGTCTTAATACACTCGCATAAACAATGCTTTTACATGTTCATTGTATTTGATTTAAGACAAATATTTATCTTAATTTTTAATATACATGCACACACATGTGAATATGTATGTATGTACGTTTGTATATGTATATACATTAATTCATTATAAATTTGTGTAGAGCAGAACAATAATCAAGACTTTGTCAAAATTTGTTTGCATTAAAATTAAATTAATTTTTTAATAAATTATATGAAGTAGCGAACTATATTTTAAATAAAAATTGGAATAAACTTAAATTTGTCAAATTAACGTTTGGTAAAATTTAATTATAACACAATTTTATCAAATATTTTGAATAAAATTATTCACAATGATCAGCTATGAATGTGCGTATGTGAACGAAATGGTCCTTCTGGTATTTTTTTGGATCTGTCGTTAATTTAAGCAATCCCGGTAATATTTCCAATTCCGAATCTTTCAAGCGCTTGTAAGTGTATTACTGCTAGTTTTTCTAACGATACAACTTGCAGGAGTGAGACGTTCAAAATTGTAGTATACGTATATACATAATTGCACGTGTGAAGTGCGTGTGTGTATGTCATATGGAACATAGCCTTCTCCAAAGCCTTGAACGTGGTTTCGGTGTGTGAAATTCGTGAATAAAATTCCAGAGAAGTAATTACATCTCGATTTACTTCAAGATTTTGCGATGGTTCACCAAAATCAGTTCCCTCCTCTATTTTGTTTAGTCAGTTGTAAGATTCTAGCAATTCCTGCAAGCAGTGCAGCTGCAGAGAGTTTTTTCTATCAATTGAAATTCTGTAACGGAAAGAAGATCGCATAAGAACAATATTATGTCCTTACGGTGATATTCTTAGAGTTAAAATATTTTCATGATCTCAGCTCATTATTTTAATTTAATTCTAAGGCTGCTTTTCACATAAAAAATTTATTTCTACGTCACACGTACGTAATTCCTTATTTAAATGTAAATTTTGAGAAAAATTATTGTGTTATTTATATGTGTACATAATAATATTTTCTTATGTATTTAGGGCCATATGTAAAAAACCTAAACCAGCTTTATAATCCATTGTTGATTAATTTGTATTAAAAAAATTTATTTATGAAAATTTTAAAACAGAATATCATTTTATATATAAAATGTATTTATGAATATTTTTTTTTTTGCATAATGGATAAGACGATCAAATTATACAATTGCATCACATTGGTCAATATAATTAAAAAAATCCTAATGAAATTCACGTAATTAAAGCAAAAACAAATAAAAGGGCTCGATTCTCAAATACTCGTCTTGATTCGAAAAAAACGAATCTTGATAGTTTTTCTTTATACATTATATATTTATTGATTTTGTTTCATTTGTATGCTTTACTTTTATGGCAGAAACTAATAATTTTTGAAAATAATTTCATGTACTCGATTTGTAATTACACGAGTTGTAATCGTTTTTGTACGTCACAAACTACAAATTGTGATTGCGTTTCCAATAAAATTCCTTAAAACATAAAATAAATTAGTGTTTTACATATGATTTCTTAACAAACTGTTTCTTAAATAATGTGATTTTTTTCATACAGCCGATCGCAATTAAGCAACTTGAAAGAAATTCAAATGCACACAAAAATAAAAATTGTATTTAAAAAAATATTTTACTTTTGAATTACATCCATTTCTTTAATATCAAATAAACGGGCAGTACATTAAGCGTACTTAGGGCTGTTTATACTCCTCCATACACATACATATTTGCCACACATTGTGCGACCATAAAATCGAACATGCAAAACAAATACAATATTATCAGTGTTCACTGTTGAAGTACCTGAAATCAGGTCCTAAAGTATTCCATATATTCAAGCTTTCCTTGGCATGTATGCCATCCATTAATTACTTGATGGTTTTTTTGATTTTGTTGTCAGCTTTTGTCGCAGCCAAAATTTTTTTATTATTAAATACTACAAATACTTAAAAATATTAAATACCGACAAATACTCAAAAAATATTTAAATATTGAAGATGTGCAAATGCCATATACGGGTATGTAGCAGTGATGTAACGAATGTCACATGTTAGATGTTCGCGATATTCGTATCAGAGGTAATATTGGCGAATAGGAATATTAAATTTGAAATTTGCAAAATGAAATACATATTTAAAATTTAATTGAAAACAAAAAAATAATATAAAATTATCTCTTCTTCGTATCCATTATAATTTGTACTCGTATAAATTATGTGAATGTTATTCGATTAGTTCAAAAAACGATACGAAATAGTCAAAAGGACAATTTCTTGTCTCTCATAATCGACATAAGTTGTGGTCATTTGATCTTCAACAAGCCCCAACGCTGCGTATGTTCACAGCACATCCCAACAAGGAAATTATTACATCATATTGAAAATAAATAAGGTTTTATTAAATATTAAAAAAATTAATGTTTTCTGTGCCATTTACTTAATGTTCTTTTTTTACATTTTCTGTATTTTTTTGATACGAAAATATTCGCCTGAATATTCGAATATTCGGGTAACAAATATTCGTTATGTTATTAATATGTATGTACGTGCGAGTATATGTATGTCTTAATTTTTATTTGATTTGGATTTTGATGGAAACAACATGCATTTGCTTAGGACTCCGAAGAATGTTTATAAATATGCATGTGTATAAAATATTTGTGTATCATATTATATAACCTACAGATTAGGGACTGGTTTTCGCCAAAATTGCTCGGACTGTTTGTTTCATCGTAGTGATTCGTAACTAATGCAGAGTCCGTTTTTATCGGAACCTCGCTTCGGCATAAACGCCAGAAAATCCATTGTTCAAGGCAAGAGAAAAAAATAGGATCAAGTAATATGACCCGAAACGCATTATAATGAAAACTTACAAAATTCAAATTGAGCAATAATTGAAACAATCAAACTAAAAGCTGAAATCTACGGCAGAAGATTTTTATGATTCCAAAAAACACATATCGTCATCTAAAAATACTACAAAAGTACTAAAGGCTTCTTAAATTGAAAATTTTTGAAAAATCCCTAATATCGGACACAAGTTTAAAAATTGCTTGCGAATCGTTACAACTGCTCACACGTAAATTCTATGGAATAATTAAAAAGTGGCAGCAAAAAATTTGCAAATTGAAAAAAAAAACAAATCAACAAAAGTGTAAAAAATGCCACACAAAGAAAAAGAAGCTCGGCAAGAAGGTAAAAGTTTAGAAAAAATTGCCTGAACTACAAACATGGGAAAAAATCACTGATTAATCAGCAACGGCTGCTTGTTAGACTTAATGGAACTTAACATACTAAAATATTGAAGGAATTGCGAATGGCGAGAATTCAAAATATGTTTGATTAAGTCGAAAATAAGCAATAAATTGATTGAAAATCGCTAAAGCAAAGAAAATATGCGAGAACTTTAAAATGTCATACATAATTCAAAACTTTTGAAACTTGATCAAACAGTAAGTTGCTTAACAATTACTAAAAAAGGGCCGTAATTAGAAAATATCGCTTATATAAAAAACAGCAAAGATCACAGCAACAACTTTATTAGAACCCGCTAAAGAAAAAATGCCAAATATTATTTATAATAATTACTAGAATGCCTAAGACCAAAGAAATGTTTGAACTAGCTCATCATTAATAATAATAAATACACTTGAGATATGAACTCATTGTTGCACGCTCTAGATCATAACCTTTAAATAAAACTATTTTATGTTTTATTAAATACTGCTAATTTTTCCAGCGTTTATTTTTCGATATTTCGAACAACTTGGTTCTTCTTCCTCAAGAAAATTTTAAAGAGTAATAAGAACTTGACTAAACTTACAATACACATATATAAAATAATATTCAAAATTAAATCCTAAAGTCTTATAATCGTGAGAAGTCGTATCAGTAATATAGAGAAAAATAAATTTTGCACTAGTAAAAACACTTCTCTAAAATTTTGTGTTTGTGTCTTAAGCCTTTTTTTATTCAAAAAAGTTAAAAAAATTTTGCAAAATTCTGGAAACGAATTGAAGTATAGAAAGAATTTTTTATAATCGGATACATATATATATATATATATATATATATATATATATATATATATATATATATATATATATATTTTTTTTTTTTTTTTTTTTTTATGGAATTTTCTTCCATAAAAACCTTCTCGAAAATACGAACAACTGACAAAAAGTTTTACAGAAATCGGCCCAGCCGTTCTCATTTTATGAATTACTGGATTTTGCCACGCCCCGCCGCCTACAGACCGAAAAATCAGACTTCACAGTGTCACCCGCCCGAGCATTCTGAAGGTTTCCTGAAAATTTCGTTAAAATCGGCCCAGCCGTTTTGGAGCCATTACGTTACATACATACATACACACATCCAATTTTATATATATAGAAGATAGATTTGCATCTTATGGAATATTATTCAATTAAGTTTATCATTGACTTTTTTTATTGTAATTATGTCGCCGAGATGAGAAGAGAGAGAATAATTTGACAAAGAAGTTTGTGCCAAAATTTTGAACTTTTATTGATTCACAGTAAAACGAGAAGCGCTCACTTTCAAAACTGGAATGTTTGTTGACTCTTTTCTAAAAATGAACAGAGTGAACTGCAAATTATCCCACGGAATGTTTCTAAATCTCCTCAAAAATTTTCGGATTGAAATTCTTGATTTAAAAGAAGTGGGTTCGGAATCCCATAATTTTACCACTATCGGATAAACTGTTCCTTTGTTTATTAAGAACTTTGTTCTTTAGGTAAACAGCTAGAGTTTAAAAAAGAATTATTTTTTCTTGCAGCTTTAGCTGTTCATATGTCAAAAAAATCAAATAAAATATGAGAATTCTCTATCGTAAATGAATATTACAAAATACATAATAGTAGACACAATCCCGAAAAATTTTGATATTATTTCGATAAGTGGAAAAAGAAATTTAGTTTAGGAATAGTTGATAAAACTTTACATACTTAAAAGTTGTTCTAAAAGCTATTCCTTACTTCATGACTTATTAGATTTTAAGAAAAATATACGAAACACTAAATCTTTTCTCTTTTCTAAGAAATTTTATATTGAAATAATCTTATATTAAAATAAATATGTAATTTCGTTGCTTACGTGTAGTGCCTCTATGGACAACTGCGTAGGATCTAAATACTAAATTATTCTTTTGAAAAAATTTTACTAAAACTGTTTAGAAGTTTTTTTTACTAGTATTAGGTAGTAGTAGTATTAGGCGCCATATGACGTGGTTGTCGTTTTTTGCCCATTTTTAAAAGGGGCATTAAAGTGTTCGTCAAAATCGTTCCTCGTAGTATTCTACATAAGTGTGCTAAAGAAATCCTTTACCCTTAATGTAAAATTCACATGTTTCCTATACAATTCACAATAAACATTTGCAATGTCCAATTTCCATTGTAGCCCCCAAACACATAAGGCCACACGTAAACTTTCAAAACACTAATACACGTTTTTATTTATTTTATTTTTTATTATTATTTTTTTAGTTTTTTGGTCACTGCCAGAATCAGTTGTCAGAACTTTATTTTTTGCGTTGCACAGTGTAATTTTTAACAAATGTTTTAATCAGCCTGCGTGTGCAATATTAAGAGATTATTTAAATACACATACTTACATATATACATTCATACATCCATACATACATATGTATATTTTATATTTTGTTTGTATTGCACTCATTTTGATTACAGGGTTCGTCATTCCAAAATTATGGTCGTTTAAATACTCATGAGTAAGATGATGTGCAGCATGCAACATTTATGTATTTTTAAAACCGGTAGCAAAGCACACGTTATGACCATAATTTGCAGCCTTAACACATAATTGAGACAAATTAATGCTTTTTGAAAACAATTTTGTCTTTTTTCGTGCCACTATACATACATATACATATATACTTATTTGGCTCTGATCGCCTGCAGCAAGTATAAAATACGATTGTCGGACCAATCATTGGATGAGTGTTAAAAATATGGGTATATAATAAAATTATAAACGACTAGTATACTTTTGTGTGACATTTTTAATTACACGTATTATTGTTTTCCATTGAAAAAAAAAAAACAAAACAAAACTCATTGCAAATTAAAAATCAGTTACGTTTCCACACCTTTTAATAAGGGGCAAAATAATAGTAAAAAAAGGTAAAACCGAAAATATTCTAAATCACAAACACCAATGAAAATACAATTTATCAATCTCTCACGTTGTTTAATATATATTTTTTTTTGCAACCACCACCTTTACAAAGTGTGATAATTGCCTTTACCTCTACCACCCTGGGAGCAGTAGAAAACAAAATCTAGATTAACAATTCAAATCCTTGTGCTACCGTGGTGCAAAACTGTCGTCGGTAGTTGTCAAACTCTTTCCGATAATGATCTTGTCTTTTGGGCATAAAACTCATATGAATGTATTGTCATGACATTTGCGGGTTATTTTGACTGTGCTTAGGTGTTTGGCACCAAAAAAGATACAACAAACTAATTGTTTCTTTTGTTGTTATTCGTCCGTTTCATTGGTATCTTTTTCACATTATTGGTTTTTTGTTGTTGTAGAATATAAAACTGGCGCATGCTGACACTTGAAGGTTAACAATGGTTATATACTCTCATTGTGAGCTGAAAACAAACAACAAATGTACCATATACATATACCCACGAGTTGTATTCTTATTGGCTTATTGAGGGTCTGCCATTGTATTTATCAGCTTGTTGTTGCCTCCTATTGTCTCTGATTTATTCAATTATTGTGTATTATATATTAGTGTATTGATCGGTTTTTATTTAAACATAATGGCCTCATTATTTTCTGATGTTTTTATTTTCAGTTGTATGAAATCAATGATGATCCGAAACGTAAAGAGTTCCTTGATGATCTATTTTCGTTTATGCAAAAACGAGGTAAGTTTCTATTATTTTATTAATTCTTTTGAATACATTTGCGTTTCTGCTTTTTCAATTAAAATACATACTCGTACATACCTAGATATGTTAATAATTTATTATCATTTCAATGTCATCTATAGAGAAAGAGAATGAATGATATTTTAATGTTTTGGCTTTCCTGCCAAAACGTTGAATGCAGGAATGATTGTGAAAATGTTTATTTAAAGGCGTCTGTCGCACCATTATGCATTTCATGCATTTTTATTATGAGTGTTATGACTGGCCATAAAATTATTTATAAATACATTAAATATTACTGTTGTTTTATATTAAACAAAACAACATTTATTCATTCTACAAGAACCAACAAAATAAATAAATAATCAGCCGCATATTTAAACGACCAGATTTCATACAATAGCATGCACGAACTTATACTTTGTGGGAAAGGGGTTTTAAAAAGTACCTAGTCAAAAGTGCGCCGCTTAGTTTTCATTTCTGCTTTAATATTAATGCCAACTTGATAGGTTCTTACAATTATTACCATTAGAAATTATATTATAGTGGATGCCACAGCTTGAATTTCCTGATTGATAGAGTTCACCTTTTTATATCGTATCGGAATCGAGCATTTTTCATCAAGGGATAAATAGCCTAAAGTGATAAGGGTCCTAGTGGTCTTAAATAAAAAAATATTGTACAAATATGAGTAGATAAGCTTAACTTGAGGGGGTAAGTCAACCCGGAAAAAATTGTTTCCTCCTTATTTAACTTCTAGTACATGATATAAATTTGCTCTCACTTAAAGGGGCATAACTCCCGCCTCCCCAAGAAAAATTTTCTAATTACGCAAATGCTTGCAACAAAGATTTACATTGAATTTCCTTAAAGTACTAGAAAATGACAAACGGAAATATTCCAAAATGAATGTCAATTACGAAAGAATTGCTCATTGACTTTATATGTACATACGAGAATACTTTCACTATTGCAAATATTGGCAAGTTTTTAATCCTTCCAAACTTCGATACACTCGTCACTCGTCAATTTTTGTTGATGAAATTTTCTTCTTCGTCTAGAGCTTGCAATTTATTTATTTGTATGTATATTTGTGAACTTGCGCGAATGAGGGAACAAAACGTCTTCGCCTTATCCCCTTGCAAGCAAAGTAGGAATTGATTTAACAAATGTTGACATGTAAACTGAATCTAAACTCTTTTCCTGAGTCTCTCCCAAAAGCTCCTATTTCAAAGTTATTTTATGTATATATTGACTTATGGCTTTTTACTTCTGACGAAAATGTTACATTTACGCAAGTTCGTGCTCTCTTACAAAATAATAAAAAAAAATAATAATAATAATTGTAAATAAGCATTAGAACCAAAAAAAAAGGAATCTTATTCATTACCAAATGTTTTGCACTCAATTTAATTTCAGTTTTAGGTAGTACCCTTATATAAACTGCGCTATGTACAAACAAAGAACTACACTTACGTAAATGTACGTTACGAAACAGCTGATTCGTTTTGCTTACTTAACCAGTATGTAAGTAAGGAGGTATTCTTTCGTAAACGTAACGTTACGTTGTGACGAATCTGACCAAATTTGAATTTCTCTCCGTTTTATTTTTGTTTGTAAGTAATTTTTCCAACAACAATTTCCATGTGAAATTTTTCATGATTTTTATTTTTGGGCTCTTAAAATTTATTAATATAATATGAAAATTTAAAAATATAATTTTTGATATAAACCAAAACTGCTATTGTTTTATGCGCAGATTGATGAAGATTAAGATATTAATTTGGAACGTTAAATTTGCTTTATGAACAGATCGGTTTGTGGTATGTGCCATTATGGCACTGCCATATTCAGTGTTCCATTTCTTACTTGCAAATATTAATGTATGAATGCTAATTATTAGAGTTATTATATTGAAATAAGAGGAGTCCTAGGTCCTTGCACCATTTCATATCCCGAAACCGAAACCATGACTTAATAGAAAATATCTGTATGCAGACAACAGGAACACAACAGCTGACTTAATGACATCGTTTATATTTTTTATTAACAATATGGTTTTCGAACAATTTTTTACCATAGAGTTATTGTTTCGAAAGGAACTTTTATTCCATAGAAAGGATTTTTTTTTCGAAACAAATATTACGGGAATCTTACTACTCATTACGAATCGTTCAAACTCATAGAGTATTCGTTTCAAATCGAAGTACGTAGTAACACCCTGTTTTCAAGAGTGTACATTGAGTGCAAATTGCATTTGCATTCATAAAACATGCCTACAATAACTGGGAAAATTACTAGGCCCATAATTATGTCCACACTTTTCAATTTCATTACCTAAAAACTGGAAGCGTGTTTTAAAAAAAAGAAACAATTTTTGTAGAATATGATTTTTGTTTTTGGATTGCCAGGTTATGTATAACCTTAGAGAGTAATATGGCCAATCGAATGTCAGATTGTATCATAAGCGGCACGTCATACTCGACTTATACCATGCTAAAGAAAGCATTGAGCCCACAAAAAAAAATTGTTGCACCCGTTAATTAAAAAACTTCCTCAATCTGCGGTAACGCGTTACAGCTATTCTAGAAAAATTCCATTAACACGCGCTAGATTAGGATGCTAAACTCTTCAAGGCCAAGCAACAAAAAAAAAAAAAAAAAAAAAAAAAAAAAAAAAACAAGCCATAAAAAGTAATTACGATGACGCGAGGGCTGCTCCCCGCCCAGAGCGAGGTTGAACACTTTTAAAATATGATGGTTGTGGTTTATTGATAATTTAGCATTGGCTGTGAAAAAATAACAACTTTTTTAACTTTTTAATATGACTACAAAACATTTAAGAATATAAATTAAGAATTAAAAAGACAATATCAACATACATACGTAAATAATAGAAGACACATACAAATCATTAAAAAATTATGTAACAAAATGGAAAATATAAAATTAGACACACGAGCGGGCATAAAGTGAATGAAAAAGACACACTCAACCAACAAAAATACTTGTATCTCCATATATAAGGACTACAAACTACAGGAATCGATTTAGTAAGAAAAAGTACACTAAATGTGGCACACAGCCCAACCCCGTCGGAAAAAATATACAAGACTCATAAAAAATTAAAATTTTATTTATTTTTACGTGTATTAAAAATCCCGCCAAGTTAAGAACCTCCTGGAAGTGCTTAGTGACTTTTTGTGTATATAATTCTAACACTTTCTATGCTCTGTAATCCCATATTGTGACTTATATTCAGCCCTCTCCTATTGAACCTGAACCTGTCCGTACCATTAATTGCCAAATTCTCTGACATTTTGATACAGCAGAAGTGATGCTATCTTCTACCCTGATTTTAGATCCTTATTAAACTACTGAAGTGTGCTTCTCTGAATGCAATTGTAATTTTAATAGTGATTTATTTACAAAAAAATTATATATTAAATATATTTCGTAAGGTGCGCGAGGTCTTATGACCCATCAATCGAACTAGTTTCCTCCCGTGGTACTTTTTTGAATGGAAAACTTTTACACAAAAAAAGTATCATCTCGTATTCTTAAAACATCGATCACCCTGTGCAACATCGTTGCTGCTCAGCACATGCTGAGTTCTTTTTATTTTTATTTTAATTATCACCATTTCATTCGCTCTTCCTTTTCTGTTTATAGAAGTCCATCTAATGTACACACATAATCATTTCCACTTTGGGGGGAATATTAAGTGAACAATTTCATTAAAATCTCAAGCACATCAACGTCAACATGATTGCTAATGACATGATCAACACTTGAACGATTCGTCACTTCTAAAGCCATGCATTTAGTGTGTCTGCTACCAGTCTGTCCGTCACTGAATTCATTTTTATAACCCAATGTACCCACCAGTTATTCAAGCACATTCGTTTACACATTTTCGAATGCGTTTGAATGCTGCAAGAAGCGTTCGGTGGCATTTTCATTTCATATGATTGCTGACGTTGTTGTTTAATTTTTTGAGATGCTTTTAATAATAAAAATTATGTTAATTAAATGTCCATCTCGTTAATACCAAATAAAAACAACAAAATTACAACAAATAAATAAACACATAAACAAACACACATATACACATGTGGAAATATCGTATCACTCCTTTCTTTGAATACACACACATACACGTATATATATATATATATATATATATATATATATATATATATATATATATATATATATATATATATGTATATGTATATGTACTGTATTATTATATATGTATATGTACTGTATTTTGAACGTGACATTGCAGGGAAATTAACTTTCAGTGCTTCAAATGTGCTTAAATAAAAATATTTATTTACGATTTGGCTCTGCTGCCATAGTTTCTCGTCAAATCAGTTGTAATGGCAGCCAAAAACCGCTGATTGATATAGTAACTCAGTGGGGAAAATATTGAAAAATGACTTACAGCGTGTTCCTCGATTTTGAAAGTGAACTTGAGCAAATGAAAGCTCACTCACTTTCAATAGAGAAAGCGTCCAACTATTTTTTGAGTTATCATTCGCCCGGTCTTACCTTACAACGCAACTTGTCAAAGTACTATTTGCCACATCGTAAGTTCGACTAACTAATCATCAATCAAAAAGGAAAATCGTATCTGCACCCTAAAAGTGTATCTTTGTACGAGTATATGAAGACTGATTTTGACATTTGGGTCCACATACATGACAGAGAAATTTCTTAGTGGACGAAAATTCGTATACAAACGCTTACATTTTCGTTTAACCTGCTGAGAGTTCTTAGCGGGAAGCAAATCAGTCTGCGAAAGCAAACGTTCTACTAAAGAATAAAATTACAATACTATTGGTTACTTACATACATAATAAATATGGACCAAAAATGTTAATTACAATAAATTTGAATTGCTAAACTACATGCAATTTCCCACTTACTTCTTTTAATTTTCTGAAAACTCAAAGAGCAGCATTTATCACTGATTTTTGATCCGTGTATTAACGAAAGTTTATTAACAAAAACAATAAGAGATAAATAACGTATAAAATGTGAGAGCGCAATGCAATTGGTCATTTCCTATTTGCCGCTTCTTTAATATAAAACTAAAGCAATATAAAAATAAGTCAATAAATATTTTCAATTTACGCTGCTTGGTCTTGAATACGTTTAATTTGCGTATTTGCTGATGTATAATCGCGTTTTTTGCTTTCAAAGTTTCTCTTGCTGAGATCGGTTAAATGTTCTACGCAATTGCTTGAGGAATGTTTAAAACTACAGAGAGCGCGTGAAATTTCTTGCGTCTTTTACTTTATCGGCTTCAAGAACTAAGTCTGGAAGAGTAGTTAGCTTCCATGAGTTGCGTTTTTGAGTTTTTCCATTTCTACTCAAGCACTTGCAGTGAAATAAAAAATCGTTACGATTAGAGTACAAAGCGACTCCGTAGTTAGCGTTAAGATATCTGAAGTATTTATGGGTCTGCTCATTTACTTTCCCAGTAAAAACTCGTAATTTATATAATTACTTTTAAATAATTCCCAAAAATAGATAAAAGATAATGAACGTTTTAATAGTGACAACTTGTACCCAAAGCGGCTGCCTTGCTTGATTCAGCTGTTTTTAAACATATTTTTCGTATGATGTTGTTCCCAAATTTAATAAAAATAATGTTTTTAATGCAAACACACGTTTGGTTTTTAAAAATTCGCAAACAAATATGTGTAACATTTGTCATTCATAACTCTCATTTAAGTAAACAATATTCTGCGCTGCTTAATCCGAGCACACTGACTGACAGAATAGTTAATTTGCTCAAAATATATATTGACTTTTGTTTTAAAAAAAATTACAAATACTTAACATTTCTTCAATATTATGAAATTTCTTGAATTCTACGTACACAAACAGCTGTTCAAACAATTCCTTCAAGTAAAAACTAATAACAATTTTATAAAACTTTTTTTTGTCTCTCAATTTCTTACACTCTCATTTACTCTCACGCTAAAAATTGTTGGAACATGGGAACACTCTTCATTAGCATATGTTAACAGTTATTAAAAACTTTTAGTAAATGAACACATGGCTGGCCTTCGTAGACTAGTAGGTAGTGTACTAGACTCGTAGTGCGAAGGTCGCAGGTTCGAATCCTGCCGCAGAACTTTGGCAGTTTGTGTTTGATAATTAAAGGGAGCGCACAACAAGCCTTCACTGGCTTAAGTGTATGTCGTATGACATGGGCTATCACACCCCTCCAATCAACCTAACCTAACCTAACCTACATGAACACATTCGATATTTACTTACATGTTCTTTATCAAAAGTATGCTGTGTCTAACCAACCGATATCCAAATCATTTATATCGTCGGATTGCTCTCGTATTTGGGTATAATTGTTCATTTTATATACTATAGTTAGCCGGCCGATATCCGATATATATATATATATATATATATATATATATATATATATATATATATATATATATATATATATATATATATATATATACTCTATATGTAAGTATAATTATTTTCGTACCTAATAACCGATCGTAGCAATCCGCCCGAGAACAGAGGAGTTTGCATCAGTCGATTGTCAACGGTCATGTAATCGGGTTACATTTGGAGCAAACCGATCTACTTATATGTACATACATATGTGTACAAATAAGACAAATCATGGTTAATATGTAAGGACACCTTGATGGTACCTGGACTGGGAAAGTAAACTTCGTTGCATTAGAAAATTTCTGGGTTTGAGTGCTCATGTGATACCGACCGATTGTTTTTAGCCAATATGTGTGAGTACATAAATACGTATGGGAGTAAAAGAGAAGAAGGTCCCATGGGATTAATTTTGCGGATCACTGTTATAAAGTTGGACGTAGAAAAAGTTGAGTGTACAATATTGTACAGCAGTGTATTTAGCCCCTTCCATTATATATATTTTTTCGTTGCTGAAAAAGGGGTGTTGTTAAAAAATAATTAATAATAAATAACTTCTTTGCTTCGGTTGAAAATTGTCTCTTAAAAATGTTAAACTATTAAACTAATTGCAAACAAAATTTATAATCCACTCTGGTTTCAAGACTTGACAGGTAAGCATTGGCTTGTGAACTAAATTCGTGTGAATGTACATGTGCATTTGTTAATATATGAAAGATGAGACAATGCAACCAATATATGTCGACACTGTACATTCATGCATACAACATACATACTTAATTATAGATTATTTTATAACGTATTCGTATTACGTCATTGCCATAAGAGGTTTTATGTGACGTTTATTCACAAGCGTGAAGGAAAACAAAAATATGGGAATACGAAGGATTTTACAAAAGTTCCCAATAATGTTGACTGTTGTAATAAGATTTCATGCTGCATGTGAGTTTCTGTATTTATTAGTAGAAAATGTCAGTTCAGTCACCCCCTCAACAAAAAGTTTTTATTAAATAAATAAAATCAATGAAATTTAATACACTAAATAACATAAAGTAACAACTTGACTAAAAGGGGGTCTAACACACATATGCATGCACATTGTTGCATTATTTTATATTTATTATAATTTTTTTTAATTTGAAACGAGGTGATTTTTTGATTTAACATAAATTTTTTATATGTCTTTAAAAAAAAGCATTCAGTCAGACATTAATATGTCACTTCAATCATTATTTTATTTAAAAGGAACCACAAATATGAAGATTGCATTCATCCTCAGCAGCACTTGCAGGAACGAAAGCACATCAACATCACACCATCGTCAGCAAGATGTGAAACATGTGTTTTATTCCGTTCATATTGTTGCTGTTGATTCTGGTGTTGCACACAATATAGTTTTTAATTGTATTTAAAACCAAAACATCAACAAATATTGCGATAATAAATTTATATGAATTCTCATTTTGTTTCAACTTCAAACGATGGATTTGCATATGAAGAAACTTCTGCTGCGATTCAATGAATTGTCAAAGTGTCATTATACTTATTGTGTAATTTGATTGATATTAAAGAAAAATTTTAGTTCTGGCAATCAAAAAATAAAATAAAATAGTGCATTTGTATGTGGACGTACTTCTGTTTTTGGTTCTGCATTCAAATTATGAATTATGAGAGTTTATGTAGAATTTTACCACTCGTATATAAAGAAATAAATATGTGTGTACGTATCTGCTCGTAAGTCATTGAATGTCACAAAGAATATTTTACTTTTAATTTGAAAACTTTTTGAAACACACATTTATGAAGTGACAGTTTTTGTCACATGCACTGATGGATGCAATATTGAAAACGATTACGTACATACTTACATGTACAAATGTAGGAGTGTTTTTGATTATTAAAAAAAACTTCTCACCAGATAAATTGTTAAATTTTTTGTGAAATTTTCGAAAATTAAGAAATTAAAATTGTATATATGTATGTATGTATTTATGCATTAGTAAGAGAATTTAAAAAAAAATAGAACATTGTTGGGATTTGTGGTACAATTGTATCAACTTTGGTATAATTAAATGTTGTGCTGCACACACTCAACATTTTTTCGATATACATATACATATATTTTATTATTATTATTATTATTATTATTATTATTATTATTATTATTATTATTTATTAGAATAATATAAAATATTAAGCTAATTTACAAAACACACTAACTACCAGGACCTACGGTGCTATATTTTTTTAATTTTCAAACAAACAAAAAATACTGAATCCAAAAATACATTATTCTTAATTTTTTTAATCACTAAAAAAATCATAGAATTTAGATGAAATTTTTGTTGATAGGGCTTTGCAAAACCGGACAACTCATTTTACTGAGAGAACTGTTTTTTGCCAAGAATGATAAAATACACACTGAATGCGCAGAGTGTAAAAAATTTTTCGTTCTGCGCATCTACGTCACATCAGCCAATATTTTAACAAAACCAAATATGTAGTCAGATACAGAAATGAAAGAAAAGTAAGAAAATTTTAAAAATAAAAGCAGTTAGTGCTTTTATATTTATTAAATATACATTTATTTAAAAATCTAAATCAATTTTTTTATTTTTGTGTATGTCGTATCGCAATAAATAATTGTTTTATTAATTTTTCGTTTTCTTTGTTTAGAAAACGCGTCAATTTCGATTTTTATAACTATAATTCTAAAATTTCATCGCTGCACATCATGTCTTCTGTTGGTTTTGATAAGCCTCCTTCACTGAGATGGTCGACCCATGTGTAAGGTTGAACGTTCATCTCATTTCTTGGTACAGAAATATTTGGCTCTTCATCTTTTAATCTGTGACATATGTTAGCCAGCCAAGTTTTCTAAACCATCATAAGCCATCATCATATGAAGCTGGTGTTATTGTTGGAACTGATCCACGTTTTAAAATTCTCTTTTTAGCGAATCAAAGAAGTTCATTTATGTACATACCCATTTCATACTACAAGCTTTTTTCGATGTCATCAGGACAAAAATGCAACATGCACATATAAGAAGTATTTGGATTTATGTTATTTCCTCGTCCACAAAATTTCACCCATTGCTTCTAAATTTTAGCATTACTTGGAAATAGGAAAAAATATTTTCAAAAGCCTTGGAATTGTTAGTACTATTGCAATTAGCTACGGCGCACTTCTTTTTCGACTCTTTTGTTTTTCTTTATATATTATTATGTTTTATTTTGTTATTTTATATTAAACTAGCGGACCAGGCAAACTTCGCCTCGCCCCAATTTTAAGCCTTCAGACAAACTTTCTATTTTTTCATTTGAAAAGCCATTAAGGAATAATTTCAAACAAAATTTCATACAAAAACTCGATTTTCGATTTTTCCAATTTTCCGACTTTTCCGGAGGGATTTTCCAAAATTTTCTTCCATAAAAACCTTCTCCTCGAAAATACGAACAACTGACAAAAAGTTTTACAGAAATCGGCCCAGCCGTTCTCATTTTATGAATTATTGGATTTTGCCACGCCCCTCCGCCCACAGACCGAAAATAAAAAATCGGACTTCACAGTGTCACCCGCCCGAGTATTCTGAAGGTTCCCTGAAAATTTCGTCAAGCCGTTTTGGAGCCATTACGTTACATACATACATACATACATACATACACACATCCTATTTTATATATATAGATTCACTTTTTTTCACTTTTTCAGTTTTAAAGTCCTTTTATTCAAATACTTTCCTTTAAACTATTCGCGCCAAGAAAATTTTTAAGCTGGTGTGACGTCACACACTAACAACTCATTTTTGTTTACATTTGAAAAACATGCGCAATGCCCAATCTGTATTTTATCATTCTTGGTTTTTTGCCGTTAATTTTAGTGTAGAAAAAGAGCACAAACTGAATAATAACATTTATCCCTTTTATAGCTAGTTCAAGAAAAATCAAGTGCATACGAAGTCTGTTCAATTGAAAAGATGAATTTTGAAATTTCTCGGGCTATGTGCTTTCGAATAGCGATTTTTTTTTTTAATGTTGGCACACTTGTCTCGAACATACATATGTACATATGTTCTTAGTTGAGTTTGTTTGTGTTTAGTTTAGTTTGTTTGTGAGACGCATAACAGTTAGACGTGTTTTGCTTGTTCGGTGATTTTCTGCTGTGGAAATAAATGGATTAAAGAATTTGTATCTAATTTTGTGTAAAAAGTGGAATTAAGTGGTCAAAATGTTGAGTGTGGCATATGGTGAGTCCGAAAAATTTTTACAAGTGGTAGAAGCTTTTCAAAGACGACGCTGGTCTTTGAAGATCCATTACATCAAAATCAGATGAAAATGTTAAGAAAATGTGAAAAATTGTTATGGAGAAACGTCGATTCTCCATAACAATTTTTCTCATTTTCTTAACATTTTGATCCATCCAACAGTTAAACATTTTCTTATGTTCTAAAGCTCTGGAATGAATATCTTCCGACCCGACCTCATTTACTAGATACGGTAACTTCCTTACTTTAACTAAAAATGATGCTAATCACTTTTAAGGGCGAAAACTTTACCCGATGTTTGTGCAATTAAATGCCAGGCATGGTACCTTTTTAATGATAATAAAAAGCGTTGATTTTCCCAACCCTACGCAGTATCAATAAAGAAGAATTTAAAGAAAGGCTGGTTGACTGTAACAAAATTATAAAATTTACGGATAACAAAATAGTTAACGTCCTCTTCAAAGGAAGATTTTTGTCCTTATATGTAAAATTTATCCATGTATACCAAACTGGCACATACTCATTAATATTTCAATGTGGAATATCTGTGAAATATGTGTATCTCTGAATCGTTAAACTATACATGTACAAGAATTCAATGTAACAACTGCAATCATCCTCACAGTGCTATAACCAAACAATGTCCAATAATAAAAGAAAGGCAAGGAATACTAAATATAAAAACTATAAATGATTCTTCATGTGTATAAAAAAATGCATTATAAATTTAGGACAAACAATTATATAACTATCCAATTGAAGATTTGCAAACTGCAATTACAGAAAGAGCAAATTATATACAATAATTCTGGAAAAAACAACGACTTCAAAGAGACAATCGAACAGATTACAAAACCGTAGTGACTATGGGTCAGTTTAAAACCCGATGTAACCCATTTCTAGTTTATATTTTACTTCCAGAAAAGATTGAAATACCTTCTTAAGGAAACAATAGATTCATTAATGGCGGAGTTATGTTATAATAATTATTTCAAGCGGGCACTTGATTTCACTTTCTGTGAAATCAAACTGCAAGCTGCACTTTCAAATAAATTAGTTTTTTTTTGGCACATCCACTCTGATACAGTTTGCAACGATTACATGTAGCCAGAAATAGGTATAAAAGCAGAATCATTAAACAGATCATGGAAAGTTATACCATTTTTGGTAGTTAATCATTGGAAGTAAACAGCAAACAACACAGAGTTTTGAGCTTGGATTAGGGTAAGTGGTTATCCCACTTTAGTTGTCCTAACATCTAATCATGAAGAAAAATTATAGAACTAAGGAGAGAAATGAATGAAAAAGATAATTCTGTTGTGTCTAGTAGCGTGCGAATACGTGGTATACCCTATTACGACAATGAAAATTTGTTCGGCATTTTCAGTGAGATTTGCAAAAACTTAAGTATACTGCGCCTCAAGTTTATAACATTTACAGAGTCAAAAAAATATACAAAGCCAGTGAAACATATTCGCCAAATAATGATGAAATTATCGTAAAAATGCATTCTTCCTACGAAAAGAACTTCTTACTAAAAGCAATTGATAATTACAAACGAATGAACAAAACTACTATGCGTCTTAAACATGCCGGTTTTAATCGTGAAATACCCATTTATGTTAACGAAAATTTAACCCCTCAAAACCATAAAATTTACTGGGAGGCGCTAAAGATTAAAAAAATGGTTTCATAGAATCTGTTTGTACACTTCGAGGTCTTGTTTATAAAGGGTGTTTTTTATAGAGGTATAGAACTTTAAGTTGGCATTACTTTTCAAGATGGCGACCGATTTAACAGCTGTCAAGTGATTTATTCTCAGTTTGGTTTGGCAATTCATCATGAATAGACTCACGCCTGAATAACGCTTGCACACAGCTCGTGCCACAATAGATTTATTGAAAGACACGTTTGGTGACCGCCTAATTTCACGTTTTGTACCTGTGAATTGGCCTGAATTGGCCTCCAAGATCTTGTGATTTAACACCGCTAGACTATTTCTGTGGGGATATGTAAAGTCATTGGTCTATGAAGATAAGCCACAAACGCTTGACCATTTGAAAGACAACATTCGCCGTGTTATTGCCGATATACGGCCACAAATGTTGGAAAAAGTCATCGAAAATTGGACGTCCAGATTGGACTACATCCGCGCCAGCCGTGGCGGTCATATGCCAGAAATCATATTTAAAATGTAATGCCACAAGATAATCCTTCGGATAAATAAAATTCATTTCAATCGAATAATCCATCGTTGTTTTATTGCAACTTAAAGTTCTATACCTCTGTAAAAAACACCCTTTATAAAGGAACACGTTTCTGAAGAATCAACACATATAGAATTCATAGGTGAACTGCAGTAGTTTTTTCGTAAATAGAATGTCTTTCTTTATTAATTGTAACTATTTCTATTTGTTTATATTTTTGTAATAATTATTGTGTACCTTATTTCCAAATTTTGTTATTAAAATTTTGAAATTTCACCGTATAAAAATTATAAAAACAAGAATAATTTTTAATATTACAAGCATTGCTATCAACTTTAAATATTTAATTTATGATCTCGATTAGAAATAGTAGTCCAATGTGCAGAGACGTTACTGCAAATATGATAAAAATTCTTTGTAGACAAAGAAATGAACTTAAAATATGCCATATTAATGTCCAGAGCCTATTCAGCAAAATTGATGAGTTCCGCCTTATACGTATTTGAAAATACCGACATACATATTATTTGTATATCCGAAACATGGTTTCGCTATTCAATTACTGATGCCATGGTCTTATTGAAGGGCTACGAACTATGTATATAGAAATGATAGAGACCACGGCTACGGCGGTGTAGCAATATCTGTTAAATGTGAACTATCTTGAAAAAATATGAAGCACTAACAACGAAAGCATTAACGATAAGCTTCAACACATACTTTCGGAAGTTCCCTGTAATGAAAGTAAACTTTTAATTGGTAGCGTTTACAGCCCCAATAAAAGAATTGCTCTTCGCCCGCTATATGAAATTGTAGAAAACCTGATACCACTTTATTCGCACTTGATCATAGCTGGCAACTTTAATTGCAATATTCTCTCTGATTCCTGCTTAACAGAAAACATGAAATATCTTGGCTTCAGTCCTACAAACATAAGTACACCAAAGCATTTCTCTCCGCTTTCCTGCACACTGCTCGATTTATTTCTTTTTACTATTCCAAAGTTTTAATATATGATCAGCTTTCAGCGGAATGTTTCTCCAAACATGACCTTATATTTTTAACATATAACATACCCCTACAGCCATCTAATTTTGGGTTTTTTTTCGCAACTTCAAACATGCAAACCAAAGTATAATAGAACAAGAAGTTTTTAAAATAGATTGGAGCTCTATATACTACCTGCCATCCGTGGATGAACAGCTGAAGTTTTTGGAATTTAATTGTTCCGTTAGAAACAAAGACGCGTAAAAGTAAAGAGAAACCGTGGTTTACGTTAAATATCAAACGACTGATCAAAGATCGTGATATCGCTTTTTCGCGCTGGAAGAAGTATAGATCAAATGACCTGTATGAAGGTTATCACTTAGCTAGGAAGGTTACAACAAGAGCAATCAGACGAGCAAAATCATCATATTACGCTGAGAAATTCACTAATGCGACTTATTCAAAGCAAACATGGAAAGCCATAAAAGAAATCGGTATTGTTCAGCAAAAACGCATCGCTGATACCCCGCCTCTAGATCCAAATGAAATTAACTCTAACTTTATCAACATTCCAATGCCACCTGCAAAATAACTCGTACTACTGTAACTTCCAAGATTACAAACCACCCGCAAGATTATTTTGTTACGACTGTGTTAGTGAATTCGATGTTATGAAAAGCTGCGTATCAGTCAAATCTACGGCCACGGGAGTTGATAACATTCACCCAGCTTTTCCTAAAATCATTCTTCCCTACATATTACCGATTGTGACACATATTTTTAATTTTATAATTACAATTAGTTCTTACCCGAAGCGCTGGAATATCGGCCAATAGCTCTCTAGACGCACCTATCGAAGGTTTGTGAAAAAATACTTCATATGCAATTAACCGAATATCTTGAAAATAATAATCTTCTTACTTCGTTGACTGGTGTAACAGAGGATAGATGACGGATATATGGCAATCTTGGTTTTATTAAATCACTCCAAGGCTTTTCATACCATTTTAATTCAAATATTAGAAAAAATGATGCATTTCTCCTCAACATCTTCCAAATTAATACAAACCTACCTCAGTGACAGAGAACAGTATACCACGGTGTACCACATGGTTCGATTTTGGGACGTCTCCTCTTCTCTATCTATGCCAATGATTTACCCAATCAGTTGTTGCACTGCAGCATCGGAATATATGCCGATGACGTTCCGCTATATATAAGCAGTAAAAAAAATGTTTTTCAATAAAGATTTGGTAGAAGTCTCGTCATGGGCATCCACATCTACATGGGCATCTTAGCATTAATCCGGGAAATTCACAATGCATTTTAATTCACAAACGGCTACAGAGAATAGCAGAGATGCCAAAAATCGACATTGATAACCAGGAAATCGAAATTGCACGAAAAGCAAAAAATCTGGGTGTAATTTTCAATGACACACTAACGTTGTCAGACCATATAGCAGTCGCCTGTGGCAAAGCTCTCTCGATGCTACGAACTTTGTGGACGACTCAACATTATACACCATTCAAAATAAGAATGCTACTACCGAAAACGTACTTAGTTCCAAAATTATTATATGCCTGCGAACTATTATCAAATTGTGACACAAGCAGTAAATCAAGACTTAACGTTACATTTAACAACATAACGCGATATATATTCGGACTTAAATCTTATGGTAACCATCACCCTATCAACTGTTATTCTAAGCAAATTTATGGAGTTGAGTTTGATAACCTATAATAATATATAAACTCTACAATTGTTGCATAAAGTAGCAACTACACTGCAACCTGAGGATCTGTACAAAAGTCTTAATTTCACCCGATCAGAAGGAAACTAAACAATAATGGAATTATGGAAAAATATATTTGCGTATATTGTGTTTTCTTTCCTATCTCGGTGGTAAATATTTTGTGACAGAATCTTGGATACCAACGAGTCCTACCTCAGCAAAGAAACGTCCTTACAAACCTTAAAAATAAAAAAAAGTAAAAAAATGCACAAGAAAAGATAATCTTTTTTGAATTCGGTTAATAATACAAATATACCAACTACAGAAGTAATAAATATGTAATAATAATATGCAAAAAACAATAATTTTTAAAACTGTCTTCTGCAATAAATAAACGTTTTAATCAACAACCAACTCAAACCTCCTCAACTCAAAACGTAAAATAAAATTGTGCCAATAATGAAAATAAAAAGACGTCTACTGAAAACTCGTCGCTATTATTAGCAAATAATTCCGAAGGAATTAAAAGTAACTGAAACATCTTATTACCAATCACCAATAGATATATTTTAATCGACAAATCTCTTGATAGCAATATCGATACGTAAACCAATACGTTATCTTCACACCCTAATTTATTTCATATTAATGTCCACAACAATGTTACAGTGAAGCTTACCACCCGATATTATTGCGCTTCAAGAAACTCACCACATCGCCAACAACCTCAAAATCAATTATTGTTTTCTTTAGCATCTCCTGGTAACGACTGTCGCTTCGGCGGAGCTGCACTTTTCATCAAAAGAAAACTCAAGCAGTTTTTTTTGTAGCAGGTGATATTTTCATTCGTTTATCCGAACCCATCCAATCCACTTCCACGTTGATAACTGGTGACTTCACCTAAAGGCAAGATTATAGAAGAAATAATAACGCCTTCCAACACGATCCTATTAAATTACGGATCTGCCACACATTTAGCCAACCACGTAGATTTTTCCCTAACAGCAGCGGATATCGCAACCAACGCATTTTGGAAAATTGTTACCGTGACAACATGACATCAGTGACCACTTTCTGATCCAGATTCTACTACGTTCCAGATTTTACTAGTTTTAATGCTGTATTAAATGAATCCCTTACATATAAATCAAGCTAATAACTTGTTCGAGCTTAAGAATCCCTTTCTTACCTTTACTAGGGAAATCAACTCGGACAGATCTGGAAACAATATATGTACATACACAAGCTTAATGGTAACCCCACGTCTAAATTGGTCCATCATGTCGTATTTACAAAGCTACCGTGCTGTTTACGAGCCTCATCCCATTGCAAACACATTTGCCCTAATCTAGTCCCAGCAACCAATTGATGTTAATTTTAGTGAAGCATAAAAGAAATAATCTAAATATCCAAATATATTACCATTAAAAAACTCAAATAAAACGCTTGAAGAAAACGCCACTGTTTTTAAACTTAAATCAACTTTAAAAACTCTAAAATATTAAACACTACTTTTGAAAAAATTTCAATCAATAGATTGAATTGTGTCTGAATCTTTAGAACACAAGGAAACAATTTCTTTTTTTTTCAGTTAAATTGTTGCCGAATTTAAGAAAAATTCTTTGTAGTTTCGCATTCACACAAAATATTCACTGACGTGATGAATTTAGTTACTGAAAACGAAATTTAGTATTTTTCTTTATCGAAACCTGATAGTCTCAACTTTTGTTAAATCTAAACTTTTAAGTGTAAACCCAGTGGCTTTAAAGCTTCATAAAGGTGCTATTATTTATTTAGGTCACACTGCGGCAACTACTCTTCCACGTAAGAACCATCATTCCAATTTTATCGACTGATTTTTAAAATGCATTTGACCGTTCTGATATTCCCAAAATAATCTCGTAACTTAAAAATTGGAACTTTAACCGGAAAATCATCAACTCTATAAATGCCTTCCTATCAAAAAGGAAAATTCCTAAAATCTTTCCAAAATGGCGATCCTAATATACATATGTACTTATTAAGGGTAAATATCTATGAGGTAAATATCTATGAGGCACATGTATAATAACACTTCGTGTGTGATAGCATCCAACTTTCAATGCGATCGATAATCTAAGAATCTTGGCTATAGTTTTCAGCAACAGATCGTGGACGTCACATATTAAACATCTCAAAAACTCTCCACAACCGGATAGCTAGCGACATAAGCTCTAAACACATAGACGACAGCAGACAGCAAGCAGCAATATGTCAAAAATAAAATCCATGTATTTAAATGAAAACGATTATTTTAACGGCAGCACGCCTGCACAACAGCATTTGCTGCTGCTGCCAATTTAGGCTATTTTCTATTTTGACGGGCAGCACTAAACAAATATAGTGTTGCCACTATATATATAAATTGGATAAATAAAATCAAAAACTTTTTTTTTAATATTAAACATAAAAGAACATTATAAAAACACAATAAAGAAATAAATTTATGTGTTTTTATAGTTTTTCGTGATATTATTACATTTTTTATCAATAACTTTAATTTTATTCATTATAAAATATATATCCGGCATCCCTGAAATTTGTATTGCTAAAATACACATCAGCTTATTATTATGCTGTTGCTGTCTTCAAAATAATTATGAAGCTTACTTCAGAGCAGCATTTGAAGTTGGCAGCAGTTGAAGCCGTGAAGTCGTGAAGTCTGCTGTCGTCTATGTGTTTAGAGCTTTAGACTGGTAATGGTCATCTAACAGCTGTGATACTCTCAAAGTGAACGGACGTGTAAGCTCGCATAAGAATGCTAAAACAAACAAAAAATCGTTATAGGTACATACATACATACTTACATACATATGTACAGTTACCTAAATACCATAAATAAAAAACACATTTATTTTTTTCTTAACCAATTTTTTCTTCACCGGTGTTGTATTTTAAATACATACAAGAGCGCAAAACAAACTAAAAAACGATAAACGTACTCTAATGAGTAATGAAACTAATAAATAGGAACTAAGTGCAAATGGCAACACCGCATACTCATATCACAGTTATTGCAGAAGAAAAAACTGATAGCAGTGAAATAAATAAAAATAATAAAATTGACTAAAAGAGAAATATTTCGCACTCAATCATTCTTAGTTTGTAAATGTAATTGCTCCGGTGAGTGTTTTGGTAAGCTCGGCCATACAAACCAAAATAACTACGAAAAAAGATAACATCTATAGCCAGGGAGAAAAATCCCAATATAAAGCAGAAAGAAGTATCCAGGTCACAAGTAGGTGTGAAACGACGACAAAAGCAACCCCAATTCTCAGAACAGATTCGCTATACTCCAAACTGAAAGTGAAGTACTTATTATGAATCGGAAATCAAGCAAGCCGCCCCAAATTAATTTGAGAGAACAAAACTCAAAAATTTTGGTGAAAAAACTAATGAAATTGATTGTGGAAAATTCCTTTTATGTGGTACTCATAAAACGTGGAAACTTGTATGAGACCAAATTATGTACAAGTCCACGATGGAAATGTCTATCAAAAGGTAACTTCTGAGTTTTAACGGTGTAGGAAAATTTTTTATATGTATGTACCTACCAATTAAAAAGCGTTAAAGGTCTTCAGAATGTAATAAAGGGTATTAATTCTTACGTGGACCCCAATGATGTAAAGACCGGCTTAAATGATTGTGGCTATAAGATTAAAAATGTTACTAACATTAAAAACAGGGAGAAAGTCCCTCAGCCACTGTTTCGAGTAGAATTCGAACCAAACAACATAAAGTTAAAAAAATAAACGCACCCGATTTATAACTTCAAACACAGAGAAGAGTTATCGTAGAGGAGCGCCATAAGAGGGCTGGACCCATCCAATACGCCTACTACCAGGAATACGGGCATACAAAAATTTACTGCAAGTTACCTACTTTTTGCGTCGTGTGTGGAGAGCCTCATCGTATGGCAAAAACTGATAAATCTAAAGGCAATTCAAAAACAATCAAAAACCACACCGCCAACTACAGAGGTTGCCCTGTTTGGGTACGTCAAGCGTAACTTGACCAAAAAATCAGCTTCATCATCAATGCAGCCTGTTTTCACAACCATATACAAGCCAGGTTTCGTACGCTAAGGTTTTAAAAGTCTAATCCATCAATGAAAGAAAAATATTCTACCAACCAATTTTCGTATGTTAATGTGTTAAAGTCTAACAAGACCACTCCGCAAAAAGTTCCGCCGGAAAGTAAAACTCGTAGCCGTAACTTAGATCGCAGAGAAGCTTCAAAAGAGGCCCTGAATTAGATAGCAAATGCCTTTACCAACAACATGTCCAGCATGATGCCGGAAATGTTACAAATGCAGTCTACACTGCTGCAGGCTGTATTAAAAAAGCCATGAACTCAAAAATAAGTTTCTGGAACGCAAATGGCATCTGCTAACACAAAAATGAACTTGAATATTTCATGATGGATAAACAAGTTGTCGTAATGCTTATCTCTGAGATGGAAGAGCTTGTGATGGCTCGGCAATACCTATTAAATCACGCCTCAAACAGTATTTATTAAATGGCCTGTGTGAAGATTACCTTCTAGCAACAAATATCTGTATTAAAAGCTACCACCACAGCCTAGTGATTTCTTAAATTTATTGCCCCCAAGATTTTCAATTACTGAAAGTCGATACAGCTATTTCTATGAATAACAAGGGCCATGTTTTCTTGCAGCTGGCGACTACAATGCTAAGCATACATTCTGGGGATCGCGGTTAATCACTCCAAAAGGTATTTAGTTTTGTTTGATACCATATCTAAAGTACAAAGGAAAATTCCCGATGTTAATGATTTTGGAATAGTGAAGGGCGTGCCTAGAGAAATAATTCAAGCTGAGAATTCTTTAGATTTGTTTTTAGACCACTCACCCACTATTTCATATCAACCATATATGAAACTACATCACTCATGGCCAATTTAGTGATGACAACAACGCGTATTAACTTGTTAAAATAGAGGAAATATCTCAGTGCCTATTGCACGGAGAACATGCTGTTAAGAACGCCGGCGTACTCTATTAAAAAGTTTAAGGCTAATCTTAAGCAGGCCGCTAAGCACGCTTCTTCCACCCACCCAAGGGTAGGAATAACCGAGTTTATTATTATAAAAAGAATGGCAACGATACAGATCACCTCAACTAAAAACGAGGCTAAATGAAAATACTCAACACCTTAAAAAACTTCTGAAATATAAAAAACACAAATGGCTACAACAATACCTACGAGAATTAGACAGAACTCCACAAACATGTTCTTCACTATGGCGATCTACCAGAGGTCTAAAAAGACCAACAATAAGTAAGAACTGTTTTCATTGAACACTTAAGAAAAGTTTTCACGCCAAACACGTCTATTACGATTTGCTATTTTGAAGATCAAAAAATCTATTGCTGGCCTAAACTTGAAAAAAGGCGTAGGTGTTGATAAAATTAGTAATAAAATGCTCATGGAATTGCCAAGAATAGTAAAAGAAATTATTCTTCTAATTTGTGATGCTATCTTGCGACTTCAACACTATCCGGCCGAATGGAAGGTTTCGATGATCACTATGATCCCTAAGCCCGGAAAAGATCACACGCTTGTGGAATCTTACAGGCTTAAAAGTCCGTTATTTAAAATTTCAAAGCTGTTTGAGAAACTAATTGCGAATATGCTGACCCCAATACTAAACAGCACTGGATGTATTTCGGAACACCACTTTGGTTTCAGGAAGAAACAAAGCACCATCGAACAAACACACAGACTTGTAATAGTAGTAAGAACTGCGTTTGAAGAAAAAAATATTGTTCAGGTTGACTTTCCCCAGGCGTTTGATAAAGTTTGGCTTGAAGGCATAATAAATAAATGGAAGCAGAAGTTACCCGTAAACTTTCACAACCTATTCGTAAGCTACTTGGCTGGTTCCAAAATTTTTTCATTAGAAAAGGAAACTTTTTGAGCGCAGCACAGCCAAAAGAAGCAGCAGTTCCTCAAGGCAGAATATTAGGTCCAATCTTGTATTTGATATATGCCTCTGACATGCCAATAAGCAGTAATCTTCACATAACAACGTTTGCTGATAATATAGCTTTTTTAAGCATCAATGAAGACGCCCAAGAAGCTCTTCTCAAGTTGCAAGGATACATTTTGATATTGGAAAAATGGTTGAAAACATGGAGAATAAAAGCGAACCATCAAAAATTCTTTTACATCACTTTTACAAATTAATGGTCAATCAATACTGTAACACAATACGGTCAAATAGCTTGACAATTATGTACCCTGACCGTCGCTTAACATGAAAATCGCACATACAGTATATTTCGTTTATAAGCCACACCGCTTATAGTGGAATTAGCAATATATTCCAAAAAAGGTTTACTTTCTGCCATATATTAGTGAAATTCATACAAAATATTCGTTATTCAATCCATTACCAATGTGGTCCATTTTCTGTTATACGCCATTTATATGTGAGGCAAAAAAAATAAATTAGTGCGAAGTTTTTCACATATAGTCCAATTGACAAATTTTAGTACATAAGAATGGAACCCAGTCTTATTCTGACAAAAATCAAGTGATTTCCCTTTTAATGTTGTTCAATTAAACAAACTGACTTTTTTGAGCAAAATTGTACATATGTACATAAAAGTTGTTTCCAAAATGGGTAAAGATGTAAATTTTGACAACATGTTTGAAAAGATAGAAGACAAAGTTCTTAAAAATTCAGTAAAATTAAATAAATCAAAAATAACAAATTTCTTTAAATAATATAAGAAAACTTATATACACACAATAAGTATGTACATATGGATGTGTAAATGTATGCATGCAATAAGTATGTAGATATGTACATATGTATGTATGTAGTTACATAAATGCTTTCAGACAGATTTCAGTAAATAAAATTCTATTATCAAATGAAGAAACGTTTTTTTTTTTTGTTAATTATGTAAATATTAGCATTTTGTTATATTTTTTTATAGTCAAAAAGAAAAATTGTATACGAATTCACCTATAAGAAAATATTGGCTTATAGAAAAGTTGTGCTTATAGTCCAAATGGCGCTATAGTCCAAAATTTGTGTGCAAATTTGACCGTGGATTATAAGCGAATTATACTGTATACGCTAAATTGATGGAAATAAAAATAAAGGCTGCTCAAACTAATTGGCTAATGAGGACAAATTCAACATTAAGCTTAGATTTTAAACTTCTTCTATCCAACGCGATCCTAAAATTAATATGGTGCTATGAAATTCAGTTGTGGGGCACCGTCTCAGCGTCCAATATATGTAGAAAAAAATCAAAATCCTCCGTATGATTACAGCAGCTCCCTGGTATATTATAAATTCATGGATTCATAATGATCTAAATGTTCCTTTGGCTAAAACTATGGTATTGAAAATCATGACAACATACATAAAAAACTTAAGTACCATCCAAACCCACTAGCCCGCAACATACTATATTATAGAGGTCACACTCGGCTGAGAAAAAGTGACATTCTTGCTCTTAGCCGAACACGAGAGATGTGCAGACAACACGGAAGAACCGGCAGAAAATAATGCTGTTTGTGTGGCACTGGCTGGACTTAGATAAATAATAATTTAGATTTAAGATTTGAATACTTACATACATACATAAAAATAGTGCTAAAAAAGTTTTCAAAAGCCCATGCCCCAAAATGCATATACCTGGCACATTTTAACGAAAAATTTACACAGTTTAAAACAAAAAATTCGAAAACTACTTACACAAACTAAGTAGTAAATATACTATTGATATGGTTAGGTTAGGTTGATTGGAGGGGTGTGATAGCCCATGTCATACGACATACACTTAAGCCAGTGGAGGCTGGTTGTGCGCTCCCTTTAATTATCAAACACAACTGCCAGAGTTTTGCGGCAGGATTCGAACCTGGGACCTTCGCACTACGAGTCTAGTACACTACCTACTGTCTACGAAGGTCAGTTACTATAGATATACTAATTAAATATCCAAGCCATATTGGTCTAACCGCAACATAATACCTCGATAATAAAATATGCTCTTCTCAGTAATTGAAATTCTATTAATTAAACTCAGCTTCCAGAAACTCAAAATGCAGAATATATATATATATATATATATATATATATATATATATATATATATATATATATATATATATATATATATATATATATATAAGGTTTAATTGTTTTATCAGCCAGACCACCATTTATTTCATTAAAAATAGGCCTCACCTTATATAATACACTAGCGGACCAGGCGAACTTCGCCTCGCCCCAATTTTAAGCCTTCAGACAAACTTTCTATTTTTTCATTTAAAAAGCCATTAAGGAATAATTTCAAACAAAATTTCGTACAAAAACTCGATATTCGATTTTTCCGACTTTTCCGGAGGGATTTTCCAAAATTTTCTTCTATAAAAACCTTCTCCTCGAAAATACGAACAACTGACAAAAAGTTTTACAGAAATCGGCCCAGCCGTTCTCATTTTATGAATTATTGGATTTTGCCACGCCCCTCCGTCCACAGACCGAAAATAAAAAATTAGACTTCACAGTGTCACCCGCCCGAGTATTCTGAAGGTTTCCTGAAAATTTCGTCAAAATCGGCTCAGCCGTTTTGGAGCCATTACGTTACATACACACATATATACATACATACACACATCCTATTTTACATATATAGATTTAAAAACACTGACGATTTCTATGTTGAGGTAACACTTCCGCTTCACCAGTAGTACAAATTCTGCAATGAGCAATGAGTATAAAAGCATCCAGCGATTATTTCCAAGAATTGTGTAGATAATATGTCGAAATTGCACAGTTTTATAAAAATTTTATTAAAGATTTTCAAAGAATTTATTCAGATAAACAAAGAATTTATTTCAGATAAACAAGTACGGTTAGTTTTACCAAATCAATCGTTATTGAACGCTTTTTCAGATTCATTCTAATTATTTGGAAATAAAATAAATAACACAACACCGATATTTTGTTTCAACTACGCCACTGTTTATCCTTTTGTGCAGAACGACACAATCCAATACATAAATTCTTTTATTAACAGAGTGTCCTTTATATTGAAAAACGGCATTGATCCATATTACGATGTTAAATATATACATAACAGTGCGCATAACCATCATGTATGTACGTTACTCAAAAGTTGTCGAATGTACGAGAAAATTTATGGCAGTTAACTTCAAGTATTTCTTTAGTTACTAACGGACGTGCGCTGTTGAACTGATATCGTAAATTGTTGGTTTTATAGAAGTTTTTTTAATTTGGTTTTCTCTTTTAAAGCTGCCCGTTTGTTTACACTCAGACAGCTTGTGTTAAATTTTTTGTTTAAACTTTAAACTTTAAAGTCTAAAACGCCACCATAATGAGAAAAAAATAACAAAAGAGAATGGAAGTAACTTTTCGGTGCAATCAGGTACGACGAAGGGTAGTCTTTCCTCTCTTCCATAAACTCGGTTTTGCTTCAAGAAAAACTGATGTGTGTAAAAGCAGACATATTGATTTTTCCTTATGGTTTGTGTGGTTTTCACTTTGGTTGTTGCTGATCTAGTGTAGCTGAAAGGTTGTATTTGTAGGAGCTATTGGTACTTTCGCTTGTACAGTTGGACAAAATATAATAATGCCGATGAATAATAATATTATTAATATTTTTCTTCAAGACTTTAACTCTGAACCTAGATCGGTTACTTTTAATTTGTCTCTTAATTTAAAAATACTCGCCCTTTATTATATCTAAGCATGTATATAAAATTTAATTTAGATACTGCATTCATAAGTGTATGTAAATAATGTTTTACTTGAAAAAAGTAAGAAATTAATTTTTTGACCAGACTTGTTCTGGCAATCCCATTCAATGCGCGGCTATTTTCATATATTGTGAGCTCAGTGAAATGATTCGAAAATTAGCTTTTCGTATATTTAGCATAAAGTATTCTGGGTTTTATTTCCATCAGATCATTTGCTTCGATCAACAGATAATACTTTAATACATCTTCAAACCGACTGTTATATAATTAAAGTTTGCACCCATTGAGACGTCCTTAAGCCATATGGTATGACGCTTCCACCGCCATGTTTTACTAAGGCTCTATTTTTTTCACCTACTTTTCTTCTGCCGTAATTTCCAAAAATATTTACTTTTGTTTCATCCACAAATAAGACCGTTTCCAAAAATGCGTCATCCATATCTATGCAGCGCTGTGCGAACTCCAAACGCAATTGTTCTTTTTTTTGGCTGATAAGAGATTTCTTGCAAGGTACCCTGCTTGCATATCCGCCAGAATATACTATCCTTCCTATATGAACTGTTGTTCTTGTTGTATTAGCGACATGCTTTGCTAATTTCGAACAAGTAAATCTTGGATTTGTTTGCACTTCTTTTAAACCATGCTCATATCCCGTCTAGAACGGTTTCGTGGTCGTCCGGTCCTAGGCGCATTTTGAACAGAACCACTGTTTTTATAATTGGTAACAATATATTGAATCGTGGAATGGTGTAAAGTTACTAAATTACCAATTAAATGGAGCGATTTTCCCTTTTTATGTTCAATTATAAAATTTTTAATATCCACCCTTAATTCTTTATTCTTGCCCATTTTTTAATTGATTATTGCACAAAAATTTAAAACCAACTACTATTTTGTAACAAAAATAGCTCTACAAGAAAAATTTAATGGCACTTTAAAAAAATGTAAGCAAGCAAAATAGCAACGTACAAATAATAGTACGTAATACTGATATTAGGAAATGTACATATAAATACTTTTGTTTCCATCATACCACTGTGTCTCTTTGACTTTATGTGTCTACACAATATTGATCTTTAGTACGATGTTAACTACATATTAATTTAAGCAAAACTGAGTTTACACTGCCGTAACATCATGACATCTCTGGTACTCGAAATTTTTGAAATGAAAGAGAGCAATGGGCCATTGACTTTGCCAGCTGCATTTGTTAAGGGTTAATATTATGACATTTTCGTTTCTGGAAATAATGTAAGATTTTGTTGATAAGTTTACTTAAAAATCTATTTATTGCTCTGATTTAAAAAATCCAACTCCCTTACAGGTGTGTGAGTTCATAATTTAGAATTATGCGCTACTAAAGTTGATGCAACACTGGTATTTTTTGAATTTTATTTTGTACTGTGGGTCAGAAGTATTGGCTGGCAAAATACAAGCAATTAAGAATCACGAAGGTGTTCTAAACATTTTGACAATGGTCTTGTCACGGCAAAAGGTAGAGCAAAAGTAGGTCAAAATTGACGATCGCATATGTAAAAAATATTTCGGAACTAGAAACTTATGTAAATGTGAACCGATTTCAATATTTTTGATGTAAAATAATCTACTTTTAAGGACGAAGATTAAAATATGTGCTTGATATTGACATGGTTTTAATAGCATTTGACTCAAAAATATATTTTTTCCATTTCCCAAAATTTTCTTATGTTCAACTTTTTTGACTTTTTCTGCAGGTTCTTCTTGATTCCTCGATTATACACAACACGGATTTCTAATTTCAATCTCACTGCTCTTCTTTATTCCTAACCTAATAACAATACGAATACACAAACACTTTCTTTTAACAGAGACCATTTAACATGGCAACACAAGAGTAAACTTTATCACGCTGTTAACATTTAACATCAACTTTCTAAGATTTTAACATCTACCTGTAAGAAATATGCAGCACAAAAATTAAAATTTTGGACATCTTTAAAAAATGTTGCAACTCATTTTGTTCCATTCAACATTTTTTATGTAATTTTAGTCTCATCTGCCTAAAAATGGCACTCGATAGAAAAAATTTTGTTTAATTTTATTTATCAGTTGACAATTGACATGAAACTAATTATGAATGTATTTAATTTAATTAAAATCGAATTTCTTGTAGGATGATGTTAGATGTTACAAATCTAAAAAAAATTTCCAACTATTTTTTATGTATTGATGAATCTTCGATGTAAATTGAACTAATAATAAGTATCCAAATATCAAATCTAATATTAATTATTTCAGTCCAGCTAATTCCAGACAAAAGCACTAGTTTTTGCGTATCCCTCCTTCTTGGCCAAATCTAGCACAGTTTTAACCAATGGAACGTCCGGGTTTTTATGAATGCTTTAGATGTTGTTTACATTGGATGTTGACGCGGTGCCCCACAAATGATGCGAGCATATGAAAATTATTATGTCAGAAGCATAAATAAAGAACAAGAATGTATCTAATATACTGTCTTAAGGAACTCCTGCTGCTGTTACCTGTGGTGTGCTTAAGGAGTTACCTTCTCTAATAATAAATTTGTGACCACTTAAGTAGTTTACCAAAATGTTATGAGGTAACTTTTTTATTAATCCTTCGCGCAATACTTTAGCGAAGACCTGGGATACGTCAATAAAGAGAGCTGAGCAAAGGAACTTCTAACTACATGCAAATCTATGTGCTTGTTTGATGGTGCTATGTTTCATCCTGATCAGGAGGGGTCATTCTGCTAATAGATTCTCAAATAGCTTTGACATGTTAGATAAGAGACTTACAGTCCTGAATGATTCCACAATTATATCGTTTTTCCGGTCTTAGTGATCATAGTGATCATCGAAAGTGTACATTTTGCGGATAGTGTTGAGGCCGATAGCATTAAACATTAAAATGATAATTTTCTATGCCATACTAGACATTTTAGTAGCTGGGGCCTTACACAAGTTTAGGCCAGTAATAGAATTTTCAATCTCACGAATATCAAATCATTTGGTGGCAACTCAACTATATAAGCAGATATGTTTGTGGCGTGAATACTTTTCTTGAGTGGTTAATGAAAAGATTTAATTTGTCGGTGTCAATGGAGCCCAGTTTCCGTTCCTACAACGTGATGGAGGACTAGTTTGTACGGGTCTTTTCAGTCTTCTAGTAGCTCTCTATAGTGAGTAATCTATTTGCAGTGTTGCGTCCAGTTCCGTAGATATTATTGTATCGATTCGGTTATTTATATTCTATAAGTTTTTTGATCTGTTTAGTACTTGTTCATCCTCGTTTTTAGTTGAGGTGATCTAGATCGTTGTCATTTTTTCAGCTGCGAGTATTAACTGTTCACGTCTACGGAGTAAAGTCGATTATGTCTGACCTGTCGATGGGTAGAAAAATTATTCCGAAAAGCCTCGTTAAGGTTTGCTCCAACCTGTTTAATTCAGTCATCTTTATCAGAGTTCTTAGCAGCATTTTCTCCATGCAATGAACACTGAGATATTTGCTGCATTTCAACCAGTTACATGTGTTTAATAAATATGTTTAATTCTTTCAACATATGTCTTACGTTCCTCTATCATGTATTCAAGTGTAAAAATGCTATTATAAAATATGCAAAACAGGTATATGAGAGGGATTGTTTGTGCTGCTAGAATGAGAGTTGAAAATAATCCACACAATTATAAAATGTAGTATTGTGACTGGATCTCTGTTTTATAGCTTCTTTGCATTTCGCAGACAATAAATAGACCACAAAAGAATGGCGAGTATAATATTTTTTTTTTATTTATTTATTTATTTATTCATGTCTATGGATTAGATAAGTTTTATGGATAAGTATGGATAAGTTTTAAATTTACAATTATGCAATTTGACATACAAACATACATACAAAATTAAAAACATTAAAAACGTAGACATTACAAAGCATTAAAAAATGTAATAATTTGTAATTTAATTGAATTTAGGCTTTTGAATTTTCACTGAGGTCGAACGTGTTTTACCTGCTGAAAAAAAAAATAATATTCACAGAAAAATTATTCAAAAAATAAAAAATTGATATTTTTTTCAAATATAAAAAAAAAATTAAATAAACAATTTTATAATTCGTTTGAAAATGGATTCTAATCCATCTTCTTGGGAGATTAACGTACCTCCTGATAAAATTCGGGAGATCTTAATATCAGACAAACAACATTCAAGTAATGGAAATACTTTTTCAAATAATTCAGTGGAGAATAAGACCACATCCTGTAATAATGAAAAGCCTAGGTCAAAAAATGAAAAGGTTTCCAAAAAGAAAGCTGACTCTAAACATTCAAGTGCAAGTTCAAGTGATAAAATTGTGGCATTTAAAGATGGTTTAATTAATGCTGATACCTCATACTTAAATCAAGATAACCTAAGTGATGTAGATTTGATTCAGAATAATGATCCCCTTGGCAAATCCATGGAGTTTGATGATTCGATTTTCACCATTTCATCTGTGGATAATGATTTTCAACATGTACAAAAACGTAAACGTAGTAATAACGATAAGGTAGATATTTCCAAATTTAATTTAAACAATTACAATTGTAACACCCAAACATTGTTAGCTAATAATTCGCAAAATTCGCAAAACAGATTTGCTATCTTAGGTGAGCTAGATATCCAGGAAGATAAAAATAATGAAAGGAAAGTACATTTTTCAAAGGAATCTAAAAAATACAACACCCAAAGAAAAACCATTTTGGCCTCCTATATTCCTCTTTAATGTTAATATTGAAGATTTACTTAACCAGCTCAGTGCTAAAAAAGTAGAATTCAAAATTATTAATAAAAATAGATATAAAAGCAAATTATTTCTAAGAGATGCATCAGTTCATGCTGAAATGATGCAATTACTTAGAAATAAAAATATAGAATCGTACTCTTACACACCGACTGAACAAAAACGTTTTAGCATTGTTTTGAGAGGTTTATATTACAAAACTGATACTGAAGTAATAAAAAATGAATTAGACAAACTTATTCCTAGTATCGTAGATACTGTTTCAAAATTTTCTACTGCTTTTTCAAGGAGAAATGGGTTCGATACAGGGTTATTTTTAATTTCTTTATTTCCGGGGAAATCTTGCAGTGAACTAACTACTTTAAAATACATTTTAAACCAGAAAGTTACATGGGAATCTCCTAAGAGGAATTCAAGAGAAATACAGTGCTGGCGTTGCCAGCAATGGGGTCATATCTCTCGTAACTGTAATAGATCTTTTGTTTGTGTTAAATGTGATGAGAATCATGGACCTGGAGAATGCAAATTTGTTTCTAATAAAGACAATCCCCCATTCTGTGTTAATTGTAAGCAACATTGTCACCCCTCTAATTTTAGAGGGTGTTCTGCTTATAAAAAATATACTGATATGAAAAAAATAATTTTACTTGACGCCAAGGAAAGAAATCGAAAGGTTACTGACAATGTTGCTTCTGCTTTGAGGAGTTCTAACTTCGTTAGCACAAGTAAAACTTTTTCCAGTCTTTTCCAAACTTCAAACTCAAATCTTCCGGTGGATTCTAGTTCTGTCTCTCCATTAATAAAAGAATTTTTAAAAATTGCAAAAATTCTTTGTGAGCCTGAAACTGTATCCTTAGAAGATAAAATTAGTAAATTTATTGTCAACTATAAGAAACTCTCATTGGAGGAGGCTAAGCATCAATGTCGGGGTCTCCTAGCTGAAGTTAAAAAAGCTTATGATCCATAATGTTTTAAACTTACTTTCTTTTAACGTTACATCGCTCATCGAGGTAAGTCGTAGACTAGATCTATTAAATACTTTAGTTTCTAACAACATAGATATTGCCTTTGTGCAACAAGCCCATTTAAAAGATAAACATAAAGTATCTCTTGAAAACTACAATTTTTTTTAGAGATTATAGTCAACAAGTATTGAGAAAATCGTACAAATATGCAAAAGTAATTATACCTGGTCTAGAAATTCCAAATATTTTTTTAACTATCGAACTTTTAATCAACGGTTCGATCAAAAAGATTTTAATAGGATCAATTTATATCCCTTGCAATTGCATATCATCAAAATTAACAAATAGTTTATCGATCCTGAGTAACATTTCACAAAATTACGAAGGGTCATTTATAGGAGGAGATTTCAACTTTAAACATTTATCTTTGGGTGACACTATGTGCAATTCAAATGGAAACTTGGTTTTTAATTTTTTACAACAAAATACTTTATATTTTGAACGAATTTCTAATACCGAACCAACTTACCCTAATGGTTCTTCTTTTCCTGATCACTTTTTAATTAGTCCAAATTTTATAAACTTTTCTAATCCAAATTTCAAAGTATCTTGCTTGCCTACATTTTCGGATCATTTCCCTTTAAAACTTCAAATTAAATTACCAAGCTTTGAAATTATTCTGAATCCACCAGCTACTTTCATATCTTATAAGACGACAAATTGGGATAAATTTAGAAGGGATATTATATATGGAATTTTAAATCATTATCCAGAGCCTGAAAGAAATCTCACAAACGAGGAAATTGATAAGTATATCTACAATTTTACCACCAGTATACAATTGGTTAATATTAATAATTCGGACATTATTGCATGCAAGAACAAAAAATTTATAATTTCAAATGAAATTAAAAGTATGTTTAAAATTAAGTACAGATGGCAAAAAGAGTTAAAAAGAATATATCATCGCAATTTATGTCGTATTAATTCAGATTATTTACTTATTTCAAAACAAATTCAATTGTTAAATATAATCATTAAAAAACAGGTAGAACTTGAACACTCTGCCTTATTTAGCACAAAACTGCAGCAAATTAAACCAGGTCCTACTGCTCATCCACAAATTTACAACATAATCGGGTACAAAAAGAATAAAACTTTGAAAAACATAAGTATTAATGGAACTGTAGTTGAGGATAACTCTATAATATTAAGTGAATTAAAGACACACTTTTCTAATATTTACACAGGTTCTATTCCAGGTAGAGAAATCTCGCAAATTTCTAATATTTTATATAACACAACTAATGAAGTCCCTCGTTTGCATGTTTTTTCTGAAAATTTCTTATCGACTAATACACAAAACTGTGAAAGCCTTACAACGTTAAATGAATTATTTTCGCATTATAAATCAATCAACAATAAAAAATCATGCGGTCTAGATAAAATTTCTAATTATATTATAGGTAGGCTTCCCATAAAGGCTTTAGAATATCTTTTAATAATTTTCAATAATTGCTTAAATAACTCATACTTTCCAGATGCTTGGAAAATTTCGAAAATTGTTCCTTTACAAAAGAAAATGAATAATATTGATATTAATAACCTACGACCTATTTCTTTACTTTCCAATTTGGGAAAACTTTTTGAGAAAGTAATTAAGGAAAAAATGGAGACTTCATTTAATGAAAGCTATAACCCAGATTTTCAGTTTGGGTTTAAAAAGGGTCATTCTACTACTGATGCCTTATTGAAATTTCAGAATGATGTGATCTTTAATCTTCGTAATCGATTTTGTACAGTAGTAATTTCATTAGATGTCAAAAAGGCTTTCGACCATGCCTTTCATAATGGCATTCTTTTTAAGATGATTGAAATTGGATTTAATCCTTCTATAGTTAAACTCTTACAAAGCTTCTTCTCCAAAAGATTGTTTTGTGTTGAATTTAATAATGAGTTGTCAGATTTTGGTTATATTAATTGTGGTGTACCTCAAGGTTCCATTTTGGCACCTCACTTATACAACATTTTAATGTATGACTTCCCTTACATTTTACCTAATTCTACTGGCCTGCTTTATGCTGACGTTTCTCTCATATATTCCCATAGTGATTCTCCGATTTTTGCTTTAAGACAAGTTTCTGGTCACATTCAATTAGTTAAGAAATTTTATGATGATTGGGGAATTGAAATAAATGCTTCCAAATGTAAAGCGATATGTATCCGCAATGCTTCGGGAAAGTGTAAAAACTTTGTTGTTCCAGAGAGTAAAAGATTAAAACTATTTTTGGATGGTGTAGAGATCCCGTTTGTTAATAATTTAAAATATCTCGGAATCAATTTTAATAACCTTTTTAAATTTAATAGTCATGGGAGAATTGTTTTAAAAAAATCTTATAAGATTATGGGTTCGTTCTCTAAGATTCTGTTCAATAAAAACTTATCTTCAAAAACAAAGCTTCTCTTATACAAAACTAGTATAAAACCAGAGTTCTTATATGGGTTCCCAATTTGGTTTAGTGTATCTCCTATTGTAATAAAAGAAATGGAAATTTTTGAAAGAAAAGTGTTACGATGCTGTGTTGGGAAATACTTTAGATTATTGAATAAACGTTATTCAAACTCTTATATTTATTGTCATTCAAAAATGACGCCAATCGGTTTATATGTGTGCGACATTTTAAAAAAGTTTTTAAATAGACTAGAAATGCATGAAAATGCTAACATTAAGGGAATATTTGATAATCAGAGGGCTTTTAATTGGAGAAATACAAACTACCTTTCACCTATCGGTTTTTTAAATGAAGATCCGGTTAACTTTGATTTTTGATTTAACTTAAGGCATGAGTTTTTTGCAAAAACTACACCTGGTACTCACAGAGGATAGTATTCTGTTGGGGGAATTTTGTGAATTATTTTTTTTATTACTATTATTAATATTATTCTTATTATTTTGTTTTACTTTTAAGGTAGGTTTAAGTGTATTTTAAGAGTTTGCCTCTTTAGTTATGTTAGCCCCGGGAGCAAAGGCATATAAACTTTTATTATTACACATTGTTAATTTATATTTTCCATTTTATTGTTAAAGCGTGGTGCTGTAAATTGCTTTTGTTTTTAAGACAATACATTATAGTCTTAAGTTATCTATGTTCCACATCCTTATGTTGTAAAAAAAAAATAATAATTCTTGTTAAAAAAAAGGCTCAATAAATATTAACTTAACTTAACTTAACTTGAATTTAGATTTAAAGAAAAATTAATAATTCTGTAGCATTTGTTAAATTGGCTGCACATTCTCCGAAATGGATCAGCATTTGCATAGTTAGTCCTAAAGTATTTGATAGAAAGCAACTCATAGTGTCTTGAAGGTCGGTAAGGTACATTCAATGCAATATTGTTGAGTAGGAAAAATGAAGAAATATCACCATTAATCAGTTTTAAAATAAAAGATACATTTAACGTAGTCCTCCGGCTTTTAAGGGTTGGCAGTTTAATGAGTGCAAGACGACTGGTATATGGTGGAAGGTCTAGTGGATTCCAGTGAAGACTACGTAGACAGAATAACAAAAATTGTTTTTGCACAGACTCGATTGAGTTAATATGTGACGTATACACTGGGTCCCATTTAACGGATGCATCTTCAAGGACAGGCCTCACTAAGGAAATATACTACTGTTTCGTAACGAATGGCTCCTTAAACTCCTTAGCCCATCGTTTTATAAAACTCAGAATTCCACGGGCTTTATTCACAGTCAAAGAAATATGATTAATAAAGTTAAGCTTAGAGTCCAACAGAACACCAAGGTCCATGATTGAAACTACTCTCTCCAAACGATGGTTTCCCAAATTGTAGTTTGCGTTAATGTAGGAACCTCTGTAGAAAGTTATATATCTACACTTGCTAAAATTAAGCTGCATCAAATTTTTATTGCACCATATATTAAAGCAATCCAAGTCCTTTTGTTTAATATGTCTTTACCAAAGGTAAAATACAGTGACTGACTACTGCAATCTCAATCACCATGTCCTGATTACTAACTTATACTACCTTATCGGCAGATCTTCTGCAGTAATTGTTGAGTTACTTGAAATCTGTAGAATGTATGATATTTATTTGGCCGTTATCTTCAACGTTCCTTTAGCTATTTCAATACTGATCGATGTTTTCGTTTTTTTTTTAATTCACCTTTCAAAAGATGTCGGCGGAGTCAAGTTTTTGGTAGTACAAGAAAGACGGCTCAAAATATTTTTAATTCAAAAGGCATTTAACCTTCTTCCGTCTCGTGCTAAAGCTGCTTAATTACAATTGGCCATCAATATTAGTTAATTATTGCCTACAACGAGTTCAGAACTGCTGTCTGTTTTACTGTCGACTTTATGTGACGTCGACGCGACAATCGTAATAAGAGGGAATAATGTCTTTATTTCACCTTTTTTCAAAATAAAACATTATGTTTTAGTTTTTATAGTTTGATAAATTTTATTCAGTTCACTTCAATTCATTTCGTTTTTAAGAATAATATTTTATTTCAGTTCTTATTAATTCACGTTCCTTACTATGAGGATATCCTACAAGAAAGAAAATTACAATTAGACTACACTTCAATTTAATAAGAATTCATACGATTACAATTCGAGAGACCAATCTTGCTCTCTCAGGAGTTCTCTTTAAAATCATTATACAGAAATGATACAGCAATGTAATGACTGTTAGTACTAATAACTACAATAATTATAAGAATTGCGATCAAATTAAGAAAAAGTAAAATAAAAAATAGAAAAATTTAAAAAGGAGAAATATAATACTGGTTGCCTTAACTTATATGTATATAAATTTTGTGTTTTGGGTAGACTTGTGTGGTCTTGTGTACCTTTTTCCAATTAGCCGTAACAGCACTTTTAAGCAGGTAACCATTGTGTACTCCCGCTCATTAGGGTAGATGAGCCGCATTCTGGTTTTTGTAAAAAATCATAAAATTTTTCCCCTTTCAAAGGGAATTTAGTTTTCCTTAATAAAAAAAAGTGCGCGAAATCCTGTAAGACAGCTCGATTTTTTTATTTAGACCAATAAATAGTTTTCTTATATAAAAATGTATTAACTAAAATGTATTTTTCAGAGACGCCAATAGTTAATTTCGCATTTGTCATAACTAGTAAATATAAAATATAAGTCACTGCCATCTTTTGTCGAACTCCAGCAATATGTAATTGAAAGCGACTCTTACCACAATATATTTGTAGCAACTTTATCTACTTAGTGTCTAAAAATACATCATTGTAATGTTTGTCTCATTGTCATATATTTTTGACATCTTTTTAAATAAAACGTTTTTTGATTCTTTTAGTCTGAAACGAACTTACTAGAAACAAGACAATAAAACAAAGACTTTTAAGAAAATAAGATTTGTTTGAATTATAGTGGACTCCTATAATTGGTGACGCCGAGATTGCAACAAACAATAATACATTTACACAACGTCGTAGTAACAGCAGAGATAGCGTCCATGTAAGAGGTAGATCTCAATCCCGTCGACAACAAAAAGTATGTTATTATCACATCCAATTTGGCGCTGGCTCAAAAAAATGCAGACAACCGTGTGAATTCAATGCGGGTACTTTTACACCGCAGGAAAACTAAAACAGCTGTCTTCTATATGTGCGGCAGATGACAGCGATATTAATTTGAGTCGCACACTTGAGAAAAGATTACATATTTCCGATAAAAAACACAATTTCAAATTTCTTATTGATTCTGGCTCCGTGGTATCAGTCATACCAAGAACTTTTTTAACCAGACGCGCGGCGGTATCGGATGACATGAAATTATTTGCAGTAAACAACACATCAATTCCAACTTACGGCACCAAATACCTTGAAATAGATATAGGTCTACGACGTCAGTTTGGATGGACATTCATAATAGCTGACGTGAAATCCCCCATATTAGGTGCAGATTTTTTATCGTATTACGGACTGATTGTAGATTTAAAACGAAACCAATTAATAGATTCGCTAACAACGCTTTCATCGAATTGTCAAACAAAATATGCGAATCAACTGAGTGTGTCAACAATAAAGTCATCCTCTAATCTTTATGACCTTGTGATGAAATACGTAGAAATTACAAACCCAAATTCGTATCGCTTACCTACGTCATCGACTGTTCAACATAGAATCATAACAAATTGTCAACCAATAGCAGAACCGCAAAGGCGATATTCTGGTGAGAAATTAAGGGCCATTAAAGAGGAGTTTGCCAACTTATTACAGGTTGGAATAGTTCGTCCGTCTAGCAGTCCGTGGTCTAGTCCCATCCATCTTGTAAAGAAAAAAACAGGTGGATGGAGAGCATGTGGCGATTATCGGAAAATAAATACAAATACACAGCCAGATAGATATCCAATTCCTCGAGTAGACGACATATCGGAGAGATTAAATAATAAAACAGTATTTTCAAAAATCGATATCAATAAAGCGTACTACAACATACCTATGCATCCGGATGATGTCGAGAAAACTGCTGTTAACACACCCATTGGATTGTTTGAGTTTGTGGTAATGCCCTTCGGACTAAGAAATGCAACTCAAACTTTTCAAAGATATATGGACTCGATTTTTCGACATTTGGACTACGTTTATTGCTATCTCGATGACATCCTCATATACTCCGACAGTGAGGAGCAGCACTATGACCATTTGAGAACTGTTTTACAACAATTAAAAGACTCAGGCTTGTCAATTAACGCCTCAAAGTGTGAGTTTGGAGTACCCGAGTTGAACTTTTTAGGCTACCACATATCATCTGCAGGTTTGAAACCACCTCAAGAAAGAGTCGACACCATTCGAAATTACCCTAAGCCGGAAAATATTTTAGAGTTACGCTGATTTTTAGGAATTTTAAATTTCTATCGCAAGTTCATACCTAAAGCGTCCACCATTCAAGCACCTTTAAACGGGCTATTCAAGGAATCAAAGAAAAACGACAAAAGGAAGATTGAGTGGACTAAGGATTTGGAGTGCTCTTTCGAAGCTTGCAAAAAAAGCTTAGCCGATGAAACGATGCTCAATTTTTTGGATTCAGAGGCACCACTGTCTTTAGTTACGGATGCATCGGATTCAGCAGTAGGTGCTCATTTAGAACAGTTTGTCAAACATCAATGGAAACCCATAGCTTTTTTTCCGCAAAGCTGAAAACATCGCAAAAAAGTATAGCACGTATGATCGGGAATTATTGGCAATATACTTGGCCATTAAACACTTTAAACATCTCTTAGATGGCCGCAGCTTTGTTGTTTTGACTGATCATAAGCCTTTGACGTATGCTGTACAGCAAAGATTGGATAAAGCATCACCTCGTCAACTACGTTATTTAGACTTTATTTGCCAATACACATCAGATATACGACACGTCTCTGGTTCACAAAATAAGGTGATGCTCTATCCAGAGTAAATGAAATAAGCATGCCAGAAATAGTAGATCTACAAGAAATTTTACAGCATCAGAAATCAGACACACAGCTAAAGCAAATTTTAAAAAACAATAGTACATCATTGCGTTTTCAGAAAATAAAACTGGACCACAATTTTGAAATATATTGTGATGTGTCAACTTCAACAGCATGCCCATACATCCCACTTCCTCTAAGGCGAACGATTTTCGATCTGATACATTCTATGTCACATCCTGGGAAAAGAGCCACATTGAAACAGATACGACAAAAGTTTGTGTGGCCATCAATGAATCGTGATATAAGCATTTGGGTACGAGAATGTTTAGATTGCCAACGGTCAAAAATTAATAAACACACACATTTGACACCTAAGCAGTTTAAAGAAGTTGATCAACGTTTCGACCATGTACATATAGATCTAATAGTTCTTCTAGACTTTATGGGTTATCGCTATTGTTTAACAATGATCGACAGATTTTCGCGCTGGCCGGAAATTGTCCCTCTAAAAGATATGTCAGCAGAAACTATTGCTAAAAATTTTTATAGTTCCTGGATATCTAGATTTGGTTCACCTAAAACTATAACCACAGACCAAGGAACTCAATTCAAGTCTGCCTTATTTTTATCTCTTTCGCGATTGATTGGAGCTCAACGCATACGGACAACGCCATACCATCCTTAATCGAATGGCATGATTGAGCGATGGCATCGGTCATTAAAAGCATCGCTAATGTGCAATAAATCAACACCATGGCTGGAAATTTTACCTACTGTGGTAGTTGGTCTGAGGACTTGTTTTAAGGAAGATTTAGGGGTCTCCCCAGCAGAAATGTTGTACGGTACTACAATTCGCATTCCAGGGGAATATTTTTCAAATTATGATGTCGCAGAAAATTCATTCTTATTCTTGGAAAAATTTCGAGAACACATTCGGCAGTTTCGCCCTACACCAGTTAATCACCACATTAGCAGCGCAAGAGTGTTTGTTCACAAAGACTTAATGTCTTGTTCTCATGTCTTTGTTAGATCAGATCATGTTAAAAAACCATTGGAAACTCCTTACACAGGACCATATAAAGTCTTGGAGAGAATTTCTGATAGAATATTTTCGGTAAAAATCAACAATAAACCACACAACATATCTCTTGAACGACTAAAACCTGCGTTCATTACAAAAGATCCCGATACTGCGCCAGTAATTTTAAGAACATATAGCAGAAAAAATCCCGTCACACAGTTAAAACCAGCTTTAGTAACAAAAAGTTCTGCCGTTGTGTCACCACCTTTAGGAACATATAGCGGTAAGAAAAACGTTTCGTTTGCGCAGAATTCATCAAGCAACCCAGCCACAATTTTGGGAGGAGAGTAGCTGTGGCAACTTTATCTACTTAGTGCCTAAAAATACATCATTGTAATGTTTGTCTCATTGTCATATATTTTTGACATCTTTTTAAATAAAATGTTTTTTGATTCTTTTGGTCTGAAACGAACTTACTAGAAACAAGACAATAAAACAAAGACTTTTAAGAAAATAAGATTTGTTTGAATTATAGTGGACTCCTATATATTTGTGGGTTTAGCCCCATCTACCAGCCAGTTTTGTTAAATTATTTATAAACAGTGCTGCCAGATGATCTTCGCCTTTGAAGTCAGGCACAAAAATCGCTACACATACACAAACAAATTCAAAAAGGTCTAACGCAAACGTTTTTAAAGCAATTATTAGTCCTTATTAAATAAATAAATATAAATCCACGAGGGGTAATATTTAAAGCAAAACAAGAAATCTAATAAATTTACTTCTATAAAATAAAACGATCAGTCTTGTGCGCAATTAAAGTTTTACTGATCAGCAGCACTACTGAAATTTCGATACCGCTAAACCCACAAAAAACAGTAAAATAATAAACTCTAATTGTGCAAGCGATTATTTGAGGAGTGTATTACAATTAATAAACTTCAATAATAAATCAGTTTTATGTAACACTTTCCAAGCATATAAGAATAAAACACAATTGACAATGAAGCTCAAAAATATTATAATCATTCTCCTCTGCAAATTGTGGATGGTTCTGAAAGTACAGAAATTATCATACCGAAAATGATTAAGAATATCGCGATTTACCTCGCGAGTTTCTAACAATTTTAACTACAATAGCAGTTTCTGACACACATCATCAACTTTTCTCTCTCCAAGAAATCGAAAATTTAACTATGGAGTTAATCGCTTAGCTCGCAAGCTTCACAAGCAAAGCTAACCATTTCGAGGTCATTACTACCCTTCCTTGTGAACTTTTGCCATAATGGGTAATATTGGAATCAACATTCAAATGCTAGACACCCGTTTTAAATAAATCGTATCTGAATCCACATACGCTTACTATCAGAAACGAATTCAAGCTTTTCAAATAAAGCAATGAGTTCAAACCGTATAGGAATGTCAGATTTAAATTTAGAGAGAGAATAAAGAGAATATAGCTATCTATCGCAAACTAAACTCTTGCTGAGAATAGAAAATAAATACTTACATAAATATAAACATCGTTGTGAAAACAAGCAAAATATTGGAGCTCTATAAAAAAATTAAAAATATATAACATAAAAGTGTTTTCATAAAAACGGAAATAAACAGTGATAAACTGATAATTAGTGAATCCATAAAAACAATAAAATTAATTATTGCTGGACTGAAAACAATAATATGCCTGAATGTAATACGGGAGAATGCAGAACAGCAATACGGGATGAAAGTGGAATTAGTTGCAGTGGAGTGTGTGGTAAATTTTCGGTAATAGACCAATACTCGGTGAAAATTATGGGCGAAAATAGATTTATTAGATATATATGTACATATGTATTCATATATGTATGTATGTATGTATGTATAAAACATTGATATGGTAATAAAAGAAATTCAAAATGGAGTTCCCGAAAGTAAACAACACTTAATAGACCATAAATATGAATTTAAAACATCTCTAAAACTGAATAAAACCAATATTAAAAAATTATTAGACGTTATAGAGACACGTTATCGGGGGAGAATAAAAATATGATTTAATTTCAAAAATCCTGCGAAAAAAATGTTGAAGAAGTTAAAAAAAAATTGTTGGTAATGTTAACGAAATGGAAAACAACAACAAAAAAACTATAAAACAATAGAAGAAAAAATTAAAATACGTACAATAAGTATCTGCCATACCTAAATAAAAGCGTCAAGCGCAACGTTTTTTTACGCCGAACTTTAACGCTGAAATGTCATACCTAAATAAAAGCGTCAACGTTATGTGAAAACGATTAAAACAGGGTTATCGAACAAACAAATAAAACAACCCTGATTATTTTAACAGGTTGCCGGACGACATTGTTGTTTGTGATTTTGTTATTAAAATTTTGTTATTTAAATTAAAATTAAATAATTAACATTTGAAAAAATTTCTTATTTAGAAGAGTTAGAAGATTTTTTTCTCATTTGATAACTTTTAAAGCGAATTTTGGTTGTAAAAATTTTTTGGTTGTGGCAGCACTGAGCTTTAACGACACATTTAAAAATAAACAATAGTACTTCTGCAGTCAACTTCACTTCTTTACGCATTGTCAAAATCGGATTTTCCAATTGTACGGCGTTGGCGCCGCGCTATTATGGTTTGCTTCATACAATTTGTATGCACATGAGAATTTTTGACAGCCAGACAACGCTTGACGCGCCAATTTAGGTATGGCAGTAAGTGCAGAGATCAAAAAGAGTCAAGCAAAAAAAAAAAAAAAAAAACATATACATACATGCAGAGAGAGTTAGAAACAAAAGGTTACCAGATATAAGTAAAAAAAACTACAACTAAATGTAAAGTCAAGGGAAAAGCAATCAGCGGATAAAACAGAAGAAAAGTTTAATAAAATCCAGTTGATTTATAAATGACATTGTTAGAAAGAGAAGAGAAACGGAACAATAGTGATACAGAGTGAAAGTGGCCAAGAAGGGGAAAAGTTAGGAGCACAATTCAAGATAAAATATCGGAACGATATGAAATCAAAGTTTTTAATACATCAGAGTATAAAACAAAAATTACGGGAATGACTTTTGAACATAATGAGAGTGGAATAAAAAAAAGCAAAATTCTAATTTGACAAACTCTAATTTTAAATATCTTGAAAAATATAAAGTAAAGAGAAATGTAAAACAATATAGAATGTAAAATTAAAAGTTGATAGCGTATCATATAATGAAATTATAGAAGAGGGAAGAGTAGATATTGGTTGACCAAAATGCAGAGTGTACGAAGGGAACAGAAATCACACAATGTATGAAATATAAAGGATGCAATCATCTGACAAAGGAGTGTAAGAACCGGGAAATATGTTTAAGATGCCACGGGCTGCATAGAACTAAATATTGTGAAACCCAAGGCAGAATAATGAAATGCATCAAATGCGTAAAAGTAAGCAGCAAACTAAACATGATATTGAATGAAATTCACTTTATAAATGATAGAGAATGCCCGGTGTATCAAAACAAACTAGAAAACAAATTGAGAAATTAAAGAAATTTCGCATAATATATACAAATATACAAGGGCTTATTCACAATTAAATATGTATATCCAACTTGGAATGAAAAATGAGATCTCAGACCACGAAATTATAAATTAACAATCTTAAATGTGGATAACCAAATACAAAAAGGGAAGAACAATTATCGAAGTATTTGAATATAATAAAGAAACTTTTAACACAGAATTATCTAATAACTTAGCATACGATAACGCCAAAGATATAATTCAAAATGGAAAGTTTATTGATAAATGCTTGAAAAATGATTATAATTGGTTTAATTGCGGTTAATGAAAAGAGAGATAAGATATTTGCATGCTAAAACAGAAAAAAAACAACAAAATTAGTAACTGAACGGAGCAAAAGAAAATGTGTAAAACAGATTTTAAGCTCTCTCTCTCTCTCTCTCTCTCTCTCTCTCTCTCTATCTGTGTTTTAATTTCTTCTTCTGTCCTCTCTAACCTATCCCTTTTACAAAGAAGTAACGTCTTCAGTTAAGTAGTAGGATTTAATTGCCTGAGTGTAATTAAATTATAAAATAAAATAAAATAACTTAAGGCCATGTCACATACAACTTTTGCTTCGCGTTGCGTTACAGCTTCGCTTTGACATTTAAGTTGAAATGTACATACTTATACGAAACATGTCACATAAAACACTTTTAACGCAGCGTGACGCAAAAAGTTCGGCAACTCTCAACTTTTTGCGTGCTTTGACAATCAAAGTTATGTATGTATGTATGTTGGAATATGATATGAAAATGTAATGTGATATGAAAAATACTTATTTTTTTGTTTTTAAAATTTATTTCCTGTTAAAGAATAGGAGCTTGTTTTTTTAAAACTAATTTATAAAATAGTACCTATTTGCATGCTATATGTAAGTATATAGCATAAGATTATTTTATTGTAAAAAATCAGTGGCAGCGTATTATTAATAATATCTTAACTTTTTATATGAATACATACATATGTACTTATGTATTTGAAAATCCAAAAAACAAATGAATTGATGACAATAAAAAGCTTTATATGCTATAGTGGTGTATTTTCAATAAACTACAATAGATGATAACAAAATAAACACACAAAAGCAAATAATATTTTGACTTAAATTTTTATAATAAAAAATAATTAGCAAAATTCATAACCACCTTTTTGGTAAACATACAATGCGCGCGTTGTGTCAAAGTTTTCATTGTGTCATACACCTTTTGCGTTACGCTTTTCTCTCAAAGTTAAAAACGTCACGCAACGCTACAAAGTTTTATGTGACACAGCCTTTAGCAAGAATGCAGAAACTTCAAATTAAAGCCATGAGAATAATATTAAAATATGAAAGATATACTGACATAAATACAATGATGGACAGCCTGAAATGGTTAAACGTAAAACAAGGATTTCAACTCTACATGGTCAGATTTATTAAAAAGATGAAACAAGGCACCGAGATGCCTTTGTAGGCGAAAGCCAACCGTACGGACTAAGATATGTGAAAAATTTTCGAGTAAGCAGGCTGATGTCAATACAAATGCACTACCAAATAATATGTAAGATAATAATATTGTAAGATTTAATGCTAATTCAAACTTCAATCATGAACTTACTTATATTGTAAAAGTATTTTTAATACTAATAATAATAAATAAATAAATATTAGCAGTATCGCTACAGGAAGGATTCTATTGATATCTAAAATGCTACTTTTAGGAGGCGCAGCAAGAGCTTGTGGCATTAGGAAACAAGATTTTGCGTATATTAGGGGGGATCTCAACAGTAGATACCAGTCATAGAGTTATATCAGGTTCAATTTTCGGTACAACATTTCACATGAAAAACTACAATTCTAGAATTTTCCCTCTCGATTACAAATACATTCATATTATTTAGCTGTAAGGGAAAAGTCATAATTGTAAACGTTTCCCTTACAAATTAGCCACATTTAATATATCTTGCGGTTGCGATCTGAGTATCGATAATTTACTTATAAAAGTTGCATTAAACGGCAACTGTTATAATTGAAACTAAATTTCCTAATATCGCAAGGAGACAGATAGATCTACCTTTGTTTCGAAATATTACTAATAGTGAACAGATTATGGCGATCCTTCTAATTATTCAAAATATTTTTAAATTGCCACCAATGTTCACTTAAAATCTGCAAATTTACGAAGATCAAATTACTTCCTAAACAAATTAATTCTTTTTCTCAATAATGCAAAAGCTTTAAGTCAAGATTATAAAACAGAAAATTCTTGAGGAAATCCTAACTTTTAGAAACATACCATGGTAGAATTTGCTGTCCACTCTGTTCCATTTTGGAATGAAACAAAGGTCCTTGGAAAAACTCAACAAACATTCTAATTTTGAAAATGGGCGCTTCAGCACAAAATTTTTTTGTCAAATTATTCTCTCTCCTCTCAGATACTACGTTTATACGCACGTTCTATTTGCAAATATAACTATTTGCAAATAACTAATTCACTGTTTATACGGGAAATTGCATACAGAACTTATGTTATTATTAGTGATGCCATGTGACGAAAATATGATTGTTTGGTAAGTAAAACACAAAAAACGTTCATGAAGTGGCAACGTCTTACTTTTTATTTGCAAATAGTGTCGTTATTCACGACTTGTTAAGTGAGCTAATAAGTTACAATAAAAAAGTTATACGGCAACATTCTTCTTTTTTATTTGCAAATAAGGCGTGCGTATAAACGTAGTAAGAAATCAATGATGAACTTAATTGAATAATATTCCATAAGATGTTGACTTAACATATCTATTCATCGCAAATCAATGATAAAACTAAAACTGAAAACCAGGAAATTACTGAACTTAAGTAAGTAAGTAATCAGAAAACAGAGATTTTTCAGCTGATGACACAGTCATTGTCATATTACATAACTCTAACCAAGTCTAAACTTTATCTTAAAGGAGGTTTATAAAAATTAAAAACAAAACTTAGAAGAGGGGAATCAGATCCCCAGAAAACCATAAACTTCAAAATGAAGCCAAGTTTCTGACCAGAAATTTTGTCCGTTTGTAGTACTTAGCAGAGCTGTCGGATTTTTTAGCACCGTCGCCAAATAATTTTTGAGGTTTTCGAACAAAAAAATTCTTTCTTAGTTTTTATTCACAAAATTTATTTAATTAAAATACATAAAAACGAGTATGTAGAAAAAAAATAAAAGAAAACTGAAATGTGTTCTTACTGATATACTTATATACTTGTGCCTTTGTATTGACGTGCGTATTATAAACACAAATTAATTTAAATAATAGTAATTGGGTATAAATCTCAGCCACACCCGTCTCATTTTTACTGTTTTCAGTATCATCATTAATTGGAATTAAATTGTTTGCCATGTTTTCGGCCCAAACGTATTGCAGCATATATTATTTACGTTCATATATTCGTAATTAATTATGATAATTAAGCGATATTGAAGTTCATACTGTATTTTGAACCGCGAATGAATTGTGTTTTAGTTCGCAAAGTACTCGTTCAAGCATTGCCACTTGGATTATTCAACATATTAAGGGCGGCTCAAAGTGTTTTTAATGAGCGAAGTACCTGCCGCATAGTTGCAGGTACTTATAAACACAAATGCCCTGATACCTTTTTGCACATAAACCATTTCAGCATATCTTGATTTAGCCCAAAATTTTCATGCATTTTGTTGTGGAGAATTCTTTATATATTTGAAAAAGATTCATATTTTCTTGCAAATTAGTCAACATTTCTCTTAAGTTTCTTTTTCCTAAATTGGGTGATCTGATGTTAGATCTACATTTCTCAGTTACCTTTCAATGTCAGTTCCATAATCTATTGCGTTCAAACATAGAAAACCGTCCGATATATGTATGTATATAGCTGAGCTTAACGTAATCGATCAGTTGCCTATATTTAAATATGAATAATTAAGTAAATTATTTTTGTAGAGGATAACCATTCGTGCATGCTTCCTATGTCCATATGATCCAGGCTTCATTGATGAATTCTGAAAACAAACTGCTTCGCAAATATAAAAAAATATTCGTTTTTTTTCGTCACATAATTCATCAAGGGCGTAGCCAGATATGAAATAGGGTGGTGCCACGAAAATTATCATTTTTTATGATTATGATTTTTTATGATTATTACAATTTCGATCTATTTGAGGAGTAATCTGCGTGGATCTTCTGAAAATTTTGCTAGAATTTTTTTCCAAAAAATCGTCCTTCTTCTCGGTTACCAATCTTCAGTGGACGCTTAGCATATATAGTCCTGCAATATACAATATACTTATTTTTGATAATAAGTAAAATTGCATATTATTTTACCGTTTAAACGAGCTTCAGTCATTGTGGAGCGCAACCATGTTTTTACTCGCCTTATGCTCTAAACACATAGACACCAGCAGGCTACACGAACACCGGCTACAAATGTCGATGGCTGCAAATGTCGCCATGTAGTCAGCTACTTAATTATTTTGAAAAAGATAACTACATGGTAAACAGCTGTTGCAACAATTCATTTATGAATATTACAGTGGTGCATATTTTGCGCTTGTTCAGGATAGTTTTCTTTTCCTTACATCTTTGATAAATTTTACTAATTAATTTTTATGTTGAAAAGCGCTATTAGCCTGTTATTTTTTTAATCTTCAACAATGTTGGTATATTTGGCTAAAGTCAATATGATATATAACAATAAAACAAATTATAAATTATAAAAAAAGTAAAATCTTGATGTTTTTAATATTTTAATAAAATAGACGAGTCCTTGGATAAAGTGAACAAAAAATTTACGAAACGTCGGGAAAATATGAAACAAATAAACTTATTTATTTAAAAATTCTTGATGCATATATATTATAACATATAAAGTTCGGAATTTTCTTTTTTATTTTGCAATAAAAAATATTTCTAATCGGTAATTTGCTTTACATATTTTGTTATATTATTAACAATGTTTTTGTTTTGTAGCCAACAAAAATAGAAATTAGTTTAATTTGACTACACCACAAAAGTAGCATGGACAACAACCTGCAATCGTGTACCCGTGCATTTGTGAAAATAATCATTTTCATATACACACATGTATTCTATTTTTGACAGGTTGTAGTCGGTAGCCTGCTGTCTCGAATGTGTTTAATGAATTAAAGTGCTAAATGATCGCTCAACAGTTGCAGTAGTGCACGGCTGTGACAATGAAATTAATAACGCCTTCCTTATATTTGGATAAAATAATCCAGCGTCTTTCAAAATACTCGCCAGCTCTAAGTCATCTAATTCGTCTTTACCCATTTTTTTTTTGTTGCCAAAAATTATACCAAAGCTCAATTTCTCCTTCCAAATCATCCAACTCATAAAAATGCTCAAACGTTTTTGTGGCATCTTTAAGCTCTTCCAGCTTCAAAGAAGCATGTTTGACGAGTGCAATCAATGAATTGCAAACGCTGGCCTATACTTCATTAAATCTTCTGTCCAGTGATAAAATTAAAGAATCTATATAAGGAATGTATATAGATCGCTTCCAGTATTCAGCAGGTGATGAAAATGTGGGATTTGAACGGTGCGTTTGACGAGAGACTATCCTTGGAACAGACACCTCTATTCCCAAATTGGCTGTGTTTTCTTGAATAGAAAAAGCAATACTTCCACAATACCCTGTGCATTTTTTAATAATTTTATATTGTATCCATGTAAAAAAATTATTATAGAATTAGGTGGGTGCCACGGCCCTCTAGGCCCATACCTAGCTACGCCCATGTAATTCATTGAAAATGCTTTTAGCATTATTACAATTTTAAGCGGCTGATATTAACGAAAAATAATATTTAGGCTCCCCCCATTACTCCAAACCTTTTAATAGCAGCCCAATATGACAGAAACAGAAGAGTCGGTCGGTCACCAAAAGAACTTAAAAATCGTCATGTTTGGCGATAAATCGCCACATCTGATAGTTCTGTTACTGAGATCAAAATGAGATCCAAGTTCTTGCTTGTTATAACACTTATCGTTCTAATATCCTATAAATAGATCACATCTATTTCTAGAAAAACCTCATTACTCTCGTGAGTGAAAGCCATTTGTTTCTTACTTAACATTAGTTGGGCTTTAACTTGATATTGACTGGGTAATATTTCCCAACCATACATCCTTAGGTGCTAAAGTTTGTTTTGTCGCCATCAGAGCCATGTCACTCCTACCTGGTAACTTGGCAATGTTTTAAATCTTTAGAGTAACCTAACGGTTGGTGCAAAACAATGCCCGATACTCATGTACTTATGGTCTTGTCGGATCTTTGTCTTTCAACTATTACTCTTTCCTCTCTTCATGCACTAAAACAAGTTTGATTAAATAAGTAAGAATAAGGTAAAATGTCGTAGTATTATGAGTTGTTTAAAACTATAACAACAGAAAATTTAAAAAACCTGATCGAAACTGATATTTTTATTATCTTTGTCATATTTCGTCAAATAAAAACGCATAAGTACTACTACGTTTATACGCACGTCTTATTTGCAAATAGAACTATTTACAAATAACTAATTCACTGTTTATACGGGAAATCGCATACAGAACTTGTGTTATTATTAGTGATGCCATGTGACGAAAATATGATTGTTTGGTAAGTAAAACACAAAAAACGTTCATGAAGTGGCAACGTCTTACTTTTTATTTGCAAATAGTGCCGTTATTCAAGACTTGTTTAAGTGAGTTAATAAGTTACAATAAAAAAGTTATACGGCAACATTCTTCTTTTTTATTTGCAAATAAGACGTGCGTATAAACGTAGTATGTGAGCTTTAACATTAAGGGCAACTTGAGAAGTTTTTTCTTTAACATAAACTCCATGATAGACTTCTTCCCTAGTCAAAAAATTTTGAGTGTCAACAAAATTAATTTTATTGAAAGAATTTTGTTTAACATAATATTCTTTTAAAAAATTTGTTAAGATTATTTTAAAAATATCACATATCACTGTGCATATTATGAATTTGAACACCTTCACTTTGAAAAGTTCTATTTATATTATTTATAACGTTAAGAATATATTTTAAAAAACAAAAATACAACTCATTTATATCATTTAAAAAATCGTCAAAATGCAGTGACATCCATTTGGTATTAGATAACGTAACGTATAAACGTAGTATACGTTACGTTATCTAATACCAAAAAGTAAAAATTTCGCTCTCTCTCTCTCTCTCTCTCTCTCTCTCTCTTTGAGCGACTATTAGTTTTGTATGTAGTCTTATTTTCTGGACTCGTAAGAGATAAATGGTGTACGCTTAAATTCAGTAACTTTTAAGGATTTGACAAAAGCAAAATTTATCAACAATCATAAGTGTTTGCACTACCGATTATGTGATTCACTAATTTCTCGTTACCACCTTTGTTATTCAAAAAGTTTTATAAGTAAAATTTGTTAGTATAGTGCCAGACGAGACGATTTGATGTCACTAACGATTGGTTACTGTCAGTATTATTTTCTTAAATAAATTTATATCATGCCAAAACAATGCTTGATTTTTATTTGACAAAAATTTTTTTACAAACTTTATTTACTTTTTATGTTAAATTATGATATACATGCATATTTTATTTTTCAACTGAATTTAATAAATTCAACACAAAAAATAATATCGAAGAGATTACCTGAGCAACTTATGTAGCTGAGCTACTGAGAGAACTAGATCAACGAAATGAACTGAGCTGGAAAATACAAGTTTAATATGTATGTATATAATAATTACTTTTTGAATGAGTGATCTTTTTCGATCAGCTCAAGGGAATAATATATTCGCTCCTTCGGGTCAATCGCTCATTTAGTTCAAATGCTCATTTACTCATCTGGCAAAAGCTGACTGACTGATGCTTCCACAGTAACATTTCCACAATTATTGTCAGTTTCTAAATTTTAGTTGTAACTAAAATATTTTTATAAATAAATTTAAGAAAATAGTTTAAACTAGTTAAAATTACAAAGACTTTGTGAAGCAAATAAATTAGCGCAAGAAAAAATTTAAATTATTTCCTAATATCTTTCCATATGACATTTTTTTAAATCTGGTCACAGGTTTTTGTAGCTCAAGCATCATCGCAACGTACTCTATTACTTTCAACTATGTGGGGTAAATTAGAATAAATGTCAAAATCGACACAATGATTTTTGCGTACATTTTGACATTTACACGTAATTTATTTTTGAGTTTGACAAGTGTTTGAAAAATGCCAAACACATGGTTGGTTGAAGGATTAAAAAAAACTTTTTTCTCTGACGGATCTTAAAGTCCTCAGTACGAGGAGTGTTTCATGTACTTCATTTGAGTTTATCGTTCAAATTAACTAGGTCGTCTACGAACTACACAACTTTAGTTGCGTTTGGAAGTGTTAACAGATCTTGATGCTGGAGATATTATGATTTTTCTTCTGTAGAGATATGTACAAATTGTATACATATCGATATTATTATCTTCATATAGCAAACCCTATATCTAATTTTTTTATTACATGCACAGGATGTACCTTCTTGTTAATTTTTTACACCTAATAAAAAAGTAAATTGATATAAACCATTTACACTTTGTTAAGAAACTCTTATTACAATGAAATAAAAAGGTTGTTTCAATCGCAACTGTCAAATAAATCAGAATTTCTTTGTACATACGCACAACTTTTGCTGGTATTTTTTAATGAATTTTGCTGTGATGGGTCATAAAAATATCAATGATGGGAATAACCAAAATAAATTAACAAAACAATACATGTCGATCAATCTGTCTGAAAATCAAATATTTTTACAAATACTTTTGCTGTCATTAATTAAATAATTTTGGAAAATTAATTTGGTTTATTACCGCTTTGGTATTCGTACAAAGATGCTTAAGTCTTACGCGAGGAAATAGCGTTTGATTCGCGCTTTATGATACTTATAATAAAATAAAATAATTGTATGTCCTTCAGCCTATATTCTAACAGTTTGAGTTTCACTTTTTACATATTAAATATGCCAGGTAAAAGAACTTCAATGTGTATAATGCAATGAATATATTAAAACTACTGTAGGCATTTTTGCTTTTAAAATTATTAGAGAAAACCTAATACTTATAGAGATATATATGTCATTATTTAACTGGTAAATACAAATATTGCTAAAATAAAAGATACAGTTACAGTAACATATGCAAATAAAACTTTTTTGCAACTAACGAAGTCCCACTGTTTGTACGTCAGTTCGGATACGAAAAATACTTATTTTTAAGTGATGTCGTATGCTAAAAATATAATAATTTTGCTAATAGATGTCCCACATCGACATGGTTTCGCATATAATTTTCATATGACCAAATTATCTCAAATGACTTCATTTGATCCAAATTATGTCGAAATTTCTCTGTGCAACACTTCGCGGCTGCTTCTATTACAAATTCAAATCTGGGGAATCCATTATTAGTGACTTTCAAATCCGAAAAAGTGACATTGAAGTACGAATAAAATATAAATATGAATGTTGAATATAATTTAACACAAACTCAATGTTATTTTTCATTTTTATAGGTTTTTTTATTATGCTATTTCAAGTCCTATTGAACAAAGATTGTGTTTCTTTTATGTTGAAAAACAAATGAGCAACACAAACATCAAATTGATGTCGAAAATTTGAACACGAAATCACTTAGAACATAATGGATACAGTTCGAAGTTATTTCTTCAAATCAACTTAATTTGCTCCCAATGGAAACTTACTATTAATCAGGAATTATTTCCGTGAGCTGATTATTCGAAACAAAAAATTCTCGTATTCTTAGTACTTTTATTTGCGAGTAACTCCTGCTTATAAAGGTAGCGACACACAACAAAACATGTATATTTTCTCATATACGAAATTACTTCTACAATATTTTCACTTGGAATATGACCAAAATCGATATTTCATTAATTTTTAGTCTCTGAAACATGTACTCACCAGCGTTACCATAGAAAAGTTTTGAAAAGGGAATTATGGTAAAAAGGGCTAATGCGAAAAAAGGGTAAACTTGTTTAAAAAGCAAACATTAAAAATTATTTTTAATTTTTCCACATAAAGATAACAAAGATTTATTAATGTGATAAAATGCCGAAATGCTGAAGTCAAACCAAAAGTACAGATACGCGTCCAAGATTTTCGTCAATACCTGCCCGAAGGCCCAACTTGACGGTGCTCTTCGCACTGGGTGAATACAATGCGTCCACCAACGCCCCCATGCATAATAAATTATACATGAGCACCAATTCGAAACCATGCATTTGGACATGGCCTCCCCCTTGGTTAGGAGCGGAGCCTATCTAACACTCCTTCCGTTCTGTGGGTCACGGCACCCGGTTGCAATGCAACTCCACACCGACCGCATGCTCTTCCCGCGTTTTGGGTTTAAACCACAGCCACCACGTTACTCCCCGAAGGGCCGCTCCAACAACCAGTCTAGGACAAGTCCTAGGGGCTACTGGTTCCCGTGGTACCAGAATTAAGTCTACGGTCAAACCTCGTAGCCGAAGCTACTGCCAGTTGAACCCCAAATGGTTCCGGACTGGTGGCCCACCACCAACAACAATAAAACATACATCAACAGCAAGGATACAAGACAGCACACACAAAACAGTTAACAGCCACCCTCACGGGGGACACTTTGCTCACACAAGAGAGACCAGCAAAGGACAATACTCACAAGTTAGGACAACATTGAACACAGTTCTCCTCACGGATGAACTCAGGTCATCAAAATGACTCAGCAACAAAATCAAAACAGCAATAGAAACAAAAACCATAGACACAGCCGAGGTCCGCCGGATTCAGCCCCCGCAAGCCAGGCGTATAGCCACAGCAACCCCTCCCAAGGTCACTAGGGACCAAGAGTAGGGGCACCTCAGCACGACAAGGAGAGCAAGACCAATTCCAGACACCACCCACAGACAGCAACCAACATCAAGCTCAAGCAACAACAATGCTGAGCGAACAGCACACTGCGATATCAGCGAGCACCGAGATCACGGATAGCCAAGCAAGATTCTTCCATGCTAACCCTGTCCCCGTCTCCTCCTAAACAACTCGCGAGCAAACTCGCCCAACCTCGCCCTTGTCCGTCCATCCCCCAACGCACCACTGAAGTCCCAACCCGCCCCAACGCGAGAAATCCTCATTGCGCCCAAATCCCTAATGTCCGCGTAGAGTCGGCACACCATCAGTATGTGCCTCCAATCCTCCAGCCCTCCCCCGCACCCACAGTCCGGATGCTTTTACACATCTCTCCAGTCATGCCGTCAATACCAGAAGATTTTCTACATCTGATCCGGCAGGTTCGGAGGACCAGCCCCCTCCCCAATGAGAGGAGAGTAACCAACCGACTCCGCCACCGAAAAGAAAACCCCCAATAAATCCTCCGTACAGCCCCTCTAACTAAAAGTACAGTAAGACCCCGATTTACGAAGAGGATACTTTCTGTGAAAGTAGACGTATATCGAATATTCGTATAGTGGGCTCAATATTAGTACAGTAGAATCTTAAAAAAGTTAACCAAAATGTCCCAAGGGGTATTAACTTTTTCGAACTTTTAACTTTTCTAAGCGGTTTTTTTTTAGTCGAAAAAAGGAATAAAGTATGTATGTAATATGTAAACAATTTTTTTAGATACCAAATGTTACATTTTTATTAAAAGACTTATTAATAGTTTTCATTATTACAAAAAAGAAACTTAGGTTTAGTTTGTACTGGGTATTCAATTTCACAGTCCCGCTCAGTTTTTTTGTTCGCATAAAATAGTTTATAGAGGTATAAAGAAGCAGTCAAGGCTTGTTTGTTTCTTTTCTTTTGTATAATCCCCCTTATCGTGTTTGGCGATTTTCGACTGCAAATTCGACAGTTTGTACTAGATTAAAGAAAAATGTTGCTCGGTATCTTTAGTCTATTACAAACTGTCGAATTTGCAGTCAAAAATCCCCAAACACGATAAGGGGGATTAGCTCTTGATCATTTTCGTGCGCATATTGATTAGATCTGACACATGATTTGCATCATTGTTGCTCTCAAACCATTTTATAACGCTATTGATGCTTTCAACTGCTTTCGAGAAACTTACTTTAGATGTATACGCTTTAAAAAGTTAACCGAAAAGTTAACTTTTTAGAGCTGCACGTGGATTATGAAAAACTGTTAACTTATCCGCGTGTTTAACTTTTATGAGAGTTAACTTTTCTAAGATTCTACTGTATGCCATTCTCCTGAAAATAAATAGATACGTTCCAGCGATAAAAATATTCATTCAGCGAGATCCATATTAGTATAAGTTTGTATTAAAAATACACAGATGTGTTTCCAAAATGTTCGTTATGCGAAACCAATTTTTTTAAAAACATTTATACCAAAGTGATATGAAAAGAAATTTATTCGTTTTAAAAATTAAATACGAACGACATTCATTAAAAAAGCAAATTTTACATTCAAAAAAGAACATTTAATTTTAAAACATTTAAATTTTAAAAAGCAGCGAGGCCTACAGCTTTACCTACTTCATTATTTTCATTATTTTTCAAGCTTTACATCCAATGTGATCGCTCTACAGATCTTTTTTGCACTAGTGGCGTGAACCGTAGTTTCTGTTCGTTTACCAGGCATTTTCATAGCAAAATTTATTTCGACTTAATTTAACACAAGCAATAATAGCCTTTACTGATATAAGTACATACCTCCAACAAAAAATTATTTGACTCCTCATAAACAATACAAAACTTGCACTAAAGAAATTCAATGAATGATAGAACCTTGTTTTCTAGGAGTTTTCAAATTAAATTAAAATTGATGTTTTGTTAGCGCAAAATAATTTGATTTTAACGGACGATTTTGACAATTACAGAGTGCATTGATGCCAGATTTGCAAAAGTGAAAAAATTAAATGCGCGTTAACTCAATAAAGGGTACCAATTATCCGATTATGTACCATTTTTCTTAACCTCTGGCTTTGTTTGCCGTCATATTTATATGAGGAATAAAATTGAGTTTTGAATCCAACAAAATTCCAAGGTCCATGATATTATTAACAAACTCTAGCTGATAATTATTAACAAAGTAACAAGCAGCTGTAGGACAATTACGAAAAAAGCGCATGTATTTGCATTTCTTAAAGTTGAGTTCCATGAGATTAATTTTGCTCCACATGTAAAACGAATTTAAGTGATTTTGTAGAAGTTGTTGCTCAGATTTTTGACGATAACAGAGAAAAACTTTTAAATCGTCAGGGTACATCAACACTTTGGATGAAAGAAAAACATCAGGTAAATCGTTGATAAACAATGTAAAAAGAAGTGGACCAAGGTGACTTCTCTGAGGAACTCCAGAAAGAACATCAACACATCTAGAAAATGCATTGTTAAAACAAACGATTTGTTTTCTCTTGCTTAAATATGAATAAATTCATTTAGTACTAATATCCGTAAATCCCAGTAAATCTAGTTTAGTTATCAAAAGCTTATGATTAACTTTATCAAAAGTTTTACAGAAGTCAGTATAAATTACATCAGTTTGTTTTTATTGCATAAATCCACGATAAATAACAGTCGTAAGATGAACGAGATTTGCAGTTGTGGAACATCTTTTTTAAAACCCATGTTGATAGGGGGAAATCAAATTTGCTACTTGATAATATAAACTCTCGGTAATAATTTTTTCAAAAACTTTTGGAATAACACTCAGTTTTGCAATATCACGATAATTTGCAATATCAGCTTTATTTCCTGCCTTAAACAATAAAGTAATAAACGAGTTCTTCCAGAAACTCTGAAATGTACCATATTTGATTGAGGCATTAAATAAAAGTGCTAAAGGTTGGCGCGTATTTTGAATGGATAATTACATGACTCATCATAGGATGCATTTGAATAAGTTGTAGAGAAAAAATCAGCAAATAAATTCTAATGATATGATCGTCGCTGGATTCGGTTTGTTGAAACTTCAGAGTAGAGGGGAGGTTATTTGATTTTTCCTTAGAGTTAACAAATTTATAGAACGATTTTGGATTAAGCTTAAAATTGTATTTCATAGTATTTATGCAATTGGTGTAACATGATTTATTAAGCGAGGAGTAGAAAGCGCGACTGGTAGAGTACCTTAAGTAGTCAACAGAGCAACCAGATTGCTTGTATTTTCTATAGTATTTGTTCTTTTTGTTTTTAGCTAGAAAGTGGCTAGATTTGACTTTACTGGAATTTATTTCTACTTAATTATAATTCTGATAACACATAAGATGTATAGATTCTATGCTGTCAAAACTCTATAAACATGTAAAAATATATTAAAAAAATTTCAAATCAAAATTATACGTGCCTATGAATGAGTTGATTTTAAGCAACTGAACGAATTGCATCATTGTTTGCATACTCGTATATATTTTAAACTTTTCTATAATAATTTCGTATAAAAAAACCGTTCATAATGCCGTATCTACGAATCATTTGGAATCTAATCTTCTAAAAAAAATTTTAAACAACAGCATAAAGTCTCAGCTTTCCACGTTCAAAAGTTTGTTTTTCATCAATTTAGTATTGAAAAAATCCCTTCAGCGGAAGCAATACTATTAGGCAAAAAAATTGGCTTAAATTAGGGTAAACATTTATATAACAGGGTCACAATGGTAACGATGATAATCACACACATGATTTAACTATTAGAGAGCATTTCGGCACCCTGGTATATACACATGCATCCTTTTTATTTCTATTTGCCATCTTCTCGGTACTAGATGTTGTTATAATAAGTAGTGCAATCTTTTAAAGTATTAGAAATATGTCCAGAAAATGTTTCTCATTGCAATTCGTCGTGAGTTCGGATATGAAACGTCATAAGCGATCTTTTTACATATTTTTGTTGCGATTTCGTTGCTATAATTAATATGTTAATCAACCTTTCTATTTCAGTTCTGTAATTCTTAGATGATGGTTGCATGCATCTCACGCATACGTGTGCATTGTGTTCAAATATCGTATTGAATTATTGCCATCATTCAAATTCCCAAACAAAATTTTGATTGATACCTTTAGGGCCAATTCCAAAAACAATTTAAACCAACCAACACAGCACACAAATACAATCGTACATTCATACATACAATATGTAAAAGAAACGTCAATATTCTCATACACACACACACACACGTTGTACGAGTATTATTGTTGTTTATACTTGAATTATTTAAGTAGATCACAATTCACTGAACACGTAGAGCGAAGTCGAAAAAAAATTTCGTTCAGAAATAAAAAGGAACCCTGCAAACGTTTTATTTTAATTCAAAATCAAATTTGGAAGATAATTGACTGAAATAAAATGCAACTAATAAAATAATAAAAAAATCTTTTAACATAATGAAACTACAAATTACTTTTTTGTTTATAATAAATTGTTTCTTCTTAGTTAATTTGTTGTTGATTTTTTTTTCCTTTTTTATTGCTCATCAATTTTGTTCATGGGTATTATTGATCTCGTTGTTAATGTCGGCAATAACGTGTGAGGGTGTTTAAAGATCTACTTATGATCATAAAATTGATTTTTTTTTAAATGTTAATTAATGTTTGTGTGTGTTTTGTGTGTTAGAGACTTTCAAAAATCAAGCGAGGAATTCAAATATGTATGAATGTATTTCCCATATGGTAGTATAAATTGAACTTTAATTAAATAAAAGAAAAGTAATGTCAGACGGGAAAAATATATGGCTAAATAAACGAAAAAAGTATAATTCATGCGTGTATCTGTGTCTCTTTTTTATATGGAAAATTAATTGATCGGCGTGGTACTTACCTAAAGCTAATGGAATTTACTCATCCGTGTGCCGCCGTATATAAAATGTGATTTATTTTGAAAATAATTTAAGCCCATTTCTATAAAGGAAGATTTTAAGCTTAAATATGGAAGGCAATCATTTGTTGTAAATTAGAAAATCTTAGCAGAAATTTCTTTAGAAAATGGTACTAGTGGAAATCTGTTTAATAGCCTTAAATAGTCACTATCTTTTATAAAAATATATTAAAATATTATTTTATAATGACAAGGCTATGAAATGAGAATGAAGTTCATTTCGCTACCGGAGTAACAAAGTTTATTGTTGCGTTTCTGAATTACCGTCCTCAATAGAATTAATGTAACAGTTTAAATTTTATTAATAACCTTAAATATGATTTAAAACCATTTTTGTGAACCAATATTAATGTATTTAAAAATAAATATTAATTTATTTAAAGTGGGGTTCGCTTATAACATGTCTCTCCCCATATATTGGTCAAGGGTTGTACTAATTCGATAAGTCAGTCAATTGAGTTTTGCCCTTCAGTGAAATGCATACACTGATTGCATAGCGTTCCTACGTAGCCATCAATTGCTCTCACACGTGCGTATTCATGCACATTTGATAAATATTAACAAATCAGTCAGTCTCACATGAGCTTTGAATCAAGAAGATGTGTCGTAGCTTGTTCCTTGAATTACACTAACAAAAATGTAAAATGAGAATGATATTTTGTCTTGCGGAAGAGAGTTTTGATAATTACCGTTAAAATTTTAAGGGTAGCGTTAGTTGCAATCCCTGTGGCATCTCTATATGTCTCTTTTAAAAAATCATTTTTCACTCTCGAGATTTTCTCCGGTCTAGCAATAGTGTTAATACCAACCTTAGCATGAAAGAATTCTTCCTGTAGTTTCACACAACCAGAGTCCATGAACTGCACTATTATAGATATATTCTTCTTATTCTTTTTAATTTGATTCTCTTTGTAAGTGGAGCACATTTAGAGATTAATCCTTTTATATCTTTCGAAGCTATCTTATTTATTCCGAAGAAATTTTTTCATTAGCAACTGTTAACCATAGTTTCCTAAGAGATCACCTTTTACTTGTATTCCTCTTCCACCACCTTCGTGAGAGCATCTTTGACGTAGACGTGCACTATTTCTGGAGATGTTAAAATCCAACTCCGACACTCTCTAATATACAGTGCCATTTCGTGTTTATTAACTCCGGCAACGTATAAACTGAAATGTACTCGCAATTCGTCAGCTTTTACTGGAATATATTTCTGCAAGTATAACAAAAGATCGGTCTTTTAATAATGCATTTAATAATTTCGTAATCCAAATGCAGTTGTTTAAGTTAAAAAGTAATTGCTATGAAAGTTCTAATGAAAAATTTCCACCTGTAAACATATACAATAAATTAATAATTTAAGTAAATAAAATCAAAAATTTTGAGAATGATGAGAATGAAAATTTTTGTAAACTATATATACGTATTATGTTTCGAAAAATTACTCTTTTCCACATCAAAAATGTTTGTCAACTTATTAAAATATTTGCATTACTCTTCTCTACTTTTTAGGCACACCCATTAATCGTTTGCCAATAATGGCCAAATCAGTACTGGATCTCTATGAACTGTATAATTTAGTAATAGCACGAGGAGGTCTTGTGGACGTGATCAACAAAAAGCTCTGGCAAGAAATTATAAAGGGACTTCATCTGCCATCGAGTATAACAAGTGCAGCATTCACACTACGTACACAGTGAGTTTTAAACATTTCATGTACTTGTGTTATTGTGTTAAGTTATTTGTACTAAATAAATGACAGTAAAATTTATTAAATAATGGGCAAATTTTCCACATCAAACAATTTTACCATATTTTGTACAACAGCAATAGCAACAGCAACGACAATAACAATAATAAAATACAATTTGGTTTAGCATGAACAAAAAACTCACACTCGTAGACGTATTTCATTTGCCAATATGAAAAGAAAAGATGGCAGATTATGACAAACCACAACGAAATTAGTTTTTAAACAGACGTTTATTGTCTAACAGCAATAAAATTGTAAAATAATATAAAGATTACAGCGCCAAACACCAACGACAGCAGAAGCATCTAAATAAGCGGCAACCATAATACATTGTACCCAACTCTCTTGCTGCAACAATAAAACGAATCCGCCAAATAAAGAGTCCCTAGCGAAGAGAATTGTACTCGTATTATTTATTTTATGTTATTATACTCAGAACCTTAAAAGTATTGACTATCTTTTGAAAAGTGCAGCTCTGTGCAACAAATGCCGCATATTACCTTTAAAGCTGCGTTTTAACTCCCTTCGCTTTTGTGTCTATGCTATTTTCAAACCATATACACACATACACATACACACATACTTATGTTATTTCACATTTACTGTCTGTTGTTCTTCTACCATAACGGACGAATTATTATTGTATAAGAATACGCAATACACTTTTTTCTGACTTATTACCATTTGACATTAAGTGAGATCCGACAATAAAGCTAAAAATTGTAATTTTTTCATATTATGTTGAATTTTGTTGTTTTCAATATTGTGCAAAATAAAACGTAATTAATTGCAAAATAAAAGAGATTTTCCAACCATGCCAGCGTATAAAAAGCGGTGAAAAATGTGCGTTACCTTTTTCAAAACCGTGCGAGCCAATTACATATAAATATAAAAAATTTCCTAAATTTTTTTACTTATTATAACGTCTTAATTCGGTCGCTTTTAAAGTATTCTTGTATGCCAAATAGCTTCAATGTACTTAATAATGTGTATTACACTGCCCATTGATGTTTTCAGGGAATATTTTGCCCCTTTATATACGTAGGAAGAATCTTTTGTCATATGAAATAGACTTCAAAAATCTCCGTTCTTGTCAAACAGTTTAAAGTGGAAATACCTACCAAGGCTGCACTAAGCAACAACTACAAAAAGGTAAAATAAATCTAAATTTACAAATGTGAAAGGCTTTATTATAATTTGGACTCAATAAAGTATACTTTCATGATGGATATGCTTATGACCCATTGTGTTTAGGATGTATACGCCAACAGCCACACTAAGGAAATACATGTCAAAAATGTGTTGATTACCCCGCCTAATGTTATTGCTATTGTTATGTTTTTGCTTTGTTTCCATGAATTCGCTATTCCAAATTTTTGAAAAATAAAATAGTTATTGCGAATTTTGTATACCATTTTCTACCATGCTCTAATTTTCTACGTTAAATACATCATGTTTTCGTTTAATTACAATTCTTGTTTAATTATATTTAACAAACATTTTTTATTATATAAAATTATTTTAGTAAAAATTATGATTTTAGTCCTTTTTATATAAAAGCTTGTGTCCGAGCTTTCCTACGACGAAGTTATTTTACACTTTTGGTCAACAAAACAAACAAACAATTGCAAATAAATAGTTCTTCTAAAATCCTTTTTTTGGTTTTTGGCCTTCTAACTAACTAAATGATTTCTCCGGAAAATGTTTAAGTTAGAAAGTTCGAATGGAACTACGAAACGAAAGATTCGGGAGCCGCTTGCGCCAACCGAGTTTTCGCTTTGATTAAATTAACTTAAATTTAATCACAGCTTTGAAATACGCCAGCATACCACCGAAAAAAATAGTCTCAATTTATTTCGTTTCCAACAGCAAGACGCGAAATTCTTCGCAACGTCGATTGAAAATGGTTTTCTCGTTGAAGGAAAATCTAAACCTATGAGGGATCCCTATTTCCATATTTCGGTGTTTATTTTCCAAAAGCTAGAACTATTTATGTATGTGCGTAGTTATTGAAGAAACATTTTAAGCTCTAAAAAACCAAATTAAATTTTATTTTTGTAACATTAAAAACTTATGCGTGTGTGTTTGTTGTGTAGGAGCATGAGAGGGGCAGTGATTAAGAAACAGAGTACACGTTGATTTACAATGTTGCAAATTGTTAGTGTCGTTTAAGTTGCTCGTACAAAGTATCTGCAAATATTGAAAATAATAAAATTAAATTCATAATTGATAGTTTAAAATTTATTCATTGTTGTTGTTATTATTGTTTGCGGCTGCAAGAACAACATTGTAAATAGAAACAGTATTAAATATTGAGTGTATTTGCGCGTTATAGTTGTTGTCGTTGTTTCATTTTATGCATTTTAAGGTCCGCCATCAGCCAGCCAGTCAATCATGTTTCAAACATGATTTTTATGCGTCTCTATGTCTCGGTCTATAACTTAGACCAACACCCAGAAAACGAAACAAATAAATATAAAAAATAAATGAGCAGAAAGAGGAAATGTGTGTATGTGTTTATGAAGTTTAGGTTTTAGTCGACTACGTACAAAAATTGGCAGTAACTTTGTAAAGAAAATACTAGAAATTAATAAAGGTGGTCGGTGCTGGGTAAGGAAGACGGACGTTAACTGACGTAGTAGCTGGTTGGTTTATTTGATGGTTGGTTTTTTGTAGACATATATTTGGATGGCTGATTGTCTGGTTTTGCACTGGTTGGTATGTGTCAATGACTTATTAAAGAGCACATGAGTCAAGGCGTGATCGTGATGCTTTATCTCTTTTACGGTATGCAAATCTATACTTACGTACACCACATTCACATACTCACGCGCACATATTCATACCTATACACACTCCCACACACAAACAAACACACACACACACACACACATATATATATATATATATATATATATATATATATATATATATATATATATATATATATATATATATATATATATATATATATATATATATATATATATATATATATACATATATATATACATATATATATATATATATATATATATATATATATATATATATATATATATATATATATACATATATATATATATATATATATATATATATATATATATATATATATATATATAAAATTGGATGTGTGTATGTATGTATGTATGTATGTATGTATGTAACGTAATGGCTCCAAAACGGTTGGGCCGATTTTGACGAAATTTTCAGGGAACCTTCAGAATACTCGGGCGGGTGACACTGTGAAGTCCGATTTTTTATTTTCGGTCTGTGGGCGGAGGGGCGTGGCAAAATCCAATTTTCATATTGCACCACCAATGACATATACATATATTTATTTTTTGTGTTTTTTTTTATTTTGTTTCACTTTTTTTTGGAAAGCCGTTTTCGTTCTTCTAAAGAGATATCAAACTCTCAAATCGGTTATGTAGTTCCGAAGATATTTTGAGCTGACGGTGTCAGCTATATGTACATAAAAATTACGTGTATGTTCGTGATCGCTAAACTCAAAAACTACTGGACCGATGTCGACCAAATTTTATATGCATGCTCTATGGGCCGTGAGGAGTGTTTCTGTGTAGTTTGAAGTTCGTCCAACAGATGGCGCAATACTTAGTTTTGTGTGTGTGTTTTTGCACCGTAACTCAAGAACTACTGCACCGATTTTGACCAAACTTTATATACATTTTCTATGGGACGTGAGGAGTGTTTCTGTGTAGTTTGAAGTTCGTCCGACAGATGGCCCAATATTTTGTTTTTTGTGTTTTGCCCAATAGAGATTAGCGCGATAAGCCTATGCTGCGTTTTGCTGAAGGCGTTGGGTCCTTAACCAGCGTGTAGTGGGGTTAATTAGCCCGATACCTTTATTTGATTTAGTGCAAATTTGAAGGCAAAACAAGGTTTGCCCGGGTCAGCTAGTATATATATATATATATATATATATATATATATATATATATATATATATATATATATATATATATAATTTGATTTTTGTGGTGTTACGAAAAGTGAAAATTACATTTAAAATATAACATTGATCCATTCCTAAGGATATATTAATTTTTATAGTTAAAATATTGACAATAATTAACATTAACTTGAATTTAAAAAAATTTCAAGATCATTTTATTCACTTACATTTATTTATTTACATACATAGATTTTTACATACTTTTTATTTACATGTACTGAATGCATATATTTTAAACATAATATATGGATTTGAAAATAAGATTTTGAAAATCATCGCTATTTTCGTAAAGTTTATTATGGATTTATTTAAGAATACTAATTTATACTTAGATAATATTGTAATTTATTACTTGTGATATTCTCCGGAACTAAGTTACTAAAACCGATTTGTATGCATTAGGATACAATTTCTATTATATATTACTTATATTCTTCATTATGTGGCAATACTTGATTGAAGTCCTCCGCATCCTATACTGCCCGCTCTGCAGTATCTTTAACAAATTTGAATTTAACTGCTGTGCCCAAAAGATTTTCAATAATCTTTCTTCAGAAAAGCCGTTAGCATATAAAATCGATTGAAAAAAGTTAGTTTATTTTAGATAAAATTTTTCAATATTTTTAAATATGATCTTTTTGTCATAAAGAATCAATAAGTAATTTTTTGTCGTCGTTCCTATTAGGTCAATACAAAGACGCAACCATAAGCTTTTTGAGTTTTGCATTTAAATAAATAAAATTCATTCTGATGAATGCAGAATTTTCTTACTAGTTCTAGACTTAAGCATTCATTAATTAAACTGTAAACATGTAAATCGTTTAACAATGTAAAATCATGGTTATGAGCTTCTGCAGCAACTGGTGCTTTTATCCAAGCTTTTGATTATATTTTGAGTATAAAAATTCGAATATTTCTAATGCCATTCTTCTCACAGCCAGTCAAAATGGTCAAGAAATAAATACATTTTATGCTTCGGAAAGCAAACTTTGGAAGCCACTTAATTGAAAATGGTATAACACTTTTTATCTCCAAGAAGAGTTTTTTGAGTCCCCTACACCACTTTTACAATAATATTTACATTAAATTCATTAGTCGAGATTTTATCCAAAATTACTAATTTAAAAAAAAATTTTTAATGCTTTCCAAATGCATATACTCAGCTAAGCCAGAAGGATGTTTATGCCTTACAAATCAAATACAATATGAGAAGTCAGTATTGTATATGAATCATAACATAGTACATAATCATAGTAGGCTTAGAATCCTTTCATACAAACAATACAACAAACAATTATATTCAACGTGTGTCTATTATATTTTTATTTTTTATTTTAGTTCAGCTATGAAGTATTTCAAATATACGATGACGACATTACATATATACCATAAGAACTTCGTCTAATGTTTGCTCTAAAATTGCAAAAGAGTCTTTGTCCTTCTCTGTGGGTTTGTTTATTTAGGCATACATTGCATGTTTTGATATATTTAGTTATGTCCTTAGTCATGCCGTTCTAATATCATCGAGTATTTATTTTCCATTATGGGGTCGTCGTGATAGTCATGCATGATTTAATCTTTTCATCGTTGTGTGTCATATTTTCTAGTTCTGGAGTGCGTAAGATTGTTGAGTTTGAATTTTAAAACATTTCTTCCTGAAGGAATCTTTATCTCTTTTTAGATAATGAGCTGACTACCCATTATCGAAGGTTACGTGGTTGTTGCACCCAAGATATCAGTCGTTTTTTTAAGGTTTGGAAAGAGGATACCTTTTCATTAGTGATTTAGTCTTATAACTTTCTTTCCCTTTTTTCCCTATTAATAGGCGCTTATACTTTTAAACCAACTGATTCTGTACGTTGTAAATTGTCATATTATTTTTAGTCCATAGTCGGCTATGGGTCTGTGACCGCTTTTTATAACAAGTTTCTTGCCATAGAGATACGGTCGAAAGTATTTTATACCCCAAGTGAATATCTATAGTTGGGCAATATGTACTGAAATTTACAATAAGTGCGGAATGATCGGAACTCAGCTCGTCGGTGTCTAGGATATCTAAAAGTTGGCTTGAAATCCCTGAGTACACAACGAAATCAAGTAAATGTGGAATTTTTCTGAGGTCACTAGGCCAGTACGTTGGACTTCCTGTGGATAGAACTGAAAAGTTTTTGTTGGTTATAGTTTTGTAGAGTTCTTTGCCGTTTGGGTTAGCTAGCCTAGAGCCCCACCACGGGTGCTTAGCGTTAAAATCACCACCTACCATAAACTTGCTTCCAAGTGAATTGAAAAAACTTGTTAAAATCTTCACATTTAACAGAATGTCTTGGTGGGATATATACGGAGTGAATAGAATAGGTATTGTTGCCTGATTTAATTTCAATACCAGCAGCTTGTAAATGTGGCATTCTATAATTTTCGAGGGGAACGTACTTCAAAGAGGATTTTATCAAAATTGCAGAGCCACTGTGAGCTCTGTCATCTGGGTGATTGCAAGAAACCATATCATAATCTTTTATTTTAAAGTAACTTTGTTTCGTAAAATGAGTTTCAGATATTAAGAATATATCTACTACATATGCTGTAAGTGAATGAATGTTTCAATTTCAGTTATGTATATGATTTAGAAGACCATTGACGTTCCATTTTGCAATGCGAAGATTTATTTGCATAGTTTTGAGATCAGCATGGTTATCATATTGAGAAGATGGATTCAATTCTTTCTATGGCGATATTATTAGTGTTATTATTATTATTATTATTAGCTTTTAACGCTTCTGACTACGATTGATTATTGTTGAAATGGTTCGAATTACTGAATGTATTATTACTGTTGATTTGTGGGAATTCATCAGGATGGACGTTATACTGTTGCCTATTATTATGGAAGCTATGATCCGGGTTTAATCTTTTTTGAAGTATGTTTTCGTACACCTGACATCCTTAGTAATTTGCGGTATGATCTCTAAAACAGTGTTAGCAGCGAGGTGGTGTATCATCATTTTTATTGCAATGGATTGTCGGATGATTTAGACCGCATTTAACACAGTTAGTGCAGTAGGCCTTTGTATGTCCAAAAAGCTGGCACCTGTGACATTGAATTAAGTCGATTGTTTTCTTTGGGGCTTCAACTGTTGTTATAGCGTAGTTTATATACTTGATATTATAAATTTCTTTGTTATTTGGATTAGGATCCAAATCAACATAAAACATGGGCAAAGAATTCTTGGTGAGTCGACTTCTAAAATTTGTTATACTGCGAACTTTATGTCCTAATACTAATAACTCAGCTTTTATATCGGCAACCGGATTAGAGTGGTGAACGCCTTTAATAACTACCCTTAAAGAGGGTTCCTACTTAAGCTGATAAGTGTAAAAACCTATTTTATGAGCATCTAAGTGTTTGACTAAATGTCTATATAAGTCAACAGTTTTTACCATGAGTCTAACTTGATTATTTTTAAGTGACTTATATGTGAATTGATCTTTAGATATAATAGTACTTATATTACTTATCATTTTCTTAATATCAAAAACATCAGGAATGTATGTATATTGGCGGTGGTTTGGGAATACTTGTTGTTGTTTCAGCAACTCCTTGATTGTCATCGTCATTGTTAGCATCATCATCATCATCATTTTGAATCATAGCATAGCGGTTAGTTACTTGTGGAGGGTTTATCATCATTTTGCACTTGTTTACGTTTATTTAAATATGTATGTAAGTATATCTTCGGCGATTCATGTTGATGTCTTTTTCTTGTAGAGACTATTTTTTGCCACTCATAATCACTGCCTGCTTCTGATACATTTGTGTCATCAGCCATGTTATTGTTACAGTGTAAATACAATTAGCTCACTAGAGCAGGATTGTTTTTGTCAAAGCAACAAAAGTTTTTGAGTATTAATTTTTGGAATGTTCCCAATCCGCTTGTTATATATTTTTGTTATATTGTATTTTTATAATTGTTCTTTGTTTTTTTTTATTATATTGTAATAAAGGAATATTACATGCGTAATACATTAAAGTCTTCCGTTTACTATCAATTGGAAAAAATATTCAATTTGATTCTTTTATTTTTAATTTGAATTCTTCTTTTTTCTTAATTTTCATTTCTTTTTAAATTTTCACAAAAACGTCCGTTCTGTTTGACAACAAATTCAAAAACCATATATATATATATATATATATATATATATATATATATATATATATATATATATATATATATATATATATATATATATATATAATATATAGATAAATCTGTACCATTCGTTTGAGAAATATTTTTATGTCTGTAAAATTTACTTATAATTCTTCAAACTCATACTAATTAAATTATCTGAATTGTATTCAAATACAAAAAAATATGTAAGTGCTTATGTTTGTACTTGTAATACTCGCAATAGTTTGAATTTATGTATGTATGTGCGCTTAACTCTTTGATTTAAGCGTCATTGTCAGTTGCTTGCATTTAATAAGAAAATTAAAAAAAATTTACATTTTTATGGTAGATGAAAAGTAAAATAAATACATAATGAATTTATCATCGTTCGAATATGAACATTCCTAAATCAACATTACTCTTACAACCAATATTTACAAGTGTGTAGGTACATTTACGTTGGATTCCATGTAAAAATGTTGCACTTTGGTGTTGCATGGCGCGTATTCTCATTTACACACACACACACACACACACACACACACACACCCTATTGTACAGACTCTAAGGCATACACAGAGTAATACTTTAAAATTTAAATGAAACTTATTCTTTTCAACAAAAAAGTGACACAAAATGCTAATAGGAAGATAAGGATGACAACAATGATGATGATGCGTTAAGATCTCGGTGGGTATGACGAAATATGAAACTGTAGGCCTTTTCCTCTAAGCAATAATAAGACAAACAGTTGAAATTCGAGAGAGTTAAAATATCGATATTTTCATTAAGTCTTAATAAACAATATTAAAGGTAATAGATTTTTATATACATACATGCGTGCATATATACATAAGTACATATTTAAGTTTGCTTTTATTTGTTTATCATTTTGTGCGCAATTGGCTGCATAATTGTGCAAAAAGTATTTTTTTGTAGTGCTGGTCTACCAATATGGTGGCTAATGGTTCGATATCCACCACCTGCTTCACTACAAATGAATGAAATTATTATCATTAGGCTTAGTTGTGATATAATTTGAAATTACTTGTGTGTATATTTACAATATTTAATTAATAAATAAATAAATGGCGGTTTTCACGCTTCGTAGTTTTTCTGCAATCTTTGAAAATAATTTTATTGAAATATCTTGTAATATCCTGTCATAGCTCAAGTCAGCGCAAATATACGCCAAGATAAATTTGAATCGATTTAAAAGATTTGTCTTGTAAAGTAATGTATACTAAGAAAATATAAAACACGCTAAGAGTATCATGGTAGTCATCATCAATACCAGTATATCTAAAATTGGTTACAGTGCGATGTTTTACACTCAAAAGTCATGTCAAGGGTGTAATTAAAAGGATGGTTTGCATCACCACAGAGAAGGTTACCACAAGTCAGCGCAAGGTACCAAAAAGTACCCAGTGTTTCTAGACTGAGAGTCCTAGGAGCCATTCGCCAACCATGCCACTCCGCAAGGAGGTCGACCTTTCAACGATCCTATAGAAAAGCGTCTATCTAACTTATATGCCATCGTATATTTCTCTACATGACGGAAACCGAAAAGTCCCATCAATATGGGTTCTTGTACGCAAGAGCGGAGTGGTGTACTAGTACTTTCCTACAAAACCAAGTACCCCAGGTTCGTTCCCTGGGAAAGGAAAAAATTGTTCACCATAGTTTTTCGAGCTTTCAAATTAAGTGCCTACAACCACCTAATTTTAAAGTTCAACTACCCTTTTACTGGTGGTGGCGTGGTGTAGTGATTAAAGTGCTGGCCTACAAAACCGAGTAACCCAGACTCGCTCCCTGGCAGAGGACAAAAAAAAGTTGACCATGGTTTTTCAAATTTTAAAAATGAAGTAGCTTCAACCCCTCCTAAAAAAATCCATCCAATGAGCCCCTGACGTCCCCTCTCCCTGGAAAAGAGGATAACATCATGACAAACAAAGGTCAGGTGGAGCCTTCTGGAAAAAAAGAAGATAGGAATCAAAGATTAGTGAGGTTTCTCACCACTACACCAAAATACAGAGGATGCATTGTTTATAGGCAACGACAGATGGCAGCTCCATTATCGTAGAACAGCAGACCAATCATCTCCTTAGCTGGAACAACAACCGACCAAAAACCGAAAAAAATGAAGGGTACCAAGTTAATTATTAATCCTTTCATTCAATGTCCTTGCCCTTAGACCACTCGCAGCGACCAACATGCCATCAGCTTAAATCAGTAACAACAGTAGGCTGAGGGATATTCGAAGTTAAAATATTATGCAACAGGGGACTTAGTAAAGAACCCTGTAGTACCTTTATTCTAAAAGTATGAGCATTCAAGAAGTCAGGCACTATTCTTGAAGCGCGTTCGAAAGCTAAGCCCATCATTTTGTACAAAATTCCTTCCTGCAGCAGTATCAAATGCTTTAGAAAATTTCAAGCTAACTGCCAGTGTAGGACATCTGTTAATTAGTCACCTGCTCATATAATCATAGCAAACCATTAGAGATTGAGAAGTGAATGACCCACCTTAAAACCGAGTTGGTAGTCTCTCAGAATATTTCCATATAGGATTCTTCTTCCAATCCTGAGAAACAAAACCACACCAATTTTAAAACAACGGTTAAATATAATCATCAAATAACGCCACGTTGGCAGTTCCGATTTCTTTAAGAAGAAATGTGGAACTTCATCGCCAGCACAATATATCTTATTTTTCTCATGATGATATTCTATATCATCGAATATAAGATATCACAATCTGAAGATCTAGAACCTTCATCAACAGGGGTGCCATCAGCCCCGATCCGTTGTCCAAATGTCAAGGATTTAAATAGTCCCACAATGTTAAGACCTCTCGTATCACAACATCCTCAATAGGTGATGTTCCTAAATCGTTGCCATCTCTAGGTATCTCGCAAATTCGATTATGTTTCACATAATATCACAATATTCGGTGATCAATGTCCCTCCTGAATATTTTAGACACCTTATTCACTTCGATCGACAACTTTTCTCTGATTCCGGCACATTTCCTTACGTATCTATACGTCTTGCTGTCGATATGCTGCATTTAGTTTGTCAGTAATTCTTCTCGAAAACAGCTTTAGATACCTGAATAACCATATCTTCATTCCTAATCTCATCCTTAAGTTTCGATTATCTACCAGAATCTAGAGTTCCATGCAACATCGTATTGAGATATAAATTTAAGAATTTCTGTAGTTCTCCATTGACATTGATTCAATAGAATGATCAATCTTATGTGATGCGGCATTGCTATCAACTGGGAGCTCAGAACAGTGGTAAATAACGAGTCAATATGGCATAAAGCATACAAAAGATCAAAATATACAAAAGATCAAAATTAAACATTGCAAACACCGAAACCCGTCTCAAACAAACAACCTTAAAAAGATAATCCACCGCAAGGAGATCATACTCGAAGTTCAATACTCTCAGTGCACCCAAATCCGGTGGTGCTGGTTAGATATCAATTAAAAATATAATTATGTCACTGAACGAGGATATCGTGCGGGAAATCTTAGTAGGATTATTGGTCCGATGTATTTTGATTTCAAGACAAGACAAAAGGAATTCATGAAGTGTCCGGCCTTTTGAATTGCAAAATGCTTAGCATTCATGTTGCCGCCAATTATCAATCCTCCCCTACTCGATAGCTTCAAGATAAAATTTAAATCAGAAAGTGCAAACGTATCCTTCGGCCGCGAATACATCGATACAAAAGTCATGGAGCTACCTCCAGTCTTATTTATTCTGGCAGCAGTATTCTGAATTAAAACTACATCAAGTATCATCCTATTACAGCGTTTACTATTAAATTTATGCCTAGAGGACAGCTTATGATCCACTATCAAAAGTTCATCCGGTCGGTGTTCCCTAAGAAAAAGATCCAAATACCTTTTGTGCCTTGTCACCATGGGATTCACAATTAAAAAACATATAATTCATGGAATCAGCCATCATACTGTAAAGATATCATTATACCTTGCAATACTTGGGAACTGTCCCTGTCATCATTAATCGCCCCATATCACCTTGCGAAACCTCTTGGTTCTCCTAAGCAACTTAGAATATCACTACTAAAAAGGCGCTTGCAATCGCTATTGATATAAGTAGGTAAACTCAGCCTTATTAGCGGATTCTACAGTGACACCGTCATTCGTTGAATTCCTAGTAGTACAGGAAATGACCCTTCTAACCTTGGGACATTCTTTGGAACTGACTGGGCGATTGTCCTGCCCATAGTTGACGTATTTAACTGGAAGTGCCGAAACTCAGGCACTAGAAACACTGTACCAGATCCTTATTCAAGTATTTCTCCATTTGTACTCTACAATGGAGAATAAATCTAATATTGCTTAAAATCCTCAGGTTGGAATCCCTTGCCAATTGGAACAACCAATGGTCACCGGCAATCCTGGGTAGTCCCATAATTCTACAATTTACCAGGAGACCTTTCATGTCGGAACCTCATTAAAATCAAATGTCCCCGAAAGAACCCTTTTAACAATCTAATAAGGCATTTCATTGCTTTTTTAGGAGATCCTTGAAGTTTGAAAAATTCTCCAGCGTGTAGACCCCAATGTTGGTCACATTCATTATTAAGATTCTTAACTTATAGTCCTTATGACCTTGTTTTCCTTCCAATTTACTACATACATATATATTTTATATTAATATTATATGTTGTAACAAGAGGACAGCATATTTACTTTTGTTTTTTTCCGTTTGTTCCTCTTGCTACCAAGCTCCGTTATCCTCCGGCAGTCTCTTCGCTTTCCATTTCTATCTCACTGCTATGAAATATATCACCCTCAATAATATATTCATCATCATTTTTATCCTCTTGGAGACTAAAAGACTTTTGATCCCTTAGGTCCTGACTTGCTCTTCGCAATCGCGCATACTCCAAAATCTATTTATTCTGCCGTTTGCTGAGAACTTTGTTCTGATGCCTCAGTTCTACAGTAACAACAGCAACTCGCGCTCTCTTGTTCCAACTCAGACTTCCGCTTCCTTCATCATATCAAAAATTGACAAATGACACTGCTGTAGCTTAGAGCTTTAATTTTTATTACGAGTATGTTACTCAAAAGTTGGGGAACGTGCAAGACCCAAGTAGCCGTTAGCTTCAAAAGTTTCTTTTACACCTCGATGTTATCAAATTATATTGTTAACAGCCGTTGTTGTTAAGTGTGTACTCGTACCCTATTAAAAGTTGTTTCATCATGGTGTTGTCGTTGTTTCCAGTTGTTTATTATAGCAAAGCTTATGATTCTATTTTGTATGTGTTTCATTGTGATTGATGTTATTTTAGCCACTGCTATCAGGTTAAGTAATTTCTTGTATGAAGCATACTTATGTGGTTTTAGTTTTTCAGCAGTTTGCATTTATGTACGTGCTGGAAAATTCTGAACAATGAAACAAAAATTTTGCCCAGATGGGGAAATAAGTAACAATTAAATATTATTGTTTAAACTCAATTTTCGCAATGGTGGAATAATCCCCCTTATTCTATTTGTCGTTGTCGACGTCACACGAAATCAACACCAATATTTCGGTAACTGTAGGATCGATGTCGACAATAATTATATGTATATTATTTATAAGCTGTTCTATTCCTAAGGCTTAAAAAATGGCAAGTGATCATCATTAACACTCAATTGTCGATCACAGCGAGCACAGAACTTAATTTTTTTTTTTTTAATGTCGACTTAATGTGACGACGATGACGACAATTGGAATAAGCGAGAATAATATGCTGGCGGGCGAATAACATATGAATTATTTCCATAAAATCTTTTTCATAAAACCTTAAACATGGCCTTAAATACAGTGAATAGGATCTAAAAACGAAAGCATCTTGCAATGATAAGGCTATGTTAAAATCATTGGAAAAGATAGCGATTTTTATTATTTTCGTGGATCTTATTGCCCTTTTCGGACTGATATCGGGATAAGTTGTTAAGCTTCCGATCGTTTAATTAATTTACACGAATTATATGATCCGACGGTATAAGTGCTTCGGATGGCAGTCAAATAAGTACGAATAGTTGCGCAATGTATAATACATTGAATTACATTTCTCGGTTCCTTACAGTATTCCATGATAAACGAATAGTATGACCCGACGAGATATATGATTCGGCTGTTAGAACACGAAATATACCTTCATCTCTCAATTATCTAACTGTGGTAAGCAAACTGCTATGCGACAAGATAAATTAAATCTTCGACCCGTGATCGGTTAAATACAATAAATGAGAAGAACATATAATACGTCAGGATAAATTTTTCGGCTCTCGATCGCCTAACTATACTAGTTACAATTTGTGACCAATAACTGGGAAAGAAATTTGGCTCTATTTTGCTATACTCGGTTGCCCGCTTTCAACCTGTAATAATTTACGTTTTCCGAATTCATTCGCTACCTACCTAAAGAAAATATTTAAATAAAGTCCTTAAAATAATTACATGGACCTTCACCAGGTGTTGTACGAGTAGTGAGCGTGTTAATTAATCATGCTTCCAAATACCAAAAATGCATGATTGATTGGTTCATTACATTTTTTTATGATTAGACGGTTCACAGTTGGTCTGCAAAGAGTATTTTATCATTAACAGGATGACGCATGTGCAGGGAACGCTGCCTATTAGGTTATGCGCGGATCTAGTAGGGCGATTAAATTATCTTGTTTCAATCGCATTCCCAAAATCAAAACTTTTGGATGTCATACATAAACATGTACAATGTATTCACTGCTCATTCATTAATTATAACGCCTGTGGATGAGCGGACGACAATACATATCAAACAATTTTTACATTTATTGTACAATTAGTCGATTTGGCAAGAAAAATTATTTCTAACGTGCTCTGCAAAATTACATTTATTGTTGATTGAAAAATCCTATATTAATATCCATGCATTTGCACATAAATTAATAATTAACATCTTTCTGCAAATAAACAAAAATAACCAGTACTTGCCCACATGCTAAGTAGTATAAATGCCTTTACATACAGATGCATCGCATGTACATACATATTATGTAAGTATGTGTATAAATCTATAGATCTATGCAAATAAGTATCCGTAATCATGCTTATAATAATTAGCATCATGATGTCTCACATTGTTGAGTGTTAATGCAAGCGAGTTGAGGAAAACATTCCTTTTCGTCTCTTATGTTTACATGATATTTCGCAGAAAGCACGGTCATGGAAAATAACATTCGCAAAAAATATAAGACAAACAAACCATTTTGCACTACCAGACACAAAGGATAATGATGATAGGTTTACTCTTACTAAACCTGATAGATAGACGTGCAATCGAACAACCACTCCAAGCAGTAAGATGGACGGACACAATTTTTTTTTATATTTTACATCCATATACATACATACATGTGTATTTGCATTCAGATATACATATGTATGTATGTACATTCATACGGACATGAAAGAAACTAAACTTCTTTATATGAAACTATTTGCTTTTCTCACATTTGGATTCCCCTATAACGAATATTCTTATGAAGTAATTCTATGTAACTACAACGTAACAGTGTGTTCATGTGCCAAATGATCACCCAATGCTGCGAGTTTTTATGGGATCAGCGATTTTATACAGAAAATTATAAAATAGTTTTCCATAATTGTCATTCAAAAAGTTAATTGTATCGAAATATGCATCTAATCTAAAATTAATTACTATAAAAATATTTTTGAAGGTAACATAATATGTCAAAGCATATAATCTATCGTGAATTAAATGCTCATATTAGAAACGTTCATATTGTGAATTTCCGATTAATCCAACAATCATAAACAAATCGTAACCTTAAGCCTAGACTTATAAGTTCAAAAGAAGTACACTTCACTTACAGTTCATACTTCAGTCAGTCGTAAATATTTCCTTACTATAAGTTCTTAGTTATTCCACTGACAGACATACCAGATTTGCATAATACAATAGTATGGCATACTGCATGTGTGTCAACCAAAACTAGAATTAAGCCACCGAACAAAATTGCTTATGTGTTATTTCATTAAACACATCTTTTTAGCTGTGTTCATTAATAATTGTTCAAGCCCAGTAACAAAGTCAGCTATAAATTCTTTGATATTTGAATGTTATATATTTTTTTTAATTTCTGTGCGATAAAATGTCTTCACAATGATATTTCAAACGTAAAAACAATAACATTAGTAAAAGTAGCATAAGTCTGTTACCCATAAATAGTATACAAAGCCGTAGTATACGCACTATGGTATGTAAACCATATGTCTGTCGGGAGTATTAGGAAATATTTACGACTGGCTAGTTGCCAAATAACTACTAAAATAAAAGCTAGTATACCTTTTAACATAAAATTAGCCAAGTTGACAATTATTTTCTGTTCATATCAAATTTAAAATTCCTATCCACTTGTACGTTACCTGTGTAACCAAAATTATATTTAAATTTGAAATGCAATAAATTTATATTGTATAAATAAAATGCTAAAGTTTGAATTTAGACCAGATGTCCACAAAACCTGTTGTTTTGGAACTTCTACTTTTCTGATATCACATGAACGTGATTACACGTACTCGTACAGGCTGAAAATAAACAAATCAGTCAGTACCGTATGAGCATTCAATCAAGGAGGTTGTGTTCTCGCTTGACTTACACTTAACAAAAATGTGTAAATTTCTAATAGGTGAATGATTTTTTCTTTGTATGGGTTTGAAAATAACCCATACAATTGCAAAATGTAATAGCAGACTCATACATAAGCCTGGGAATCAGTCATACGCATTCTGCTTACACTATCAAGCACACACAGCTACACTCACATCAACGTTCATGTCTATACAGATCTACTTTATAGAGTCCACTCTAATACCATAAAAATTTGCGAGACAATCGGATTAAGTTCTTTGATAATGTGAAGCGTAACGTAACATAAATTAGTTTCATTGACCGGATTGAACTGCAGCACTGGTATTGATGCAGTGCTCTTCGACGATGTCCAGCCCATTAACTGAATTTTCAGTACTCTGTACTGTGCTGGTGAATTTTCAGTACGTTTGAAAGTTGCTAATGTAACATCAATCCCCAAAAAAGGAATGGCTAATAACCCTCAAAATTCTTAAACAAAAGTGATGGAAAGTATGTTTTGTTAGCGCAAGATATTTGGTTTTAACGAACGATTTTGACAATTACAGAGTGCATTGATGCCAGATTTGCGAAAGTGAAAAAATCAGATGTGCATAAGCTCAATAAAAGGTACCAATTATCCGATTATGTACCATTTTTCTTACGCATCGCAATAGAGAGTAACCACCCAGGATCGTACCATAAACGGAGGAGTAATGTGTTAATCAATATTTCATGCGGGCAAATCGTCCCCTTGAGTTTAGAAAAACATATGAGACCAAACTATAAGCGTCTCCTTTAAAAAAATAATAATTTAGAAATTCGGTTCATAATACACAAATTTTTTAAACTATGTTAAAACTGCACGATTTTGAAAATGTTTTTTTATTTGAAAATGGAAATCGGACTGACGGAGGTGCAACCCCAAATATTGATTACTACATAATTGAAGTCGATTTCTTATTATTTTTTATTATTTAGGTTTTTATTCTCAAATTAACGCTTTTTCGATTCAAATTCAAACTTTTTCAAATCAAACTCAATTTTTTTCCAAAGTAATTTAAATTTTATTCAAAACAAATTCAATTATTTTTAACACAAATTAAACATTTTACAAATCGTATTGAATATTTTTCATTTCAAATTATTTTCTTTTTTCATTTTATATTAAATTTTTTTAACTTCAAATTAATTTTTTTAATTAAACGCAAAAAAATTTTTATTTATACAAAATTAAATTTAGAATAAGCTTCAATTATTTGCTATATAAAATTTTCAATGTAGCTGCAGCTAATGACAAATTCATAGTCATACCAACATAATAATTGTTGTAATCTGAAGTTTTTATGGATTCTACTGATCGGTTAATTATGGTGACCAAGTCCATGTTACTCTCTAGATCAGCTAGCATATTGCGAGCACAGAGCTTAGTTTTTGAGAAAACATTTTCAATTGGGTTTAGCATAGGGGAGTATGGAAAAATCATTTGTGCAAACAATATTTTTATATGAAAAAAATTTATGGTTTCACAAAACAAGAATCGTTAGTGCTTTTAACCGTTAAAAATTCACTTGGATTTCACATGAAAATATTTTCAAAACTGCTTTCAATTATTCGCTGAACGAGACAGCTTTAAAAACTTTTTTCTAAAGGGTGAAAAAGGTGAACGTCCCCGTATCCCTTACGAAACAGCTGTTCAGGGTTTTTTATTTGAAAACAATACAATTGCTTGGCGAAAATGCATAAATGTCATATTGTCGCCACGTCCCAATCTGTAGATAATAGAATTTCATAACGTTTGTGTGGCACTGGTGGGTTGTTTGTACTGTAAATAATATTGGGGTGTTTTCGCTCTCTTTTTTTACACTTCTTTAAATAATATCTGTGGACTTTAACAAGCAACTTTAGCGCTTTTTCCAAACAACAACTTAATGGAGCGTAAAAAGTGGTTTATATGTTGCGAAATTTTGTATCATATAACAAAGCTCTCCATAATTTTGGCAACGGCAACTGACATCAACATACGTATGTCGATTTGTTGGTAATAAATTATAAGAAAAAATAATTTATAATGCAGTTTTAAATCTCTGATATTTATTCTTCGCAACAATCAGCATTTGGGCTTTATTAATTCTTACCACTGTCTGGTGAACAGCTGTTTCATTTTTATGTTAAAAAACTAATAAATATTGACGATTTGGTTATATTCCAGTAAAATTAGTAAACTTTTTCTCCAATGTGAATATGTGTACATTTTTCTCATATCGTTTACTTTTTAAAATATGTTTTATCGGCAACTATTAATAAGTTAAAATCACATAAAACGGAGGGAGGTGTTTCTAAAAAGAGGGAACAAACTCAAAAATTCCAATCGGCAGAAAGTCCCAATACTCATTGCAGAAAACAGTGAAAATCACAATGAATAGTTTCCAATATTTTTAAAATTTCTTAAATTGATGAAGGAACGCAGCTCGTAATATTGTAATATTGTAAAAATAAACAAAATTTTCAAAAAATTATAATCCAAATTTTAGTTCAAATTGCTTAAATGTTACAAAAATGTTAACTCATTTTTAAGTCGGTCTCCGATCCGAAAAACTACAAAAAGAGTAAAAAGAGGAAAATGAAAATAAAATCGAAGGAAAATATACGAAGCCAACAAACCTTAAGTTTCGAGAAAACCTCTATCTTAAAAACAATACATGTATTTTTTTTAGAGGTATAGAACTTCGAATTGAAATAAAACACAAGAAAATCTTTTTAATGTCCATCAATTTGGCTTTATTGGAAGGATAATTTTATGCCATTAACGTTTAAATATGATTTCGGGCATGTGGCCGCCGCGGCTGGCTCGAATAAAGCCAATTCTACAGGTCCAATTTTCAACCACTTTTTCGAGCATATGGGGCCGTATGTTGGCAATAACGCCACGAATGTTGGCTTCCAAGTCCCCTAACGTTTCTAGTTTGTTGGCGTAGACGAGCGACTTCACATATCGCCAAAGAAAATAATCCAATGGTGTCAAATCACACGATCTTGGTGGCCAATTGACAGGTCCATTCCGCGAAATTATGCGCTCATCGAATGTTTCCTTCAATAAATCGATTGTGACGTGCGCTGTGTGGCATGTAGCGCCGTCTTGTTGGAACCACAACTCATCCACATTCATGCCATCCAATTCGGGAACAAAATAGTCGGTTATCATGGCTCTATACCGGTCTCCGGTGGCGAATCGATTCATTCGGGTCCTCTTCAACACTTTGCTCTACAGCGGCAATTGTTTCTTCTGTGCGCACTGTTCGACGTCTCTGCGGATGCGTATTATCACATAGAGTAAACGTAGTGCGAAAACGATCCATGGTTAACCGAATTAATTGCTCTGATGGACGATTATGTCGACCATAAAATGGACGGAGCTTGCGGTAAACTTCGCGAACTGAACCATTATTTTCGAAATAAATTTGCACGATTTGCAAGCGTTGTTCTTTTGTCAACCTGTTCATGATGAAATGGCAAACCAAACTAAATATTAATCACTTGACAGCTGACAAAATGGCCGCCAGTTAAAAAAGTGATGCCAACTTAAAGTTCTATACCTCAATAAAAAACACCCATTACATACACTTTTATTTTTCATTTCATTAAAATTAAAAAAACAATTGGTTACAGAAATTTCTTAGTAGTGACAACACTGTTTTTAAACGATTTTAAATGTTCTTTCTGTACGAGCACAAACGTACTCTACGGTACATTACAACTACAGCAACTTTCGGCTAAAGAGGCCTTAATGTGTTAAACACGCGATAGGGAAGTTCGTCTGTAGTTCTTCAGCAACTATTTATATCATCATACCTCGTATGCACCCAGCAAACAATATGAGTCATAAAAGAGTCTTTTAGGACTCCTGTTTATGAGCAAAACCCTCAGAAAAAAGCTCCTAAAACGCTCAGATACGAGCTTTTTTTCCTATAAAACCGTCAAAAAATTTTGTACTGAATATGAGCGTTTTAGGACTCCTAAATTTAACGATTTGTATGGAAAATTGTGAGCCTTTTTGCTCACAAATCAATCATAAAAGCCTCTTAAAGGAGTCATAAAAGAGGGATTTAGGAGTGTATCTTTTTCTTGAAATTAGGGTATTCATGAATAAAAGGAATGCATTTTATTTGTAAATTTGTGCTTTTTAGCTTTTTGTATTAGGAAAAGATTTACAAAGACAATGTTTTGTCAAATATTCACACGTAAAGTACACAAAAATAATTAAATTAATTAAAAAATAGGAAATTAGTGAAAAAGTTAAAAAATAAATGAATAATAAGCATTTGTTCAGTGCATGTACTCGTATTTATTAGGTATAAATGGACTAGGTTATTTCTTTTCGTTTATGTATTTAATACGATTATTTGCAGTCTGGAACCATTTACTTTTCCTCCTCCAATGTTAGAACTCGTTCTTTTAATTCTGAAAATAAATAACAAAATAGCCATTAATAAACTCTATCTGGGTGATGATATGAAATGTTTTCATTTATTAATACTTGTACGTTCTTTGCGATTTCATTGGTTTGTTCCAGAATTTGCTGAATTGGATCTGTAAAATGATTTTCCAGATTAAAATCTTAATCAAATTTTAAATAAAACCCTTTTTTACCTGTATTACTTGTTTGTGGAACTAAATTTTGCGGCAATACTGTTGTTGCATTTTGCAACACGGTATAAGATGACCCACTCGAAAGTATTTGTTGTGTCGCCCCCACTTCCTTGCTTACAAGCTTCACTTTCTTTATTTGTTTCACTTTGCAGATTCGTTGATTTCACTTTTGATTTTTTTATTTCATTAATTTTTTGTGCTGAACGCCTCTTTTCGCCAGTTGTTGGATACATTTTCTCTCTTTATTTAAAAACACGAAAATAAACTTACTTTTTGCATGAATTCATAATCAAGGTACATCATACATTTGTCTCATTTTTACTATTTTTCAACTTCAGGTAAAAGAATAATTTCATAAATTCTGAGTTCGTTTAAAGAATCATTTAAAATGAAATGAAAATCTTACTTATGCGAAAATCAATTGCTGAAATTTTCCATTTTCTCCTATCCGAGCTCTAGGCTACATTATTTCCCTTCATATATGTAAATATGTTTGTTCATCGGGCCATAATCACAATCATTCGCCAAAGTCGGTTTGACGAGCTGACCGCTCATCTTGTAAGAAATATTAGGATGCTGCAGGGAAATAAACAATCACACAAGTAAATTGAAATGACACAATAAAATAAAAAAATACCATTCGAAATGAAAGAACTATACTTCTGCCCTTTAATGCTTTTCAAACTGTTCACGGCTAAAGTGCCAGCGAAAAAGAATTTTTACAAAATGGTTTTTTTATGTTTTCTCATGTCATCTTTCATTCATTTTAGGGTTTATGTAAAGACCACGAAATTTTCACGATGTTTTGCTTCTTTTGCGGATGACCGGTTTAAATTGGTGTTACATTATTTAAAAACAGCTTCATACTTAAAGTATGTGTTTTCTTGTCTATGATGGACGAAAAGAATACTTTTAATAAAAGTTCTCTTAATATCTCTTAAAGTATACCTTTTTATGACTATATTTATGGCTTATTAATACTAATTTGTTTAGCTTTTATCTAAAGAATCTGACACTATTGACAAACAATTAGATGTTTTCATTGCAAAGCATGGTTCATTGCATCTGTAGGTCGTCTGAGCACATTACCATGGAACACCCCAACAAATACTGCATTTGATGAGAATAGATTACCGAAAACTAACCGTATTGAAATTATATGGAGGATTGTGTCACCCGCAATAGTGGAAAATCTGGTAAAAGAAGTACCCATCACGACATACCGCATTAATATAGAAGAATCCACAGATGTTTCTCAAACAAAGTGAATAAATGTGTACCCGATTTTTCGACAAAGATGAGTTTATGACAATGCATTTTTTTAAATGACCGCATTCACGTTGCTATTAATTTAAGAACTTCTTGACGCTTTATTACGAATTATAAATCGTATGGCACATGTTGTAATTCTTCTGCACCTTCTCAAGATATTCTGAAAAAGTTTAATTCCCGTGCAATTTATTGCAAAAAGGAAGACCACTGTTACTACGTTTATACGCACGTCTTACTTGCAAATAGAACTATTTGCAAATAACTAATTCACTGTTTATACGGGAAATTGCATACAGAACTTATGTTATTGTTAGTGACGCCATGTGACGAAAATATGATTGTTTGGTAAGTAAAACACAAAAAACGTTCATGAAGTGGCAACGTCTTACTTTTTATTTGCAAATAGTGTCGTTATTCACGACTTGTTAGGTGAGTTAATAAGTTACAATAAAAAAGTTATACGGCAACATTCTTCTTTTTTATTTGCAAATAAGACGTGCCTATAAACGTAGTATGTAATGTCTTGTATAGCGTTTTAGATACATATAATTAAGTATGTACGTATGTATGTACGTATGGTAAAACAATGTGCATATACATACATAAGTATATAAATTTAAAAATCTTTTTTTATTGCTTTAAGCAATATTGTACCTTATTTGTGTTCACTAATTAGCAGAATTCTAAACGAATCATTCATTTTTGAATTAATTCGCGAATCATTCATGCACTGAATTGGTAAAATTTTGAATTAATTCTTTTCGTCAAAAAACGAATTGAATGAAATTTGCATCAATTCATTTGAATTTAGCAAACATGAATTGCAATTCATTTTTAATTAAATGAATTGGTAAAATGAATTGCAATTCATTTTTAATTCAAATGAATTGGTAAAATGAATTGCAATTCATTTCCAATTCATTTGAATTGAATTGAAAAGAATTAATTCAAAATTTAGCTAATTCGTAATGAATTGAAATCAAAAAAGAATGATTCATTTACAACTCTGCTAATTAGTTTTGCTCTCTTTTAAATAATAATTAAACATGTACTTATGTACATGTAAGTAAATACTTCTTCTTTTGGCGAATTTATTGAGTCGGTGTAAATTTATTTTTATAGTTTATAATTAATATTTTTATAATTAAGAAATATATTTATTCACAAAAACTAAAAACAGCGCCTTGACGATTTTTGACATTGAATTTAGCGAAAACGGTGAAAATAGATCTGACAACCCTGGTTCATAAACATGCCTACAAATATTCGTATACATACACACATGCAAAACTTCAATGTTTGTTAGTGTACAGATTGATAAATGCATTTATTGATGGACTTCGTAAGTGTTTATTAAATTAAATGCAAAATATTGCATGTATGCGTTGATGAATTATAAACAAAAAACAAAAGCCAAGCAAATAAAAAAATTAACAAAAACCTTATATACATATGTACACACATACATACTTATCTATCTACATATGTAAGTACATACCTGTTGGAGCAACTGCAAAAATGTACGCACACACCATACGGGTAACGGTCTGGTGCTTTAAATTTTTGACGTGAAGAGGCACGGGTTGCAGGCGTTGCGTTGCTAAAACTAAGTTAAAAAAACACATGTTTCATATAAAGAGTCTACTTACAAAATCCGGAGAACTTTTTGTCTCTAATTAAACCACGTATTACAAACATACATATGTATGTATAACACCAATTATAACGGCTATGTAAAATATGTATATTAATTAAGCATTTCTATTTTGTTTCTTACCTGTTACTTTTCATTTGAAAGAAGGTTTACAAAAAATAGGGACTCACTGCTGCTCTAAGGTTTTTGTGTTTCTGGCGGCGTCTAGTAAAGATTTGTTTCTTGTCATCCAGTCGACTATCGAGCGGCAGATTGGTATTTAAAATGTTCCAATGACGATGACATTTTTTTAATGAATGGCGAAAGCATTTAAAGATGAGGTCGGTGACGCCTTTACCATAACAGGGATCAATGATAATCTATGGTGGCAGAATGTGAGCGATATGGACGTGGGGTTTTCAAAGGCCTAAAAAGTCATTAAAAGCATCACTTATATTCAACAACGTCTGTACGGAAGAGCATAATGCCATGCAAGAGAACTTGGAGCAAAATATAATTTCCTGAATATATCAGTTACAGATTGGTTTATCGAATTTCAATATTAATATTAATATTCAAAAATCTTTTAATTTTCTATTATAAAAATTATTATAAGAATTTTAGACAACGTTATCATTTAGTTTGCCAATAGCGGTCACATTTTCCCCATTACATCGAACTGTAGCTCATGAAACTCTTCATCCAACAACCCATAAAATTGTATTGCAATTACAAAATCCAGTCGATACATCTTGAGTCTTGTCTGGATAGAGCCATCACTATTCTTCTTAAAAAAGATTATGCTTAAATTTAAATAAAGCAGTCGATAATTTTGTAATTTTGTGATTTTAAATTTGTTCATTCAATATATGTATGTACATATGTATGGATGTATGTAATATATTGTAATATTGAAATTTTCACTGAAGGAGATGCCAAAAGTGAATTGAAATTATTTAAAAGAAAAGCAGACGCCAACCTCAAAGTGCAATTGTAAGAAGGGTTGAGCAAAAGATTTTTAAAAGATCACAAGAGAACTTAAGGGTCATAGGAAATTTTCTTATTAGTAAACCTGGTATTCGTTACGAAAAATTGTATAAAAAGTTGGTATTTCGCTTCGTTGCAAATACATACAAACATACATACACATATTTATTTTAATTTCGTAGTTGTGTGACTAAAAATTAAAACATTCCTTATTTATTTTAATTTTAGATATATGAAATATTTGTACCCATACGAATGCGAAAAGAAGAACTTAAGTACTCCAGCGGAACTACAAGCCGCTATTGATGGGAACCGCCGCGAAGGTCGACGTTCCAGTTATGGCCAATATGAGGCAATGCACAACCAAATGCAAATGGTACGCACAACAGCTTATAAATTTTTTTCCTTTTGCTAAAAAAAATATGTTCACTATATTGTTATTGAATTTCTCTGAATTGTAGCCTCAATTGACACGACAGTCATTGCCGGGTGGCATGCAACAGATGTCTCCTTTAGCCTTAGTTACCCACGCGGCTAACAGCCAGCAAGCACAGGCTGCTGCAGCTGCTGCTGCTGCTCACCACAGACTGATGGCACCTTCATTTGGCCAAGTACCGAATTTAGTAACACAGGAAATTGAACAGCGCATGATTGAGTATTTGAAGCTAATTCAAGTGAAGAAAGAACAAAACGCTTTGAATAACGGTACCATGGGTCTGTCTCCCCACCAGCAACAGCAGCAGCAACAACAACCGCGCCAGAGATCACAAAGTCCTGAGATAAGCACAAGGGAAGCTCTGAATGCATTGGAAATGTCTCGTGTGGCATTGTGGCAAATGTACCACAACAATACGAGCCCACCCGCTTCTATCAATGCCTCACCACAAGGCAGTGGCAATGCGAATTGTGGTGGAAGTCAAGATGCTGTTAACGAAGCTCAACGGTAATCTGAAAAATTATAAATTTATATTAAGTTGAGTCAATTAACTCGGGACCGAGACACTTTGCAAAGAGTATAACGGCAAATCTTAAGAAACTTTTCCGAAGAAACCAAAATCGTTACTCCGAAATTTCACACGAAAAATTTGCAATCCACAAATATTTATATGCCTTTTTTTACAAATATCAACAAAAATGTGTTTAAAATCCAAGAAAAATGATACAGTCAATTTCAAACTTCAAAACAAAATCAATTTCACATAAATATATTTCCATTACAAAATAAATTCAGCTTTCGGCCTATGGCGGAGGGTTAGATATAAGGCATTTTTGCTCTTCATTTCAAGTATTCTCATAGGGCTTTCAATAGTAATTGAGCAATCAAAATTTATATGTATAAAGTTTTTGGAGGATCCCGAAGATTATTATGGAAATGCAAAATATTTCTTATGCATCTGTCACGTATGGCTTTCCTGTAATCGAGAATGAAACAAAGCGCAGTAACCCCCTTTTCCGTATATTGATCAATCTATCCCAAACGTGCGATGTAAAACGTTCATATGGGAAAATTTTGCCATAAATTCTATAACAATGGGCAAAAATAGCACTCTGAAACATATTCTGAATTAGGTAAATTTAGTTCGGAGATCATAATTTTGATACGGCCAGTGAAGTAAAATTTATTCAGAACTAATATATGTTTCAAATCTTCCAAACACGAAGAACCAATATACATTAATCTATAGTTGATAAAAATTCTCTTCCAGAATCGATAAATACTACTTTAAGAATATTATTAAAAGAAAAATCGTTGGTGAAAAAAACCTATTAAAATAAATATGTAGATAACCAAATAACTGATTGCAAGCGAGCCGAAGCACTTTTAATAATATATATATATAAATAACCGGACACTCACCGTCGCGGCATTTTTGCCGGTTATAAGAGGTGTCCGCTTAAAAGAGATACAACTTTTTTTTAATACATCTTTTTATTTTATAATGCTAAGCTTTCTACTGCGGTCGAAAAATTTGATACATTTAAAAGCAACATTATTCCTTTTACGCCATCTTTGTAACCAGCCGCTTATGAGGGATTTTTAGATCATTATTTTAAAATTTTGGTGTCCGCGTCCGGTTATTAGAGTGTCCGGTTATGGGAATACATTTTGTATAAAAAACAGTTGAAAATCACGGTTCTGCAAAGTTTGTCCGGTTATAGGAGGTGTCCGGTTATGGAAGGTGTCCGTTAGGAGAGTTTTCACTGTATATATATATATATATATATATATATATATATATATATATATATATATATATATATATATATATGATGAGGCTAGAGCTACCTTGCTTTAATTGTTTGCATGATGCTAAAACGTTTTAAAAGCTCATTTTAATATGTGTTTGATAATTTAATCTCGCTCTGTTTTGTGCAAGCTGCGATTTAGTTTAATTGTTCATAAATTTTTCTATAAAAAAGCATATGCGAATAATTGTGAATTGTCTTACAATAAAATTTTGTTCATGAAAAATCTGAAGTTCTATTTAAATTTTGGAATCTTCGAAAATTTTCTTAGAATGTTTCACTGGCTACGCTTCTGATGTGTTCCCGGTCAAAACAAAGAAAACCTAATGTATCTCCTTAGTACAGTCATAATATTTTTTTGCAAGTGTTGAGTTTATATCCACCGCAGTTAACAGCTTTTTCTCTATTCTAGTAGCGAAGCACTAAACCTTTCTGAGTCACCACCAAATCTCAACACCATAAAACGTGAGCGAGAACGTGAACCCAGCCCGGAAGTAAGTGAACATAATGACTTTCGCCATCAACCACCTCCCGCTAAGCGTGCCGGATTTCCTGCCAGCTTTTATTTACCACCCGGGATGACTAGTATGGCTGCTGCTGCCGCTGTGGCCAACTACCACCACAAAGGTGACCATCATGTATCAGATGGTACTGAGGTTGATGAAGAAAACGACGATGACGAACACAATACAACCGCGAATTATTTACATGATGATGCAAATGAACGCCAGCAATTAAATAATTGTTCGCTTAGAGTACCCAAGCATCATGGCAGCGATAGCAGCGTTCATATTGACAAGTCTGACGATTCAGCCATTGAAAATTCTCCAACAACATCTGCAGCATCGGCTGGTAATGGTCACATTTCTCCCGTTTCTACTAAGAAAATTCACTTGACAAAGCAGACGCAACCTCAACAGAACTCATCAAATGATAATACTAACGCTAATACATGCTCTAATAATATGTCAAAGGGAAACTCTACTTCGCTAAGTCCCTTCGATGCGTTGAACTTAGTCTCTGGAATGCAATTTCGTATATCACGCAACGGTAAGTAGTATTAAAAAAGTAGTATTAACGTCTTAAAATTTTAAATATGATCTTTGCCTCATTTTCATATTCATGTCTTTGTGGAGATCTGACTCCTGTTTGTTTTTGGTTTTTTGTTTTAATAAAACTTCTTTCAACTTAAAATATAGAGTCGGTTAGGGTTTTGTAATATGATGGTGACTATTTCAGGAGGAATGTCATTGTTTATAGAATTATCTTTTTACTTACGATTAGCCCATTAGAATAGTTAGAATTTCTAGGTGCGTCTGTTACTTTCCATTAATTTTATAACATATTTGGAATTTCACATAAAGGAAAAAAAAATCTGTGGAGGGTAAACTTTCTTATAGACTGACACTCAGATCAGTATTGCCAGAGTGTGGGAAATCTATCTCGCGCACTACTTTTCAGATTTTTCTGATTTAATACTCACTAAGACCCACTGTATAGCAAATCTCATCAAAGTCAAGTCTGAAAGTATGCATTATTTTTTATACCTTCAAATCTCAGGAGGCTTTCATTGTAAAACTTTCATACTTCAGCTAAATATAAGATTAGCCATATACACATATTTATGTAGGATCATTACATTTAAAATTTTATAATATTATTATTAAGTGAAACAAAGTTATTTGGGGGATAAAAACGGCATGTCTGGTTTCATGTAAATATACGCACTCTGTGCTTTAGCCGGAAATTCACATGGCACACCGCCGTAAAATAAAATATAAAGAGCCATAACGACACATAAAAATTGTTATAAGGAATGGAAAATATAAATTATAAGGAATAAAAAATATAAATTAGCCTGACTATGACTTTTTAATATCCATTAATTACCTTAAAATAATTTGTAATTGTTGTGGTCTTAGCCGCCTCTGTGTGTGTCATTTCGTTTCTGCTAACCAACTTGTTATCAGACGTCGACTAAAATATTTTTCAAAACATTCACCTTCGCATACTTTTCTTAAGCATTTACAAATACAATATGAGAATATGAAAAAATTCAATCATATTTGAAAATTTCAAAAATATACAATCAAAACAGGCCTGTAAAATTTTATAAGATCGATACAACAAACTTATCGACATGCGGCTTCTTATTTTTCTTACAGCTTGTGTCGCAAGTTCGAATATAAGTTGCTTATTATGTTATTTATGTATACTCGTATGTCTATATATAGAGAGGAGGACAGCATATTTCAGCTGCCTAAATATTTCAGAAAAAAGTATTTTAATTTTCTTCAACATTACACATGGCGTGTGCATGTAAATTTTTAAATTCTTAATCATATTAGAAAGGTAAAAATACCGAAAAGTTAGCAGGTTGCGTAGAATTGAGATGGTACCTTACATTTCAAGAACTTGGTCCTGATTTTGATCTCATTACTTCTAACAGTCGAACTTTTTGGATACGAACTTGGCCTTATTTTGGAGGAAGTTCTGAACTGACCGTTGAAAAAATTTTATAGAGAATTGAGGAATTGAAGTATAATTTTCTAATGATTAGAAATATTGTTTTTTGTGTATGGGGAATTGTTGTGGGAAACCCTTTCTACTATAATCAAAGCATAGGAAATAATCAAACACAGTTCTTATTAATAACGATTTTTGTTGTTTGAAAATTAATTTACAAGTAAGTCGTGTGATATAGAAAAAGCAAAAAGGAGTTGAAAAAGGGGAAAAAACTTGCTTGCATAGATATCCATACTCTGATGAAACTTGAGTTGCAACTCCAACAAGAAGAATACGCAGCAAGTCAGCGAAGAGTGAGTAACGAGCGAAATCTGACTAAAGGCCAGAGAGAGCAATTTGAGAGCAGCTAAGTATATTATTTTATATATTTTTTTCGAAGCGTTAATCCTTTAGTGCACTTTTTGCTTAAAATGTCATTCATGCTACAAATTCACACTTCTGAGAGTCTATGCCCTGTAAAAATTAATTATATAATAAATTTGAATTTGCAATTCGACAGCATTAGTCGATAATTTCGACCCAAATTTAAGCCTTGTATGTCACACATCTAGATTTAAACATAATTTTAGCTAAAATTTTCACTCCATTGACTTCTTTTAGAAAGAAGATTTCTCGAATATTACCGCCAACAACACTAAAGAAAGCATTATTGAACAGAATTATCGAACTCAAATTGAAACATTTGAAAGCGAAACATAACTTTGGAAGGATTAAATAAAAAATCTTTATCTGAAGGAAATAATGTAAATAATACTTCTTATTTTTCGCTTTATTGATTTGATTTGGAAATACACATGTGTATACCAAAATAATACCACTAATGGTATACTATTTGGTGTTTGTTCGTCCAAATTATATAATGCTTATGAGTTTAAAATTTTAATTAATTTAAAATGATTTTACTTTATCAAAGACGGAATTAATAAGGAAACTCCTCATTAAGTGTATATTAATGAACACTTTTTCCGTTTTCAATATCCTTATAATGAATTTCAATTGAGAGAAGAGACCTTTCACGAGTTAGTCCTCTCTACCCCGTATGTACTGTATTTCTTTTTTTATTGTAACTGATGAAAAATCGTACATGTCGAACTAAAGCGAAATAGTTGTAATATTAAAAAAGCTTATTAAATTTTCTTAAAATTTGCTTAAACATGTTTAACGTTATAGCCCTGATGCATGTAAACAAACGTATAACATGGGTTAAAGCTGGTTTGTATATTACGAAAATGTACGTAACATTAACGTAAAACTTCAATACAACACAGCAGCAGGCAACAGGTAGGTAGGTATGCAGGTAGGCCTTAGTGAGTAAGTAAATTTGTAGTGCAACAAAAAAAAAAAATTTCAGAATTGTAATCATCAATAAAGTGAATTTTAGGAATTCTTATTATTCGTATTCTTTTCGTCCATTATAGGCAAGAAAAAGGATGCTTTTAAGTGTAAAATCCTGTTTCACACTTAAAACATGCCGATGTTGTTTATAATTAATTTAACGCCAATTCAAATCGATCAGCCGCTTGAGTCAAAAGTATGAAACCATGTCAATTTTGGAAAAATCAATATAGAAAAACTATTTTCGCGGACTTTACTTGAAGTCAAAATCATAAAAAATAAAGATTACATTAGAAGAAACCGAAACTGATTTTGTAAGAATTTTTTATTTATCTGTTTATTTCTCTACAGCTTTTTATTATTTTTTTAAATATGGGCAGTCAGCTGCTCAGAGGTGTCACTGACTTACATTTTGTACCAGACTGTATGCAAAGTTTTAATACATTTGATTCGTCAGACAGTTAAAACAGGTTAAATTTAAAACATTGTAAATTTTTGACCATAATGACAAAATAATAGAGATGGGGATCGATTATCTGCGACTTAATTAACCGGGAACATCACAGAGTAATCGGCAATGAAAGAAAGATTGTTTAAAGAGCATCTGTTTATTTTGCAAACATAAAATTAATATGTGTGTGAAGTGAAGCAGGATGAGAATTCCCCGGATTGCATGATTTCTCTCAGATGTTTGGAATTCAAGGAACGCGGGCTGCTATGGTTCCTTTATTTCCGATTTTGTATGATAAAGAAATTATACGTATGACAAGTCACAGAAGTGAGCTTGGGAATCGTATACTTATATGTAACCATACTGCAAGATGCCATAAACAAGATAAAGTACAAGTTTACAAGAGAAACTTTTAGCCATTAATACTGTCCCCTTAACGCAAAAAAACTTAATCGACATAATTTTCGATTTGCACTTTTTCATCGCAATCGATGTCACCATCATTAAAATTAATTCTGAAAATTGCAAATCATTAAAAGTATAACCAGAAACAAAAAGGAAAATCAAATTTACGGTGGCCCTACAACTTGCTGCAAAGGTAGTTAATAAAAAGCTACTCATGTAAAATTATGAGTTTGTCACTTACGATCTTCTCGTGCTTAAGGTTCGATATGAAAGTTTAAAAAATTAAACCCATCCCCTTAAATTTTTCTTTAATTTAAGTTAAATTTCAGTCTTGCTTTTCCAATAAGTACAGCTATAAAAAAAGAAATAGAATTCTTATGTATAAGAAAAATCGGTATATATTTACAGATTTTTCTAAAAATTATTTAAAATATTTTATAACAAAAAATATTACAAAAATAAAATGACGAAAACTAAATTGAAATAATGAATACAAAAATTATAGAAAAAGAAAAACAGAAGGGAAAGACATATTAGCAATAAAAATATTTCCAATTCCTAAAAGGAATAAATTCTTTATATTTCATCATTGTCTTCCAACAAAGCAACATCTAGCGAGTTTATATGATCGGAAAGTCTTGTTAAATAGTTTTCACTGCTTCTTTTAGTGTTTTATTTTTATGATCATTATGTGGTGATTCATTATTAATGTACCAAGGTGATTGAACTAAGAGCCTGAGAGCCATGGATTGATATCTTTGTATTAACTATTTCAATGATACCCATCGCTGAATTCGAGAAGTTCATAGCCTCATAAAGTTTCAAATTATTTTCGATATTGGGTTGAGAGTTTGGACCAACTAGCCAATATAGTATTCTGTTCATTATATTCAAATACTGACGTTTGAAGCAATCGCTTTTAGGAATTTCTACATTATTTATAAAAAGATAAGGACAATCGCCCTCTCTGAGTGTAAAAGTAAAGTGCATCCATTTTTCCGTATTTACTTTTATGTTCCATTTTTTTAACCATAATCCAATTAAGCCAATTCATTTTGTTGTCTGTAGCTAAAATTGCACTGTCGCCTGTTTATATTAAAAAGTTAACATTTTCCAAAATTGGAAATCAGCAGTAAAAATTGTACATAACACCGCGGCCCTGAGCGACAGCTGTCTAATACCACAAATATTCGATCTCTCGTTAGAAATGTTTACATACAATTTTCTACTTTTTATACATGATTTTAAAACAGCATAAAATGTAACATGAAGAAATATTTTTGATTTCAATAAGTCTCTGTCGAATGCTTTTTGGACATCCAGGAAAACGCCACAACAATATTTCTCCTCTTCAACTGATTTTCGAATGACTTTGAGTACTCTATGGCATTGCTCTGTCAAAAACTAAATTGATGGACAGGAATAATGTAAACATTTTCAAATAATGAAACCAAGCGGGCTTATACGATGCTATTTCACTTTCTGGTTTGTTTGGCTTTTATATTATTAAAATTTCGGCAGATTTCCCTGAGATGGAAAGTGGCACAAGCGCAGAATATAATTAAAAAATAAAACTTTGGCATGAATGTCGTCATATCCTGGTGGCTTTCTTAGACTCAAGCTTTTTATTTGTGTCTGAACTACAGCAATAGACACATTTGACAAGGTGCATTTAGAAACTCAGAGACTTTTTCATCTTCCGCCGGGCTGTCAATTTGATGAGTTTTCAATATGTCATACAGATATTGAGCGATTGCTTGAACCTTTTTTACGTCTGACCTATACCAAATACCATTACTGTCCTTGACAGGATTATTTCCCTTTGATGGCTATCATATCATTCGCTGTCGTATTAATGTTGTGAAAGAATTCTCCGATAGACGTCTTTTCTGGTTAGGATTTCTGCCGATCTGCTGTTCTTTTCTGAATCTTCTTTTGAATGAAATATGAACTTCTTTATTCGGAATAAAATATGAACTACTGCACAGATTCGACAAAAAAGATCTTTCGTGTATTTTATTTAGTGAAGGACTCTACTGCGATATTTAACTCAATATTATTTGTTATGAACCAATTTACTTGCAATCCAATATGAAAATAATTTTATATCAGATTTATTTGTTAATAAATGTGGATCTCTCGTAATAAATTGTGGAGATGAATTATTCCTTAGTAATGGCGAATGGTCACAGCTAAGATGGTAATTATTCGGAAGGATCAAATTTATCAAACTTGAAACCCACCAAGGGTGCTTCGCCTTGAAATCTACTTCTTGGAAGAAATTATTAAAATCGACACACAATTACTGAAAGTATATTAGACTTAATATTAATACTTGCAGCTTGATTACTATCTTTAGTGAAATGATCTTCTTGATTGCATTTTATACCCGGTGTAATTACGAGTGCAGATCCATCATGAGCTCTTTCATTGGGTTAGTTAGCGTACCCTTTATTTTCGAAAAACTACTTGCTTATAAGATGGGCTAGTGATATAAAAATATGTCAGTGCTGTTTGACTGAAAAATGGACGCGTATGTTTTTGTATTTTAAAAACACATAGGAGCGCGAATCAAAGTAATGAAAAGACACTTATGGTACTCTAATGAGAAGATATTGAACAAATCTGACCCCAACTCGACGCTGATCGGTGAACCAATCTCCCGAACCAAATCATGTTATCGCTCTTTGCTTCCAGACATTAGTTCTGAAGTCTTGATTGCACCCGTGAGTAAATTGATGAATACAACCCTACAGTTGACTATAAACTCAACCGGTGACACAGGCAGGAAGAACTAATATTCAACATGATTTTTTCCATTACCCCTCTTGGGAGCATTTGGCTTCCACAAAGCGTCTCCATCTTTTACGAGTTGTTCCAGTTTTTTTTTTCACATTGTAAATTTTCCCTTGTATCAGTTTTGTTAATCGGATGTTACTCCAGCTAAGTAGATGATTGGTCTGCTGTAGCAGGTCTAGGATCTGTCATTGCCTAGAAACAACGGCCTCTGTGTATTTGGTGTAGTGGTGAGAAATCTTCTTAATCTTTGATTCCTACCTTTTTTCCCCCAGGGGATGGTGACCTGACCTGACCTTTGTCACGATATTATCCTCTATTCCAAAAAGATGGGAGTCAGGGGGCTTCTTGGATGGATTTCTTGGAGGGGTTCAAGCCATATTCAACAAAGAGACATGAAACGCAACCAATATATAATATAAAATACATGTTGCACAGAAGGGTTGGCATAGAGCAACCGCATCAGCGAGCAGCACATGTTCAATGCCTGAATTGCCGAGAATATAATCATACTAATACTTATTGCAAGCTGCACGATACCCACTAATACATTATTTATTGGGCGATCATTGAGAGGATTAGCAATAAACATCTGCGTTGAAAGTTTCTTCCAATCCGAGGACTTCACCGATTTATTATACTTTAAGCTTTTCAATCACTAGACCCACATTTTCTGACAGTTGGCGATTACAACGCTAAACATACTTTTTGGGGACCAAGACTTATTGCACTGAATGGTGGCGTCTTATTGGATATAATTTCTAAAATGGATTTGAATGCAATTTCAGTGATCGACGAAAATTGCGGATGTAATTTTTTTTATTTATTTTATTTATTTATTTGTTTATATGATACCTTCTATAAAAACATATGTTTTATAATATAGAGAAGAATATTGATTATTAATTAAGATTACAAATATATATAATGTTTAGTTAATTAATTACAAATCATTGCAAAACTGTTTGATTTATTAAGCAACAAATTTAAAAAGAAATAATAAAATATGAAACATGTGTGTACATACATGTAGTTCTTTATTATTATTGTGCGTAAAAATTCAAAATTAATTTTTTTAAAGCAAAGCGTTGCTTGTTTCCCTCACTGTTGGAGGAATATTATTCCAAGGACGTATTGCGTTAACAAATAATTGCCAATTCGATATCAAAGTGTGAAGTCATAATTGAATTAAGGTGTTGTTCCTACCACAACGACAAAACTTGAGACGGTTGAAGAGTTATTCAGGTTCACGAATTGTGATTATTTTGTGTAAAAATTTTAAAGTCCTTATTTTCATTAGATCATAAAACTGAACATTAAACATTTTCTGAAAACTACATTCACTCCCTTTTTACTTTGCGCATCACAATTTGAAAAAAATCTCACACGCATAAAAGCGTTTTTGCTAATTATTGTCTAATTTTGGGTGATGTAAAATGTTGAGTTCACCACAAAGTTCGAAGCTTCGAAAAAGTTATCCACCAAATGTACGTTACGTGATTTGCCCAAGTCAGGTTGCAATTAAGAACCACTTCCAAATTTTTGAATTTTTCTACGAATTCTATTTCCTCATTGTCAATGAAAATTATTGGGTGATCAGTAAGTAATATGCTGAGTTCGTTTTTCAGTAGGATAAGACTTATTTCGGAGTTACAAGTGGTGTATCCAGGCAATAATTCAAGACAATGGGCAGTGCCCATTGCGCGGAAGATGTCCCCTTAGAGCTCCGGAAGACAGATGATTCTGTTAGACAGTTGAGGCGAAGGTTAATCAATGTGCTCAATGCGCAACTTCTAACTCTTGGCAGGTGAGATATAATAGAATTTTTTCTGCAGATGTAGATAGGATCTTATCTGAAAAAGAAGAGTTCAAAGACAATGGCCCACATTGCACATCCGCTGAGCTTAAAATTAAAAGAATGTACGAAACATCTAACTACATTACTGGAACATCGAAAAACAAATTATTCAGAATAATTTCTTCAAGACCTGGCGAGCAGCCGAGAAGTTCAAATGTAGACTGGGCATAAACTAAAGCTAAAAAGGGGCATTGTTTGCATTGTATAGTGGTGTATACTGATGCTGCCCAAAGTTAAGGATACACCAATTACTTTTTAACATAACCTTTTTTGTTATTAATGTGTAATTTTATGAACAAACCACACCTCAGTATGCCTTCGAGATGTCAACAAAATATTACTCCTCAACATTCGTTAATGATGCAGCGTCAGTGAAAATCCGCAAGAAACATCGTACAAGTTGCAGGAATGTATAACACATCTGAAATAGTCGTTGAAATTATGGAGAATGAAGGTCAATGAACAAAAATGTGTACATATTTCGTTTACATTGCGCAGGGATACATGTCCAACAATGATCCACATCGATGCAAAACTAATCCAAATGATATTGAAACCCGTTTAATTTAATTGGCTTGTTGGGAGAAATTATACAAAACGATTTAGATTCAATATGATAGTATGGGACCCAGTTAAGGGTCACCGACAAAATAAAATTCTCCATTCGATTACAGCCGCTACCTGGTATGTAAAATATTCGCACATTCTTGAAGATATATACGTTCCTTTGGTTAAAAATGTGCTTTCGAAACACGTGACAACATAATCTTACACTGAGAAACTTGAACACAACCCATAAGACAACTACAGCAGTAACTAAAATTTTTATGTTGCATTGGCCACACTTAAATGATCAATAATTCTAGAATTAAGGTTTGACAGGATAAAAAGAAAATTTATTAATATTTACTAAGTTCAAAGTTACAGTAATAAAAACAAAAATAATATGAAAGAAATATTTAGTTCCTATCCCCTTTATTAAAATAAGTTTCAACAAAATGAGATTTTTGTATTATTTCCTCCTTTCAAATTTATATGTAAACAGTTTTCATTGTACATGCACACTTCAATATTAAATACACTTGAATGACAATTTGTATAATCCCGTGGTTAATCCTATATATTTTCATTCCTTATTCTTTCAATGTAGGTACCAATTCGAATGGCGAACAGGAGTTGTTGGTTAACCTAGATTTAAATGGTATTAAATACTCTGGTATACTTGTGGCGAACACTTCCAGTCTTGCAACAGCAACCGCGGCATTAGCAGAATCAAAAACGCCACCAGCAACAGCACCGTCAATCGGTGACAACATCTACAGCAACAAGAACGTCAACAATTCTCACACTAATAACAACAATATTACAAACTGCAATCAAGAGACGGGCAGTCATAGCAACATCTCCGCCAATATCAACAACAATAGCAACGACACAATCAAGGACTTAGTCGTTGCCATGGATACAATCGAAGACACATGTGAACAGACAATGCGTGATAATGAAACACTACCAAACACATCCACAGCAATAACACCAACAGCAAATCAAACAAATGCTGTCATATCAAACGGTCCCAACAGTAGCACAAACGCACTCAAGGATGCCCTAATAACATCATAGAAACTATACTCCATCTTACAGACCCACTAACACACACACACTGAAATACACACAAGAGAAATAAAATGCCCTAATAACATCAACGAAACTATACTCCATCCTACACACACGCTCCCACACACACACAGACACACACACAAAGAGAAAAACCTATATAATCAACTTGTTGAATAGAGTTAAATAAAGACCTTGAATGCTGTGTTGCTGCTATAAAAGGGAAACGAAAAAGAACTGTCGGAAGTGACTTAATATAAAGTGTAAAGTAAAACGAAGTAAAAATACAACATTAACAAGCCGATAAACAATTGACTTATAAAGATGAAATATAATTTTAAAATTACAAATTTCTTTAACAAACTTTAAATGCAACTCAAGATTGAAAGACCGCATAGTACGCAAGATTCAATGAAATAATAATAATAATAACATGAAGAAATATTTAAGGCACAAAGAAGAACTTAGAGTTTTCGGTGGTGTATTGCTACTACCGTTGCTACATGTGACAGAGAGATACCTCCTGCCCGAAGTTGAAATTTTGTACCTGTGCTTGTTAAAGTTTTCGAATGGATATTACAAACGCTACTCATGTATATCGAACATTTTCTTTAGAAGTAGACACATTAATTCTACTCAAATAATCTTATACCAAAGCAAAGAAAAAACAGAAAATACCAAAACTTAAAATCTATTAAAATCAATAACAATGAACGACGACATCTACTACAACTTCACAAGACGCCATGATTTTTAATTAAATCGAAAACATGAGCACAGAACATAAATACTTTACCGCATTCCCATACAATGAGCAAACACACTGTTACAAATCATCATGTAGTTTGGAAATGAATAAATAATTTATAAATACAATTTTATATCCACATGTGTTTGAGGGATCAAACAAAAGTTGTATCCGGTCTGGAACACTCTCGTCTTCACGCGAATTATCAATTATATATTTTCGTAATTAAAAACTAGAACAGACAATGGAATGACTTCACGTTTGAAATACATGCGCATACATAAATAACACAAACACATACATACATACCATACACATAAACATATTTTATAAAAGCAGTAGTACACAGAGAAAATAAACTCTTTTAAAGGTTATTAAATTAAAATGAAATCGATTTCATTTGTATACATACATACATACAAACTTATGTAACTAAATTCATAATTCAATTAATTATATTATTGTTATGACACCACAAATAAAATCAATTAACAATTAACATTAACATCAATTTATAATATTTATGTATCTTAAACTCTGTCTTGGCAAATGACCCGAGTAAATATTTATCAATAAAGTAAAAACGACGATAGATTTCGCCAAAAATTTACTTGTCAATTTAGGAAAGTTCAAATAAAAATTGTTATCTTGTGTATTTTAAACAAAATCAACAAAATCTATTCTATTTCCGGAAAGATTTTCAAATTTTCAATATCTCAATACAATATTATTAATTATGTCAAAATGTCAAAGTTAATAAAAAGAGTTAAATACAAATTACAATCGAATTTTACACTTTATATTAGCACTAGTGTATAACGAAGAGTAATTAACAATTATTGTCACATATGTACTTTGACGGTAACAAATATATATATCAGATAATATATATAATCAGTACATAAAAAACTGACGTGATTAGGGACCATCAGTATTTCTTTAGATGCAGGGCAGTGACTAATTTAAGAACAGATCGCTTCTTATTTACACTATATTATTTTGCTGTTTGCTCCAGAAGCTGATTTGAATCAATTGGAGAAATGAAATAATTTATCAGAAATACTTCGAAAAATACCCATGCACCTATTTACATATAGAAATTTTCTGCGCATTTCTGATAAATTTCATCTTGATACTATAATTATTATTTGGTTTTTATATTCTTTTATCAAAGTGTTTGTAAAGAAAGTTTGTAATAGTTTCTCATTCGAATTCTTCGGTTAGTCCAACCGATACAAGCGTGTACTTTTCACTGACACTAATACTTTTAAAAGACACTAATAAATAAATTCACACATACATACGAGTACATATGCCTAAAGATATAATTAAAAAAGTACATATTTATATGATTATACTATTTAAGTTACTGGTTGAAAGTGACGAACCTCCACAATTAACGTTCTCTGAACTAGTTGATATTTTATAACAAATATTGTATAAGCTATTATAAGAATTACTTTAACTTTAAAAAAAATAAGTTAAAATGCAAAATATCTAACATAGTTATAATTACTTCCTTCCATGAATTTAGTTTGATTTTAAACATAAGCAAATAATGTTTTAATGCTTAGTTGTCGTTAGATTAAGAAATTTTACAACGTTTAACATAAATACTTAAATCTCTCCCATAAACTACCCTCGTCTGTGTTGTGTAAATATGGCAAATTTATACATACATCCATACATACATACGTATAAGATTACACGCAAAAAGATGCATAGTGAACCTTAATTTAAAGAATACATATTTAAAATATTTAATAATAAATATTAAAACAATAAAGTACATAAATATATATAATTCAACTTCAAGCGAAGCATTTTTTCTATCAAAGAAGAGAAATTATTGTCCTTTTTGAATCATAAAAGTAGCATACGGGTTCTTTAACTTAATCTACGAGGGAGTGTTCTGAAAGAATATAAATCAAATAGAATGCCCATCGCAAACTTGTTCTAAATATTAAGTTCGTACCATTAATACCCACTTTTATTAGACACTTTTTGTTAATCCCTCGCCTTTAATGTTGTTATCGACTCTATTCGCAAAAACAATACGTGTATGTTGTAGCTTATTGTCAAGAAATAATCTCTTTTATTCTAATCGTCGTCATCGTTGTCACATCAAGTCGACATCAAAAGAACAGGTTAGTTATAGACAGCAATTGAGTATTTCTGACGGCCACTTGCCAATTTATAAGCGTTACTAATGTAATAGGTCATAAATAATAGAAGTATAAATGCAATTGATAAAATATTGTTGTCGATTTCGACAAATGAAATAAAGGGAATATTCAGTCTTATTATGATTGTCGCGTCGACGTCACATCAGGTAGACAGTAAAAAAAAACAGCAGTTCTGAACTCGTTGTAGGCAATAATTAACTGATATTGATGGCCAATTGTAATTTTATAAGCCATAGTAGTAGTAATATCCTATCAATAATATTTAATAGTTCTCGATAACGATCTCACAATTGCCAATATATTGATGTAGACTTGGTGTGACGTCGACGTCGACAATCATAATAAGGGCAATTGTTTTGTCAGTATATTTTTATTTTCGTCAATACTAACGCAAGCACAAACATAAGTATACTCGTAGATGAGTATTTATGTTGAATATTAATAGAAACATTTTTGGATATATTTATAGTAAATAGTATGAGCAAACAATATACTGCTAAAATATGACATTTTTTGTTATTGTAGTAAACATAACCATTTTATTGTTATACAAATAAAACTACATCAGTTCGCACCGAATGTATGATGCGTACATTTTCAATAAAATCGAATTAGTTTTGAATAGAACATATTCCTTTTCAGTATTGAAATTTTCAACAAAAAATTTGAAAAGTTCACTTACTGTTTTCTTTTTTAAAGAAAAGTAACACTCAGGTACTTAATAACTACTATTTAAAGTGTTACTTCTTTGGGAAAGGGATAGTACATTGAAATGAGAAGCTTAATTCTGACCCAACTTTGCTATTGCGCATTTCACTAGTTTGTATAGCGCGTCTGGTGCTAACTTTCTGTGTAGCTACTTTGCTAATTATTTTACTTCGTCGATGATTCTGCTAACATCACTAACTAGGGCGATATTATTAGTAGCATATCGTTGCCGGTATTGTTCAATGGCTGTGCTGTGGATTCATTAGTTAAACAGTCCAACCACAATTAATACAATGCTACACTAATACACATCAGAAATTTTCATTACGTTGATTTATAATCATGTCGCTTTGTGTGTTCAACCTTCTTTTTAGCAGCTCATGATATGAAAGGAACTTCTAAGAAAATAGTTCGAAATAAAATAGAATTATTCTAAATTAAAAATGATTACCATCCCAAATCGGTGGATCATTATTTTTATGCCACCTGGTGATATGGGTATCAAATAAAAGGATTTTTTGAGAAGAGAAATAAAAATAAAGTGGAATCACTCTTACTATAATAAACATACGAACACCGAGTAAAGCTCAATCAATCGGGTAGTAGTAAAAACGCACGGACGATAACTGTGTTAAATTCATAGAGAAGGCTAAAAAATATTGAAAAGTAACCAAGAAACGCCGTTTTACTTCCAAAAAGTCTTGACACTAATTATACATTTGTACCTTTTATCTGGTAAAAACAACATAAATCTCATTTTTTGATAGTAATACTCTATTTAATAAACATTTTGGGACATTTTCTTCAAAGCGTAATAACACATTTCTTATTAATTTTTAGCAAAAACTTTATTGAGATATTTTCTAGGATTTTCTTTATTGCTTTCTCAACGGGCAGTCCGATACTAATAAATCACATAACGTTAGACATTGCTTAGTTTGAGTTTGTGTTTTTGTGTTCAAAGGGAGCGGAGCCACAAGGACCCAAAACAGAACATGTCGTGTTCATAAAAAAATTTAATCTATGCCAGGTTGATATTTCTGATCTGACCAGATTTTATTTATGAACGTATTCCTAGCTAAGGACTAAAAAATAATCAACTACATGTATTCTCTCAGGAGATACTTGTGTTTGATTTAAAAAATATAGAATTAAATTTTTACGTTCCTTCTTAGTCCACAAATCCTGTTCCATTTTAAAAACTTTTTTGTTTAAATTGAAACTAAATTTCTAATATGACAAAAATTAAAAAAAGGTGAACTCAATCAAAAGTTATACGTAATTTGATTTAAATAATTTCAAAAAAATCTATTTTTACGCATTTTTCAACGTGTAATAAAAAAATTTTATAAAAATACTAACCCTGTATTTATATTTTTCTGAAAGGCAATACATCTTGCAAGACAAATGTTTGCTATTGAAGGGACCACAGCTTAGCAAATTCCATTTATTATTTATGCAAATGTAAATTTTTATTCATATTTTTTCAAAACGCAAGGGTGGAGTCAGAAGAACCAAGCCCATTTTTTAAAGTCTTGATACGCTGTAAAATATTCGTCAAAAAATGTTTGCGAATAGTGATAAATCTGAAAATATAGAAAACATTAAAATTTTGGGATATATTCCTTGCTACTTCAAACGTCAAATTTTAATAGCAGATCCAATTTTAGATGTTAATTTACGATCAGGAGATAAGACAAGAGTGTTAAAGACGTATTCCTTTTCGGACTGCTTAAAATATTTCCTTGAGCAAAAGTGGTGATCGTGCTTAAAGTTCCGATTTTTAGATTCATGTGGTTTTGCTGTTCGTTCTCCTAGAATAAGAATATATTTTTATAAGTAGGAATGAATAAACAAAATCAACAAAACAAATTTTTTGGAAATCGAACAGGATTTGAATTAGCTACATAAACACGACATGCACTCTTATGGAGCCTTGCGGCGCCACTCCCTTTGAACACAAAAAACCCAAACTCCAAGCTGAAGCTACACAATATCTCCCCTAATGTTATGTGAATTCCCCATTCCTGTTCAAGTATAATAGTTTTACATTGTGAAAATGGAAAATGTAATTTTATAAAAACTTAACCTGCATAATATAAAGTTTGTTTTAGTCTCAAGTCTAGTCTAGGCTTTAGTCTAGAGCACTTTTACGAAGAACTTGCTAATTAAGGAAAATTTCATACGCATATTGGAACTTTTTAGTTCTATTTTAAAAGTGTAGGTATGTAGGTTTATATAATTTTAAAATGTAGTCATAATGATTATTGGTATTGTTTATACCATAGAAAAATGCATTACAGATGAGAAAGATGTCTGACAAAAAGTAGAGTATGTATATACATACTTATGTATTTACATATCGAGCTTTTGCTGCAATAGCGTCATTACTCAAAATTTGTCGTTTTTAAGGTTATATTACGAAATTATTCGCCATGTCGTTTTTTATATTCTGTAAAAGTTTCATAAAAATATTTTGTATACTCAGCTCTTGAGAAAAGAACCAAATTTATTTTTACCATTAAGTTGTGTGTAAATTCAAAACTTTAAGCTCAATTTCTGCAAAACAACCTTTTTTGAATTATTGCGTTATTGCAGCAAAGTCATATTATGACAAAATATGAGGGCTTTACAAAACCTAATTTGATTTAAAAATGCAAAGTATATAAGTAAATTCAAAAAAATTCAAATACGCAAAATATTTAAGAAATTTGATAATTATAATTCAGCGAAAGAGAATCAGATGTTGTTGAAGTGGGATCTTATAGTGCAACTTCTTAAAATTATATGTAACAAAATGTAAAAAAGTTTAAAATATTTTTTGATTTTTAAAAATATTTTCTTAAGAACACATATGGTTACGAGTAGCGCTTGTGTTGATAATGCTTACCGATTCGCCCGCTTACTCCTTAATATTGGTTGTTTAATTAACTTCATTTTGTAAGAAAAACTATAATACTTCAAAATTTAATTGCAACCTTTTTCAACTTCAAGAAGAAAGGGCCTCTTTATCCAATTCAATCGGAATAGAACTTAATTTTTAGTTACACCCAAACTAGTTTCCTTTACTATATTGCATTCAATATATTGTTAAAATGTTTTCCATTTTTCTTATATGATAACACATACAGCTAAAACAAGGATCATTTGATATTACTTGTAGTTCTTAAAATTTATTTTGCTTTAATCCAAATACGTGTAGGCATTGCTTTGAATAATGACACAATGTTTGATGTTGTTTCCAGCAATGACGTTTTGAATATATTTAACCAAAATGTTGCAAGAAAAATAAAATTTACTCATGTTGAGTATAATTGTTTGCTTTGCTGTTTGTATAAAAGCACTAAGCTTACTATGATTATTATGTTTTTTGTAATAATCATATACAATATAGAATTCTCATATTGTGTTTCTTTGTTTTAACATAAACATACGAGGTTGAATGTTTTCAATCTGATTAAAGTTCACTGACGATTTGGTTTAGCGACCAATGAAATGTCGGCATATGAACAGCTAAAAACGACAAACAAAAGATTTTTCAAAATTGTTTCCTTTTTCTTCAATGTGCAGATCTAAATAATATACAGTGGAGTTCGGTTACAACATATTATCGCGTATAACGAACAACTTCTCCGGTCCCAATAGCTCTGTACAAATATTTTGAGGTAATTTTAACTATAATACACTCGGCTGTTTAAACAGTAATAGTACGTTTCCACCATGAGCAAATCAAGTTAATTTGACGAAATTACTTCAAAGTGTTTCCATTATGTTTTAAGTGATTTCATGTTCGAATTTTCGACATCAATGTGACGTTTGTGTTGTTTATTTATTTTTAACATAAAAGAAACACAACTTTTGTTTAATAGTAATTTGAAGGAAAAAAATCTATAAAATTTAAAATAACATTGACTTTTAATTAAATTATATTCAACTCAAAAACGACTTACATAGTAGCAAAAGTATGTGGCTACTTTTCAAGTGCTACAATTTTGTGTCAACGTCAACGCCAAATATGTCTGCAAAGAAGGTGATATTCCCTTAGAAAAAAGGGTAGCAATAGCTTTATACGCCTTGGGCTCTTCTGCCGAATACAGAAGCATTGGAAATTTATTTGGTGTTTCCAAGTCAATGGTGTGCAAAATATTGATAGAATTTTGCCATGAAGTGTACAGTCAATTGAAACCTATATATTTGAATGAGTTTCCTTTGTCCAATGAAACTGTGGAAGAATGCGTAAGGGGCTTTGAGATATTAGGATTACCCCAGTGCCTTGGAGCAATAGATATGTACTATATTGTTTATATTTGTCTAATAAAATGTACAACAAATTTATTTAAAGACGGATGTCACATTGAAGTTCATCCAACTCGTGATGACGCAGTTGATTATTACAACTATAAGGGTTGGTATTTAACTGTTTTATTATCTCTAGTAGACTACAGGAATGTACGCCATAAAATAATAACATAAGTATGTATAGCTGTATAAGCTTTTTATATTATGTGTATTTTTAGATATAGGTTTCTTTATATAAATTTGGGAAGTCCAGAAGGTGTAATGACTCTCAAATATATGAAAGATCGTTAAAGAAATCGCTTGATGAAAGCCAAGCCTTGTTGGAAAATTCTAAATATATAAGTGGAGTAAAGGTCCCGGTTTACATCATTGGGGATTCAGCTTTCCGCTTTTCGAAAACATTGATGAAGCCGAGAATGACCACAAAAGAAAAACTTTCAATTATTTTCTGTCAAAAGCAAGAAGAGTTGTAGAAAATGCTTTTTGGTCACCTAAAAGCTCGCTTTCGTCGTGTAGGAAAGGGCATTGATAATGATATAATTTATGCTAACATTATCATCCAAGCATCTTGTGTTCTTCATAATTTCCACAATGATAACATTAACCACAAATGGATATCTGACTTCCAGAATTTTCAAAAGAATAGGATATATCCTGAAAGTGAAATTTTACTTGATGATACAGGAAATGACGCTGAAACTATACGTCAAGCACTTAGTTCATATTGCGTGGATACAGGTACACAATTTTGGTAATAACATAATAATTGCAATTGTAGTATTTTTTTATTTAGCAAAATTTTTCTGTTTGTTTAACATAAAACAAAAATATCTTAGTTAAAAAAAGTACGTAATAGTAAAAATGTTTTTTATGTAATTTTTAGAAGAGACCTAAGACTTTTTCTTTAAAAAATTTATTATTTCAGTTTTAATCTCTTCATTGTCCTTTGAAATTTTTTCCAAATTTTTTTTCTTTTCTAATTCTAAATTGTACATTTTTTCTTCCCATTTGTTTTGCTCTATCCTATCCCTTTCATCTTTTTCTTCTAAATTTTCAATTTTATTTAAATTTTTTTTAAAAAGATTATCTCTATTTTTATTTCTATTTCTAGCTCTGCCAGTAGTTGAGTCTGAGGTTGACGACGTGGTGTCCGAATTTGGTTGAGAGATAGATAGAAAATCATCAAGATTGATTCCATCACAGTCATCTAGTACACCTCCAGATCACTATATTCATCCATTACTTCAGTTTGGCAGTTATCTGAAATTATAAATTATATTATTAACTAATATACATTATGCAATTATTTACAAATAAAATAAAAAAAAAAAATAGCAAAAAAATTTCTAATGTTACAGGAAATTTATATCATTAAAATCTTACCAGAAATGCTCTCATGCACAACATCCTTGAGATTTTGCATTTTATACGCCCCCAAAATTACATGTACTTTCTGGTACATATCGCATGGAGACCTTCTCTTTCTAAAATATTGCTTACCTATATTTTGTAGTCAAATTACGAATTTTGACTTTTATTTCCTCCGTCGATAATAAAATGCCACCTACAGTCTCGAGTTCTCGTTTAATTTCTTCGAGAACATGGGAATTCTTCCTGGAGCCTCTATATCGATCATAGGTCGCACAAAATGGATTCTTCTTTGCTTGACCATATTTTCCTTCTTTTTTGACTTTTCTTTTTAATACGATTCATCCTTCATCTATATAAATTTTTTTTTAGCTAAACATTCTTTTTAATTTTTTACTTGCAAAAAAATCCTTTTTTATTAGTTTTTTCAAAAAAATAAAATTTAATAAAGTTTGACCGCTCGTCTTGCTGCCACTATTAACTATCAACGATTGAAATGAAAATAATTTTTTAATCGCACTTAAATGTAGTTTTTTCGGATTTGTATGCCACTAATAATGGATGCTCCAGAGTTGTATTTGGAATAAAAGCAGCCGCGCAGTGTTGCACAGACAGTTTTCGACATAATTTGGATGAAATCATCTCATTTGAGGTAATTTCGTCACATGAAATTTGTATGCGAAATCATGTACCAAATTACGTAATTTGGCCAAATCATGTAATTTGGCTGCAATCACGTATATGGAAACGTACTATAAAACAAAGAGTTTATTATATTAAAAGTATATGTGTTATTCATATCAAATTCTCTTATGAACGATTTGGTTTTATTGCTAAATGAATAATTAGTGAGTGACTTAAATTATGTAGACAGTAAAATATTTGTTACTGTTATCAGAAGGAGAGTATGTATTAATAATAATGAAATTTTTTAATAATGATCTGTAATAAGAGTAATGATAATAATAATATTCATACTGATCTTTATTCATTCAATACTCTACAATAACGAACTTTGAGTATAACGAACTTTCACCATTGTCTAGAAGCCATTGCATAGACAGAGATTGACAGTTCGGTGTGGACTTTGGAGTGGTGACATCAATGGACTTGTTTGAGTTTTTTGAAAGCTCCATTTCACTGAACTAGACAAGCGCTATAGAGCCGTAAATACGGACTTCTTATGTTGTGTATAGGAGTATGTGAACTTGGGTAATCTTTGATATCAGCAGGATGAGACTCCATCTCATGCAGCTCATCACTATGTCATCCCGCTAATTTAATTTTTAATATTTTTTTAATTTGCACCACATCAAGCAAGTATCTTATAAGTACATATATTGAAAAATAAGAAATCCGTTTTATGTACTTGCTTTTATTTAATGGAAAAAATGTACACATTCAATTCGATTATAACGCCCTTCATCTATAACGAACTAAGCTGGCTGATACCATTAATTTAGTAATAATCGAACTGCGGTATAAATTTTATTTTTTGTATTAGATATATAAGCTAAAGTTTCTAATTTAAAAACATGACTAAAACTAAAAAAAGGAAAGATGAAAAGACAAGATCCAAGAAAAAGTTATTCGTTCTGAATAAACTCCAACATGTGATACGTTTTTAAGTTTTCAAAATAATGTTCTCCCACAAACGGTTTAATAATTACTTGTATACACTTCATAATAAATTTTGTCCTGACATATGTAAGTAAATGGCAAACAAGATATGGCGTTGCCTAGGGCTGACCTTATAAAGTTAAATGCGAATTCGGAATTTTTCCGACAATAAATTTAAAATTTCCTTTCAAATAAAGAAAATAATTGGTTACATTTTTACTTATATGGTTACATTCTTGAAAAAATGTTGCATAAAATAGTTGGCCGTGACAACGGAGGTAGTGTCCTAGAAATAGGATAATGACAATAAGTAACTGTCCAATCAACTGGTGGCATTATACTTATAGGCATCTAGATCATTCCAAGTTTTACTTAAATACGTATTGATAAAGACAACAAAATATTCAATACTGTACGATAACACTATTATATGTATTACAAAAGAATATTATTTACAAAATATACCGCAAATTTGATGTTTAAGTCATTAGAATACGTACGCCGCATATTGAATTTGTGACGGTATATTATGTAATTTAATAATTGTTTTGTCGTTCGGTTTTTAATTTCTGTAATATTTATTGCAACCCCGCAAAGTGTGTATATAGTTAATCCGATTTCTTATAGATAGGACAGTCGAAATCCGATGTCCTAAAGTATTTGTGTATTTGCCTAAAGGATTGATAATAAAAAATATATTCACCGTTTATTGTAATACTTGTATCTCACAGTGATTACTTTGGTTGTTTATTCAAATTTACCGGTATTTGAACTAAGGTTCATCCATTCGTAATAATTTTATAAATCTATTCGCTTACCACCCAAGCCACAGCATCTCTAAAAAATATCGCCGGCAAAAAGCTAACAGACCACAATTCAGACATTGTCGCTCATCTTGACGTAGTTGTCATTGAGAAAGCGTACTTGATGGGTGACAAATTTAAATCGTTTAAGAAATTATCATGTAAGATGATTTTTGCAACTCGGATCTTTCATTTATTAGTGTGTAAATTTTTTTTTTCAAAAAGGGTAAAAATTATAGATAGTGATTGCAATGTACATATATAAGATGTGACAGTGAAAGTCATGGTTCATATTCAATTGCGTTAAGGGTTTACAATTTTTTCAATACATTACAATATTTTTATCTGTGTAATTCTCTCATTTAAGGCAATTTGCCTCAAATATCAGCCCATAAATGATTGAGATATAGGAAGGCCTCTGTTTTTTGCGAAATTTTAAACAAAAGCTTATTTTGGACAGTCATAGATCATTTCTATACTTGTTTTCTTATTTGGGTATATATAGGATGTGTATACCCAGTCGACATTTTTTAAACATTTAGACCAATAGGTGCATAGAGAGGAAGAGGTGGTAATACCCGGGGGGACTTAAAGTCAACCCAGCCTTCAGAAACAGGTGGGAACACCAACTCTGACTCTAAAAACGTAAACCAGTCAGGTAGAGATCCTTCGCAGGATATAGACACACTGGTGGATGAGGTGAGGGATAAAATCGCGAGCCTAAATACTGGGAAAAAGCGGCTCTCTGGGGCTCAAAGGCGAAAACTTGCCAAGAAGAACCAGGCAGCAGCTAAAAATGCACAAGGGAGCACGGAGACTCCTTCCACCTCGGTAGAGAGTAGTAAGAGTATCCGATGTCCAGAAGAGCAGAACATTGCGGAGCCGAAGCAGAAGAAAAGGAGCTCCTCGTCGACTAGTAAGTCGCTAAAACCGGGCGTCTCCCTTCTTAAAGGAGTTTCTATGAAGAATCCTTCTAGCAAGGGGGTCAAAGGTGCAGCACTTACTGAGAAGGCGGGCACGTCGGCGAAATCTTCCGCGGAATCAGAGAACGCTAGACGCAACGAAGGAAAAAGAGCCGCCATCTTACACTAAAGTAGCCAGGAGGCTATATAGGGACAATCTCTGCTACGCGGTCATTGAAACCTCACGTTCGACTGGCAAAATACTAGAAAATCAACAGCAAGTGGTTGAGGATCTGGTAAATAACGCGATATTGGAATACGTTATGGCAACCGATAACGGATCTCCAATAAAAATAAACAGCTGCGAATTTCAAAGGGGCGTGCTGTTGCTAAGGTTAGCATCGCAGACCATACGTAGCCACCCTTAAGGAGTTGGTAGAAAGAATCCCTCCGCCATGGAAAGGCAGTAAGCTGGAACTGGTGGAAGGGAGAAATATACCAACTCTAACCAAGGAAACCTTCTACATCAAAGGATGGGGATGCAAATTCACATCCGACCGTGTTTTGGAGGTTATTGGTAAACAAAACAAAGAACTGGCGGTAGAGAAATGGGAGGTGTTCCTCAGAGAGGAGGACCAGAATGGAACTCTTTTTGTGGTGGGCATTGACCAATGATCTATTTCCAGCCTTTCCAAATCTGAAGGGAGGGTGTTCTTTGTGTCAAAAGCTGTCTATTTCAAAATAAGCAAGTCCTGTATCGGCAGCCAGGGGAAAACCATCCCCATCAACGACAGGACAAGCACAGCACAGGCTGTATCTAGCCAAAATCAGGCGGGTGTCTCTGAGGTCCAGACGGCCAAAGAGGAGTTGGAGCAAAATATCACCAACTCCCAAGAGGACCGCCTACTAGAAGGATGATGTGGGAGGTCATCCAAATTAACCTCCACCAGAGCGACACGGCAACTCACGCTTTGATGGAGAAAATTAGCAAAGGTAAGATACATGTAGCATTAATACAAGAACATTGGACGACAAAAAACAGGGTTAATGGATTAAACCATATAAACTATTAATTGTAATTATTTTATGCTAAAGCAGGGAATCGTCCGAGGACCTGTATTCTTAGTCACAAAAATTTATGCTTTCTCTTATCCACAGAGTTGTCAACAGCAGACGCAACAGTACTGAAGCAGGGAAATGGAAACATATGACTAGCATCAGTATACTTGCCGTATGATGCACCGACACTACCACCAACGTCGGAATTACAACACTTGGTAGAAGATTGCAGAATAAAAGGTAGGAAAGTACTAATCAGATGCGATACTAATTCGAATCATATTGCATGGGGTAGTACTAACATTAATAAAAGGGGACAGGCTCTTTTAGAATTTCTGAATACTAACGATCTATTAACTGTTAATACTGGTAATACGCCTACCTTTATTAATAGAATTAGAGCGGAGGTATTAGATTTAACCATATGTTCTGAAAACGTAATCGATGAAATTGCTGAATGGAGGGTTCTGAACGAGCACTCATTCTCAGATCATCGTTATATTATGTTTAAAATTGCAAGGCAACCGCCAGAACCTATAACCTTCCGGAACAGGGCTAAAACTGATTGGGCAAAATTCGAAAGGTCACTTGATTCTCATTTAGGGCAGGTTTCTTTCAATCGCCTAAAAAGAGAGGACATAGACAGTAAAATCAAAATCATTACGCTTTAGTTGAGTCGTTTGAAGAGAGTTGCCCACTTCGGGAAAGAAAATCCCCATACGAGAAACCCTGGATGAAAGGGGAGATTCGGGCAATGGGGAGGGAAGTCCGCCGACTCTATAATAGAGCGAAACGTAAAAGATTACCAGGATTATCGTGATAAACTCCGAAATTACAACAAGAGAATAAGAACAGCTAAACGTACATCCTGGAGGCTTTTCTGTGAACAGGTGGACAGTGTAAGCGATGTTTCTAAAATTAAAAAATTTTTGTCAAAAGCCCACATCCAGGCTGAATCATTAGTGGATGAAACGGGCAAGACAATTGAAAATGTGGAGGAAACCATTAAAGTCCTCGTGGATACACATTTTCCATTCAGCCCGGCCGAACTTTCGGCTATGCTGGACGATGGGAGAAGTTGTCAACATGAGGTGCCTATTATCAGCGATAGGATGGTTATGGAAGCGATAAAAAGCTTTTTTCCGTTTAAGGCTACGGGTCCGGATGGTATCTTTCCGGCGCTCCTGCAGAAAGGGATGAATTTAGTTTCGACACATCTTGCAGGAATTTATAATGCATGCCTAACACACGCATATATTCCAGTAGGCTGGCAGGAAGCAAGGGTAGTGTTTATCCCCAAACCTGGTAAGCCAAATTATTCTTCACCAAAGGCTTATAGGCCAATAATCCTAACTTCCTTCTTGCTGAAAACCATGGAGAGGATAATCGACGACATGGTTAAAGGCAGAATCGCAGGCCATATGCATACGTCAAAGGTAGATTGCATAATGTGGTGTACTTTATAGAAAAGTCACTTAATGAAAAGATGTACACACTCGCGGTTTGCATTGACATTGAGGGGGCTTTCAACAACGTGCATACCGACACACTTATCCATTACCAGTTTAATATCAACCGGGCGATACGCGACTGGATTGGCAGTATGCTAAGGAGCAGATGGATTAATTGTGAGGCGCACAATGTAAGTATAAGAAAAAGGGTGCAATGTGGAACTCCACAAGGGGTATTTTATCACCCCTTCTATGGACCACGACAATACATACCCTTATTAGGACTCTGACCGATGAGGGATTCGAGACAGTCTGCTAATCAGATGACGTCATGATACTTCTGAAGGGAAGGGATCTAAATTATTTGTGCAGGAAGGCCGAGGAGGCATTACCCCTTGTACACAACTGGGCTCAACCAAGAGGGTTAAACGTTAACCCGGAAAAGACTGAAATTGGCCTATTTACAAGAAGGACGAGGATAGCTGCATATTATGAGCCGCGCTTTCTTGGAAGGACAATAAATATTTCCGACAGGGTGAAGTATCTAGGCGTCATTTTCGATCGGAAATTAAAATGGAAAGACCACATAAACGAAAGAGTCAAAAAGGCTTATATATGTTGGTCAATCTGTAAACGGGCCATAGGCACAAGATGGGGCTGCATCCAGAGATGACACACTGGCTTTATAGCAGCGTTATCAGGCCGATTATGACCTATGCTTCTATAGTGTGGTGGACATCGATGGAATATAAATGCAACATCAAAACAATACAGAAAGTTCAGAGAACCTGCTGTCTTGGTAGGGGCCTTCGGAATGACATCAACAGGGGCGATGGAAACAATATTATCTATCCAGCCAATCGAAATTCGTATAAAATACGAAGCGGCTCTTACAGCAAAACGACTAAAGGTGATGGGTGAGTGGATCGATCAGGAACACGAAGCGCATCATCAACGAATCTTTATGGCCATAGGAGAGTCCATACCGGAAAATGTCGCAAATGACCGTATACCGGAGACTAGACTAGAGGCCAACTGTGAAAAATTGATACCCGACATCCATTCCTGGTTGACCGACACTTAGAACCAGATCCCCATGGGACTTTATTATTACACAGATGGATCAAGGTCGAGAGGGAAAACGGGACTTGGTGTTTACATAGAAAACACCACGGAACTGTTTTTCCGCCTGCCGGACTATTGCACAGTTTTGCAGGCGGAAGTTCGGGCGATAACGGAGTGTATCAGGGAACTCAATGTAATGGGGAGGTCAGGACTTGTAAATATATTTACAGATAGTCAGATGGCCATCAGAGCAATCTCAGCGGAACGCACTAAATCACGTACAGTTTAGGATTGCAAAAACGCTATTAACAGTTACTCTACACATGGTGAACTGCGTATCATATGGGTGCCAGAGCACGCGGGGATAACTGGAAATGAGAGGGCAAACTCACTTGCTGTTAGGGCAATAGGGTTAGGTAATATAAGCTTAGAATGCGTGAAACCTTTCGATGCAGTTAAATCCGAGCTAAAGACTTGGGCACAAAGGGCCCATTCAACTCTCTGGAATAACGGAACCTTGGGAATCAATACAAAAATTCTATGGGGAGATCCAGACGAGAGAAGAACGAGGGAGCTACTAAGACTTAGCAAGCCCGAACTAAGTAGAATAATGGGAGTTGTCACAGGGCACTCTCAACTACTGGCACATCTTAAACGCATGGGAATAGCGGGAGGAGATGAATGTAGAGCATGTGGGGAGAAGAGCGAAACATTTTTTTTTTGCGGGTGAGCTGGGGAAATGCATTACTGCATTCATAGTGGATCGTCACCCACTATGATATGTCGGGCTCTCCCATATGGGCATACCGACTAAAACCCCACCTCATCTCTGTGATGACTGCTGCGATGTCATCTGCGTAACCAACTAAGAATGTGTCCTCTGGCATTTCGATTCTCAGGATTTCATCATAGCTCGCGTTCCACAAATCGAAACATTGGGACACTATTTGTGTCAATGCCCCGCCTTCTCACAAATAAGGTCCCGATATCTTGGGGGTGACATCTTACCGGACATAAGCCGATTACGGGGAATATGCTGGAGAAAATTAAGGAACTTTGTGAGTGACACGGAGTTTCTCTAGACCTTTGGGTTAATATTTCATGCTTAAACCCAAGGGAGCGCACAACAAGCCTTCACTGGCTTAGGTGTATGTCGTACGACATGGGCTATCGCACCCCTCCTGTCAACCTAACCTAACCTAACCTATTAATTAAATAAAACAGTCGATTAATTCGTCCGTTTTCTGTGAATAGTTCTGTCTTTCATCCGGTCTGACCCAGCCATCGGCATGGCCACAACATTATTCCATTACTAACCACTTGCCCTTAATAATAAAAAAATTGTTTCTTGATCCTTGTCCCTAACTAATATAACTGAATCGGTTCTTATATGTAGAGTGGTTCCTTCGATCCCTTGTAACTAAATGTAACTATGGGACTCGAGGTATTGCACGACTATTTTGCCTATATGACTTTTACCCATAGTACCTGCCACGGTATTCCATGTCCACCGCAACAATTTTCTCCAATTATTACGAGCTTCGTAGACAATGGACTACTACTCTACCAGGTTTGGCGGAGCTCTTTATGATGTAACTCTACCATATTATTATTTATGGATTATGCTCATGCTTTCATATAATGTTTTCTGCACCAAGCCTACGTATTGACAAAAGAAAAGGACATGCAAGCTATGGCTATGCCTTAAGCTTAACAAGAGATAACCTTTTGGCATTAAAAGGCAGGCTAGAGATGGCATAGCCGTAACCAGATTTATGTGGCAAAGAAATAGAGAAATTATTCCTTAAAAATTATAATAATATTATGTACGTATGTATTAAAAGATGGAAATTAAAGTCTAGTAAGATATTTTGTGTATTAATTGCAATAATCTATTTTAATATGACCTCTTAGAGATTGGGGACTCTCTAATAGCTCCCTCTTTCTTCAAAGAGAAGTTTCATCTCCTGCTGCGTTTCGACAATTTCTTATTTCTTTTACAAACACTATCTTAAATATAAGGTTTGTTCCACAAGATCTCGGACAAGTTCGGACTATTGAGAGCAAAATGAAAAATACTCTCTAAATTTGCCAAAGTTACCCAAAATATCTGGAACGCAAAAAACAATTTTGGTAGTTCCTGAAATACTAATGCTGCTTACTTTTTAAACTAAAATCTATTTAAGTGCTTTTAGACGCTTAAAAGTCTTCAAATTATAAAAACAAAACATTTGCATCATTGTCAACAACTGTAAAATAATTGAAAAACAAAAAAATTCTTCACATATGTACGTAGCTATAAAAACATTTCAAATATTAAATAAAAAAGAAAATGTTTATGCACTAACGTATTTATAACTTTAATTTTTTCATTGAAACTCTCCATTTTGCTTTTTAATATATTTATTTATAAAAACTAAACTTTTTCTTTTGCTTGCAAATTTTCTGATAATCTATCAGTTTCATATGTAAACAAAAAACAGCTGATTGTTAAATTCTTGTCCGAACTTACCCAAAGAAAAAGTTCGTGCAAATTTGTACAGGAAATGAAAAAAATTACTCTCTCAATTTCTCACTTTTTTGCACAAAAATTGTTATGTGGAACGGTTTTGGGTAACTTTGGGCTAGTTCGGACTTTTTCGTTATGCATGTGGAACAGAACTATAAATTCATTTGTTATTGTAAATAAAAACCCAAAAGAAACACATACAATAAATATGTACATATAATTTCAGCAATCACCTGTTAATGGTTGTGGCAGAAGTCCCAAATTCAATTTAAATATACGGTTATGTGTGTGGCACTATGGCAAGTAATAAATAATTTTTACAGTGTTACCCATAAGTAGCTAATTTCATGGATGCCCTCATAAACTAATGGCTAATATTCTGGACTAGTAGCCAGAGGGTCGGTGGCTCGATCCCTGCCGTACGATCGGATTTTCCCTGCTTTCTGTCTTCTTTGCTCTTCTGTTTCCAAATTTTCATTCTCCATCTATTTCGGGTATCACAAAGGAACCAAATTATGCATCCAAATGAGCGAATGTTGCCTGAACCCAGTCTAACTTAAGTAATTTCATTGTTTATACTGAATGCCCGGGAAGGAAGTAATTAAAATGAATAGCTGTTAAGCTGGTTGAATTCCTCCTGAGAGTAAGTTGTAAAATAATTTCTCTAAATAGTTTCTGCTCTTCCTGCGTTTTGTTGTGTGGTGTAGAAAAACAACATTCATAATATTTATTGCAATATATTTGGGGGATTCAAACGGTGTGCTATTAAGTCATATGGTCATAATGTCTTAATATTTTAGTATGGTTTACAAAAATTGTTGTTGTGCTGCAGACAAAAAAGTCATAATACAATAAAGGCCATGTCACATACAACTTTTGCTTCGCGTTGCGTTACATCTTCGCTTTGACATTTAAGATGAAATGTACATACTTATACGAAACATGCCACATAAAACACTTTTAACGCAGCGTGACGCAAAAAGTTCGGCAACTCTCAACTTTTTGCGTGCTTTGACAATTAAAGTTATGTATAACGCTCGTATATTTTTTTGGACCAAAAAGAGTACATTTCGCTGAAATTTTTTAAAAAAGCAGTAAATCGATTTGGATAAACAGTACTTTTCGCAGTATATATTTTATTCTATATATAAAAAAAATTAACAATCATTTCCATCATCTGAATCATTTCCATCAGAATCAGCTTTTGTGGTTGTTTTGTATTTGTCGTTTGAAGCAATTTGAATAAGCAATGCCGGCTTCGATTTGAGGTAATTGTAGAAATCAACGCACTTGTACTTCAAATTATATTTGACGGTCAGAATCGCCTTCAATGTTTGCACATCTAATCGGGTTTTGTCTGACGTCCAAGTTTTGTTCACTGCAGAGAAGATTTGACGGTCAGAATCGCCTTCAATGTTTGCACATCTAATCGGGTTTTGTCTGACGTCCAAGTTTTGTTCACTGCGGAGAAGATTCGTTCCACTGATGCTGAAGTCCCTGGAAAACATTAAAATATATTCAACGATCGTGGCTATTTCTTTGAATTCGCAATCGGCGTTTTTGAGATGAATAAATATCTCCACCCACCGATCCATAATCGAAACATTGCCTTCTCTCCATTGCATAATTTTGTCACTCGTACAATAGTTTTTGATATATCGAAATTGGGTGTGTAAATTTACCGCATTTTCATTGGCATTGTACAAATTGTATTCGCTCAACTTGTTCATAACGGCTTCGACTTCATTCCATGTTGGTGCTTCTTGCAATGCTGCCCACGCAAAAATTTTCGGCTAGCGACGAATCAGAGGAGAATGCTTATTTTTAAAGTAAAGAATAATTTTGCATGAATTCGCTGTTCGCCGTCTTTATTTCTATTATGTATCGAAAAACAGTATTTTGAGGGAGAAAAGCAGTACGCAGTTTTTGATGTCGAAAAACAGTATAATACTGCGAAAAACAGTACATATACGAGCCTTAGTTATGTATGATGTTAGAATATGATATGAAAATGTGATGTGATATGAAAAATATTTTTTTTTTTATTTTTAAAATTTATGTATTTCCTGTTGAAGAATATGAGCTTGTTTTTTTTTAACTAATTTATAAAATAGTACCTATTTGCATGCTATATGTAAGTATATAGCATAAGATTATTTTATTGTAAAAAATCAGTGGCAGCGTATTATTAATAATATTTTACCTTTTTATATGAATACATATGTATGTATTTGAAAATCCAAAAAACAAATGAATTGATGAGAATAAAAAGTTTTATATGGTATAGTGGTGTATTTTCAATAAACTACAATAGGTGATAACAAAATAAACACATAAAAGCAAATAATATTTTGACTTTCATTTTTATAATAAAAAATAATTAGGAAAATTCATATCCACCCTTTTGCTAAACACACAATGCGCGCGTTCTCTCAAAGTTTTTATTGTGTCATACACCTTTTGCGTTACGCTTTTCTATCAAAGTTAAAAACGTCACGCAACGCTACAAAGTTTTATCTGACACGGCCTTAAGACTTTTTTAGCTATGTTTATTGTTTTGTCATAAAATAATGGAAAAAATCTGAGTCGAACGCCCGAAACTCTTTAGATGAGCGGCGCTAAACGTGTGCACACAAATGCAACTAAAAAATGGAATCTGCTGGAAGAAAAGTCGCTAATAGAGATTTTGGAACCCCAAGGTGGACACTTTTGCGGCTAGTGAGCAAACTAGCAACGTTTAATAAAGACCCTTCCTCTGTTTGTTCTTCCTCGTCTTCATCACCTACAAGGAGATGAACTAAAATTTAAATGGATACATTTTTTTCATACTTACTTGGTCCACCCATTATGATGTCTAACATGTAATTTTTCACACAAACTGTGTATTATTTTAGTTTTTTCGCTTGTTTTTGGCATTTTCAAACAAAATTTTTATAAAGTTTTGAATTTCTTTTCTTTGATATAAAATATTTATAAATGTTTTATGTTCATATCAGCTGACCGAATTCTGAAATAGCATACTAAGTTATGACGGGTTGTTCATAGCAGTCATATATTTTCGTGCTATTATTTTATAGCATATGACTACCGTTTAAATCCCCCAATTGTAAAATGTGTCAACAGCTTAAATATTGCTATTGTGTTCTATTGTGAGCTTATTTCATTTACAAGGAAAAAATGTTCCCTGCATTTACTTCTTTAGCAAATATTTTTTTGAAATTCATATTATATTGTAAATTTAATGAAAAATAATTTAATTGCTTTCTATCCTACAATGAAAAAATAAATGTGTTTGGAGCTCACTTTCTGAAATTAAGTTGTTTCTTAAATTGAAGTAGAAGTAAAAGTTATACTTTAGAAAATTGCGATATACAAGCACTTTTCATCAAAATATTTTCAAAGCAGTGAAATCATGCTAAATGTCAAAAAACAGTACTGTAAACGGTATAGATTTTAATAAACATTCAATTTAAATCTACTATATTTCGGTCATGTGAAGTTACATGTACAATGGCGGTCGCTTATAACGTACACCAACTAAAACGAATTATCGCCTATAACGGACAACTTCTGCAGTCCCAACAATTTTATAAAAATATTTCATACCAATTATTGCGGTTTTAAAAAACTTCTATTATAGCAAAATTAATCTAAAAACTAACTAATTTTGAAATATACAACACGAAAATAGTAGCAAGCTTTCACGATTGTAAGGAATAAAAAGACGAAAAATGTATCAGCTAAGATTATAGATTAAAAAAATAATTATTTATCATAATTTACAAAGCGATCAGAAATAATGGAAAACCAGTACGTCATATTTTGCATCAACAAATCGGAAAATTAGAAATAAATGCATTCTAATATAATGTTGCTCACTTTTATTTAGTGGAGGAAAGGAATAAACATACATATGTACATACATGTATGTATGTATACTTTGGTCACAACGAACTTCGTCTATAACGAACAAAATTGCCCGATCACACGAAGTTCGTTGGTTTTAGTGTTGCCGCAACCAAATTGTTATGTATCCAAAATTTTTCAAAAATGTATCCAAATAAAAAAAAAATAACCAAAATACGTACATATGTATATGTCTAACACGCGAATTGAAATTTTAATGCTCTTAAATACCTAAAGAATAAAAGTTAAGTTAAAGGAGTCTTCGGCTATGCCATTTCTTATATACCATGTATTTACCTAAACATGTACATATGTACATACATATGTACACGTCATCAACACGTGTAGATGTATCAATTGCCTGAATCACTTTGTAGTAAAATTTGAAAACAGCAAATCAGACAGTGATTTGACATATGCCTACAATAATTTCAAAAAAATAAAACATAATAATTGAAAAATGCTGATGTTGATTTGTTGTTCTATTTTATTGATATGGTACCTAATATTATAATTTTTTATCAGTGGTGTTAGATCATTATCATTCGACATTTTGTCAAAGTGAATTGTCATATTCATTGTATAGACGCCTACAGCATGACAGAAAATTATCGGCGTTTTTCACAAATAACTTGTATCCTTCATTGTCATGTTAACATTGCCAGATATAAAATCGAGGTTAATTATACTTATGCCCAGTTTTTAACTTTGTATTTAAATATCATTTAGCTTTAAATGCCATTTAAATCCGAAATACAGTTCTTCAAGGCTTATTTAATTGCAACTTAAATAAGCAACATTGGGCATTTAAAGTTTATTTTTAAGTCCAGAATGTTAACATATGATTTTGACGTTTTTTACTTCTCAATAATTTCTTGGCGTCCAATAAGAAAAAAATTAAAAAATATTTTTTAGAAATTAAAAGTTGTTAAAAATAAAAAAGGATACATATATACATACGTAAATTAAATTAAAAATTATAGATATATGTATGTATATACATATATAAATAAAATAAAAAAATAAAAAAGGCAACAAAATGAATTCCGATCAAGAAGACATGAGTGATGCTGAATTGTGTGAAGACTTGGAAGCGACAATAGTACGAAAACCTCGAAAAATTCGTCTGCGGCCAAACCATTTCCATATGTTCGGAGACACCGAATTCTATGAAAGATTTCGGATGTCAAAAAAGTCTGCTCACGACAATCTGGAGCTTATTGGACAGCATATAAAAAACCCAACCACTTGGTAAGTTGAACAAGTAAATATGTATACGCAATATACAGAACATTTTCACGAAGAAGAAAAATTAAGGAACCATTCTAAATATAAGCGAATAGAATATGTTACTCATCACTTTAAGGGTCTACGCAACCGGTGGCATGCTAAAAACGATTGCAGATGTGTATGGTGTGTCAACAACAACGGTATCCAACGTCCTGGGGAATGTAACACATTACATAGCGCATCTGCGGAGCCATTTTATAGTGTTTCCGAAAACCCCAGAAGAACTCGCAGTAAAAACCAGGAAATTTACGATATAGCTAAATTTCCTCATGTTGTTGCGCCACTTGATTCCACGCATATCAAAATAACTTCGCCAAACATCATTACTTGCTGCATTTAAGAAATATATGTTTTAAAATTGTTTGTCTGTAGGTGGCGAAGATGCGGAGCTGTATAGAAACCGCAAAGGGTTTTTCTCCATAAATGTACATACAATGTGCGACGCAAATTTAAAAATACTTGACATTGTTGCTAGATGGTCAGGATCTTCCCACGACTCTACCAGAAAGTTTAGAAGCGGCTGTTAATTTTGTGAACAGTGTTCCTGGCAATGCCAATTCTAGCAGTTCAAATGCACAAAATAGCAGACAGCGATCCTTAATAAATAATTATTTTGAAAACTTATTGTAAATAAAGTACAACTCAATTTTTATTATAAATTCATTCTTTTATTTAGTTACACATATGTATGTATGTACATATTTTCATTTATTTAATGTTTGGTCTACATACTAATTAAAAAAGCTATTAACTGAAAAAAAGCAAAATTACAAAATTATTTTCACATACATCCATTAGTGCAAAAACTTAAAACATAAAATAACCCAACATAAAACAAAAAAAAATAAAAAAAAATAAAAATAACTTTCACATAAAATTAGTATAAAAAACTGAATAAGAAGCAAAACTTAAAACAAAAAGAAACGTTAGCATAACATAACACAGCTGTTTTCTTTGAAGCTATTGACAAATTTTTTGACATTTCATAGTGCTACCATATTTTCATTGCGATTTAATACGAAGAATTATTTAACACTGAAAAACTGAAGCTGTATTTAAATACAATTTAAATTTATGTAAAATTTAACTAATTGGACATTTAAATATTAAGTTAAAAACTGGGCCTTATATTATTTTTATATTGCTACTATTTTACTGATATTTTTCCTTGAGTGAACGCATGATCTCTTCATTTTAATTATATGCCAACAGCAAGCAGCAAACGGGAGAAAACAATTGGAAGTTAATTAATTTTTTTAAATACAAGCTGTACTTTGAAGATTAATAAAAACGGTTAAAGTGAGGTCACGGAAAACCGACAAAAATAATCACTAAAGTTCAATAGAAAAGCTCAAAAGTAAAATTGCTATATTCGGCTGTGTCGGATCTTATATACCCTTCACTAGCTTGTGAAATATGTACTCAAAATGGAAATTCTGGTTGTAACCAATCTACACTGTATTTACTTGCAAGTTAGATTTGTTTTAAATATATTTGACCAGCGTCTTAATTAAAGAAAACATTGTCAATAAAGTTGAATTCTTTAAAACTTGTTTTCACTTTTTATATATTAACTGGCGATACGGATGGGAATGCATAATTATAAACAAAATAAATCAGCTGTTTGCTTTTGGTTTCGAAGCTGAAGGAAAGCACGCCGAAATTTTGAAGCTTGGTGATTTGCAGGACATCAAAAAATCACCAACGTGAATATAAAATTGCTTGTGTTTGCTTCATAATTTAAATATTAAGCTTTTGAAATATTTCGATTTTGTTTTATTAAATATTGGAAAATTTCAAAATTCAGAGATACTAATATTTTTTTAAATCAGTTAAAATTTTACTAAAATTTAGTAAAATCTATATATATATAAAATAGGATGTGTGTATGTATGTATGTATGTATGTATGTATGTATGTATGTATGTGTGTATGTATGTAACGTAATGGCTCCAAAACCGCTGGGCCGATTTTGATGAAATTTTCAGGGATCCTTCAGAATACTCGGTCGGGTGACACTGCGATTTTTTATTTTCGGTCTGTGGGCGGAGGGGCGTGGCAAAATCCAATAATTCATAAAATGAGAACGGCTTGGCCGATTTCTGTAAAACTTTTTGTCAGTTGTTCGTATTTTCGAGGAGAAGGTTTTTATGGAAGAAAATTTTGGAAAATCCCTCCGAAAAAATGGAAAAATCGAAAATCGAGTTTTTTTATGAAATTTTGTTTGAAATTATTCCTTAATGGCTTTTTAAATGAAAAAAATAGAAAGTTTGTCTGAAGGCTTAAAATTGGGGCGAGGCGAAGTTCGCCTGGTCCGCTAGTTTTCTATAAAATCAATTTAAAATAATCTTTCAATATCAGTTAGGAAATGTTTACTGAATCCCGGTCAAAAAAAAAGAGAAAACGCTTTTACGTCATACGACAACCATTTAATAAAACTTTTTTTTAATTCCATTGGAAATGAAGCAAGAAGAAGGAAATCTCATGCTTGTATACATGTACCTTCAGTTCGTTTCTCATTCGTTCATATTCACACATGCACACACCCACAAAAAGTTATTGCAAGCCCTAAATAGTAGTAGAAAAATTTTATCAATAAAATTTGACGGTGTAAACGTAAACGCAACTACAAAGAAAAGAAAAAAAAAGAACAACGAAATCAACAAAAGTTTATCAAAACAAGAATTTTATGCTCTGCCATATTATGCCAACTTAAGCATCATCTTCTGTAAACTCATACTCGTACATCACGTCGTTGCCTTTTACTTCTTTATTACACATTCCCATGTTGAGAGCTCCATACCTTCTTCCGTGTTGTGTGTTACGATGTGCGTACAAGCAGAGAAGGTTTGAAAAATGTTGTGTTTATTAGCAAGTGCTTTATAGACAAAATGATAAAAAAACGATTTTAATAAAAAAAGTTCATTGATTACATTTATTAACATGTTAATGTATACATGAATAAATCTATTTACACAACTTTTCTAATTTTTAACAGGTATGTAAACATATATATATATATATATGTACATACATATACATGCACATACGTACATATATATACATACATGTATATATGTATATATATATATATATATATATATATATATATATATATATATATATATATATGTATATATATATATATATATATATATATATATATATATATATATATATATATATATATATATATATATGTATATATATATATATATATATATATATATATATATATATATATATATATATATATACATATATATATATATATATATATATATATATATATATATATATATATATATATGTATATATGTTAATAAGAGTATTCTAAATTTATTTTATTATACAAACATACATACATACATATATGTATGCATGTACATAAGTGAATGTATAACAAACTTATACAACAACTAATTCGAACAAGTTCATATGATGCTGCGGCTACGCAATTGAGAATTTAATTTTAATAAATTAATAAATCTATACATATAAAACTTTCTTTGCTTGATTTTTTTAAATATGCAGATTTAATTATACAGATATCTTGTTAATTACTTATTTTTGCTTGAAAAATAAAAAAAAAAAACAGAGAAATCGACTGCCAGTGAAAAATTAATACATTTTCATTCTTTTGAGCGGATGATGCACACGTCAATATTTAGTTAAAGTTTTTGTATTTGTGAATGTTTATTAGAAAAATCGTCAAACGCATAATTCGTCAGTATTATTGATAAATATTATAATGTTTTAGATTTTCATCAAAAAAGTAAAGCAGTTCAATGTAATGTGTCATTGTCATTGTCAATTTTAATTTTATTATGTGCGTCTGTCAATTGAACATCCTGGAGTTTATCGTTAGAAAACGGAAGAAAGAAATTTTATAATATTGGGAAATTGTATTTTCTAAAAATAGAACAAAGACATGTTGATAAATAGATGCATCCCAACAAAAAAGTTATAGGAAGTAGTTTTAAATATATTGTTAATTTATAAAAATAATTTTGTGGTTTTAAAAGTTAGTGCAGAAAAATTTTCATTGAATTAAAATATATGTATATTAGATATTTAAATTTTTATATTTCTCTTTACAGTGGTATACGGGAATACACCACTTTAAACTATTTAGACATTTCGTAATTTTATTGAACAGTTTTCTTCTACAGCGAATCAAGTAACTGAAAATCACTGTGAAAAAATCAATATCAGAAATTTATATTTTAACCTCGGAAAAAATTCAAAATTTATATAAAATTAAGTTTGCGTTGCAAAGGGATTTGAAATAGGGGTTTAGAACAACTTTAGATACGGCACATCCAAATTATATTCTCGTATCAAAGGAGATCCATCTAATTAAAATTATTATAAAGGAACGGGTGCAAATATAACAGGCTGAAATCACTGATAATAGTAAAATATTATAAAATCTTCGAAATAACTTTTCTTCAATTTATTCTGGTTCAAATGTTGTCTCGGATGCAAATTCTTTGGTTATCTTCGATAATCAATTTCATCATAAAATATCCAAAATAATTGTTCGTTAACTAATACTGATCAGCTATTGTCACTTTCTAAATTGTTGAATAATAAAAAATTCTGTCGTTTCGTGGATCGTATTTCAAACTTCATCATTAGAAAACTTATCTCCCTAGCTTTTGATTATGTAGAAATTATTTTTAATAATTGCATTAGCAATGGATACTTTCCAAATTTTTGGAAGGTGGCAAAAATTTGTCCAATTCCCAAAAAGCCTAATAATTTTGAGTTAAATAATGTCTGACCAATCTCTCTGTTATCTAATTTGGGGAAACTCTTTGAGAAGGTAATACGAGTTAAGATGGATATAAGTTTAGAACCTACATACATTCCAAATTATCAGTTTGGTTTTAAAAAAATTTCATTCGACTTGTCATGTTTTATTGAAATTCCAGAATGACGTGGTAAACAATTTGAGGCAATGACGCTGTACCATTGCAGTCTCTCTTGATATAGAAAAAGCTCTTGGCCATGCTTATCACGATGGCATAATTTTTGAAATGATTAATATTGGTTTTAGTCCATAAATTATTAAGATGATTCAATGTTTCTTAAAGGATAGAAAGTTTTGCGTTCAATTCTAAAATGAATATTCTGCATTTGCTAACGTTGGTTCTGGTGTGCCGCAGGGTTCTGTTTTGGCTCCACATTTGTACAACATCTACATATACATCCACATCTACTTGAATCTTCAACAGGCATTCTATACGCAGATGGGTCACTCTTTTATGCACATGGAAATAGCCGTAAATAATTTTTATAAATTTTGGGGAATAAAGATAAATGCATTCAAAAGTGAAGTAATTTGTTGACGAAATGCTTCTGGGAAGTGTAACTATTTTGCTGTACCTGAGAGCAGTATAAAAACTTAATATCGTAAAGATAGAAATCCTCTTCAAACTTCCTGCACGAGAGGAGGTGGCGTTCTGAATGCTGTTAAAAAATATCTTTGTTCTAAAGTTCATACATTGCGCAATAATGACTCATATATTGATCAACTATGCATCTCTATTAAACCTACAACTGGAGAACTCTACATCTGTGTGACTTTTTACGCGATTAATTGTATAAAGCCGTAAAAAACAAAAAGACGCAAGTCAATTATAATTGTTTGTTGTTTTGTGATTGTACAAAGGCATTCTAAAGCTATTTATACTTTTGTGTTTTTGTTGATTACAAATAGAAAAATATGATTGAGTTCTGTTTGAATTCTCATATAGTGTTTGTAGTCTGTGGCATAAGTATACGAGCTTTGAATGCTTTCAATCATGATTTGGCTAAAAGGGTATTTGGGTAGCGCCAATGAAATTCAGGCATATACCTAGCTAAGCCAACAACAAACAATATAATATTAAAATGGTTATTTAGGAGAATATCTCGAATAACGACTTTGATGAATAGTGTTAATGAATATTATTTTTCAAATTCACCTTCTAATATGCATCATAATACATTAGAAGTAGTAATTGAGTTTTATGAATACGCCATGAATTTTACAACAAATCATGTTCGTTGTAACTACATTGCATGTGTTTATTTCACTTTAAATTCCATTATTGATAGTGTGAATTGGTCTAGTGTGTTAGATAAATCTGTTGTTTCCATTTGCTACGATAATTTCTTAAGTAATATTTTGAGTATTTTTCTGGAAAAGATTCCATTAAACAAACCTAATGTTTATAAACTACCGTGGTACATCAAAGCATTAAAAAAGTTGAAAAATCTTAGAAATAAGTTGTATAAAAAATTTAGAGTATCCATTAGTGAATCGGACAAACGAAATTTTCTTCACTCTGGACGAGAATTTTATTTTTTTAAGTAAGTTTTAATACAATCAATATATTTTGCGTATAAACAATTCCATTAAATTTAATCGTAAATGTTTTTGGGCATACGTAAGCTCTAAAAGAAATAGATCATCAATTCCGGTTATAATGCAATATGGTGACATGCATTCCGATACACTAAAGAATTCACTTGATTTATTTGCAAATTTTTTTCAAAACAATTTTAGCAGTGATCATATCATAAGGATTTTAATTTTGATAATGCTGCAACATTTTTTGACTTTGGTTCCTTTCAGGTGTCGGAAGAATTTCCAAACGTTCAAATTCACATAAATGTGATTGATGGTATTTCTGTTTCGTTTAAAAAAATTTGCTTTTTTTTTGTCACTACCATTAAAAATTATATTTAATCTTCCATTAATGGAAGGTTTCTTTATTCAAAAGTGGAATTTACTACAATTGTTCCAGTTCTGAAAACTGGGAATAACGACCTGGTTACAAACTACAGGCCAAATGCTAAATTAGCAAATATTGCTAAAGTTTTTGAGCATATCGTTTATGACAACATGTTTTTTTTTAATTTGAAAAGAAAAATTATTTTCTCATCGTTTGCTCCACCTTTATTGGAATATGCATATTTTATTTGGGGCCCTAATGCCAGGGCACACATACTTATGTCGCTTGGAAAAAGTTCAAATTAAGTTTCTAAAGTTTGTGTTTTTTTTTGTATTTTTTAATTCCTTTAACTTCTTATGAACACAAATGTATATGGATTTCAATGACATCCTTGGAAGTCCGTAGAAAAATATCTTCCTTCATGGAATTGTCAACAGTACTATTGACTGTACTGAATTACTATTGACTGTACTGAATTACTTGTTATTATAAAAACATCCGTTCCTCAGAGATCTTTTAGGAAATATAACTTTTTTCATACTGACTTTCATAGAACTGATTATGCAGTTAATGAAACAATTAATAAATCATTGAAACTATTTAAAAACTATTGTGAATACTTAGATATTTCGCTGACGAATAATATTTTTAAGTCGCAATTCAATAACTTATTTTAGACGTACATTTTCATTAAGCTGCTTGTCAGTAAGGATTTTTATTGTATCCATTGACTTGAACAAATAAATAAATATGAGGCCAGTTATCCTGTATGCATTTTCCATCTGGTTTTCTGTTTCACCTTCGGCAATGACGGAATTTGAGATTATTTTAACGTAAAATTCTTAAGCTTTGCGTTAACAAACACTTCGAACGAATTCATAAGAAATTTTCTAATGAATATATACATACATATATTCCTTAACAAAGACCTTTAACTTCCTACGCATTTGGTTTATTGGAACGCTTTGTTGACTCTTTACATATTCTTGGGAATGACTTGATTCAAAATATCGTAAACGTCGAAATTGCTTTTAGTTGGATGAATACCACCTACTATTCACCTTTGGGATATGTGGAACATGAAATTACATGCTCACAGGGCATTTACTGCGTGTTCGTTGGAATGCCAGCAGAAGTTGCGTTCGAATACTTGTATTAGAAACCATAACAAGTTCGATATTGATGTTCGAACCAGTTATTCGTTTGCATTTAGTTGAACGTGGGGTTATTGCACTTATTACTATTATTACTTTTTTTAAGTTATTATTAATGTTATTTTTATTATTATTATCATAATTTTTAGCTTTAAGTTTAGTTTTTTTAAGAACATTATTTTATTCACCCAATTTGTGCCGGAAGCAAGCACTAAAATCTTTATTGTTCATTAAATTATCATTACAACTGATAAGTTTGTTGCTGTTATACATTACTATTCATTAATACAAATCATTATAGTATTAAGTTTTCTTTTTATGTAAATATTTGTTCTTTAAACGTTTGTCTGTTTTAAAGTCTCAAATAAACTTTTATTTTGCAATAATAGAAATTAACTGACGAAAGAATTGTCTGACGGAAAAAATAAAGGTTATGTATGATTTTCATTTCCAACAATGTCAGTTCACTGTCAAAAAATAATAATTATTAAAAGGCCCTTTCAGTATACTAAATACGTAATTTGTGCAGACGGTTTTCCCGCACTAAAAAAATACAGACAATATATTATAACGTATAAAACTTTATTCAGCCACTCTGCAGCCAATTCAGTAGTTGACCAGAATATATGAAAACATGAGATAAAGATAAAGACACCACCCACAAACTAAAACAAAAATCAGAAAAGAAGGCCTACTAAGACTTTAATAAAAGGAGAATTAAACATGTTGACGTAAAATCGTTCCAAGTTCGGGAAGCCTACAAAAGTCGATACTTTAGTTCTAGAACAGCTAGCTAGACGGGAGCAACAACTCGAACATTTGCCCTGGCAGGCATTCAATAGCAACAGCAAGCTAGGCGGAATCAAGAAGATTTTCTCTATGAAACGATTTTAGGCCAAGCAGTATCCCAACAGAAAGAAGCGAAGATTTTTCCGAAGAAATTTCTTACCATTTTCATGCGGTAAATCCTTTTAATTTTACCAGGTAGGAAAACACACAAAGTAAAGAAGAAAACTTTTTACTCAATTACCGTTATTTTTAAAACAAAACAAAAAAAAACAATCCACATAAAAAACCTTTTTGATTCTATTGGGGTTTCTTCTGAATTGCTCATGTACTTATATAAAAAGGGATTGTGGATATCATTAGGCTACCAATTGATGTTTTCAAAAAGGTAACTTTTATTGATTTCATTAGGTTCTTATATGATCATGTTTAAATCATCGTCTTACCATAATTTTCTTAATAAAAATATCTTCTTGATTGTATTATCTTGCTTGTTATTTCATAAATGTATGTGTGTATGCTTTTGTGCCTTCCCTGAAGGAAATGTCACTAGTGATTCACTATTGACAAAGTCACCAGTACTAGTGACAAATTATACCCCAGCCAATGCTTTTTTCTGTTGACATTTAACATGCACTTGTCATTGAAAATCCACTACTGACGTTGGAACTAGTGACGAACTAGTTCCAATGGGACCATATGACGACCGTAGAACTAGTGCTTCCCTGTTGACATTGACATACTCTACACAATACTTCTTTCTATTGAAATTTAAGATGGACTTATCATTGAAAACCCACTACTGAAGAGGTCGTTCTAATGGGTCCATGTAAACAATTTTTGATATACATATATCCCTACAGTTTTAGTTAAAATAAATGATTAAAAGTTCACCATAGAACAAATAAACGCAATTAAAAAATGAAGAGGCATAAGCGTGCTCTCAGAAATTTCTCTGCTCATCAAAAAAAACTTGTTGACAACTCCGTTGACGATGTCTACATATGAGTCACCAAAATAGTCGACAAAACTGGTGACTTGGGTACACTTGTCCCCATGTTTCCTTCAGGGTTATTATTTCTCTGCTGCAGAGATATACATATGTATGTGTCTGCATGTGCCACTTCTTTGCACTTTACATATTAAAATTAAACATTCAGTTGAAATTGAACAAGTCGGAAGAACAAATAAATATTTGTCCACTAAAATAAAATTTAAATTATATAAATAATATAAATAATAAATAAATAATAAATAAATATGATTTAATATAATAAAATAAGATAATAAATGAGTATGTACGTACAATGTACGTAATATAAATCATATGTACATATATGCATACATATATGTACACATACACATACATATATATCGAAAATTATATATGAATTGACAAGTATTTTTGTGTAAATATTTATAATAATATAAAATTGGATAATTATTATATTTAAAAAGTATTTAATATTTTAATTATTGAAAGATTTTTATTTTTATTGGCTATTTTATGAATTTTATATGTATTATTTCAGTTCTAAAAAAAACAATGGCGGACCGATCTTTTGTCTATTTTTAAATCATGGGAACAGTGCGATGAAACGTGCCACATTCTTTAAAAAAAATAGTATGTGAAGGTTTTTATCGGTCCGACGAAATCCTGTCTTTAACTAATGTCAAGTTGTAATAATGGCTCTATGTTCTTATGAATATATATATGTATATTAAAGAAAACAAGAAAGATACTGGTAATAATACTTTCCATTATTATATTAAATGTATTCCTAAATAAATATATAAATAAAAAAATCTATGAAATTATCAAATAAAGAAGTATTTTTTTAAAAAGCAAGAAGAGTACCTTATAAAAACCATAAGTTTCCTTCTTGATTTTCTCAAAAAGGTTTTCCTTATTGAAATAATAAGTCTTCCTTCTTTTTGTTCTCATTTATTAGACACTGTTTTTTATATGTAGAGATTAAAGAGAAACTATTCAGGACAAATAAGACGAAATAAACAAAACTGTAACAAAGGATATCAAGAATATTTACCAGTCCAGTAAGTTGAAATAGGAAATATAGATATAGAAAGAAGATGTTAATATAACAGATCCACACTATCGATGAAAATACATATTTTTAAAAATTTTGAAAAAGTTCTCAATACTTTTTTTAAATACAACAATAAGCAAAAAAGTTTCGTAGCCCTTATGGATACAGGAGCAACGTTAAGCCTTATAATTAGTAATGTAAATGATTTCTCAAAACGTTGATTAAATAAAGGCTTAAAGTATAACACAACAACCAAAAAGGACATAATTAATTATGAAGTGCATACGCTGGCACCGGCAAGTATTGCAAAATTGAAGTGAAAACGGCTGGCGAACAGAGAGTTCGAATTGATATTTTATATTATTTATTATTATATTAGTTGGCAGCGTTGCCTAAAATACGACGTCAATTTTGATTCTCTCCGCCTATTGAGTTTTGTATTTGAAGTTATAAAAAAACAAAAATAGTGTTTTCCAATAAGAATTTGATAAGGAAGCTGGGAATATTGAAATCTGGCTCCATCAAGCAGGAGAAGCATTAAAAAGAAAAAGCTGATTTGTGGTCAGTGTAAGCTAGAAGTAGAAAATGGAGATGCAATCTGTACTGCTCTTGATAAACGTCAATTCGACCAACTCTTAGAGAATGAAAGTGAAGAATTTGTATGCCATATCTGTAATGATAACAAGAGCAGTACTTCTATAACTGCAGAGTTAAGTGTGATTAAAACAAAGTTAAAAAAAATCGGATCAGCTGAGCGGCTTGCATGAAACTATGATTTTTATGTCAAAGCAATACGATGAAATTCTCAAAGGTGTAACTGAAAACAAAAAAAAAAAATGGAAACTATCCAAAAAGAAAATAAAGTTTTAAAGGCAGAAATTAATAGCTTGAAGGATGCTATTAAATTTCTTAATGACAAAAAAGTGCAATATGATTGCGTGATAACTGGGGTAAGCCAAAAAAACTTATCGACTACAGATGCGGTAGTAAAGTTGTCAGCCGATGTTGGTGTTACCGTTCGGCATGAAAGTATAACTGATGCGTACTTTTTTTTTTTTTTTTTTTTTTTAAGAGAAGTTACACTCAGGTAATTAATGCCTACTACTTAAATTAAGGTGTTACTTCTTTTGTGAAAGGGATAGGGTAGAGAGGACAGGTGGTAAAATTAGATTCTAATTCTCTCTGTATTCTAATTATTAGAATACAGAGAGAGAGAGAGGTTTTAATTTCTGTATTACAACCAATGTTGCCATAATTTTTTTTACAAAAACTGACAATTACCAAAAAAAATCTGTTTTTTAAGAAAAAAATCTGCACATTCAAAACAAAACTAACTAAGTGTCTATACCTGATAAAATTAAAATATGAATAAATATGACGAGAGTCAAAATTTACAAAAAAAAATTAAGGAAATTTTTTTTAGTTTTCTTTATATTGGGTTTGACTTTTGTCTTAACAAAATTTTATCAGGTATACCTCTTATTAAAGAGAAAGTAATAAAACGATATTTGTAATCCAATTTTATTGAAGAAAAAAAGAATAACAAAAAATATAAATTTTATATTTTATATATACACATATAAAACTAAAAGTAAAAACATAACACATAATATTTCATTTAATTCATCACATTAAGAGATCAAGGTTAATCCTTTAATTAAACATACATATGAAATGGTTGTGAACTATCGCAACATTTTATACTAAAGATTACCAGCCAAAGGCGTTCAATACTTCTTTCTTCTAACAAATCATTTTTCGGGGTTTGTAATCCAATAATATTTGCAAATCTGCAAATAGATCAATTCTATTTGGGCTGTTTTGAATAAAATTATAGATGTCTCTTGCACCACCTTCAACATAACTTGGTAAAAACCACAAGCATAATTAGCTCACAATGAAAACGAATGGCAAATGCATTTAAATATAATAAGGTGCGGGCAATCAGTTTTTAAAACTTAGCAACTGAATGATAGGCACCTGTCATGGTATTTGCTCCATCCGCTCCAAAACCTCTTAAATTTCTTTTGTCATCAATCCTTTTTTGTTCGAAAACGTTAACAATCTTCTCATAAATTCCAATAGCCTGCAATCTCTTACTGTGATGAGATCGAAAAGTCGCAAATTTTGCCTTTTAATTGCATTCGCACAGCTAAAGAAATCAATTTAGTTTTAGATACGTATGTGGACTCATCTATGCATAAGGAAAAAAATTTTTTTTACCATATTGCAAAGGTCATCATGATGGGTTTCACCCAATACATTTTTAACAATTGCTGTTGTTTTAGTTCGCGCGCATGTTGTTTTTTTATGAGCTCCGAATCTTCTAAAGCTTTTTGAAGCAACGGTACCAAGTGATCTATTGCGAAAAACGATATATTGTGTTCTGCGCAGAAAGCTGCTAGGTGTAACACAACATTTGTCACTTTTGAATTATATTTGACCAGATCCATAAACACTGCACTAGATCCTGCGTGCAGTTCAATTGCCTTCGCATTTTCAATGTGGTTTGATGTTTTTGCGTGAGCTTTTAAATCTGTAATTCCGGCCGCACTCGCAATTACAAACTTTACGAAAAGCTAAATTGCTTTCACTTCTTTTTCGCCACGGTTTTAATAAAACATTTTCTTCCTACGATTTATTGTAATCGCCTAGTTTTCTTTTTCTTGAACTCGAAGGCTGTGTAGCTGGCACTGCATTATTATTATCTTGGTAAGAATCTGGTAAAATTCAAAATAATTAATTATTTGAATTAACAAAAATTATTTAGTAGCAAACTTACTATTTTTGTTAGATATTTATCCATTTTTTAGAAAAATTATCACAATACTCGCAAACAATTCAAACAATGTAATGAAAACTTTAAATTTAAAAAATAGAATATCACTGTTGCAAAAAAAGGAATAAGAAAAAATGCAACACGTTGTTGCTTTTAAAAGGCAGTACAATTTATAATGCTGAGTATAGACGTCACTACAAATCGTACAAGTATAGAATTTGTAGCGTGTATCATGCTGTCGTACTTGTGAAGAATACTTTGCAATACGAATAATAAAAAACTGCATTGGTTAAAAAAACTGTTTTTAGAGTAAAAATCTGCAAGCCTGTTTCGTACTTTAAAAAACTGCAAAAAACAGATAAATCTGCACATTTGGCAACGCTGATTACAACTCAGCTATTCCGCGTTGATTTATTTATTATTATTATAGTTTTTTTTATAGCAGAGTTGTAGCGTCTCTGATGTTAAGTAGACGCATTTTTTAGTATTACCATTTTATTAATTGTTTTACTTCGCCGACGGTTCTTGCCAACAATACCGATGAAGGAGGGCGCGCTTGATACAGTAAACATTAGCAGAGTATGAAATTGCTGTTACTGTTAAAGTGACCAGTGTTATGCCTTCATGACTTAAACAGTCCAACAACAATTAACACAACTCCGCACTAAGTAGATCAGAAAAACTTATGATGTTATTTTTTTTTTTTTTTGGAAAACAAGAATAATAAAACTCAATCCCTAGTTGTAAAATTCTGCTTAAAAAAATCTAAAGCTGAATTAATGTCAATTAAGCCAAAATTAAAAGAAACGAAACCAAAAACGTATATATTAATCATTACTGGAGCAGAGAAACAATGACTTTGTTAAAATATGTCAAATATTTGAAAAGTATAGGATATCGACCTGTTTATACAACCGGCGGTAAGGTGTTTGCCAAAGGAGTGAACTGTCTAAGCCAAGGCTGTTAAGAAGCGAAGATGAAGTTGGTAAATTATTATCTGAAGCAAAAACTTTTCAACCCATAAATCGTCAGCAAGAGCCTCATGTAGATGTGAATTCTAACATTGATTACGAATCACCAATTTAAACCGCATATCTAATTATAAATCGAGTTTAATATATGTATCTTTATTCTTATACTTATTTTTTATGTCTCATAATCATTATTTTTCAAACTTTAATTTATTTCAAAATCATTCTAATAACACAAAGTTTAATATTATTTTTGTAAATATCAGGAGTATGTCGTCAATTAGGAAATTTAACAAATTCAAAACATTACCTACTAAATTTCATAAGGTACCTGTACTTGTCGCAGTGCAAGAAACATGGTTTAAAAAAGATGTTCAAGTTTATAACATACCAGGGTATTAATCACTACATTGTTGTCGATCTGACAAGTGAAGGTTTTATAGATGCTAGAATACTAAAATTGGATGATACTAAGATTGATCGAAAGCCAGTTACTATTGTCTCGTTTTATAAATCCCAGAAATGTGATCAGTCGCACTTTATAAATTTTTTGCAAAATTTACTCTTTCGTCATGGCAAAAGTCCCTACATTCTTATTTTGGTGATGGAAATATCAATGCGCTTGAAGACAGTTTATTTAGTGATACATTAAATCTTCTATTAAACTATGGTTTCGACAACAGCCAGACAACAGTTGAATGTAAACTGTCTGATCACAATATAATAAATTGTGCTATTGATATTTATTTTCAAACGAGCGACATTAAGTAAATGATTATATCATATACTTACGTATAAAAGCAACACGTTTTTTTAATTTAATTTAATTAATTTTTTCTTTAAGTTACACTCATGCAATTAAAAATGCCTACCACTTAATTAAGATGTTACTTCTTTGTGAATTGGATAGGGTAGGCAGGACATGCGGTGAAATTAGAAGACAAAGAGAGAGAGAGAGAGAGAGAGAGAGAGCTTAAATTTCTGTTTTACAACTCAACTATTCCGAGTTTTTTATTTTTTTTTATAGCAGCGTTGCTGGATCTCTGGTGTTATATAGACATAGTATTAAGTGTCTTATGCTGTATGTGCTGCCATTTTATTAATTGTTTTCCATCCCCGATGATTCTGCTGACATTACCGATGAAGGTGGGCCCTTTGATGCAGTAAACATTAGCGTAAAGAGTATCCAATCGCTTTTACTGTCAATGTGACCAGTGTTATGTCTTCATCACTTAAACAGTTCCGATAACAATTAACACAATTCCACGCTAATGTAAATCAAAAAACTCATGATCTTGCAGACTTGTGCTGAACAGGAATCGAAAACCCAGGTTCTCAATCATAAATTGCCATGTATTCAACGCGCTTACTTCAGCCAAAAGTACCCTCAAATACGTGAAATTTTCTATGCATTAGAAAAGAAATATTTGAAAATACAAATAGACAAATGCAATTTTCTGAAGTTTTAAGATACGTTTTACCTGAATTAGTCCAAGTAAAATTAAAATTATAGGGAAGTTGGAATTACCTAGAACAGAAAAAACAGATAAAGAGCTTTTTAAATGTGAATTCACCCGTTCGTTCTGAACGTTCCGAACGATTTTTTTTATATGTAGTTTGACGTCTCTATTTTTGAGAGAGTGAGAGAAAGAGAGTAAATTTAATGCGGAACAATTTTTGCTTGAATTGGATTAATTTTAATTATCGTCCGGAACGAATTGAACTGTGCTGCCAGATACATAAATTTTTTATGCAAAACTGAAATGAGCTGCCACATCGTATTATATGTACATATGTATGTATAATAATATACAGAGTATATTTGTAAATTTTTTATATTTATTTAACAAAATAGCTATTAGAACATGCACTCGACTTTTATTCATTTGTATATTTTTTTTAATAAAAATTTGTTAAATTTAAAAGAAAGCAAATTGCAATCAACTGCCACCGTGTTGCCTGCTTGTAGAAGTAACACACAACATTTACAGAGTTGTTGCATATGGTAATTTGTTTCTACAGAATATTTGTTCGACGCGGGTGAATCTTCTGTGAGCAAACTCTCAGTAAACTAAAATTGTCTCTCAACGAAAATTTCCTGCAGAACGAACGGGTGAATTCACCTTAAGAATCACAGGATATTAAAGAAAATTTAAAAAATGCTACGCGTACTAATCTTGACACCAATCACTTAGTATTATAAGAAGGGTTTTAAAATTGATATCAAAGATCTTATCTGCGTATATTGAAGAAAGAAAGGATAATCTATAAAAGAAGACAAGATATCCGATCTAAACGTAATGGATAATATTGAAGAGGATAGCGATTACGACGTTACAATACATTTGACGGAAGAATTTTTATATGATCATTTCCACATTAAAGAAGTCGAGGAAAAAACTTGATACACATTAAAATAAAACGACATCTATAATATGGGAAATATATTTACCATAGAAGATTCCTTAGGAAAGGATTAGTAGGAATTACACATGCATAAATATAATATAGTACAGCAAAATTGATTAAATGTTTTGTAATAATAATGTCACGTTTTTGTAAAATGCACAATCAGGGCTCTAAATATTGAAATGGAGGTGGGGCGATAAGATAAGTCTTCATAATGAAAGAGACACTGTGCACTCGGGCATACAAAACATCTATAATCAAATAAAATTTAAAATGTATTTTTCAAAATTAATGGAGTGACTAATACGTAAAGAAATCAAATGTGACAGGAATTCACTGAAACAATAATAAAAATTTGCGCAAACACCAACAAATAAAAATCAAATAATACAAATTCTCCATTAAATGACAGCAAAAATATTAAAATAATTGATCTATTAAAAAATCATTTTGCATAAATAGAAAAACGAACGAAACACTGATGAACATAAACTATGTGCAATTATTAAAGCATAAGAACCACAAATTCCAGTATAAGTTAAAGTTATTAATCCAGGTAATACAATCCCTATGCGAGCAACTGATGAATATGCAATTAATGCTTTTAAATCCGTTTGACGTAAACAAATTAAACTAACCAAAACACCTCTTACTAATCTAATTCTAATTCAAATAAAATTAAATTTTAAGCCCAATAACTGTAAAAAAGAAAAAACTCGTAATAAGCTTTATCCTCTAAATTTAAATATAATTGCAGGTAAAATTATTGAACCAGAAACAGGAGCTTCTACATGAGCTTTAGCACAACCTAAGGAATTTCCAAGTCATACGGGTAGCACAGAAGTATAACAAGTTCATAATATAATTTCAAATCCGAAAAAAATCAATAAACCAAATTATATAGAAAGCAATATATAATTAAAATAAAAGTTAATACGCTTATGCGGAATCACGTTAACTGGTACAAGATCATAGGTTAAATTTTAAAAAACCTCTTCGATATGCTTAATACCAAACGGAGTTTTAGACAAGGTGATAGTGTATCCTGTGATCTATTCAACATTTTGTTGGGAAAACCTGCTTGGTGCTGCAGTTAATAGAGCAGGCACAATTTACAACAAAAGGCATATACTACTCGCTTATGCCGATGATATTCATATCACGGGGCGGACTGTGCGAGAGGCAACTGCAACATTCTCCAGTATCGAAAAAAAATCGACGAAAGTGGGTCTGGTAGAAAATGAAGATAAAACAAAGTTAATGGTATCAACGAACAAAAAGCAACAAGACTGGGTCAATATGTGACTATAACTTCGAGATAGTGAACAACTTTATCTATCTCGGTACCGACATAAGCCAAACAAACAACATCAGTTTGAAAATAAAACGAAAAACTATTCTTGCTAATAGATGCTATTTCGGACTAAGCAAACAGTTTAGAAACAAAGGCCCCTTTTGAGGAATAAAAATTACACTCTATAGAACACTTTCTTACCCGTGCTACCATATGGCGCTGAAGCGAGGGTTCTTATGCAAGCAGATGAAGCTGTTCTTGGCGTATTTCAGAGAAAGATTCTACTCAAAATATATGGACCTATCTGCGTTGACGGAGAGTATCGTCATCGTATCAATTACGAGCTATATGAATTGTACGAAGATATCAACATAGTTCGTATATATATGAGTAAGAATGCGCCGGCAAGAAAATCATTCGAATTCGGTCCCGAAGGAAGACATAGAAGGAGAAAACCCAAACTCCGGTGGAAGGATCAAGCTGAGGAATATCTCGCAAAACTTGTTGCTATAAACTGGAGGAGAAGCGCATTAAGTCGACGCGCATGGAAAACTATTCTCAATCAGGCTACTGATCTAAATCGTTGTTTTTAGTCACATAATTAAAAGCTCACCAAAGTGAACAAAATGGGAAAGTAGTATAAGTATAGAAAAATATTGAAGAGAATAAGAGGAAAAAAAACATGGATATATTAAATTAAAGTAGAGCAAAATACAAAGACGAGGATAGGAAAGAAATATATGTATGTGAAAAAATATAAAACGGCTAAACATATGGAGCAACCGAAATATAAAAAAATTAGATTTATAAAATATACATCCATGTAACATTAAAGGTCCTAAAAAAATTTTCAGAAACCGAGGTTACTTCTGCTAATCGTGATATAGATAAATATGCATAAATATTGATAAATGAAAAAGGATTTGCGGACTGGAAGACAAGAAATCAAGAAATGGTAAGGAATAATGATATAGTTATACATATGATCAACATGGGCCAACTCGAAGATATTACTAACGATATTGCAGATAATATGATTTCAATGAAAATGGAACGATTACAAACATCGGATAGAATTAAGCGACTCGAGAAATTAAATACTAACATTAATGCCAATAATAGGTGCTATGGCAAAATGGATATTTGGAACGATATACGAAATCATCTCCTAAGGTCTTTAATTTTTTTTAATTTGATTTTTTTTAATTGTGCAAATGCCGCGGCTTCGCTGGGTGGTACGCTTTCGAAAGAATAAGTGTAAAGACGTCAAATCGCTTGATCTCGGTTGGTCAGTTCAAATCATTTCCACGTGAGATGAGGATGTCCTCAACATGCTCGTGCAGAATGTTGCCCGAACAGAGCATACATTTTGGCAACACAGTTTCATCATTTGACTGAATCACCGACAGCTAATTTGACAAATATAAATATATGCTCAAGAGTGACAGCAAAAATAGAAAATAAAATAAGTACCTGTTATGAACACGTTGTTTGTCCGAACCATATTTGATGTAAAAGCCAGACGTTCAAAGCTTTTAACAGGATGACTTTGAGAGATATTAATATGCCAGCAAGAGTCGGGTAAAAGAGGGTTCTATTCTTGCCTGCGGAATAGCCAATTATTACAGAACTTATTATTATTACAGACTCCCTATTTTCCCTTAGATGTCTACCATTGAGGGACCATAAAAAATCTTGGCTTATGGTTATTAAAGTTAACTACTCATTATTGTTTCTTCGTATATGGATCCCCGTTAGGTGATTACAAATCCTGCCACCACAAAAGTGCTAATGACCAATAAAATATCATTGGCTCCTATAATGAGCATAGGGCCTCGAAAAATTCATACCAATTATTCCTGTTCGATGTTATCTTTTTTACTTCACTCCAGCTTTTGCCTGATTTGTTAACTTCCAAATTTAGTTTTCTACTCCAAGTGTGAGCAGGGCGTCCTCTATGTTTGCTTCCTTGGCGGTTGAAGTCTATTGAATTACGCGTGATAGTAGTGGGTGGACGTTGAACATGTGATATGGTGTTTTGCAGAAAAATTCTCAATATTCTAATGCATCTGTGTGAAATAGCACAGACTTGACACAAGCATTAAAAATTCTAAGTTTTGTGTGTGTGTAGAGGGATTCAGAGTTCCATATTGTGTTGAGTTGGCCAAATGATTGTATAATTTTATGGGGCGTTTACATACATCATATGAAGATCCGCCCGTTGATGAAAGAATACTTCCTAGCAGAATTGGTTTATATCTTGGAGATTAATATTTTGTATATAAAGTGGTCTGTTGTGTGTGGGGTTGATTCTCATTACCTTCGTCTTGGTTATATTTATTTTGCGGCCTGAGCTCTCTACCATATCAGAGTAATTATGCGTAAGAAGGCGTTTTTCATTACTATGTCTAAAACTACATAAAAAAATAAGGGCGACAGGACGCATCCTTGTCTTACGTCTGCATTAATGTTTACTGTATCACTAACTAAGTTTCCATATAGTATTCAGCAGTTTGCGTTTCTTTACAATTCTTTTATTATCTCGACTAACTTTCTGGGGACTCCTTTGCAAGCCAAGGCATTCCAAATAGCAGAATGGGAAAGTGTGTCGAATGTTTTTTCAAAGTATATAAGGACTAAGTAAAGAGGCGATCTATATTCTACAGATTGTTCGATTATAATTCGAAGGCTATTGATATGATCGATGCATGAGTTATGTGCTCTGAATCCTGCCTGTTCACACCGAAGCGTCCCATTGAGGGAATCAGTAAGTCTTTTATGGACGATACTATCAATGACTTTGTTGATCATGCTTAAAAGTGTTATGCCCCTCCAGTTTTTACATTCTGAGTGGTCACCTTTTTTGGGTATATTGATAATTAAACCGTTTTTTAATTATCACAAGGTACATTGCGATCCCATATGTTTTGTATAATTTTACTAATCAATAGGGCGCTTGTATGTGGGTCAGCTTTCAAAAGTTCTGGGTTGATATCATCAATTCTTAGAGCTTTCTGTTTCTTAAGGGTGTGGATTGCATTTACGGTTTCCGCAGTTGTGGGAGATGTAGTTTGTATATCACTGCGTTCGGAGTACCTGCTATAGCAACATAAAGAAGCAGGTGTGTGGTTATTTCTTGTTGAGTAGTGTTGCACCCAGATATCAAGCTGGGTAGACTTTAAAGTGATGAGGTCGCCGTTACTGTTCTTTAAAGGTTTAGTAGATGAGGATTATATATTTGAAAGTCAACTTGCAATCTTTTACGCGAAAGTCAACTCGCGACTTTTACTCATTTCTGTAGCTATTTATGCGTCCTTCTATGCATATGTATTTATCTTTCCGAGCACTACCTTTAACTGCTCTATCAATTTGGTTGTAAATTAGCTGTAGTCTGGTTTTCTCCATGGGGGTCCTTGCAGTGTTTAACTGAGCTTTTCTGTACTTTCTATTGCTGATGAGATTCCATGTGTCACCAGATATTCATTGTTTTCGCTCAGAAGTTTTGTATTCAATGTGATTTGCAGCTGTGGTACAAAAAATTTGCATAACATTTGAGAACTCTTCTAATGGCATCTCGGTAGGTGCGTATCACTGGACGCATGTAGTGTTATGTGAACGAGTACGAAGACGTGCTGTTATTATTCCATCGGAATGTGCATTCCATTAAAAAGTGGTTCGTCGTCGGGGTTAACCGGAGTAGATTACCTTAAAGCCATAAGCTACTAGCATCTCCCCAGAACCAGGAAATCTAGTTTCAAAAAGTCCGAGAAAAACTAAGTTATAGTGCTTTGCTTGCACTGTGGAGTCGGGTCCAAGCGTCTGTACGTACCAAGTTCCAAATCGTGTCCGGTGTTTAAAGCCAAAGATCGTCCTCATAGGAATCAGTTGGTTTTTATTTTTGTGATATTCTTCCGACGGGGTTTGTTTGAATTTGGAACGATTTTCCGTCATCCCACGTCAAATTTGGTTTATGAACAGACCGGTTTCGGCTTTGTGCCATCTTCAGTGTTCTCGAGAACATAAACATAAACATAAACCAAATTTGACGTGGGATGACGGAAAATCGTTCCAAATTGGTTTTTATTTTTATTTGAGGTTCCGTTAATCTTCGCTGGAAACTTGGAATATACTGTGAGTTCTAAAAAAATTCTCTCCCCTTATATCCGCTGACTGTCCGCCACCGCTAAAAAGCGGCTACCGCGCATATCTACGGGACGTACCATTATCCGCAACCTATAACATTAAGCTCTGCTTCCCATAATAAAATATCATATGACCTAAAAATATATCCCTATTCCATCAAACTTTGAAACAAATTAATTTATTGTGACTAAAGTTTAATAATAATAACAATAGTAATTTTATCTAGAAAAGCTACTTTCATGATTTCCGAACAATTCCAGAAAAATTCTTTTATTGCTATAACATATAGGCAAGAAAATTCAAAACTTTGAAACAATAAAGAGGTATAAGGTTAAATACAATAACAGGGTGTATAGGAATCAAAAAATTTTGTCAAAAAATATTTAATGAAAAAATTGAAGATACAGTAAAATAAAAATATATGTTCTATTTTTTTACCGTTTTTGTTTAATTAATAAACTTTATTTTATTTTTTTATTAAGCTTAAGGTATTAAATTTTTATTTTAAATTATTATCGATATTTCGGTACACATCGAGTACCATCTTCAGGATTTTTATTAAATAAAAATTTAAGACCTTAAACTTAATAAGAAAATAAAATAAAGTTTATTAAGTAAAATAAAAATGTTAATACATAAAAAATTTAAATAAAAATATCAAAACAAAGATTATGTTAATTAATTACTTAGATATTACACGAGTTAAGATTAGGGAAAGGTTTTTAACAAAAATAAGTCATAGCTGCGAAATTTCCTTCTTTTGCAATTCTCGGAGACATTAATTACTTATTTTATTTTTTTTTCACAATTTTATTATATTACAATTGGTATTTTTTAAGGAAAGTTTTTAATATATTTTACGAATTTGGTCGTGAACAGTCCTATTATAGTTGTTCGAGATCATACTGAATTATTGTTAATCTTATTTGCTTGTATTATTCATCATATACCACGTTTATACGCACGTCTTATTTGCAAATAGAACTATTTGCAAATAACTAATTCACTATTTATAAGGGAAATTGCATACAGAACTTGTGTTATTGTTAGTGATGCCATGTGACGAAAATATGATTGTTTGGTAAGTAAAACACAAAAAACGTTCATGAAGTGGCTACGTCTTACTCTTTATTTGCAAATAGTGTCGTTATTCACGACTTATTTAAATGAGTTAATAACTTACAATAAAAAAGTTATACGGCAACATTCTTCTTTTTTATTTGCAAATAAGACGTGCGTATAAACGTAGTAATAATTACTCTAGAAGATGCGGAATTGTTATTGTTATTTGATTATAATGAGCACATGACAACTTTACATACATGCATATGTACATACATTGTTAAGCCACGGTGGAGGGAATGTACACTGCCACACAACACACATGTTAAATACGCACGGTTTCTAAGTAATTGAAACCGCGAATAAGCTCATGATTATTGTTGTTGTTAACCGCGGCATTTGTACGTCTGATTGGAGCGTGCGTGTATGTATGTATGTACGTATGGCTTGAGTTCATGTTAATTTAAGTGTACGATGATGTGATTCAGCTTCGGCAAACATCATAATCGTTCTAGAAATGATCATTAAGGGTATATGTTAACGCAACAAACGTTGAATGCCCTTATTACAAACAGTTAAGGTTGAATGCCCTTATTGCAAGCTGTTTCACAATAATTAAATTGCTGACACAATTCCAGACAGTAAATAAGTAATCAATATTGCAAAATAAGAACAGCGCGTGTCATTTTGATTACCATGCAAATTAATATTTAGTTTTAAGTTATCATATGAATAAAATTAATTTTATAAGTCAGTTGTGATTTAAAGATGAAAAAATAAAGTGGTATTTTAAAGAGTGCAAAAAAAATAAAAATTGTTTTTTTTTAAACAAATAATTTACAAAGATATAATTGGCGCCCAACGTTAAAGGATCTCCATCCAAATAAACACCCCATAGGCTGTAACAGGAAGGAGACTCCAACAACAACAAAAAACACCCCACAGGCTGTTAACTGAAGGAAGCTTCATCTCAAAGACACCCCATAGGCTGTAGCTAGAAGAAGACTTTTTCGAAAATCAACACCCCACAGGCTGTAATAAATACAACCATCTGCCAAATAAGGACGTTTGGAGTGAGGAACTTGGAGTAGTGCGGTAACCCCAGTATATTTCAGAAAAGGATAAAATACCCTCTACCAGCTTCACAAGGATGATTGTAAGATTAGTCATGTAAGATATTTTTATTTAAAAGTGAAAATTTAAGAGAAAGTGAAATTGAAAAATTAAAAGTAAATTACTTAAAGCTCTTAAAGCAATAAAAATTTATTAAATCAGCGCCATTATCCGCTCCGGGCTCGTGTTCATCACTTAACCCAGTTATCACTATAGACGATAATATTCAGAAACCTAAAGTGCCTGTCGGAATGGACAGATATATAACAGTAGTTAAGCGCGGGCGAAGCCCAAATTCATCTAAAATCTCATCTGTTCCGAAGATATCCAAGGACAACGACGCCGCCTTAGCTAACCGACAAAACCGTTTTAAAATTTTGCAAGAAGACAACGACAAACCCGAAGTGTCCTCGAAAAAAACCTCCAAACCACCACCAATCTATTTGAGGGAAAAGAATTCGAACAGACTTATTACAAAATTAATCTCGGCCATCGGTGAAAAGGCATTTCACATTGTTCCAATAAAACGTGGTAACATTGATGAGACAAAAGTTCAAATATATGATGAAAAAGACTCCCGCAAAATGGTCACTGAATTTGAGAAAAATAATACAAGTTTTTACACGTTCCAGCTTAAGAGCGCTAAAGGCCTACAGGTCGTACTGAAGGGCATAGATTCTTACGTTGTCCCTGCTGAAATAAAAGATGCTCTCACCCTCCAAGGATTCAAGGTAAAAAATGTATCCAACATAATAAACAGGGAAAAGATCCCCCAACCTTTATTTCGCGTTGAACTGGAGCCTAATGATATTAAATTGAAGAAAAATGAGACACATCCTATTTATAACTTAAAATATCTCTTATACCGGAAAATCACCGTAGAAGAACCACACAAGCGTTCAGGACCCGTACAGTGCCATAACTGTCAAGAATATGGCCATACGAAAAGTTACTGCAAATTGCCTACTGTTTGTGTTGTGTGCGGTGAATTGCATGATACTGCTATTTGTAATAAGTCGAAAGATCAAAAAGAAAAAAAGTGCAGCAATTGTGGAGGTAATCACACTGCTAACTACAGGGGATGTCCTGTATACTCTTTCGTTAAAAAGACTATGAGTCAAAAGCCTAAAGTTGTCCCAGCGCAAACAGGAAATACGTACTCCGCTGCTTATCCTCCTATGGCCCAACCAATTTCTACACAAGTATCGTATGCTGACGCTGTGAAGATCAATTCAGTTCCAGTGCAAAAAGTGTCACCACCAACTAGTACAACAAATGCAAATGCAAGCTTTAATTTCAATCGCCTTGAAGCTACTATTGACAATTTGGTGCAAACAATAAACAACTTTACAACAAATATGACTAGCATGATGCAAGAAATGCTGCGAATGCAGAACACACTACTTCTAGCATTAGTTAACAAGCCATGAACACGTTAAAAGTATGTTTCTGGAACGCAAACGGCATTCGCCAACATAAAAATGAACTTGAGCACTTCCTCACGGCAAAAAATATTGACATAATGTTGGTATCTGAAACTCATTTGACTTCGAGAAGCCTTTTTAAAATGAGTGGCTACACCTTATATGATACAAAGGACCCGAGAGGAAGAGCATGCGGAGGTTCGGCAATTCTAATAAAGTCAAGACTCAAACACTACATTCTTGAGAACATTTGTGAGGACCATCTGCAGGCAACAAATATTTGCATTGAAAATTTTTGTACAAATTTCGTGATATCATCCATTTACTCCCCTCCCAGATTTTCAATCACTGAGGATCAATACGAGGATTTTTATAGAACTCTTGGCCCTTGTTTCATAGCAGCTCGCGACTACAATGCAAAGCATACGTTCTGGGGGTCGCGTCTTATTACACCTAGAGGTCGAGCATTGTTCAACACAATTTCAAAAATGGGTTTGGATGTCATTTCTAGCGGGGAGCCCACTTACTGGCCTACTGACTTACAAAAAATTCCGGATGTTATAGATTTTGGGGTCATGAAAAATATCCCTAGGGATTTAATTCATGTTGAAGCTTCACATGATCTCTCCTCCGATCACTCTCCCACGATCGTTACAATTTGTAGCCCACTAAGAAGTGACTTACCTCACCCATATATGAAGATGATAAATCGTGTTAACTGGCTGGGGTTCAAAAAATATCTCAGTAGTCATTGTACGGAAAACATCAGGCTTAGAACTCCCGATGATATTGAACTTAACATTGCCAATCTTACCGAGAATATTAAAGAGGCTGTTAAACATGCCACTACCTCCCATCCGCAGACTGGGTTTAATAGAATTTATTCTGCGGATATTGAACGTCTCGTATGTGAAAAAAGAAGAGCTAGAAGGGAATGGCAACAGCACAGATCACCACAACATAAAATCAGACTTAGACAATGCACTAAACGACTCCAAGAGTTGCTTGCATCTGAAAAATCTGCTTCTCTTAAGAACTATCTGGAAGGTCTCGGTGTCACAGCAGCATCTAATTACTCCTTGTGGCGCGCTGCTAAAAAACTTAAAACACCCGTTGAGTCTAAATCACCCTTGCGCACTTCTACCGGAGGTTGGGCAAGAACCAATACTGAAAAAGGTAACATATTTGCTGAGCATTTAAAACACGTATTTACCCCAAACTCATGTACTGGTGCTGTTGATTTGCCGAGTGTAGTTGCTCTACCCCCTCGACCCACAAAGTTTAAGATGCGTGATGTGCAAAAACTAATTGCTGAAACCAACCCAAAGAAGGCCCCAGGTATTGATGGAATTAGTAACAAGATGCTGATGAATTTGCCTCGTATTGCTATTAGAATCCTGTTGTTTATTTTTAATGGCATTTTACGACTGGAGTATTATCCACACAGCTGGAAACTTGCCATGGTCAAAATGATTCCAAAGGCGGGCAAAGATCTTACCAAGGCTGAGTCATATAGGCCAATAAGTTTACTGTCAACAATTTCAAAGCTCTTCGAAAAACTGCTCATGACAAAATTGTCCCCAATTCTAACTGATAATGGGTGCATACCGGACCATCAATTTGGGTTTAGAAGTCAGCATAGCACCATTGAACAAACTCATAGATTGGTTCATTTCATAAGAAGAACATTTGAGGAAAAGAAGTATTGTTCTTCCCTCTTTATTGATGTTTCTCAAGCATTTGATAAAGTGTGGCATGAGGGCCTGATTTTGAAATTGAAGAGATATCTACCAATGAATATTGTGAATCTATTGGAAAGTTACATTCTTGCCCGGAAGTTCACTGTCGTGGAAGGAGACTTCACGAGTGTGCCCGAAACTATCTCATCTGGGGTGCCACAGGGGAGTATACTGGGGCCAGTTTTGTACTTGATTTTTACCTGTGATATGCCTCTGAGCAGTAATATCTTCACTTCTACATTTGCCGATGATACAGCCTGCCTTAGTATGCATGAAAACCCTTACGAGGCATCCCGATATCTTCAGGAACATATTAACTTGTTGGAGCTGTGGTTGAACTTATGGAGAATAAAAGTAAATGAACAAAAGTGTGTTCATGTCACATTTACCCTACGAAGAGATACTTGTTCCCCCATTCGAATCAACAATCAAGTTGTTCCTCAATATTCACAGGTGAAATATCTTGGTATACACCTCGACCGACGCCTCACATGGAAAAACCACATTGACTCTAAGCTGACACAAATAAAACTCAAATTGACTCAGATACATTGGCTGATTGGTAGAAATTCTACCCTCAGTCTAGATTGTAAACTTTTAATATACAAGTCGCTTTTGAAACCCATATGGTGTTATGGAATTCAGCTATGGGGCACTGCTTCAGCTTCCAATGTAGAGAGAATCCAACGAATGCAAAACAAAATTTTAAGGTTAATAACATCGGCTCCATGGTACATGAAAAATTCAATTTTACATCGTGATTTAAATATGCCACTTGTGACCGCTGAAATTGCAAAATATGCAGGCAAATATTTAACAAAACTCGAGTCCCATCCTAATCCGCTTGCTTGTAACATCTTGAACTTTCCTGGACACATCCGCTTAAAAAAGAGGGATACTACGGCTTTAGTACGCAACACTGCAGATGAAATTTTTTGAAAATATTCTTGTACTTAATGCGACATTTATTTATTTTTAATTACTATCACTAAGTTTATGTCCGACACTGGTTGGGCCTAATTATTATATTTATATTTAAGATTTGAATACTTATTGTTAGTTCAGTTTAATGAAGATACAATAAAAAATTAGTGGAAAAAAAAAATAAGTCAGTTGTGATTTAAAGATGAAAAAATAAAGTGGTATTTTAAAGAGTGCAAAAAAAATAAAAATTGTTTTTTTTAAACAAATAATTTACAAAGATATAATTGGCGCCCAACGTTAAAGGATCTCCATCCAAATAAACACCCCATAGGCTGTAACAGGAAGGAGACTCCAACAACAACAAAAAACACCCCACAGGCTGTTAACTGAAGGAAGCTTCATCTCAAAGACACCCCATAGGCTGTAGCTAGAAGAAGGCTTTTTCGAAAATCAACACCCCACAGGCTGTAATAAATACAACCATCTGCCAAATAAGGACGTTTGGAGTGAGGAACTTGGAGTAGTGCGGTAACCCCAGTATATTTCAGAAAAGGATAAAATACCCTCTACCAGCTTCACAAGGATGATTGTAAGATTAGTCATGTAAGATATTTTTATTTAAAAGTGAAAATTTAAGAGAAAGTGAAATTGAAAAATTAAAAGTAAATTACTTAAAGCTCTTAAAGCAATAAAAATTTATTATTATCAAATTAATCAAAAATTTAAATTTTAAAATAAGTGAAGTATTTGAGGCTATTAAAGCAATAAATACATATTTATTAATATTGAGAAAATCTAAACAAATTAATCAAACATTTTTAACTAAAAAAAAAAAAAAATTTTTTTTGAGGCTCTCAAAGCAATAAATGTTGAGTTAATCAAACTCTTTCAACAAAAATTTATTTTTAAGAATAGCGAAGATTCGAAAGCTCGTAAAGCAATTATTCAAAATATTGATAAAGTAATCGGAAAAATATTACCAAAAGTTATTTTTAATTAAAGAGTGAACATTATTGATTAGAACTATAAAAAAGAAGATATATATAAATAAATAAAACTGTTGCGATTCCTACGGGACCCTCCAATAGAAATAACAAAAAAAAAAAAATAATAATAATAAAAGAAACCTTTTTATCAAAGAAAACTTTTTACAAAAGCTTCAATAAGAACAAAGATTTACTTTCTAAAAAAAAACCATGTCAAACCCAAACAATTTGATCAGGCCTGCGGTCCTTAACAACGCAAACCTTCAAAATGCGGCACCCGTAGTTGAGGGAAATAGGGAAAATGAAGACGATAGGATATCTAGAATCTGTGCACAGCAGTGTGAACTTGCATTCAGACGATTTTTGGATCCAAATATGAACATAGGTGGTGAAGACCAAGTGATAGAAGAAAGATTCAGGAACAATTTAACTGACCTGGACAAAGTCCCTGACGTTGTCCGGAGCTTAAGGGAATTCTCCGGAAACCCTTTAGAGTTCAGCTCTTGGAAAAAGAGCGTGGACAGAATACTTATAATTTACGAAAATATGAAAGGAACACCTAAATACTATGCCATTTTAACCACTATCAGAAACAAGATTGTGGGTAGCGCAGATGCTGCGCTAGAATCTTATAATACGCCCCTAAACTGGGAAAGTATTACAAAATGTCTCGCGTTACATTATGCAGACAAAAGAGACCTTACAACATTGGAGTACCAAATGAGTACTCTTGTGCAAGGCAATAATAAGATTCAAGAATTTTACCAACAGGTATATTCTCACCTTTCTCTAATCATGAATAAAATATCCTGCATGGGTATAGGAAGAGAGGCACTCGATGCACTTATGCAAACGTATCGAGATAAAGCCTTAGACACCTTTGTTAGAGGCCTTAGAGGAAATATGTCCTTACATCTGGGAATGAAGGAACCAAAGGACTTGCCACAAGCACTTCATCTGTGCTTAAAGATGGAAAATCAGTTTATGAGAATGCAATTTGCGAACTCACACAACCACCCCAAGCCTACCAATAATAAGCAAAACAACCGTGGTAATTATCAACAAGGATTTTTTCCGCAGTTGGCGCACATGCCACAACCTTCCTCTCACCAAAGAGCCTTTCATGTACCCGCTCCGATCTACCATAAGAACAATTTCAATCAAATGCGTCCCCAAGGGTACATAAATCCAAATTTTTCTCCACCAAGACCAACCGAACCTAAACCTCAACCAAGACCCGAACCAATGGACATAGACCCGTCTGTTAGAACATCTCATTCAGTGAACAATATAGACATTAGAACGGAACACTTGACCAAAGAACAGAAAGACAACTTACAAGAAATCATTTTAAGAAACAAATCACTTTTCAGCGAACCAAATGAGAGCTTAACATATACTTCGGCTGTAGTGGCCGAAATTCATACAAAAACAAATGAACCGGTATATTCCCGTTATTATCCTTACCCGATGCATTTAAAAGAAGAGGTAGAAAAACAAATACGAGAGCTCTTGCAACAAGGGATTATTCGGCCTTCTAAATCGCCCTACAATTCCCCTATTTGGATAGTTCCAAAGAAAGCTGACGCATCTGGACAAAAGAAGTTTAGGATGGTAATTGACTACAGAAAACTAAATGAACAAACAACACCAGACCGATACCCAATTCCGGAAATAAACGACGTACTTCCGCAACTTGGTCAAAATAAGTTCTTCTCGGTCTTGGACCTTAAAAGTGGTTTCCACCAAATACCACTCAGAGAAATAGATAGGCAAAAAACAGCATTTTCAGTGAATAACGGCAAATACGAGTTTACACGACTCCCGTTTGGACTGAAAAACGCACCATCCATATTTCAACGTACCTTAGATGATATTCTGAGGGAATATATTGGAAAGATATGCTTTGTCTATATGGATGATATAATTATATTTGCAGAAAACGAAAAGAAACATTACGAAAATTTAGATACCATATTCAAAACTTTAGATCGTGCAAACATGAAAGTCCAATTGGACAAATGCGAATTTCTGAAAGAAGAAGTAGAATTTTTAGGCTTTATAATTTCAAACAAAGGAATAAAAACTAACCCAAAGAAAGTAGAGGCAATTTTGAACTTTCCAAGACCCAAAACACTTAAAGAGTTAAGATCATTTATGGGAATTTCAAATTATTATAGGCGCTTCATCAGGGACTACGCAAAAATTGCTAAGCCCCTGACAATGCTTTTGAGAGGGGAGGCAGGACGTTCGTCCAAGCACATCTCCAAAAAGATACCAATAGAACTGGGTCAGGATGCTATAGATGCCTTTAATAAACTGAAAACAGCATTAGCTTCCGAAGATGTGGTGCTGGCATACCCAAACTTCAATAAAGAGTTTTGTCTAACGACAGATGCCTCAAATTATGCTCTCGGAGCCGTCCTATCTCAAGACAATAGGCCAATCGTATTTCTGTCTAGAACACTTAGCAGAGCAGAGGAACACTACGCTACGAATGAAAAGGAGCTGCTCGCAATTGTATGGTCATTAAAGTCGCTCCGAAACTATTTATATGGGTCTCCAAAATTAAAAATTTATACCGATCACCTTCCACTCACTTATGCCCTAAATTGTAAAAATTCAAATTTCAAACTGAAAAGATGGAAGGCATTTCTTGAAGATTATAACTATGAGTTGCATTATAAACCAGGTAGTACCAATGTTGTCGCCGACGCTTTATCAAGACCTCCGCAGGAAAACTCTCAAATAAATACATTAACTGCCACTCAGCATAGCGATGAAAGCTCATCTCATCAGCTTGTACAATTTACAGACGCACCGCTCAATGCTTTTAAAAATCAAATAATAATTTCCAATCAAGAAACACAACCAGCTTACAATTTTGAAATCGTATTCCCCACTTTTCATAGGCATACCATTAATGAACCCAATATTACAGGAGATTCTCTTATTCAACTTTTAAAAAAGTGTTTGAACCCCTCCGTGACAAATTGTATAAAAACTTCTGATGACATCCTAGGAAGATTGCAGGAGATTTATAGAAATAATTTTACACAATATAGAGTAAAATATACCCGAACCATGGTAATAGATCTAAAGAACGAGGAGGAACAAGAAAGTGAAATAATAAAAGAACACAATAGAGCACACAGAAATAGTAGAGAGAATGGAATACAACTTATAACAAAATTTTATTTTCCTCAAATGCATTCTAAGATAAAAAAGATCACTAGTTTGTGTAGAGTGTGTAAAGAAAATAAGTACGATAGGCACCCTAATAAAATCGCACTACAAGAAACACCAATACCATCATATCCTGGCCAGATCATACATATAGATATTTTCATCACAGAAAAAAAAGCAATATTAACTGCCATAGACAAATTTTCCAAATTTGCGCAAACGAGAATGTTGAGGTCCCGAGCCACTGAAGATATTAAAGAACCCTTAAGAGAACTCATACTTTCTTTTGGTATACCAGAAACAATCGTTATGGATAACGAAAAATCTTTCAATTCCACAGCTATTGTTTTTATGCTAGAGAATGAATATAATATAAAGGTATTTAAGATTCCACCATATAGTAGTAGTGTGAATGGACAAATAGAAAGGTTTCATTCCACGATCACAGAATTAATGCGTTGTTTAAAAACCGAAAACTCACACAGAACATTTCCAGAATTATTGCATAGAGCGATCTATGAATACAACAATTCCGTACATTCAACCATTAAAAAAAAGCCAATAGAAACATTTTTTTTAGGTAGAGTAAGCACTAATCCGCAAGAAATAGAAAAGGTTAAACTAGATACTATCAAGAGACTTCAAGAGAAGCAGTTAGAAGACATGAATTACCATAACAAGAGAAAAATAGTACCCAAGACTTATGAACCTGGAGAAACCATTTATGTAAAAGAAAACAAAAGATTAGGAACGAAACTTAGCAAAACGTACAGAAAGGAAATAGTTAAAGAAAATAGAAACACAACAGTCTTAACTGAAACAGGAAAAATAGTACACAAAAATAATATCAAGAACTAAAAATTTTAATTTCCAGATCATTTCTAACACTGGTTTCGGCCGAAGTAAAAATTTTGGACTATTCTAACTCACAAATAGTAACGTTGAATTCCGGACTAGCAAAGTTACAGACTGGTACATTCAAATTAATCCACGTCATCGACACAAACGTATATCAGAACCTAATAGATAAACTACAAGAAACATTAAACCATGATGTTAGCTCTTCTCACCTTCTGCAACCCTTTTTAAACCACGAAGTTACAGAACTCCAATCATATCTGGACAGATTAAAACCAAGGTCAAAAAGATCCCTGGATTTCATAGGCTCTGCCTGGAAGTGGATCGCAGGGAACCCTGATCATGAAGATTTCGAAATATTAACTAAAAAAACAAATAAGGTATTAAGAAATAACAACAAACAAGCTATTATTAACAAAGTAACACTAGAAAAAATTAATGAACTCACTCATATTACAAACAAGATGATTGAAACATTTAATCATAAGAATAATTATAATAAAAGTGAAAATGTAAAAGAACAATTAATAACAGTACTAAAATATAAACTAGACAGCATTAAGGAAGAATTGATTAACATTCAACATGCCATGCATTGGGCAAAAGTAGGTGTAGTTAATTCCTTCTTATTAACCGCTGAAGAAATTGATATCGTAAAACAAATAATAAACCAAGATTCTATACCTTTTATAAACCTAGAGCAAGCATTTGAGTTTTCTGAAATAAAGATAGCGTCTAATTATGAATCTATTATTTATATATTAAGTATACCTACCACACACATAAACTCATGTAATAAAATATTAATAAGACCCATTAAGTTCGGAAAATATGTAAACAAAATAAAATATCAAAACATTCTCATATGCGATAATGTAATGTATGGTATGAAAAATGAATGCAAAGCTTATAATAATATTACAATATGCAATAGAAATAATTTGGATTATATTGAAAGTGATATGTGTCTAGCGAACCTAATTAAAAGTAAGGCAGCAAAATGCAGTTTGATAGACAATCGAAGCATCCCCACTATTGAAGAAATTACACCAGGAACAATTCTTCTGAACCAATTCAATGGAACAATTCTTATCGATACTGAATCGCAGAATCTTACGGGAACCTATGTGATACAGTTCTGCAATACCTCTGTGACAATAGCCAATAGAACTTACGATTTCTTTGAAACAACACGACTACAACCGTTACCAGCTATCTTACAAACTAAGGATTTGCACCAAAATATAGAAGAAACCCTATCATTGGAAATGGTGAAAGAGTTACGAGCAAATAACACCGAAGTAATTGATCTACTGGATGACAGAAACAAAAAGGGATTTGCAGCTAATCTTAGTCTCTCTCTAATGACGATAATATTCATTGTCATTCTGCTGGTCAAAACAAAAATACTAAAAAGAAGCAGTAAAACAGTCATTATTCCAACAACGCTGGAAGCAATCCCATCGGTACATACATCCATGCCAGAGCTATCCGACACCGGAAAACCTGGAAAACCCAGCATAACAAGAATCTCTAATATTCCATATTTTTGATCGAACGGGACGTTCGAAATTAAAAGGGGAGGTGTTAACGCAAAAAACGTTGAATGCCCTTATTACAAACAGTTAACGTTGAATGCCCTTATTGCAAGCTGTTTCACAATAATTAAATTGCTGACACAATTCCAGACAGTAAATAAGTAATCAATATTGCAAAATAAGAACAGCGCGTGTCATTTTGATTACCATGCAAATTAATATTTAGTTTTAAGTTATCATATGAATAAAATTAATTTTATAAGTCAGTTGTGATTTAAAGATGAAAAAATAAAGTGGTATTTTAAAGAGTGCAAAAAAAATAAAAATTGTTTTTTTTTAAACAAATAATTTACAAAAATATAATTTATATAAGCTGCGCACATCAACGTCAGCAGTCAGTCTGAGACAGTAGTCAGTCAGTTAAAGTTCAGTTCAGTCAGAGCTCAGTCAGCAGACAGACAGTGTTGAGTCTGTAATTAGTGAGTGAGTTGTTAGACTTTACCGTGATCGTGTAAAGTGTATTAAGTGGTTACTATTGCTTTTGAGCATAGTACGGTGGTATTAAATTAAATAAAGTAGTAGCTGTTAAGTACTGAAAATTGAAATATTGAGCGTTTAATTTCATTGCAATCAAAAGAACCCACGGAAAACGTTTTTAAAAAGGTAAAAACGTAACAATATGTGTATTAATACACACACACACATTTATATATATATATATATATATATATATATATATATATATATATATATATATATATATATATATATATATATATATATGTATATATAAATGTGTGTGTGTATATACGGATTGAGCTTGAATAAATAAATATATATATATATATATATATATATATATATATATATATATATATATATATATATATATATATATATATATATATATATATATATATATATATATATATATATATGTATATATATATATATATATATATATATATATATATATATATATATATATATATATATATATATATATATTTATATACACTAAATCACATAAGTCTGCGTATAAGAACAAAAGTTCAATATATGTATGTGCTGATTTGAAGTGTAAAAACAAACGATATTCATTTGAAGTTAAACAAAAAAAATTATTTCATTGAAAATTTTATTCATTGAAAAACATAATTGCGTTTGTTAAATGCACATTGCAAAATAAGAAACAGATTTAAGACCTTAATTTCTAAAAAAAACGTGATTTCAAGGTTACTCAAAAGTCTGCGTACAAAAAATAATATTGATGAACATTTTTTTTTGCACGCTTATATTTATTTATTGTATCTTCACATCTGAACTAACAATAAGTATTCAAATCTTAAATATATAAATAATTATTAGGCCCAACCAGTGTCAGACATAAACTTAGTGATAATAATTAATAATACATTGGAATCGTATTTAGCATAAATATATTTTTAAAAAGTTTCATCTGGAGTGTTGCGTACTAAAGACGTAGTATCCCTCTTTTTTAGGCGGATGTGTCCAGGAAAGTTCAAGATGTTACGAGCAGAGTCTTTGTTGAACCTTCGTAGTGAACAGACGTATTAGCGGTATTTTTTTTTACATACTAAACAAACAAAAATACAAAAAAAAAATATATTCGTAATAAGTACTGATTCGTAATAAGTACAGTTTTTGTGAAATTTGCTTTATTTGCATTAATAATTTTGCATATAATCTGAAACAACAAAAACAGAAAACAAAAAAAAAACACAAACAAAGTGACTGAGGAATACTCTGCATGAGTACCTCAAAAACAAAAAATTGTGAAGTGAGTTCTAACGGCAGAAATGCCTATTTTACTGTGAGTTCTGAAGCTCTTAATGCAAATAATAAAAAGAAAAAATTGGATGACAGTCTTTTTCTAACGGCGAAGCCAATTATACGCGAGCGATCAACTTCGCTTACTCCAATGCCAAGTAGTGATTCGTTAACGTTACCGTTACCTAGTTCTTCTCTATTTAAGTCTGCGCCATTATCCGCTCCGGGCTTTTGTTCATCACTTAACCCAGTTATCACAATGGACGATAATATTCAAAAACCTAAAGTGCCTGTCGGAATGGACAGATATGTAACGGTAGTAAAGCGCGGGCGAAGCCCAAATTCATCAAAAATCTCATCTGTTCCGAAAATATCCAGAGACAACGACGCCGCCTCAGCTAATCGTCAAAACCGGTTTAAAATATTACAAGATGACAGCGATAAACCCGAAGAATCTTCGAAAAAAAATTCAAAACCACCACCAATCTATCTGAGACAAAAAAACTCGAACACACTTATTAAAAAACTAATCTCGGCCATTGGTGAAAAGTCATTTCACATTGTTCCAATAAAACGTGGTAACATTGATGAAACAAAAGTTCAAATATATGATGAAAAAGACTTCCGCAAAATGGTTACAGAACTTGAGAAAAATAAAACAAGTTTTTACACTTTCCAGCTTAAGAGTGCTAAAGGCCTACAGATCGTATTGAAGGGCATAGATTCTTATGTTGTCCCTGCTGAAATAAAAGATGCTCTCACCCTCCAAGGATTCAAGGTAAAAAATGTATCCAACATAATAAACAGGGAAAAGATCCCCCAACCTTTATTTCGCGTTGAACTGGAGCCTAATGATATTAAATTGAAGAAAAATGAGACACATCCTATTTATAACTTAAAATATCTCTTATACCGGAAAATCACCGTAGAAGAACCACACAAGCGTTCAGGACCCGTACAGTGCCATAACTGTCAAGAATATGGCCATACGAAAAGTTACTGCAAATTGCCTACTGTTTGTGTTGTGTGCGGTGAATTGCATGATACTGCTATTTGTAATAAGTCGAAAGATCAAAAAGAAAAAAAGTGCAGCAATTGTGGAGGTAATCACACTGCTAACTACAGGGTATGTCCTGTATACTCTTTCGTTAAAAAGACTATGAGTCAAAAGCCTAAAGTTGTCCCAGCGCAAACAGGAAATACGTACTCCGCTACTCATCCCCTAATGGCCCAACCAATCGCTTCACATGTATCGTATGCTGACGCTGTGAAGATCAACTCTATTCCCGTTCAAAAAGTGTCACCACCAAACAACACAACAAACGCAAATGCAAGCTTTAATTTCAATCGCCTTGAAGCTACTATTGATAATCTGGTGCAAACTATAAACAACTTTACAACAAATATGACTAGCATGATGCAAGAAATGCTGCGAATGCAGAACACTCTGCTTCTAGCATTAGTTAACAAGCCATGAACACGTTAAAGTTATGTTTCTGGAACGCAAACGGCATTCGCCAACATAGAAACGAACTAGAGCACTTCCTCACGGTGAAGAATATTGATATAATGTTGGTGTCTGAGACTCATTTGACTTCGAGAAGCCTTTTTAAAATGAGTGGCTACACATTATATGATGCAAAGGACCCGAGAGGAAGAGCATGCGGAGGATCAGCAATTCTAATAAAGTCAAGACTCAAGCACTATATTCTTGAGAACACTTGTGAAGACCATCTACAAGCAACAAATATTTGCATCGAAAATTTTTGTTCAAATCTTGTGATATCATCAGTTTACTCCCCTCCCAGATTTTCAATCAGTGAGGATCAATACGAGGATTTTTACAAAACTCTTGGCCCTTGTTTCGTAGCAGCTGGAGACTACAATGCAAAACATACGTTCTGGGGATCGCGTCTTATTACACCTAGAGGTCGAGCATTGTTCAACACAATTTCAAAAATGGGTTTGGATGTCATTTCTAGCGGGGAGCCCACTTACTGGCCTACTGACTTACAAAAAATTCCGGATGTTATAGATTTTGGGGTCATGAAAAATATCCCTAGGGATTTAATTCATGTTGAAGCTTCACATGATCTCTCCTCCGATCACTCTCCCACGATCGTTACAATTTGTAGCCCACTTAGAAGTGACTTACCTCACCCATATATGAAGATGATAAATCGTGTTAACTGGCTGGGGTTCAAAAAATATCTCAGTAGTCATTGTACGGAAAACATCAGGCTTAGAACTCCCGATGATATTGAACTTAACATTGCCAATCTTACCGAGAATATTAAACAGGCTGCTAAACATGCCACTACCTCCCATCCGCAGACTGGGTTTAATAGAATTTATTCTGCGGATATTGAACGTCTCGTATGTGAAAAAAGAAGAGCTAGAAGGGAATGGCAACAGCACAGATCGCCCCAACATAAAATCAGACTTAGAGAATGCACTAAACGACTTCAAGAGTTGCTTGCATCTGAAAAATCTGCTTCTCTTAAGAACTATCTGGAAGGTCTCGATGTCACAGCAGCATCTAATTACTCCTTGTGGCGCGCTGCTAAAAAACTTAAAACACCCGTTGAGTCTAAACCACCCCTGCGCACTTCTACCGGAGGTTGGGCAAGAACTAATACTGAAAAAGGTAACATATTTGCTGAGCATTTAAAACACGCATTTACCCCAAACACATGTACTGGTGCTGTTGATTTGCCGAGCGTAGTTGCTCTACCCCCTCGACCCATAAAGTTTAAGATGCTTGATGTACAAAAACTAATTGCTGAAACCAATCCAAAGAAGGCCCCGGGTATTGATGGAATTAGTAACAAGATGCTGATGCAGTTGCCTCGTATTGCTATTAGAATCCTGTTATTCATTTTTAATGGCATTTTACGACTGGAGTATTACCCACACAGCTGGAAACTTGCCATGGTCAAAATGATTCCAAAGGCGGGTAAAGATCTTACTAAGGCTGAGTCATATAGGCCAATAAGTTTGCTGTCAACAATTTCAAAGCTCTTTGAAAAACTTCTCATGACAAAATTGTCCCCAATTCTAGCTGATAATGGATGCATACCGGACCATCAATTTGGTTTTAGAAGTCAGCATAGCACCATTGAACAAACTCATAGATTGGTTCATTTCATAAGAAGAACATTTGAAGAAAGAAAGTATTGTTCTTCCCTCTTTATTGATGTCTCTCAGGCATTTGATAAAGTGTGGCATGAAGGCCTAATTCTAAAATTGAAGACATATCTACCAATAAACATTGTAAATCTTTTGGAAAGTTACATTATTGCCCGGAAGTTCACTGTCGTGGAAGGAGACTTCATGAGTGTGCCCGAAACCATTTCATCTGGGGTGCCTCAGGGGAGTATACTGGGGCCAGTTTTGTATTTGATTTATACCTGTGATATGCCTTTGAGCAGTAATATCCTCACTTCTACTTTTGCCGATGATACAGCCTGCCTTAGTATGCATGAAAACCCTTACGAGGCATCCCGATATCTTCAGGAACATATTAACCTGTTGGAGCTGTGGTTGAACTTATGGAGAATAAAAGTAAATGAACAAAAGTGTGTTCATGTCACATTTACCCTACGAAGAGACACTTGTTCCCCCATTCGAATCAACAATCAAGTTGTTCCTCAACATTCACAGGTGAAATACCTTGGTATACATCTTGACCGACGGCTTACATGGAAACACCACATTGACTCTAAGCTAACACAAATGAAGCTTAAAATAACCCAGATACACTGGCTGATTGGTAGAAATTCTACCCTCAGTCTAGATTGTAAACTTTTAATATACAAGTCGCTTTTGAAACCCATATGGTGTTACGGAATTCAACTATGGGGCACTGCTTCAGCTTCCAATGTAGAGCGAATACAACGTATGCAAAACAAAATTTTAAGGTTAATAACATCGGCTCCTTGGTACATGAAAAATTCAATTTTACATCGTGATTTAAATATGCCACTTGTGACCGCTGAAATTGCAAAATATGCAGGCAAATATTTAACGAAACTAGAGTCCCATCCTAATCCCCTCGCTCGTAACTAAGGCAGGCTGTATCATCGGCAGATGTAGAAGTGAAGATATTACTGCTCAGAGGCATATCACAGGTAAAAATCAAGTACAAAACTGGCCCCAGTATACTCCCCTGTGGCACCCCAGATGAGATAGTTTCGGGCACACTCGTGAAGTCTCCTTCCAGACAGTGAACTTCCGGGCAAGAATGCAACTTTCCAATAGATTCACAATGTTCATTGGTAGATATCTTCTCAATTTCAAAATCAGGCCCTCATGCCATACTTTATCAAATGCTTGAGAAACATCAATAAAGAGGGAAGAACAATACTTATTTTCCTCAAATGTTCTTCTTATAAAATGTACCAATGTATGGGTTTGTTCAATGGTGCTATGCTGACTTCTAAACCCAAATTGATGGTCCGGTATGCACCCATTATCAGCTAGAATTGGAGACAATTTTGTCATGAGAAGTTTTTCGAAGAGCTTTGAAATTGTTGACAGCAAACTTATTGGCCTATATGACTCAACCTTAGTAAGATCTTTGCCCGCCTTTGGAATCATTTTGACCATGGCAAGTTTCCAGCTGTGTGGATAATACTGCAATCGTAAAATGCCATTAAAAATAAATAACAGGATTCTAATAGCAATACGAGGCAAATTCATCAGCATCTTGTTACTAATTCCATCAATACCCGGGGCCTTCTTTGGGTTGGTTTCAGCAATTAGTTTTTGCACATCACGCATCTTAAACTTTATGGGTCGAGGGGGTAGAGCAACTACACCCGGCAAATCAATAGCACCAGTACATGTGTTTGGGGTAAATACGTTTTTTAAATGACCAGCAAATATGTTACCTTTTTCAGTATTGGTTCTTGCCCAACCTCCGGTAGAAGTGCGCAGGGGTGGTTTAGACTCAACGGGTGTTTTAAGTTTTTTAGCAGCGCGCCACAAGGAGTAATTAGATGCTGCTGTGACATCGAGACCTTCCAGATAGTTCTTAAGAGAAGCAGATTTTTCAGATGCAAGCAACTCTTGGAGTCGTTCAGTGCATTCTCTAAGTCTGATTTTATGTTGGGGCGATCTGTGCTGTTGCCATTCCCTTCTAGCTCTTCTTTTTTCACATACGAGACGTTCAATATCCGCAGAATAAATTCTATTAAACCCAGTCTGCGGATGGGAGGTAGTTGCATGTTTAGCAGCCTGTTTAATATTCTCGGTAAGATTGGCAATGGTAAGTTCAATATCATCGGGAGTTCTAAGCCTGATGTTTTCCGTACAATGACTACTGAGATATTTTTTGAACCCCAGCCAGTTAACACGATTTATCATCTTCACATATGGGTGAGGTAAGTCACTTCTTAGTGGGCTACAAATTGTAACGATCGTGGGAGAGTGATCGGAGGAGAGATCATGTGAAGCTTCAACATGAATTAAATCCCTAGGGATATTTTTCATGACCCCAAAATCTATAACATAAGGAATTTTTTGTAAGTCAGTAGGCCAGTAAGTGGGCTCCCCGCTAGAAATGACAACCAAACCCATTTTTGAAATTGTGTTGAACAACGCTCGACCTCTAGGTGTAATAAGACGCGATCCCCAGAACGTATGTTTTGCATTGTAGTCTCCAGCTGCTACGAAACAAGGGCCAAGAGTTTTGTAAAAATCCTCGTATTGATCCTCACTGATTGAAAATCTTGGAGGGGAGTAAACTGATGATATCACAAGATTTGAACAAAAATTTTCGATGCAAATATTTGTTGCTTGTAGATGGTCTTCACAAGTGTTCTCAAGAATATAGTGCTTGAGTCTTGACTTTATTAGAATTGTTGATCCTCCGCATGCTCTTCCTCTCGGGTACTTTGTATCGTATAAGGTGTAGCCACTGATTTTAAAAAGGCTTCTCGAAGTCAAATGAGTCTCAGATACCAACATTATATCAATATTCTTCACCGTGAGGAAGTGCTCTAGTTCATTTTTATGTTGGCGAATGCCGTTTGCGTTCCAGAAACATAACTTTAACGTGTTCATGGCTTGTTAACTAATGCTAGAAGCAGAGTGTTCTGCATTCGCAGCATTTCTTGCATCATGCTAGTCATATTTGTTGTAAAGTTGTTTATGGTTTGCACCAAATTATCAATAGTACTTTCGAGGCGACTAAAATTAAAGCTTGCGTTTGCATTCGTTGAATTATTTGGTGGTGACACTTTTTGTATGGGAACAGAGTTGATCTTCACAGCGTCAGCATACGATACTTGAGTAGTGATTGGTTGGGCCATTACAGGATAAATGGTGGAGAACGTATTTCCTGTTTGCGCTGGGACAACTTTAGGCTTTTGACTCATAGTCTTTTTAACGAAAGAGTATACAGGACATACCCTGTAGTTAGCAGTGTGATTACCTCCACAATTGCTGCACTTTTTTTCTTTTTGATCTTTCGACTTATTACAAATAGCAGTATCATGCAATTCACCGCACACAACACAAACAGTAGGCAATTTGCAGTAACTTTTCGTATGGCCATATTCTTGACAGTTATGGCACTGTACGGGTCCTGAACGCTTGTGTGGTTCTTCTACGGTGATTTTCCGGTATAAGAGATATTTTAAGTTATAAATAGGATGTGTCTCATTTTTCTTCAATTTAATATCATTAGGCCCCAGTTCAACGCGAAATAAAGGTTGGGGGATCTTTTCCCTGTTTATTATGTTGGATACATTTTTTACCTTGAATCCTTGGAGGGTGAGAGCATCTTTTATTTCAGCAGGGACAACGTAAGAATCTATGCCCTTCAGTACGACCTGTAGGCCTTTAGCGCTCTTAAGCTGGAACGTGTAAAAACTTGTATTATTTTTCTCAAATTCAGTGACCATTTTGCGGGAGTCTTTTTCATCATATATTTGAACTTTTGTCTCATCAATGTTACCACGTTTTATTGGAACAATGTGAAATGCCTTTTCACCGATGGCCGAGATTAATTTTGTAATAAGTCTGTTCGAATTCTTTTCCCTCAAATAGATTGGTGGTGGTTTGGGGGTTTTTTTCGAGGACACTTCGGGTTTGTCGTTGTCTTCTTGCAAAATTTTAAAACGGTTTTGTCGGTTAGCTAAGGCGGCGTCGTTGTCCCTGGATATCTTCGGAACAGATGAGATTTTAGATGAATTTGGGCTTCGCCCGCGCTTAACTACTGTTATATATCTGTCCATTCCGACAGGCACTTTAGGTTTCTGAATATAGGCAGCGGTAATGTTATAGAATCACTACTTGGCATCGGAGTAAGCGAATTTGATCGCTCACGTAAGATTGGCTTTGCCGTTAGAAAAAGACTATCATCAATTTTTTTATTTTTATTGTTCGCATTAAGAGCTTCAGAACTCACAGTAAAATAGGCATTTCTGCCGTTAGAACTCACTTCACAATTTTTTGTTTTTGAGGTACTCATGCAGAGTATTCCTCAGTCACTTTGTTTGTGTTTTTTGTTTTTTTTTTTTTTTGTTGTTTCAGATGATATGAAAAATATTATTAGTGCAAATAAAGCAAATTTCACAAAATGAGTACTTATTACAAATCAGTACTTATTACGAATATTTTTTTTTGTAATTTTTGTTTGTTTAGTATGTAAGAAAAAACTCCGCTAATACGTCCGTTCACTACGAAGGTTCGAGAAGAATTCCAATTGATTGATGAACATAACCAATTTTTTTAAATTAAATTGGTTACTAAAAAGAAGTCGGATAAAACCAGTTTTTCTGTGTATTCGGTGCTTATCTTTCCCCATTCATCTGCTAGTACATTTTGAAGCATTTCTTTGAATGTTATTAGGTGATTTCGTATTTTTCTTTCCAACAAATCCCATAGATGCTCAATAGGATTGAGATCTGATGACTGCGGAGGGGTTTTCAATTGTTTTTTTGCATTGTACAAAAACCAAAGTCTTATGTTGTGTGCAGTATGCTTTGAGTCGTTGTCTTGTTGGAAGATGTAATCATCCCCCATGCCCAATTTTCTAACACTTTCGATGAGGTTTTCCTTTAGAATATCTATATAGGCCTTGTGATCCATTGTCGATGAAATAAATTTCAAATTGCCCACACCCTTACTTGCCATGCACCCCCATACTATCACGCCGCCACCTCCATGTTTAACGGTTGGCTTTAAATTTTTTGGGCTAAGAGCTGTGCAAGCCTTTCTCCAAACTAGCTGACGTCCTTTAATGCTAAAGATGCAGTACTTACTTTCATCAGAAAAAAGAACTTTTTTCCAGAACTCTCCAGGCTTATTTAAATGTTCTTTAGCAAAAGCAATTCGTTTCTTTCTATTTTCTAAGAATACTAAGGCTTTTTCCTAGCGACATGGCTTCTGTACCTGGCGTTGTGCAAAATCCTGCGTAGAGTTTCATGAGACACTTGTTTGTTGAATTGTTGTTTTATGTTTTCAGCAATTTTTGATGCCGGTAATCTTGGGTTTTCCTTTACCAATTGCACTATAACTTTTCTTTCGCGAAAAGTTAGCTTTGGTGGACGACCAGAACGAGGCTTTGAAACTAAAACTCCGGTGTCTTTAAGATTGTTAACCACTCTCTGGACGGACGAGTGAGTCCGTTCAACTAAACGGCCTATTTCGCGCAAGGGTTTTTTTGGTTTCCATAAGTGAACTATGATTTTGCGTTCAGCAACATTTATTTCTTTCTTTCCTGGCATATCTCCAAATTTTTTGCGATTTAAAAAGAAAATATGTTCAAAAAATGACTTAGTAATGCCTTTGAAACAAAAACTGCAAAATTAAAGAGCAATTCAATTTAAAAAAACCTGTTACAAAGTACCGTTGATTTTTTATATACGCAGACTTTTGTATAGGTGAAAAGTTGCCATATCAATGTTTTTAAATTGTTTACTTTTACCATACTTTGTAAATTAAAAAAAAGTATAAGGCATAATTTTCAAATGTATATCTTTAACTCGAAGCTAATTTCCAAGGGTTGTTATTTACTGCTAAAACATTATGTTAAAATATTTGAAACAGCTTGTACGCAGACTTATGTGATTTAGTGTATATATATTTCATATATGTATGTGTGTGTTTTAATGCGAAATATTTCGCTTGTAATAAAACTCTAAGATAATTAAATTTAGGAACGGGAGTTTTTAATAACATATGTATATGTATCTAATATTCGGCAATATTGGCTCATACCAACGTCTAATAAAGAAGATAATGAAATAGTTCAAGAATAGAAATAGTATTTGACTATGAAAATAAAACATATGAATGTAATAAGAAAAAAACCTAAAAGAACTTAAAACTACTACACTCTGTTTAATACAAACGAACTGTAAAGTTATTATAATTTAAAGCTTAAAATAATTCCAATCGATATAAAAACAATTACTATTAAAGTTGCTATTAACCTGTCAATTAATCAAACCTGTACTAAAAATTAAACTATTGTAATCGGAAACGGTCTAATTCAACACAGTAGTTGCACCATAAAATTTAAGGATTATTCTTTTTAAATAAAGAAAATACGAATACTCTGAAACTAAAATATGAAAACATAAAAAACAATAACATTTGACGTAATTGTAATTGGTAACAAGATAAATACTGAAAATATTTTTAATTTAATTTAATTATGATAATAATTCTTAGTTGCACACTTTTCTTTAAACATAAATACATGAAGATAAAACGAAATAACAATACAAGCGATATTTATGAGTACATAACAAATTAGAAAAACTAACTTGTAAGCGAGTTTGATTATCCACTCAAGCTGAGTAATTCTTTATAAAGTACATTGAATTAATTATTAAGCAGATTTTACTATTTACTATATATAAGTTTGATGATCCAGTTTAAATATTAATCAAATATTCATTAAGTAGGTCGAATTAACTTTTAAGAAGTTTTTCATGATACTGCTTAAAGTAAGTTTTAATTAAATAAGCGATAATAGAAACTGAAGAAAGAATTGAATGAAAGAAAAAATAAAATTTTACTTTGGTCTCTATTTCGAATAGAGTCCATTCACTGTTAAAGAAAATATAATAATTATTATTTATAAAAATGTTTTCCTTGGTGTGGCTTTAGCTGTTCTAATGCCGAAATGTCATTGATCGCTAAACGAAATCGTCAGTGAATTTCAATCAGGGGGCAAATTACGGCATTCGATATCGATCGAAATTTCAAACAAAATTTTCTTGAATTGTATTGAAATTTTGGTCGATATCGAATGCCGTAATTTGCACCCAGATTGAAAACATTCAACCTCGTATGTTTATGTTAAAACAAACAAACACAATATGAGAATTCTGTATTGTATATGATTATTACCGGAAAAAACAACATACTCATAGTAACCTTAGAATGCTTTTATATAAATAACACAACAAACAATTATGCTCAACGTGAGTCTAACAAACCAAAAATTTTCGAAAAAACTCCAATTGTGTTAACAATTAGTTGGGGAGAATATCCCGAAATAATAAATTTTCAATATTCAATTATTGTTTTATTTAAGAAAAACCATGTAAATACGCAAATTACATACCCTATCTTTTTTAATAAAAACATACATATGTAGTTGTCATAAGTAATTTGTTACTTTTTATGAACATAATTTATTTAAAACATGCGACTATAAAAGTAAAAAGCTAGAACTTTAAGTTCACATAATCCTTGTTGCGCGGACTACATTTAACTTAAAATTTTCGAATTGTTGTAGTTTTATTACAAAATTCAATATTAAAAACTATTTTTAACTTCTATTTTTTGTTGAGAATATAAAAGTTGTGTTGTTTTATTTAGTTCTTTTCAGAAAAAAATCTTACTTGGAAATATTACTATGATTTATATTAACATTAACTGATTTAAGGACAAATTTATCTCCAGATTCTGTACATAACTTTATTCACTTTTAAAAATAATTTTCGTTTTCGAAGAAAAAAATAAATCTTAAAAAATATTCAAAATTTTCTAACCAAAAAATAGAATATGAATTGAAAAATAACTATTATTTTCTAAGCAATAAATAAAATATAACATTTGCGGGCCTAATTTAATTCCTTATTGTTATTACAACCAATTTGTTCATCAAACACACAATAAAAAGGTACCACAGTACTTAAAAAAAGCATTATGGTGGCAGTTTTCAGACTTTCCCGAACTCGAAAACTCTTTTATTCTTAATTCTACACCCGAAGGTAGCTGTACGGATATTCTTTGAGCTAATGATTAGTTCTTTTATTTTTAAATTATAATGTTTTCGTTTTTTGAAAAATAATTTATTTCATAATTAAAATTAATTGATTTTGGCGAAAGCCACAAATCGCTTTAGATCTGCACACTATTGTAGTCAATTTTGATATACTTTACCGCTATCTGTGCTTAATCTCTGCATTTTCAGGGCCAGAGTAAATGGAGTATATTAGAATATAGTGATCTAACCAAAGGAGTTGTATAATCATCAAACTGCTGCTAAAATAAATTCGTTTAATTTTTAATCTTTTTACAACAATGTCATGAAAAATGCATGTTATTTTGCTTTAAGAGGAAGACACAACAGGGCCAATAATTAAGGATATTAACATATCAAAATCGTTAGAAAATTACTTCACTTAGAATTTGTTAGTCCTTGAAGATTAAAATATTTTTTATATCGATATCGTCAGATTATGAGAGTATATAACCTTGACTGAGTCATTGCAAAATTAATTTTTTACTGTCGCACAGTGTTGTAAATTTTTTACGCCTCTATTAATTTTTTTTATGTTATAAGTAAATAAAATGTAAATTTTTGTTGTCTTAAAATTAACATATTGATATTCATGTTGTTCTTATTTACATACGTTAATAACAAAACGTTATAAATTTACGACTTTAATACGTAAGTATGTATGAAGATTTACAATGTATATTTACACAGGTCATCGCAAGAGCTCAGGCGATATTTATCGTTTACATTTTATATGTGTCAAAGTGTGTTTAGTTTTTTTTTTCTGTTCCCTTTTTTGCCCGCCAGTCCTATTTTCTCTTGTATTTGTTCGCATTATTAAGCGCCATTATGTTTCTTGCAGGTTTTTATTCATTTTTAACATATCTGCTTTTGACAATAGAAAACTTTATTGCACAAATACATTTTTAATATCGTGTTTGTTGTAGCTCTGCGACTTGTATGTATAGATCTTGAAGATTTACCTAATACTTACACTGAAAGAAAAAAATCGCAAATGTAGGAATTCATTACAGTTTGGCCTAGTGATCAAATCATATAAACAAGTCGTTATTAAAATCGATATAAAATGGTGGCACGATATTATCATAATTTGAAAATATCAAAACAACAGACTGGAAATTTGTTAAATAAGCAGCAACAATAATTCTACTTTCTTGGGGTGTACTCGTATATCACTCCATGGATTGTTATTAACCAACTGTCTACGTATCTATGTACATCATAAATGTCAAAGAGCAGTGGCATTTACCGCCATCTGCGAAAATGGCAGCCAATCCAAATTATGACATTATTTTTACGGAAAAAATTAAACCAATTCAAATAATGACATTACTTTTGCCCTACCTTATACTTATATATTTTTATGTTTGTTATAATTATTATATATTTCCTTAAAATGAAATAAACTGTCGGACAAATCTGAAACTAAAAGAGAACATAGTACATCGTCATTTTTGGGTTTTAGATATGAAAATTAAATGTTTGAAACTAGGTCCGATTTGAACATGAACTTTAACTTGCTGTGGGTTTACCTTTGTAAATTTTTGTTGTTGAATAAAATCTTAATTTGAAGGCAAAGGGGCAATACGAAGGGACTTTAGTACAGGTGTGCATGTACTGTAAATCCGTTTATGATATATGTAATTCTTATATATTCACACGCATATTTATGTACATACCAATAATAAAAATATTGTAAGCTATAAGAAAGAGAAAAATGTCAACATCAAAAGTTGATATGTGTAAATTCCGTATTACTTAAAAAGGCCTGTTTGACACAAGTTTCGTTGTGACAGTTTCGTTATATATGTATGTATATTGTATGTACATATGCTGATAGCGGCCACAATCTCGATAGTAGATATGTCACATTGGCTGTCATTTATTCAGTTTGTTTTGCCAAATCACCATTGATGGATAGAGCATTCACCAACACATGCAAATGATAAAATTGTTTTATCAAAATCGGAAAACATTTCGCACGCCTCGCCTATTTTACGGTGGCTAACATCATCCTAAATTGCGAATTTGAGACAATGTCAATCCACAGCGGTTCCATCGGTTCATATTACTTTGAAAACGATGTTGGCCAACGTCGACGGCTGTAAGTCGCTGTAACTTCTCTTGGCCTGAATCGGATGATATGGTTTCAATAGCATGTCTTATGCCACATTGGACATTCTGCCTAATCGATTTGAGGACATGGTCATCTGACGTGGAGGTGATGTGAGCTGACCAACCGGGATTACAGGTTATTTGTCCCAGTTACACTTATTGTTGTGTGGTTTAGTCAGATCGCAGGTCAATACGAATAACTCACAAACAGCAGCGGCCTTCAAAGCCAACCTAACCCATACCACCAATCAAATCTAGCCTAATTTATACATCAGTCATGGAAAATTTACCATTTGTTACGTATTACAAATGGTAAATTTTCCATGACTGATGTATAAATTAGGCTAGAATGATATATTTTTTACATAATGGCATCGATTAGGCGTTGAAATTAATAAAAAAAATTTAATGATGTATCACACACACTTTGTTTTATATATGCAAATATGAAGATAAGAAGCGCTTAATGAAAGTCTCTTTATTTGTTCAGTATGACGTTACGTATTGGAAACAAAAAGTAGACAAGAGATGTCATGAGACGAAAAATATTGTATTTTCTTTAAGTGCATAAGGCATAATAAATCGAAGTATTGGTCTCCTTCTGCACGATATCGAGACAAAATCTGAGTTTTTCATTTTCAAAATCCTTACCTCTTGTTGATAATTAATTGTACTAGCTGAGCTTCTGAAGTACCCAGCAAACACGAAGTCAAACGTTTGAAATTAGACATTAAGCACAATTCTCAACCCTTTTTCAAGGCAAGACAAAGATTTGAATTTGACATTTCAATTGAAGCCGATAATGATTTGACAAACATTCGACAACTGGAGTTATCTGAAGTTTTTTTTTGAAATGTTCAAAAATTTTAAAACCATTAATAAACTATCAAAATTTTAACAATATGGCCATGAAAGTTGATATCACTACTTTACGAAAATTACATATTTACTTTTTGCAAAAAAGATCTTATTTGTGAGCAAACAATAAAATAAATAGTATTAATTATGAATTAAAAATATCCAATAAAAGTTTATTTAATTTTTTGCACATATTATTAACAATAAGAATTCAAATCTCAGTTGTGAAAAGGAGACTATCGCTCCTTCTCAGCCGAATGTAGCCTTCACAATTCAGAATGTTTCGGGCTAATGGATTTGGATGGTATTCCAGCTTCTTTATGTAAGTTGTTACGCGTTTTGAAATGGCAGTTTTAAAAAATGGAATGTCTAGACCCTAACGAATTCATGCATTTCTAACATGCCAGGAAGCGGTTGTAATCGTACCGAGGACTGCTGGCTTTGAGTTGTTTCTATATTAGATGCCGCGGCTGTATCCCATAACTAAATTTTATAGCACCATATTCTATAGCAGGCGTTTGCATTCTGAGTATAATGTAAAATTCTTTCCAATATGACAATTAATTTTAAACGCTTTCAGTTTCATTTGGATCATCTTTGCGTTTATGTGGGTCTTCTACTTTAGACGATGACCTAGATGTATACCGATCAATTTGGCCCCAGAGTATGATTTAATTGTTCATCTCGACAGGTGGGCATATTTCCCTGCGCAATGTAAACGTCATATGTACGCATTGCAGTTCAACCATTTTTCTAGATGCAATATATGTATGTATATTCTCGTAATTTCAGCGATGCTTCTTAAATATTTTCATGGCTTCTTAAAAATGGGCTGCCGTTTGTAAATGTTGATGTATGGATGTGTTGCCCGGAGGAATTGCAACTTTGAAGTGCAGTGCTGAGCTCATAAGCCTACCTTCTCTGATGGTCAACTTTTGCCCCTATTATATAGCTTTCCAGTATCTTATAAAAAATCTAAGTTTTTCTTTAATTTCAGCTTTATAAAAAGCCCGGAAAACGGTAAAATATTTCTTTTCTTCAAAAGTTTTTCTAATCTCGATACAAAGTCTATGCGTTTATATACGCACACAAACACAAAATTTGAAGCTGAATATTGATGTGTGTAGTACCCACTTAGGTCATGTCCGATGAGTTGTATCCCATTTTACATATAAATATAACGACATACATATTTATGGAACATTTTTAAAACGTTGAAAAGCTAAGTAGATTTTTTAAAATTTCATTAGAATATAAAATTCTCACTGGCAATGCTGATATATAGAGAAACTTCAATAATATGGAACATAAAGTACAATGCTCTTTTTAGTACAAATTTGTTTGTTGAATGGGACTTAGAATAGATTAATTTTTCAATAAATTTTGAAATATTTTTAGCGGCGAAGGTCAATGTTGGCTCAATGGGTACGTCAACAAACAGAATTGGCGAATTGTGCCGCCAGAGGCAGATATGGATCTGGCAATGTACTCTGAAAAACGCACAGTTTGGTGCGGTTTGTATACCGGCAGCATCATTGGACCGTAATTGTTCAAGAACGATGAAAATCGCAGTGTTATAGTTTTCAGGACATTTTAAATTGGATTTAATTTTTTTTATTTTATAAAATCAGTAGCAGATGCCTTTGAAGAACTATTATTTTTTTATTAAAGCTTTTAGACTTTCTTTGCTGTATTGGGATTTCTGTATTTAAAGAACCTTTTCTTTATATGCGTTTTTCGTTTTAGTTCAATAATTATTGTTTAAAGTAAAGAGTTTTTGTTCAATAAATAATTACAATTATACATTGTTATTGACTCAATGCTTTTCATTTACATTTTTCAAACATTTTCTGTAATAATAACTTTTTCATAAAAAATTTCTAGCTCAGTATATACATAGTTTTATTTTATTAAAAATTCTAATTTTTTTTCTTTTGTTAAATTTACAAACGATATATTTTAATATCTTACGAAAATTATCTTATTAATAAAAACATAAAGAGATTTGCGTTTCTTTTTTCGCCTTCAATTCTCCTTTTAGCTCTTTTTAATTTTCTTTCGAACATCATTTTATTAAAATATTTTAAAATACCTATTGCTCATTTCCTCAAACAACGTCATAACTCAAAAATGTTAGTTTTAGTTCATAATGCAGGATTAATCGTCGAATCGTTCTTTATCCCGTGTAAAAAAGTTCTTATATGTATGTAAGTATAGAACGAAAATCATTTGCAAAATGTTGCACATTTGTTAGCATCAGATTTGCAACATTGTTCATAATGGACTCTCTCAACAATCAACTGCATAGATTGGATTCTGCTCGGTTATACTCGTAACTGTACAGCCAGCTGATTGACAGCCAACTGAAGCAACAACCACTTGTGCGAAAATACAAAACTTTTTATACATCAGTATCAGTTGCGTACCGACAGAACGAACAGAAGCACGCATGTCTCAGTGAAATGGAAACAAAAAGAAATGAGCATCTGTAATTGATGGGTACAAATTAAATTTAAACAACAGATAAAAAATTTTCCCGCAATCAGATTGATTGTTTTTCGCATATGAACAAACAGATCAATGTACGTATTAGTTGCTAATTATAGAAGAACTCCTTCGCCAAACGTGTACAAGCCGTTTGTCTACGTAATTGGCTTTTGTTAATATTATTAATTTTAGTCACATTTTCGATATTCGGGGCACAACTTTGTAAAATTTTCGTAAAGTGAAAATGTCGCGGCGAGTGTTATTTTTTTTTAATGTATAAATTGAAATTTTTAATTGCGTATTTGTGTGTGACTTAAGGCCCACTTAGCCGAACGTAAATGTAGAAATGTAAATGTAGCGGAATCAGCTGATCGTTTCTGTTATATGAGAATGTATGCAAACGCTTAGCCGACTGGAGGTGTCACGTTGCAGTAACGTCTGAACCTGTTGAAAATAGAATTTCACGTAACCTCGTACGTGACAGATGTAGCCAGTGTTGGTAAATACAAAAGTAAACGAAAATGTGGCACAAAAACCCTTTTTTAGTAATTTTTTGGGTTTTTGATATTTTAAGCTTTTAAACTGTGAATCTTCTTTGAATATAAAAAATATTTTATAAATTTAGTTGTTTGAGTCAATAATTCTTTAATGAAAAGTAAGAAGATATTTTTATAATAGTTTGTGTGCATTTGATGCAAAACTTTTTTATACAGCCAACAATCTAGTGAGTTAGAATGGCAGGTAGATAACATGGCTTCGAAGAAAATAATATTAGAAATAAGAAGATCAGACCCAAAGCCAAACAAAAATATGTAAACAAAATAATTAAAATAAGGATAGAATTGTTTGAAGATCAGACCCAAAGCGAAAAACAAAAATATGTAAACAAAATAATTAAAATAAGGATATGATTGTTTGAAGGTCAGACCCAAAGCAAAATAATCAAGATATGTAAACAAAATATACAGAACGAGGGTATAAATAGAAATGTAAATACTTTCGTTCCTCAGTTTATAAGTAAATAAGTAAAGTATATACGTTCAACCTATAGCACGTTCACAATAAAAAAAGTATAATATAAAAAATAAAGATGTTCAAAATTATATCATACTTTGAATTATTGATGTGTTAACATCTATACGCGCGCCTCTAGGGCAGTAAACTATCAGTTTCAATCCATACGCAAGTGTTAGGTGTAAGGTATGTAAGAGTAAATCATCGTTTGTTTGTTCGTTGCTTGGCAGTCGGTATTGGAAGTGATTATTGGGCGATTTTCATATAATTTTCCCACGCGATTTTCTCCGGGAATTCATAGCCGATTTTATTAATTTTTGGATTAAAACGCTAGTGCGGGTTTCGACGAAGAGTTTAGGCCAAAAATTAAGGCGATCCGATATCGGCGAGCGGATATTTAAGTGTTTTAATTTGGAGTAATATTAAAAAAGTGTTTTATGTTGATCTTCGGTTTTGTCTTATGCATAGCAAAGAGAATAGTGACGTGGTTATACGTACATATATAAAAATGAGATAGCAAGACAGCAACGTATGTAGCTTATGTATGTACAAACATAACAATGTATGTATGTACATTTGTCTGTTGCTTTGTTTTTTGTGGGTTTAATATAAAATAAATAAAAAAAGTTAAATTAAATTCAATAAACTGTTCTTTTTCATTAAATACTTTATATTAACTCTACCTCCGGGTTTGTGGGTCTGTGTTCATAGAAATCGAACAGGTACCGTGTAAAAAAAGGTGTTAACACATCGCCCGTGAGTTCGAACACTCATTGATTTTTATATATAAGTATGTAAATGCATGTATAAAACTTATTTTTTAAACTTTATTGATAGAAATATCAAAGTTATAACCATTTAATACTTAACAAAAATGTTTGGTACCATTCATATAATTTGGGTACTTTTTCTACAAACCCATAAATCATGCAAACACACTAAACTATCATCACTAGTTCGAAACACATGACACGGTTTCTAGCGTTCTATAAGCACATCAACATTTACATTTACGATACATTTACATCTACGATTTCTACGGTCGGCTAAATGGGCCTTTATTCGGTTAACTTTTTCAAGTTTATTCTCTGTACCGTCCGTGCTTTACCTAGTTCGATCCAACATACACTGCTTTTGACGTTTACTGGCCGTCGCATCGTTTTATATGTACATATGTATGCACATGGTGACATACATACATACATACGCATATACGTACACTGTCTCGTCGCGTCTACATCGGGGTCGGTAGTCATTTACTCTTACTTGACTGCTCACCATACAAGTTTTGAGTACGGTCGGCCGTCATTATATTATTGGGTTTGAGAAACCGTATCTGTGTGTGCGTGAGTGCTTAAAGTATTTTAAGATTATTCTGCTCCCAACAATGGAGCATAAAGTTATTGTGCGTTTGGGTGTGTTGTATTTACATACTTAGATACAGTCATATACATAAGTATATATGTATGTATGGACGTATATGTCATATGAATATATTTTTAGTGTGCAGTGCTGTTTGATTCCAAACGACAAAGTGATTGTATTTACAAATACATATGTAGCTGGTATTTAAGAGTCTGTTGATTCTCAACCTGAAGTTCTTATATCGTGTGTTGCAAAAATAAACAAATAATAAAATAAGCGTATGTGAACGTTAAAAATTAATAACAAACAATAATTTGAAATTTTGAAAGTGGATTTCGAGCGAAAAAAATAAAAATTGTTTATAAAAATTTCACCAAAATATTAGTTTACCCCACGTCGATTAAATGCACAAACAAAATGTTCGTATTATTTAAACAAAAATACATTCATGCATACTTATATACCTCTACACCGTACACTACATAAGCACAAACTGTGCTTACATACATATCCATGTGTATGTATATACATATGTATGTGCATATACATATGTACAAGGGTACGTATACGCTAATGTACATATGTACATATAGATTTATTTACAGTATGTCAATAAAAACGCCGTAAAAGGAGGGTCTGTTGGAATTTGCGTACATAAATCAATCACTATTGTAATTTAAATAAAAAGCTTAGTTGTAATAATTGTACATAAGTACATACATAGTTACTTAAGTACATACATATATAAGTACATATGTATGTATGTATATATTATAAAACTAGTTATATTATTATTTATTATTAAAACAAGAGTGAATTTTTATACGAATCTCACTTTATTTTTCACCTACATTTGTATATAAAAATGAGATTTTAACGTTGATTATTTAATATGACGAATGTTTTAAGAAGTTTTTACTACGTATAACAAACAGCACGCATAATAAAAGTTACATCTTGTGAGGGAGTAAGACTAGAACAATTACACCAAATAAACATTTGGTGTGATGTGCGTTACACTCGAATTGTACAAAAAATACTCCTTTGTTACTTAAAAGCAGTGGTAGTAGACAGTACTCTAGATATCAAAGTGAAACAGATAATATTAAGGAAAGAGTATAATTAAAAAGCCATGGATGAAGCTGTAAGTATGTAAGTACATATATAAAAAGAAGAAAGAAGATTTATGGCCAAATACATATGTATGTGTGTCTCAGCTGAAAATTTTAAGGCACAGCATAAAATGATAGTGGAGACCATTCGAAATTTATATAGCAGTGTTGAAAATGATAATGCAGGGGAATTTTGATTGTGAATCTACCGTCACCGAAGATATGTATCAAAAAGAAAACGGGCGACAACTTAATTTGGGCGAATTAATTTTCACAAATATAATTAAGATATATTAAAACGAGTTTTTTGTTATAACGAACGACATCGTTCGTTGTATAGAGGTCTTCATGTAGATAGATGTTTTAAAGATATACATATATTGATAATGGGAGAAAACTACATTGACATACTGTGAATATAAATTTAGATGTATACAAATAAATACAAACATACACATGTAAGCATGGGGATGTGTATAAAACCACATATGTATGTAAGTGTACATATATGTACCTAAAAAATGGTGTTACATGGGTGTTTTGTATCTTTTTTTTCTGTCTTGATTGTACAACTAATGAATGAGCAGATTGCCGACAAAAAATCACAAAGCGAAACTGTTGCAAAGTGTATTAATTTGAATTTTTTGATTCGCTTTGCTCTGTTACTATCTTATTTACCCTTGCTTTGTTCTTTCTACTATAAAATCATTCTCTTATATTTTACTTACGTACTTACATATACATATGTATACTTATGTACATTTGCATTTCAATATTAAAATAATAATAATAATAATAATAATAATAATAATAATAATAATAATAATAATAATAATAATAATAATAATAATAATAATATGTAACAATTTTGTTACGTGTAATGTGTAAATATGATGCTGTTGCTGTTCTCTTATAAAACTGGTGTTAACGATCATTGGCGGTACAGTGAGATAAACACGTCTTCTTACACTTTAAACTAAGGAAAACAGGCGAAAATATGTAAGTATGCATAACATTCTTTTCGTTCCAAAAATTAAGTATATATTTACATATACATACACACTTCTATAATTATGTACGTATTTCGACGTGTATCCGAACGTTGCCTCGGGAATTTATATTGATACTTAAATGATACATGTACGTAAAATCTTTGTGAAGAAGAATGACAAGTAAAAATAAGATGCAATGAAGTTGCGAGGATTAATTTGGCAGTGTTGGTTTTCAGAATTTTTCACCAAGTTCCAAAACCGATAGGTATGACTTACATATGTAAGCGCAAGCTCTTTAATTTTTACTTTGAGCATATTACCGATTTAGAGCAGAAAAACATATATATTAATGTATGTAGCTGATTTATGTTCAAAACTTCATCCCAAAAATCTTTTCATGTTGATTATAGATCTAAACACAATTCAAACTGATTGACGTGTTAATGCTATCCTGGAATTGGATTTTAAACACAAAGTCTCAATGTTTCGAATTCGAAAAGATATGTTTTAAAAACGATTTTATATGATAAATGTTCTAATTTTATCATTCGATCCGTACTATACATGTGTACAACATTTTAGTTCAACTCTCTTCTATTACAATCAAACTTGGCTTCAGATAAATTTTCGTTAATTTTAACTAAAAAAATTTGAACATAAGTCATGTATGTATATGCCAGTGATAATTTTTTTCTTTTGAAGGATGCGTTGTATTTAATTTAGCACGAAATGCCTAAGTTGAAATCGAACATCGCCACTCACAATAACATGGAAAATATACTTTATATCAACATACATATCGTGCCCATATCACGAAAAAGGTTAAGATAATTTTCGATTTGCCCTTTCATCGCAATTGATAATTTACCATCAGTGAATTACATATATGTTAGTTTTACAACTGTTAGAACTGGCATCAAAATCAATTTTGCGGTAGCCATACAACTTGGTACAAAGGCAGTTAATAAAAACACTTCTCCTGTAAAATTTTCTGACTGTCCCTTAAGTTTTCTTGGTGGTTTAGGCACGATTTGTTTACATCTCAACGATCAAACAGAACAAGTCTTCAACTACACCGAAACCCCTTATCTAATATCCTTGTTTACATTATTTCCTTAAAGAGTTGTATGAAATTGAATGAAAGTATAGCAATATTGTTGCGAGACTGAGTGTCTAAAAGTGCCAGCACAAGAAAAGGTTCTGTTAAAGTGAGATATTATATACATATACATACATATATATATATATATATATATATATATATATATATATATATATATATATATATATATATATATATACATAAGTATATATATCTTACGTCTACTTTCAATTGCAATGAAAATGTCATTATCAGTAAATAAATTCGTTAAATCAGTATGTAAATATTTTGTGTTCATAAGGACATACAAAACCATTTTGTAAAAAGTTAAAGAAATAAACAGTTTTTAGCCAATTGAGAAACTGTCTTGACAATCCAAGTTTCTCATAGAATTCCGGCATTCGCGGGTTAAATATTTGCAGCAATGCGTTTGTATTGCTGCAATTTTTGCTCTTAGAGGTTTTTCGTACGGGCAGATCACGGTCATTATTCGAGTTTAAATAAACGTGAACTTATAACGTTCCTATGTGCATATGAATTAGGACTTTGCTAACTAATTTTATTCTATGTATAATTTTTCTATTTCTTCTTAATATAAAAATGCTTCTTCTTCTTCCGTGGCTATAAACAACAGTTTCGGTCAGTAGCCTGATTCAGAATAGTTTTCCATGTGCATCGATGTAATGCGCTTCTCTTGCAGTTTCTAGCACGAAATTTTGCTAGATCTTCCTCAGCTTGATCCTTCCACCGGAGTTTGGGCTTTCGATGGCGATACTCTCCGTCAACGCAGATAGGTCCGTATACTTTTCGAAGAATACTTATTTCTCTCGAACACGCCAAGAACAGCTGCATCTGCTTGCATAAGAACCCACGCTTCAGCGCCATATAGTACCATGAGTAAGAAAGCGGTCTATAGGATGTAATTTTTATTCCTCCAAAGGGGGCTTTGTTTCTAAACTGTTTGCTTAGTCCAAAATAACATCTATTAGCAAGAATAGTTTTTCGTTTTATTTTCAAACTGATGTTATGGTCACCAATGTTCACATATTGACCCAGTCTTGTTGCTTTTTGTTCGTTAATACCATTAACTTTTATCTTCATTAACTACCAGACCCACTTTCGTCGATTTTTTTTTCGATACTGGAGAATCTTGCAATTGTCTCCCGCATAGTCCGCCGCATGATATCAATATCATCGGCATAAGTGAGTAGCTTTTTGTTGTAAATTTTGCCTGTTCTATTAACTGGATATACTATCACCTTGTCTAAAATCTCGTTTGGTGTGAAACGTCTCGGAGAGGTCTTTCCAATTTTACCTATAATCTTGTATCAGTAATTTTGCATAAGCCTATTAACTTTTCAGGTATACCAAACTCAGACATAGCTTGTACCTTGGCTCGTATTGGGCTGTCAAAAGCAACTTTGTAGTCAACGAACAGGTGATAAGTGTCGCTTTGTTTTTCTTGGGTCTTCTCCAGGATCTGCCACAATGTAAATAGCTGGCCGGTGGTCGATTTACCAGGCTTAAAGCCACATTGGTAGGGTCCTATTGTTTCGCTCGATAGAATTTTGTACGCTATAGGAAGGAGACTTATACCTCAATAGTTGACCCAAACGGTTTTGTTCCGTTTCTTATGCATAGGACACAACATGCTGAGTTTGCAGTCATCGGTTATGCGTTCTTCTAGCCAAATGGTTTTAACAAGTCGGTGCATACTCCTTAACAACTCCAACTTTAAACAGTTCTGTTGGCAGACCATCCACGCCTGCAGCTTTGTGGATCTCCAGCCGGTATGATGCTATCTCAACATCATTTTGAGTAGGTGGTGTACATACGATATCGTCGTCAATAATTGGTTCAGAGTTATCTTCGTCGCTATTATCATCTGATACCAACAGCATAGAGAAATGTTGTTTCCATCTCCTTAGTACATTCGTCATTATCTTTACAATAGAAACTACCAGTGGCATGTTACTTTTTGGTAGAATTCGCTGACATCGTTTCTACTCCTGCACATCTCGATCTCCTCATACTCACGACTTTCCATTTCTCTTTTCTTGCATCGGAACAAGCGTTTTTTACTCTCTTCTTTCTTCCCTGTAGCTCTCCCGTACTCATCGCGTTACATCGGACTGCAGTGCTGCCAAGTTTGTAGTATCTTTCTCGGCAGTCGCATTGCGACACTCTTGGTAGTGCCATGGATTTTTGGGGTATGCTTTCTAATCCCAAGTACGGATTTGACAGTTTCCATGGAGCTTGCAATCATGCCATTCTGCGCAGATATCATCGGGATAAGAAGTCCTCTCTTGTAGCATTTGGGTTAATTAAGTGTAACAGGCGATAGCAGTTTGTTGCGCGTGCAGCCTTTTGACGTCCAGCACACTGGAACTATGCCTTCCGTTCCCAAAAATGTGATCGATTTGATTCTTCGTTAATTGATCAGGGGATACCTACGTTGCCTTGTGAATATCGACATGTTTAAACCTAAAGATCTTTGCAAAAATAAATAAAGCTATGAGATAATTCGAATCAAAATTTTTGAATTACGCTTGGAAAAGGGCTTATTCCCTGCTCTTGGATTTATATGGTATAAGTGAGTTTTCAAATAACTAATATATAAATATTGATGTAATCAACTGCCTATATTTTTCAATATCAAAATGAAGGCCATTTAATTCAGACTAAACCATAAGCTTTACCAATAGCATCATACACGTATTTAAAAACTTGAAAATAGATTTTGAAAAATTGATTTAAAACTTCTCATGTCAACATAAGGAAGGCAATTGCAATGGCGGAATCAATGAATGCAAATGAAATTGCAAGTGACGTAAAACACAACGTTGATGAACTTTAAAGGTGAATTCACACATTCGTTCTGAACGAAATTTTTGTTGTGAGACAATTTTAGTTTACTGAGAGTTTGCTCACAAAAGATTCACCCACTTCGAATCAATGTTAAAAAAGCTACCATATGGAACAACTCTGTAAATGATGTGTGTTACTTTTAGAAGCAGACAGACTAGTGGCAGATGATTGCAATTTGCTGTGTTCTAAATTAAAAAAATTTTTATAAAATAAAAAATATACAAATGAATAAAAGTCGAGTGCATGTTCTAATAGCTATTTTGTTAAATACATATAAAAAATTTGCAAATATACTTGTATATTATTATATATAAATATGTACATATAATATGATGTGGCAGCTCATTTAAATTTTGCATAAAAATGTGTGTATCTGGCAGCACAGTTCAATTCGTTCAGAACGAAAATTAAAATTAAACCAATTCAAGCAAAAATTGTTCCGCATTAAATTTACTCTCTTTCTCTCTCTCTCAAAAATAGAGACGTCAAACAGCATATTAAAAGAAAGCGTTTCGAACGTTCAGAACGAATGGGTGAATCACACCTTAAAGGTATGAATAAAATGTTCAGAACATAATCTATCAATTAATTAAATAACATAGTGTTTCAGAACGGAAACCAAAATTTCGCAACATTTCACTATCAAATGCTTTAGAAAAATCTGTGTAAGTAGAGTCAATTTTATCACACTTTTCTAAATGGGATGTACAAAACCGTGAGGAAATCTGCAATATTAGATATAGCAGAGAAAAATTTAAAGTGGAAAAAATTTCATAATATTAAAATTTACTTCTACATAAATGACATTCTCAAATATCTTAGAATCATTCGACAACTCTACTCAACTAAGAACTCCCGATGATATTGAACTTAACATTGCCAATTTTACCGAAAATATTAAACAGGCTGCTAAACATGCCACTACCTCCCATCCGCAGACTAAGTTTAATAGAATTTATTCTGCGGATATTGAACGTCTCGTATGTGAAAAAAGAAGAGCTAGAAGGGAATGGCAACAGCACAGATCGCCCCAACATAAAATCCGACTTAGAGAATGCACTAAACGAATCCAAGAGTTGCTTTCATCTGAAAAATCTGCTTCTCTTAAGAACTATCTGGAAGGTCTCGATGTCACAGCAGCATCTAATTACTCCTTGTGGCGTGCTGATAAAAAAACTTAAAACACCCGTTGAGTCTAAACCACCCCTGCGTACTTCTACCGGAGGTTGAGCAAGAACTAATACTGAAAAAGGTAACATATTAGCTGGTCATTTAAAAAACGTATTTACCCCAAACACATGTCTTGGTGCTGTTGATTTGCCGAGTGTAGTTGCTCTACCCCCTCGACCCATAAAGTTTAAGATGCTTGATGTACAAAAACTAATTGCTGAAACCAATCCAAAGAAGGCCCCGGGTATTGATGGAATTAGTAACAAGATGCTGATGCAGTTGCCTCGTATTACTATTAGAATCCTGTTATTCATTTTTAATGGCATTTTACGACTGGAGTATTACCCACACAGCTGGAAACTTGCCATGGTCAAAATGATTCCAAAGGCGGGTAAAGATCTTACTAAGGCTAAGTCGTATATGCCAATAAGTTTGCTGTCAACAATTTCAAAGCTCTTTGAAAAACTTCTCATGACAAGATTGTCCCCAATTCTAGCTGATAATGGATGCATACCGGACCATCAATTTGGTTTTAAGTCAGCACAACACCATTGAACAATGTCATAGATTGGTTCATTTCATAAGAAGAACATTTGAAGAAAGAAAGTATTGTTCTTCCCTCTTTATTGATGTCTCTCAGGCATTTGATAAAGTGTGGCATGAAGGCCTAATTCTAAAATTGAAGACATATCTACCAATAAACATTGTAAATCTTTTGGAAAGTTACATTCTTGCCCGGAAGTTCACTGTCGTGGAAGGAGACTTCATGAGTGTGCCCGAAACCATTTCATCTGGGGTGCCTCAGGGGAGTATACTGGGGCCAGTTTTGTATTTGATTTATACCTGTGATATGCCTTTGAGCAGTAATATCTTCACTTCTACTTTTGCCGATGATACAGCCTGCCTTAGTATGCATGAAAACCCTCACGAGGCATCTCGATATCTTCAGGAACATATTAACCTGTTGGAGCTGTGGTTGAACTTATGGAGAATAAAAGTAAGTGAACAAAAGTGTGTTCATGTCACATTTACCCTACGAAGAGACACTTGTTCCCCCATTCGAATCAACAATCAATTTGTTCCTCAACATTCACAGGTGAAATACCTTGGTATACATCTTGACCGACGGCTTACATGGAAACACCACATTGACTCTAAGCTAACACAAATGAAGCTTAAATTAACCCAGATACACTGGCTGATTGGTAGAAATTATACCCTCAGTCTAGATTGTAAACTTTTAATATACAAGTCTCTTTTGGAACCCATATGGTGTTACGGAATTCAACTATGGGGCACTGCTTCAGCTTCCAATGTAGAGCGAATACAACGTATGCAAAACAAAATTTTAAGGTTAATAACATCGGCTCCTTGGTACATGAAAAATTCAATTTTACATCGTGATTTAAATATACCACTTGTGACCGCTGAAATTGCAAAATATGCAGGCAAATATTTAACGAAACTAGAGTCCCATCCTAATCCCCTTGCTCGTAACATCTTGAACTTTCCTGGACACATCCGCTTAAAAAAGAGGGATACTACGTCTTTAGTACGCAACACTCCAGATGAAACTTTTTAAAAATATATTTATGCTAAATACGATTCTAATGTATTATTAATTATTATCACTAAGTTTATGTCTGACACTGGTTGGGCCTAATAATTATTTATATATTTAAGATTTGAGTACTTATTGTTAGTTCAGATATGAAGATACAATAAATAAATATAAGCGTGCAAAAAAAAAATTCGACAACTTACCAATATGTCTGTAGTTTACATGTAGGGTACCCGATTCCAGAACGGGAACAATTGTTGTATCAGAGGTGGGAAATCATATTCTGCAAGAGAGAACCCGAAATACTCGACATCAGATTTACACAAAATGAAAAAAACAATAAGACCAATTTTATTCCGACCTGTACGAAAGGGAATATGATTCAATATTGCTAGTTGTTAAGCTTTTATTGCTGCAATTACATTTTCATTTTCACAGCACAACTGAGGCCAAACACATTTCGGATTATGTTGAATACAATTATTCAATCGTAATGCATATCGATTGTAATGGGAGTCATATATCTACAAATTCTATTTCGAATATATTACTGAATTTTTGAAATTTCTTTGAAAATTTATTTCTAGGATTTGTGAACTTTTTAAACCTTTGCCATACCGTTTTTATTTTTTATTTACAAAAAATTCTTATAATATTACTAAAGAAGTTTCGTATTAAATAGAAATTAAAAAACTATATCGTAATAATCATATTCAAAATAATTATAATGGTAAGATTTTCGCCATATTCTTAAAATTCAATAAGAATAATAATAATAGTAATAATAATAATAATAGAAACGCCGATTTAATTAATATGTATATGAACCATTATTGATTAATACGAGTATATGCACTTTATGCGTTGTTGGTTCGTAGTTTGTTGTGGTAAACCGAACTTTTAAAAGTCCCAAATGAAGAAGGCTATTGTTGTTAGATCTGGTGATCTGGACGGCCAAGTCAAATCTTTAAAATGGAACATCACTCGACCTGGAAATTTTTGCCTCAGAATCTCACCGAGTTTAACGTAGTATGGCATTAATTTACCCTTGTCCCACGTTCAGTAGGCAGTAACTCGTTAACACTTTGGACCTTTAAATTTTCACCCAAAATTAGTTGCAACGAAAGTGTGCACATGAATGATTGTGTGCATTCTCTCTGATATCGCCGGCAACAGCAACGAAGTTTTCGGTCGGACGAACAATACGAGGCCAACCACTTCTTGCGATATCTGTAGTGGACCCAGATTGCAATAAGCGCTCGGCCAATCGCTTAATTTTTTCGATGATGCAAATGACGATGAAATGCAAGCTGCTTAAAACAACAGACTGTAAAATTCTTAAATACCAACAATTCCACGTTCTTGAGGTTTGTATCGCACATCATAAATGTCTAAATGCAATGACATTTGGCGCTATCTGCAAAAATGGCATCCAATTTAATCTCATATCATATATTGTAGTAAAGAAATTAGCACACGTTTCCCTCTCCTACAGCTGGTGTTAAGGGAAATGTATCTCTCCGACAAACAACAAATTTTCCAGATTTTTTTAAGTCTGAGTTTACACTTGTCATCTTTTGTTGAGACAATTCTTAGTTTGTCAGAGAGCGGTTAAGACGAAAAGAAACTGCTACACATGTGCATGTATGTTCGGCATATTTTGTTTTATAATTCGTTCATATTCACACACAAACACACTAATGAAGACATATTTCGAGCCCATAGAAGAAGAAGAAAAATTGTATTAACAAATATGAACAAGAAATATCGCATTTGATCTGATCGCAGTGACAAGTTTGTAATCAGCACGAAAAATAAGAAAATACGACGCTAAAAAGCTGTTAATGCTTTATCTCCGACGAAGACTTTTCTTGTAAGAAGGGCTTTTTCTTAATTCTTTGTATCATTATAAATTCAACTCATAGATTTTCAAATGCTTTTAAATATAAGCAATAATATTATTTTTATTTACTGACAGCTTAAAAAAGGCAACAACAACATCCAGTTCATTATTATTATTGACTACAGATGTTAAAGAATACACCTAATACTGTTCTTACACGATAGGAGATTTCTCCTATATTTGAGAAGTGCATCAAAATTTAAATAAATTTTCACAAACAATAGGTATCCGATGTGTTCTATACTGCTACAACAGAGAGAATGTTGGCAACAGTAAATAAAGATCATAAATCAGATATGGAAAGAAGGAAATGACGACCCAGTGTTTTCATACATTCAAGGGAGTACAATCATAAAATAAGATTCAAAGATGTGAAAATATTGAACAGGAACAGAAATTTAATAGAGAGCCATCCTACACATCTCATAGGAAATTCATTAGAACCATGAATACAAATAAATATATTGAGTTGCAATAGCCTAATTGGTTGAATATTTATAAAATAAAAATAAAAAATAAAATCAGTATTCAATAAGTTGAATACTGATTTTATACTGTGTTATACTAATTTGCTTCATTATTCAATACTATTATTGTAAAACTGGAGACCACGAGTTTTCAGAATAATAATACTAGATTAAATATTGACAACGCTATAACTCTGTTAGTATATTGTCATCCTAATCATATTAATACAATGTATTTTTGCTAGATTTCAATTATAAAAACTGACACCCCTGAATTAGTTTTTAACAAACAAACGAAACTTCGCGTAAATTAACATTTGGACACAGTTAGTTGACCATGAGTAGCCGGTAGGAAACCCCACTTCAAAAAATTAATTAAAATATAAATCATTGAAGTATACAAATTCATCGTTTTTACATGTGTTGCACGCATTTTAATTTAGATCTTACAGCATGTTGGTAGATACATACATAATGTTGTTATGTGATTCACTTTGATATTGCACCACGATGACTTGGACATTGGATAACTGTCCCACGGAATCTCATTGGCTGTGAATCCCTCCCATCATCGTGGTCTTATGACTCATAACAAAAAAAAATAACACTCACACCTCTTGCAATTTCCAATATTCTACCAAGTGTTCACACACCTTAAAGAGAGAGCGCGATGTTTTTTTCCAGTCGCCCTCCCAACCATGGTGAACAGTGTATCCACTATTTTGTGGCGACCCTAATACTTTACCCTTTATTTCTTTTCTTCTCCGCCCGTAACCTATCATCATCCCCGTACTATAAATTTTCAGACATTTTCCTCATTTTTTTCTGTTTTATACATGTATTATATGTATGTATTATTTTATGTTTTCAATAACCTGATATGTGCTTGTAACATTCTGTATATTTGCCTACTTAGACATAAAATTTAAGTACAAAAAAGGGTTCTGGCAATTGAAATTATAATGTAAATTGCACTTATACAAACATTTAAAATTTTACTAATACATACATTCGAAAAAATTCCTAGAAAAAGCTGAATTTACAAAGTTACTAATATAATTCACTCTGTTATTTTTCTAATATGAAAATCAAATACTGTTTCTGTTTTTTTAAAATTACGATGAGATTTGAAGGAGCTCCCTTAAACATACCACTTTCAATTCACAATATTTTCGCATTAACGTTACTGTTAATTCTTTTGAGTTTTTTTTTATTCTTTATTCAAAAATAAAAACAACTCTCAATAGAATTAATAAGACTTGAACATAATCCGTACTTCTTTTTTACGTTGTTATTTTTCCCACATTTTGGCGTGAGAATTACCGCGTCTGCATAATTCATAATACTTGAACAAAATCCGTACGTCTTTTTTACGTTCTTATTTAGGCGTGAGAATTACCGCGTTTGCATAATTCATAGCTAAATTAAAACAAAATTTTTATTTACACGTACTAAATCAAATAACTAGTCAGACGTTGGAGAAATTTGATATCTGTTTGGGCTTTACTGTCAGTGAGAAAATAATTTGCTTATTTAATTCACCAGCCAGACAGTTATGAAATCCAATATCTGTTCTCTGCTAACGGTGGGAAAATAATTAGTGCATCAGAAGAATGAACGGTTTCCAGCCTGCTAAAAATTAAAATTTTTTACTTTTTTTGTATTGTATTTCTATTTGTATTTGTATTTCTTTATTATTTGTATTTGTAATTTTCTTCTTTAAATACCATAAGTTTTTAATAAAATTTGTGATTGAACGATTGTCATTCATTCAGCAAACATCGCTGAATTTCATTTTTCCGACGAGTCAGTTTACGTTGTTCTTGTGTACCACATGAACAACTGAACCGAAAATAATCGCTTGAATATGATAATAAACCCCTACGAATAGTAATAACTTGGTGAAGCACCAAGTTATACATCTCGATAAAGTTGAGCAAGGCAAACGAGCCTGCACTTAACATTTTGGCGACCGTGACAGGACATCGGGTTTAGGAAAACCTAAAGTCCTTCAAGCGAACAATTCAAACCAATGTATCAGCGGCCAACCACAAACTACAGGGGCTCAATCACAGACAACGTTGCATCACAACCAAGAAGCAGCTTACCCCAACTCTCAATTAACCTCTAAAGGGCATCAACAAAGCAATATGGAAACCGCAGAGGAGCTTCTTCACCAACTGAAGGAGACCGGCGAGCGTATCGCCACCATCATCCGCAACTTTACCAAGGATCCAGCTAGCCGCAAAACCCCAGCGTACTACAAAGAACGATTGGCCCGGCTGACTACAGCTTGGAAAGAATTCGATGAGGCAGATACCAAATTGCGGACTCTAAAGGATATTGATATGGAAGATGAATACTTCACTGCAGACCGCTATAGTCAAATCCAGTCAATGGCATCCAAATATATAGCGCTGATGGAACGCGAGCACACTTACCAAGGTAAGGGAGCAATCGCCAAAAACCCTATTGATCCACCGCCAAAAGGGGGCGACCAGTCCGAAGTCATTAACAACCCCCCATCCACGAAACCTCAACCTACAAGTGGCCGCTCCCTAGGAAAGATGGCAGCTCTGGATAGACAGCTAGAAAGCCTTCAGTTGCAGTCTGGTCAGGATGGGCCTTATTACGATGTTAAAAAGGCCACCATCACCAAACTATGGCAACAGCTAGAACTACTTAATGATGAAGTGTTAGATAAATATTCCGATCCAGACCTCGCCGGTTATGACACAAGCAGATACATCCACCTCGAACAAGCCGCTCAGCTAGCGATCATCCAGCTTACCACGGCTAACAACAATCGCCTCTCATCCACAGACACTATGGCTAAACCATCTACCCTACCATTACCCACAATCACTCTCTAAATTTGAAGGTGATTATATGAAATGGACATCGTTTTCTGACTTATTTAAGAAAACTATTCATGAGCAACAGATGTCAGACGCTCGCAAAATGTTTTATCTAAAGACCAACGTTACTGGTGAAGCAGCGAAGCTTATTAATCATCTCGCTGTTACTGCAGACAATTACATAGCCGCTTGGCAGTTACTACAGGATCGATATGATAATAAACGACTAATAGTGGCAACAGCGGTTCAGAGACTGCTAGACCAACCAACCACCTTCTGGTAAAAAAGTTGGACAAAACTGTATACACTCAATATGAGCAATCGATCACCAACCCAAAGGAAATGCAACCAGTCAGCCAATTTCTTACCTTTCTGGAGAAGTACTTCCACACTCTGGAGGCAATAGGACACAAAGATAAGACAGTTTCTCCTGCTAGCAAAACATGCACGCTTACGGCACATCCCCGCCATGAGAACCAACGATGCCTAGTTTGCAAGCAAGAATACCATTGTATAGATGCAGAGAATTCATCCAGCTAAGCCCTGTGAACAGAGTTGCAAAAGATTCACGTCAGTACCTGCCCGAAGGCCTAACCTGACGGTGCACTATTGCACAAGGGTGAATAAAGCACGTTCACCACCGCCCCAGCAGCCCCCGCCAAAGGCACATGACTGGAGCGCCAACTAACATGTGCCCCTGACAGGGACAACATGGTAGCAAGTTCCGTACAGACACCTTGCTAAGATGCTTGGAGCTATCTAACCTCCTACTACCCAAATGGCACGGCAGTGGAAATTTTACCCCCATCTGACCTGAGGCTTCACCTACCGTAACCATTAGAGCAGCTCTGTCGAATAGCAACAGCACCTAGAGATATATGGCCTGAAGAGAACATCCACATCATGCCACTAGCCCATGATTGAAGACACACTCATCCAGCCTATACCTCTCCCCGCGTATCTTTGGGTTTTAACCACAGCCACCACGTGATCCCCGAAGGGGCCTCACCAATAACCAGTATAGGACACGTCCTAGGGGCTACTGGTTCCCGTGGCACCAGATAGGACTCTGGTCAGCCGCGTGTCAAAAGCACCTCCGATTTTAGGTTCCCTGCACACCTGAGGCATCGGTAACACCTCTACCCAGACTAGCGTAGCAAGCTACTTCCTTAATTACTTATATGCACGCCCGTTACCCTGGTATTTCAGGGATTGGGTAGTAACATATTAAGTTTTAGGGCAATTGGCCAAGGTCAAGGTCTGGAAAGACCAACTACCCCTCCGGACGTGCGAGCGAACACGCTTTTACCTTTAATTTACTTGCATGCGCGCCCGTTGCCCTGTTGTTTCAGGGATTGGGTAGCAACATACAAGTTTTTAGGGGTTATCAGCAAAAAGGCCTAGGTCCGGAAACCTGATAACCCTATACCCGAGAAGCACAACACCAAGCCACCAAGACAAGATGTATTGACCGTGCCCCCGGGGGAAAGCCCTGTAAACAGACTAAACTTGATACAGAAACATAAAATGTGTGTTAATTGCTTTAGTCACAATCATTTGACCAAACAGTGCAGAATTTCAGGCCGCTGCCAGAAATGTGGAAAAATGCACAACACCCTTGTACACTTAGAACAAGCCCCGCAAAAGAATTCATTATCCAGGAAGCGTAACAAATCAAAGGGGGAAACAGAGTCAGCAAATGAAGCAGTTACAACGAATAACTCCACGACGCAACACGCGACATCTCTAGTCAGCACACCAACAGAAGCTGAAAGCATGGCGGGAAGTTACACTAACAAAAGACCATATATTCTACTGGGAACAGCGTTGGTAAAGGTGAAGGCTAATGGTCTGGAAACTGAATGCAAGGCATTCCTTGATTCAGGATCACAAGTCAATTTGATCACAGAACGATTAGTCAACCGTCTTGGACTCCCAGCACGGACTACTTCTGTTTCAATCAACGGTATTGGAAAAAAACCGTACCAAGGTTCAACACCGAGTCAACATTACGCTACAATTTCGGCTCAACAATTTTTTAACACGGCTTGAAGCATTCGTATTGCCACAAATTATTTCCCCTTAACCCGCTCAATCGCTTACAATCGATAGGTGGTCAATTCCCAGCAACGTAGCATTAGCGGACCCAACCTTCAACCGTCCAGAAAAAATCTATATTTTGTTAGGGGCGGAATATTATCATCAACTACTCAAGATCGGACAACTTAAATTAGGGAAGGACCTTCCACTGCTACAAAATACAGCCTTTGGATGGATCGTATCGGGAAAGGTATCTGGTGAAAGGCACTCATCAGGAATCTGCGGAGTCTTAACAGAAGAGGATAAAATGAATACAGCTATTGAGCGATTTTGGAAACTCGAGGAGGTTGAAGGAAGAGAGCAAAATTTATCACCTTTCGATGCACAGTGCGAAGCACATTTCAATCAGCATACCACACGTGACCATGAAGGTCGATTCATAGCACGACTGCCGTTTTGTGCTGAACCATCTTTATTAGGGTCCTCACATAGTATCGCATTCAACCGGTTCCTCGCACTAGAACGTCGATTATCAAAAGACGCTTCATTGTAGGAACAATATGCGCTATTTGTGAAAGACTACGAAACAATGGGGCACATGTCGAAAATCAATATAGACGAAGTAAAGGGCCATACATACTTTATTCCTCACCACTGCGTTTTGCGACCCGAAAGTAGTACAACTAAACTCAGAGTAGTTTTCGATGCGTCAGCAAAAACGTCCTCAGGAAAATCCTTAAATGATATTCTCCACACTGGACCACCACTACAAAATGATCTATTTACGGTTCTATTGCGATTTCGGCTGCCCCGTTTCGTATTCACAACAGATATCGAAAAAATGTACCGCCAAATCTATATCCACCCCAAGGACCGACAGTACCAGATAATCCTCTGGCGAAATAATGCCTCTGAGCCTATTAGTTATTTCCAGTTAAATACCGTTACCTATGGTACTAGACCAGCACCATATCTGGCGATCAAATGTTTGAAGGAAATAATCCAGGATAATAAGATGTAAGCTCCTTTGGCAGCCAGTTTCTTGAAAAAGAACTTTTATGTCGATGACGGGCTGGGTGGAGCTGATAGCCTGAATACAGCCCTAGAAACTCAGCGCCAGCTTCAAGACGTCCTGGCCAAGTACGGATTCCATCTCCGAAAATGGTGCGCTAATAATGCCCAGCTGCTCCGCAACATTCCCAGTTATGACCAAGAAGTCAGTCTTGACTTCTCAGACAAAACTGATTACACTAAAACACTAAGATTGGTACGGGTACCTAAAGATGACCTACTTAAGATCAAGGTCAACAGTCAAACAATTAAAGCCGTGACTAAAAGAACAGTCACATCAGACTTGGCCCGAATCTTTGATCCACTAGGAATACTGTCGCCAGTAGTTGCCAGAGCAAAAATGTTTATCCAGGAATTATGGACCTTGAATCTCTCATGGGACGAGGCTGTTCCTTCAGAATTTGACTCACGCTGGCGAACCTTTCGAAGCACCCTAAGCGAACTTGGAAACTTTCAAGTGCATCGGCATAAATATAAAGGAGTTCTTCCTAGCAAGACTCAACTTCATGTTTTTACCGATGCCTCCGAAAAGGCGTATGGCGCTGCAATATATGTGAGAACAATTCTACCAAACAAAACAATAAGAGTATATTTGTTATGTGCGAAATCACGGATAACTCCACTCAAACAGCAAACACTGCCTAGACTGGAACTATGTGCCGCACAATTGGGTGCTAACTTAGCTGCAAAGTGAAATTAGACTTGGATTTGAATACAACGCCAACATTCTATTGGTCCGACTCAAAAATAGTCTTATCGTGGATAAATTCAAGATCTTCTTCCTTTCATACATTTGTGGGAAATCGAATCGCTTCAATTCAAGAAAACACGCTACCTGAGCAATGGCGTCATGTAAGTTCTAAAGATAACTCAGCGGACATCATATCAAGAGGACTGGATCCACAACAGTTACAGCATACACCCCAATGGATGTATGGGCCATTTTTTCTTCATGGAGACGAAAAACATTGGCCTCCCAGTTTTGGCCTAGATCCTAATTTGCCGACCCCTGAACAAAAGCAAGAATCATACAACTCACTCATTGCTGTCAATAGTGAAAACTTTTTGCACAGCATCAAACACCAAAATTCACTAAAAAGGCTCCAACGTATCATAGGGTACATTTTAAGATTCATTAAAAATGCCAGAACTTTCAAACCCGAGCGACAAACCCAACAAACTCTCACACCTATTGAACTTCACGATGCCATCATTGTTCGAACCACCCAACTATGCACATTCACAGAAGACATTCAACAGCTGCAACAGAAAAAGTACCTTAAAGGATCGAGTCAAATAAAAAGCTTATACCCATTTTTAGACGAATATAACATTCTAAGAGTCGGAGGCAGATTAGAAGCATCCACGTTATCATTCAATGCCAAACATCCAATGTTGCTTCCTTATAACGATACAATAAGTAAACTACTATTTGAGTCAAGACATAGGGAAAACAAACATTGTGGCCCTGGAGCACTTCTAGCAATCGTCAGACAACGTTTTTGGCCCATTAAAGGCAAACATTTGGCTCGGGAAACTGTGCATAAATGTGTGCAATGTGTACGAGCGAAACCAAAACTTCTGCAGCAAATTATGGGAAACCTTCCAGAAGCAAGAGTAACACCAGCGAGACCCTTTATTAATGCAGGAGTTGACTACTGTGGTCCAATCTGGGTTCACTTCAAAACCCGAGGAAAGCGACCCCAAAATGCGTATATTGCAGTATTCTGTTGCTTTTCTACTAAGGCGGTCCATCTGGAGCTTGTAACAGACCTTACAACCGACGCTTTCATTGGAGCGCTCAAAAGATTTATCGGCCGAAGGGGTTACTGCCAACATCTCTACAGTGACAACGCAACAAACTTTGTGGGCGCTCGCAATCAATTAGAAGAGTTGTCAACTGCTCTTTTCGCCACAGCTGCTCAAGAAAAAATTCAACAAGAGTGTGCCATCAAAGGCATCAGTTTTCATTTCATACCTCCACGAGCCCCGCACTTCGGCGGACTATGGGAGGCTGCAGTCAAATCCGCAAAAAGGTTACTTGTGAAAGAAATGGCAAACGCGTCTCTGACCTATGAAGAAATGGAAACCGTGATCATAGAAGTCGAAGCAATCCTTAATTCGAGACCGATTGCACCGTTGCCGAATAATCCTAATGATGAGGCTGCACTAACACCAGGCCACTTTTTGATTGGTGAACCGCTTACAGCACAAGTAGATGCAACTGCCAGGTCAACTCCAACAACTCTTACAAAATGATGGGAGTTAGTGTCACAAATAAAGCATCAATTTTGGAAACGATGGTCGCAGGAATACCTCAGTGAACTCCAGCAGCGAAACAAGTGGCAAACCAATGCTCAAAATTTGCAAGGGGGGTACCATAGTTATAATTAAAGACAACACACCAGTCATGAAATGGTGTCTTGGAAAAGTAACTGAAATTTACCCCGGTCCAGACGGACTCGTCAAAACAGCTGATGTGAAAACATCTGATGGGATCCTTAAGCGAGCAATTCACTTGCTGGCTCCTCTTCCTGTGGAGCCACCAGGAACCAATGTTAGCAATAACACACCAGATGAGAAACCAACACGAAAAAGGGACAGCTCACCCAATAACAAAACCATAACTGAACCACCCTCAAAACGTTGTAGTCTAAACGCAACAGGTCTGCTAGTACTCGTAGCATTATTTCTCCCTCTAATCCTATGTCAACAAGTGACGTACACTCAAATCACCAGCAACCCTGGATTACATTTCGAAATAATTGGCCAAGTTAAACCTGTCATCGCTGAATGGAAGCTCCTTATTTATTTTGAGCTGACACCGTTCTATAACGAATTAGAGCTTTTAATGAACGGTACCTCTGCGCTGAAAAGGGCCTGCGATTACTCATCCCTTAATCATCAATGCAACGGACTTCTATCCCATTTTCAAGATCTCAGAAATGAAATGGAGCACGGTTTGGAAAATTTCATAAAAAGGAAGCGACGAGGAGCAATAGACATCGTTGAAAATATACCAAGCTCCTTGTTTGGCGTTCTAGACTCCAAATATGCAGCAGAAATGACGGATACTATTAATAGTATAAAAACCAACGAAGCCCACTTGCAGAGCCTTCTTCGGAATCAAACATCGTTTCTCGACTCGACCCTGAATCTCATGAAGCAATCGGAACAACGCACGCAAGATAACTTCGAAAAAATGAACGGTAAAATAAATAAACTACTCTACCTCACAACCAATGACAGTTACCATCGATCGGAAGTCATTTTATCACTGAGTGTCCAGTTACTTACAATTGCTAATAATTTACAAAAAATGCACACATCTATGATCACATTGTTAGCGGACACTACCATGGTCGAATTAGTCCGGTTCTACTAACCCCACAACAATTTTCGCGTGAAATCGATAACATAAAGGCAAACCTTCCCGCAGATCTAGTACTTCCAGTTGCAGACATTATTCATTTATATGGTGTAGTCACTCAACTCAATCTCAACTCAGCACATTATTTGCACCTTGTTCATCCCTCTAGCCCATCAAGGGCAATATGACCTATTTTATATTACTCCAGTACCACAGCTAATGAACAACTCTTTAGTGGCTATCATACCAACCACTAAAATGATGGCTCTCAACGCTCATCGTGACGAATATTTCCCTCTAGATGAATCGAAGCTAAGTACCTGCAATAAATTTGAGCATAACATTTTCTTATGCCCACACATTCAAGCTGCATATCATAAAGGCTCTCCAATTTGTCGCTGTGAGATACATTTATTCAACAATGAATCCGACTCAAGCTGCAACATAGAGTTGATAAACAGCAATAACGTATGGTACCAACTTTATAACAAGAACCAGTGGGTGCTCGCAACTCAACAGCAACTAAAACTAAGCACAGTATGCAAGTGTGAAAGCAGTTCATAATTTCTGGAAGGTACCGGGTTGCTCACGCTTCCCGCAGGGTGTGCAATGAAAAATGATGTTATTACCATATACGGGCATCGAACCATCTCATCAAACTTGCATTCATCATATACAAGCAATGGGATGTCATTCCTTCACCTCCAAGAAAGCGTAAACAATATGACACAACCCCTGTCATATGCTTCGACAATTGAAAAGATAACCCATCTGCAGAATGAGGTCAGGGCACAACGACAAGAATTTCCTCTCGCAAGAACCCATAAAATACATAGCTTAACCATCAGCTATGTTGGACTAGCCTTGATTTTAGCTGTGATAGTGGCCCTGATAGCAAGGCAAAGGTTGAAGAGAAGACGTGAACCGATCCCCGAAGCACCACAACCGTCTCCACGATCCAATTGGAATGTTTCATTGGAACCAACAACTTAATCCACTTCAAAATATGTAAATTGCCGGAGATCGCTCATTCGCACTTTTCAATCCCTTTGGGGCCGCAATATGTTAATTCTTTTGAGTTTTTTTTATTCTTTATTCAAAAATAAAAACAACTCTCAATAGAATTAATAAGACTTGAACATAATCCGTACTTCTTTTTTACGTTGTTATTTTTCCCATATTTTGGTGTGAGAATTACCGCGTCTGCATAATTCACAATACTTGAACAAAATCCGTACCTCTTTTTTACGTTCTTATTTAGGCGTGAGAATTGCCGCGTTTGCATAATTCATAGCTAAATTAAAACAAAATTTTTATTTACACGTACTAAATCAAATAACTAGTCAGACGTTGGAGAAATTTGATATCTGTTTGGGCTTTACTGTCAGTGAGAAAATAATTTGCTTATTTAATTCACCAGCCAGACAGTTATGAAATCCAATATCTGTTCTCTGCTAACGGTGGGAAAATAATTAGTGCATCAGAAGAATGAACGGTTTCCAGCCTGCTAAAAATTAAAATTTTTTACTTTTTTTTGTATTGTATTTCTATTTGTATTTGTATTTCTTTATTATTTGTATTTGTAATTTTCTTCTTTAAATACCATAAGTTTTTAATAAAATTTGTGATTGAACGATTGTCATTCATCCAGCAAACATCGCTGAATTTCATTTTTCCGACGAGTCAGTTTACGTTGTTCTTGTGTACCACATGAACAACTGAACCGAAAATAATCGCGTGAATTATCCTGGTGAACTACCAAGTTATACATCTCGATAAAGTTGAGCAAGGCAAACGAGCCTGCGCTTAACAGTTACCAACAAACAATCAACAGAATGTTTTAAGAACGTATTTCTTCGAATAGAATTTCTATATATATATATATATATATATATATATATATATATATATATATATATATATATATATATATATATATATATATACCCTATGTAATCAGTCTGGTCTGGGCAAAATACAAGATTTTTTGCTTTATGATTTCTTTCGCATTAAAACTTTTCTATTCATTTCCTGGACAAACAGCAACTATTAACCACTATGATGTCTGCGATTTTTCCTCGATTATAGTGATATTAGTTTTAAATATTACCTGGATATACAGGGATTTTCCTTTTGTGCGGCGTTAAAATTTGTTTACCAAATAGGGTACAGTACCATGTCCGTCAAATAGTGCGACAAGCACGGAATTCTGGCTTTCCCGTTTTTTGTGTTCTATTTATGGTACCTGCACCATTCTTCAGGTGTAAAGGATGCACGAACTCTCACTTGGCAGAGAAGATTAATTCTTTTAAATGCCTTTAATCTTTCCCAAACTAACAACTAAACACAACTATTTTATATATTTTATCCTTTTTGTATATTTATTGTTTTTATACCAAAGTGCCATTTTCACGGGCTCTGCCTTCTTATATTCAACCGCTAGCTCTTGACCATTCTATGTAAAGAAAATATGGCTGACCATATACTACTCTTTACGGTCAACTATACTATCCATCATATCGATCTATCTATCGTTACTATCATTTTCCAACTTCCGCCTCTACAACAAAAAATTCACCTCACTGCGAAACTCTCCCGTCATTATCCTATCCCACTCAGCTGTTCCTGCCCTCTAAACAGACTATTGATAAAACAACATTCTTGTCATTCACTGTAGCCTAAATTAGTTTTATCGCTTGCTACACTGACTATACACAAATATAAAAAATGTTTGCCTATGGTTTGCTATTTTGCCACTACCAACACTTCCATCTTGAGTGATACTTGCCCCATGGCTTAGTCCAGATCGATAGCGCACCTACACGAATTTTACAGCTATATGCCATACATTAGTCCCACGCAAGAATAATTTAACGACGGTTTTCCATGCCATTCTTGCTCAGTCATCTTCTTTGGGACTAACGCATGACAGACCCGCCGCAACAATGTATACACATATATAATCTCTTCCAGAAGAACAGAAAAAAATCTCTCGAAAACATGCATACATAATAGCGAAAGAGGACTAATATAACACAATCTGCCAAAATATGTTTTTAATCGCTCTCAGTTACTGGTAAAATAAGCATATCTTTTTGGTGAACTTGGTTGTCATCAAGGTATATTTATACAAGTCGTCGCAGTTATACGACAAACACTTTTGTGTAGCAGCTGTCAAAAACAGCTACATACATTGAAAAGAAGAAATAACGTGGAATATACATATATATATATATATATATATATATATATATATATATATATATGTAAAGTTATTTTTGTTGCAGAAATAAAACAGATATTATTAATTTATTTCATTTAATTCAATAAAATAGTTTATAGTTTTTTTTTATTTAGTTTTCTTTTAAATTTAGTTCAATTTAGATATTTTCAATTTTAAATTTTATAGTAATGTTTTTTTTAAATGTAGTTTAATTTAGATATTTTAATTTTTAATAATAATGATATAGAGCTTTGAAAAAGACAATAGTTAATTAGCACAACTTTTAATGCAACTTTTAGAAAAAATTCTGAGACTTTTAATTTCAACCACTGACATAACACTTCAACTGTACAACTTTAACTCTCAAGATTCCTTTCTATAAAAAGACCAAACCAATTATTTTTTACTTCTTCTTTTGCTTCTCTTTTAGCAGTGCTGCCATACTACTTTTCCTTATGGTGTCATACTTTTGACCAGTGTTGTCATCTTACATTCTGTCATCCTGATAATCATCTGTCCCAGATGACACTACAGAATCAGTATCCTCGCTTATTATCCATGGCTTCATATGATCAGAACTAGTTGATGTTTTGTTCGGACCTTCAATATCCGCTGCTTTGACGACTTCGTATCTGTTGTTGTGTTTCACCTTTTCCACTCTGTAAGGTCCCATAAATTCACCTGCAAGTTTCTTCCCTGGTACAAACTGCGTTCTGTTAACAGTGACTAAATCACCAACTTGGTAAAGATTTGAAATTTTACGTTTTTTATCAAAATCTCTTTTGTATTGTTGTTGAGCTTTTAATATTTGTGCCTTAGCTTCATTTCGAATTTCTTGACGTTCGTTATCAAATTGCTGAATAAATTCATCTTTTAATATATTTAACATATTATCATTTAAGTTAGGTTTCATCTTTACTCCAAATAGCAATTGAAACAGGGAAGTTTTTGTAGAACTGTGTACACAACTGTTGATTGCTACTTGTACTTGGCCCACATATTTATACCATTTTGACGAATCATCTGACGAAAGTTTTGAAATAATTGAAATGATAGAACGATTGACTCTTTCTATCTGTCCATTTCCACGTGGCACACCTGAGTTGTCAGTACATGTTCGACTCCACTTTGTTTACAAAAATCTTCAAAAAGCTGCGAAGTAAAGGCAGAACCTCTATCACTTATGATACGACTTGGCAAACCAAACACTTCAGACCATATTTTAAGACTTCTTAGTATTTCTTCTGCGTTTGTTGTCTTAGTTGGAAAAAGCCATACATATTTTGAAAATCCATCCACCATAGCAAAAATGTATTTGTACTGTTTACTCGTTGAGCCCATAGGACCTAAATGATCTATATGTAAAGTATGTAATGGTACACTCCCCTTTTCGATACAATTCAACAGGCCTTCTTTCTTTCCAAGTTTTTTATTGTGTATGATACATCTTATACAGCTACCTAACACTTGTGCTACTTTTCTTTCAAGGTGTGGAATGTAAAACTGTTGCTGTACCACTTTCATGCGACGTTCTTATTACTTCTTTTTCTAATACTTTTGGAATTACGAGTAAATCATTTCCATTGACGCTTTTATATAATAAATTACCTTTTATTTTGTAATCTTCATATTTATGTGTCTTCAACACTGTAGTTATTGCTTTTATCTGTTCATCTGTTTGTTGGTGCTTTAATAATCTAGCTGTAAGTTCTGATGAAACAATAAACACATTGACCGGATATCTACTTAACGCATCTACATGTTTCATGCGATCGGCTGGTCTGTGTTCTACTGTATAACTGAAGTCCTGTAGATACATTATCCACTGGGCTACGTCTCTCGGAAGGTCGACTTTATTCACCGTTTGTTTAAAAGCTGCACAATCTGTCACAAGTTTGCATTCCATACCCAATATGTAATGTCTAAATTTTTTGAAGGCTAAGTAAGCTGCTTTAACCTCAAGAATGTAACTATGTAACCGACTTTCATGTTCTGATGCTTTTTTGCTCCAAAAATACACAGGATGTAACTTTCCTTCGAATTTTTGCAATAATGTTGCACCAAAACCAAATTTCGATGCATCCGTGTGAAGCTCGGTTTCAGCCTCTCGACAGAAAATATGTAAAGTTGGTGCTCCTGAAAGAGCCTCTTTTTTCTTCTTCTATTGATACATGAAAAAAAAAACCATTTTCCAAGTCCATTATTATGAAATATTTCGCACTCTGGAGTTTTAACAAGACATCATCGATTATAGGCACAGGAAAACAATCTTTTAACACCATTTTATTCAGCTGCCGAAAATCTACACACACGCGATAATTCCCGCATTTCTTCTTAACGACAACAACCCGGCTTGCAACATCCGAAAACGATTTTCTTATTATTTTATTTTTGAGCCATTCTTCAACTTGTGAATTAACAACCTTTTCTTCTGGTAACGATAATCTTGTAGGAGCATGTCGAAACGGTTTAATTAAGTCAATTGGGATAATTCTCATTATTACCGGTGATTTTTTACAATTTTCTGTTGGATTATAATTTAAAACACAGCTCTCTATTTCTTTTTTATATTTAGGATTAACTTCCAATTCCGGCATATTTATATTGAAAACATTAAACTCATTTGTGTTTTCATGATCACTATTTTCAAATTTAAAGTCATTTTTGTTTATTGTTGTTTTAAAATTTTTAATAAAGTCATAACCAATTAACACATCAAATTTCATTGCTTGATTCGGTATTATTAAGAAGACTCAAGCACTATATTCTTGAGAACACTTGTGAAGACCATCTACAAGCAACAAATATTTGCATCGAAAATTTTTGTTCAAATCTTGTGATATCATCAGTTTACTCCCCTCCCAGATTTTCAATCAGTGAGGATCAATACGAGGATTTTTACAAAACTCTTGGCCCTTGTTTCGTAGCAGCTGGAGACTACAATGCAAAACATACGTTCTGGGGATCGCGTCTTATTACACCTAGAGGTCGAGCATTGTTCAACACAATTTCAAAAATGGGTTTGGATGTCATTTCTAGCGGGGAGCCCACTTACTGGCCTACTGACTTACAAAAAATTCCGGATGTTATAGATTTTGGGGTCATGAAAAATATCCCTAGGGATTTAATTCATGTTGAAGCTTCACATGATCTCTCCTCCGATCACTCTCCCACGATCGTTACAATTTGTAGCCCACTAAGAAGTGACTTACCTCACCCATATGTGAAGATGATAAATCGTTTTAACTGGCTGGGGTTCAAAAAATATCTCAGTAGTCATTGTACGGAAAACATCAGGCTTACAACTCCCGATGATATTGAACTTAACATTGCCAATCTTACCGAGAATATTAAACAGGCTGCTAAACATGCCACTACCTCCCATCCGCAGACTGGGTTTAATAGAATTTATTCTGCGGATATTGAACGTCTCGTATGTGAAAAAAGAAGAGCTAGAAGGGAATGGCAACAGCACAGATCGCCCCAACATAAAATCAGACTTAGAGAATGCACTAAACGACTCCAAGAGTTGCTTGCATCTGAAAAATCTGCTTCTCTTAAGAACTATCTGGAAGGTCTCGATGTCACAGCAGCATCTAATTACTCCTTGTGGCGCGCTGCTAAAAAACTTAAAACACCCGTTGAGTCTAAACCACCCCTGCGCACTTCTACCGGAGGTTGGGCAAGAACTAATACTGAAAAAGGTAACATATTAGCTGGTCATTTAAAAAACGTATTTACCCCAAACACATGTACTGGTGCTGTTGATTTGCCGAGCGTAGTTGCTCTACCCCCTCGACCCATAAAGTTTAAGATGCTTGATGTACAAAAACTAATTGCTGAAACCAATCCAAAGAAGGCCCCGGGTATTGATGGAATTAGTAACAAGATGCTGATGCAGTTGCCTCGTATTGCTATTAGAATCCTGTTATTCATTTTTAATGGCATTTTACGACTGGAGTATTACCCTCACAGCTGGAAACTTGCCATGGTCAAAATGATTCCAAAGGCGGGTAAAGATCTTACTAAGGCTGAGTCATATAGGCCAATAAGTTTGCTGTCAACAATTTCAAAGCTCTTTGAAAAACTTCTCATGACAAAATTGTCCCCAATTCTAGCTGATAATGGATGCATACCGGACCATCAATTTGGTTTTAGAAGTCAGCATAGCACCATTGAACAAACTCATAGATTGGTTCATTTCATAAGAAGAACATTTGAAGAAAGAAAGTATTGTTCTTCCCTCTTTATTGATGTCTCTCAGGCATTTGATAAAGTGTGGCATGAAGGCCTAATTCTAAAATTGAAGACATATCTACCAATAAACATTGTAAATCTTTTGGAAAGTTACATTATTGCCCGGAAGTTCACTGTCGTGGAAGGAGACTTCATGAGTGTGCCCGAAACCATTTCATCTGGGGTGCCTCAGGGGAGTATACTGGGGCCAGTTTTGTATTTGATTTATACCTGTGATATGCCTTTGAGCAGTAATATCCTCACTTCTACTTTTGCCGATGATACAGCCTGCCTTAGTATGCATGAAAACCCTCACGAGGCATCCCGATATCTTCAGGAACATATTAACCTGTTGGAGCTGTGGTTGAACTTATGGAGAATAAAAGTAAATGAACAAAAGTGTGTTCATGTCACATTTACCCTACGAAGAGATACTTGTTCCCCCATTCGAATCAACAATCAAGTTGTTCCTCAACATTCACAGGTGAAATACCTTGGTATACATCTTGACCGACGGCTTACATGGAAACACCACATTGACTCTAAGCTAACACAAATGAAGCTTAAATTAACCCAGATACACTGGCTGATTGGTAGAAATTCTACCCTCAGTCTAGATTGTAAACTTTTAATATACAAGTCGCTTTTGAAACCCATATGGTGTTACGGAATTCAACTATGGGGCACTGCTTCAGCTTCCAATGTAGAGCGAATACAACGTATGCAAAACAAAATTTTAAGGTTAATAACATCGGCTCCTTGGTACATGAAAAATTCAATTTTACATCGTGATTTAAATATGCCACTTGTGACCGCTGAAATTGCAAAATATGCAGGCAAATATTTAACGAAACTAGAGTCCCATCCTAATCCCCTTGCTCGTAACATCTTGAACTTTCCTGGACACATCCGCTTAAAAAAGAGGCATACTACGTCTTTAGTACGCAATACTCCAGATGAAACTTTTTAAAAATATATTTATGCTAAATACGATTCTAATGTATTATTAATTATTATCACTAAGTTTATGTCTGACACTGGTTGGGCCTAATAATTATTTATATATTTAAGATTTGAATACTTATTGTTAGTTCAGATGTGAAGATACAATAAATAAATATAAGCGTGCAAAAAAAAAAAAAAAAAAGAAGACTTGTTCTGCTTCAACACTATCTACTTTTACATGGCATTGAATACAACCGTATGTTTTTGTCCGTATATTACATAGTCCAGATAACACCGAATTAAATTTATTTTTATAGAGATCATACTTCATAATCGAAACGTCTGATCCAGTGTCTAGAAAACAGTTTATTATTTGTCCATTTATATTAAACTTTTTAAATCGTTCTTGGTTCATTATTAAGTTAATTTCGTTGATACTATTATTTTCTTTACAGTTTTTCGCGATGTGTCCAAACTTGTTACACTTAAAGCACTTTGTTTCGACTTTACACTCGTTATGTTTATGGTTTCTCGACCCACAATTGTAGCAATGTATTTTATTGTCATTTTCTTTACGTTCATCTGTCTTATATATTTTTTTGTTATAAACATACATAGTTATTTGTATTTACACTATTATCTGCGTTTACTCTTTCATAGATTTCATAATTTACGCGCAATTCATTAAAATTTTTTGATGCATATAAGTTTTGTTTGTAAACACTTTTAGCTGGTAAACCGTCAACTATATAACGAATTATAGCGCATTCTTCAATATTGCCAAGAGATGCAATTTTTCGCATGTATAACATGTACTCATGAAATGATTCGCTTTTGTTCTTTTTTCTCGAGGACAACATTTTGCGTATTTCACCACTATCGTATTCGCGCTTAAATTCTGATATGAGAGCTTCTTTTGCTCCCCTTGTTCTGCACTCCATGTCATGAAGCAAAATGCTAAAGATCATACAAACTGCCATCCAAGAGCAATAGAAGCAATTTGTGAACATCATTATATGGATGATTTCATACATAGTTTCGACACCGTTGAAGAAGCCATTGAAATTTCACAGCAAGTAAAAATGATTCACAAAAATGGAGGATTTGATTTAAGAGGATTTAATTCAAACGCAAACGATGTAATAATGGCTCTAGATGGCTCATCAGTTTCAAAAGTGATATCAGCACACGATAGTATCGAAAAGGTGCTAGTGTTATTTTGGGATTCAGCCTCAGACACATTTATGTTTAATCTTAAATTCAAAAGAATTGATCAAGACGTAATTTCTGGTAATAAAAAACCTACAAAACGGTAAGTACTAAGCATTATTATGTCGACCTTTGACCCCTTAGGATTCTTGAGTAAACTTATTGTAGGAGGCAAAATAATTTTACGTGATATATGGAAGCAAGCAATTCGGTGGGATGATACAATACCAGATGATATCAATACATTGTGGAACAAATGGCGTAAACAATTGACAAATGTTTCTAGTTTTCGTATCCCTCGGTTTTATTTTACAAATGATAAAATTGAGCAAATTCAGCTACATGTGTTTGTTGACGCTAGCGAGGAAGCCTTTGCAGCTGTCGCTTACTGGAGATTTGTTTCAATAAGCGGCAGCATTGGTGTCAGTTTTATATGTTCAAAAACAAAATGTGCGCCTCTTAATAAAACTTCAATTCCCCGGTTAGAGTTGCAGGCAGCAGTGCTCGGAACTAGAATAAAGCAAAACATTTTAAGTGAGCATAAGCTAGTACCATATTCGACAGTCATGTGGAGCGATTCAAAAACAGTTTTGAAATGGATCTCAAGCAGCCATAGAAATTATAAGCCATACGTTGCACATAGAATAGCCGAAATACTAGCCTCGACTACTATTGACAGTTGGAAATGGGTCTCTACTAGAGATAATGTAGCTGACGATGCCACCCGATACTTCAATAATATTGATTTTTCTATGTCGAGTAGATGGTTAAATGGACCCACCTTTCTGAAACAATGCGAAGATGATTGGCCAATCGATGGAGACAGTAACCTTTACCGTAAAGAACGATATGAAGAAGAAATACAACCCAAAATTTCACTTTTAATTCAGAAAAATTATTTAATAAATTTCGAGCGTTTCTCATCCTACAGCCGATTAATACGAACGATTGCACAAATGCTACGATTCGTAAAGCTAAGCCGAAAACAATGTGACAGTTTAGATCGTCATGGGATAACAGCTAAAGACTTAGAAAAAGCGGAAAAAATCTTGTGTCAACACGTCCAAAGAGAATCATTTGCCGAAGACATAAAATGTATACAAAAAGGCCAGCCAGTCTCAAAAGCTAATAATTTAGTAAAATTAATACCATTCATCGATGAAGACGGGTTACTAAAAGTTGATGGAAGGATCGATGCAGCCAGCAGTTTACCGTATAGTACCCGCCACCCCACAATCTTGCCAAAAAACCACTACTTTACTACTCTTCTTGTGATGCATTTTCACTGCCAAATGAAGCATCAAAACCATGAAGCAACGATCTGCGAAGTTAGGAAAAAGTGCTGGATTCCTCAACTAAGGAATGTCCTTAAAAGTGTTGTATCGAAGTGTTTTATGTGCAGAAAAAATAACGCCAAACCCGAAATACCTGTGATGGGCCCACTACCTGTGGATCGCCTTGAACCATACATTTATCTTTTTAAATACACTGGACTTGACTATTTTGGGCGGTTGAACGTTAGTATCGGGCGCAGAGCTGAAAAAAGATGGGTAGCATTGTTTACATGCCTGACTATTGGTGCAATTCACCTAGAATTAGCCCATGATATATCAACGGAATCCTGCATCATCGCTTTAAAAAATTTTATGAACCGGCGAGGCGTTCCAGCGAGAATTCGGTCAGACAATAGAAAAAACCTTGTTGGTGCATATGAGGAAGCCAAACGATTTGAAGAGGTTTTCGAAGCGGAGCGAATTCAGCATATCTTATCTTCTAAGGGTATTGAGTGGATATTCAACTGCCCGGCGAATCCGTCTGAAGGTGGAGTGTGGGAGAGAACGGTACAGTGCGTCAAACGGGTTCTTCGCCAAACATTGAAAGATATCTCCCCGAAAGAACAGGTGTTGCAGTCACTCCTCATCGAGGCTGAAAATATAGTAAATTCACGGCCGCTGACCCATCTACCAATTTCTCCGCAGGAAGAAGAGCCACTCACTCCAAATCATTTTTTATTAGGAATGTCAAACGCTAGTCAGACGCCAGTGGTGAGCGTTCCTGACAGCAAACTACTAGCCTTTAGAAAGCAATGGCGTGTCGCGAATGCCTTAAGAGATAGATTCTGGAAGCGTTGGCTGCTGGAATACCTGCCCACTTTAACAAGAAGAGTAAAATGGTGCGCGCCAACCAGGCCTATGAAAGAGGGGGATGTTGTGTTTGTTTGTGATCCTAATATTCCACGAAACCAATGGCGGCGGGGTTTGGTCATACGTTTGTACACTGGATCTGATGGTATCGCTGGGAAACCAGTTATCAAAACTATGAGTGGTGAGCTTCAACGAGCAGTTTCAAAATTGGCTGTTCTGGATCTAGATAATAGTGAAGCTAATCGCTTCACGGGAGTGGGAGTGTTACAGAACACCCTATGTCCTACTTGAACGTCATTCACAGTGAATGTTTTGAATTTGACATAATGTTTGTAAACCGCGTTATTGCATTTTCCTTTGTTCCCATTTTCTTATATACATACTTAAATTGCTATTTGGTGGGATAATTTAAACCGCCATCATTAATTTATCGTTCATTCTAAAGTCTATCTTTGAACAAGGAGGTGCAAAACTGCGGTATGTATTATTCTATGTGTTGTGGTATTTAGTAATATGTTTTTGAATTTACAGAAATAAACAGTCAATATATGTATATCCTCGTTAAAAGCAAACCTCCTGTTTAAATTAGAAAGTTACAGCCGTAACATATATATATATATATATATATATATATATATATATATATATATATATATATATATATATATATATATATATATATATATATATATATATATATATATATATATATATATATATATATATATAATATATATATATATATATATATATATATATATATATATATAGATATATATATATATAGATATAATATATATATATATATATATATATATATATATATATATATATATATATATATTATATATATAAATATATATATATATATATATATATATATATATATATTATATCTATATATTATATATATATATATATATATATATATATATATATATATATATATATATATATATATATATATATATTATATCTATATATATTATATATATATTTATATATATATATATATATATATATATATATATATATATATATATATATGTATATATATATATATATATTTATATATATATATATATATATATATATATATATATATATATATATATATATATAATATAAATATATATATATATATATATATATATATATATAATATAAATATATATATATATATATATATATATATATATATATATATATATATATATATATATATATATAATATAAATATATATATATATATATATATATATATATATATATATATATATATATATATATATATATATATATATATGTATGTATAATTATAATTTTGGGGCGACCACGTCCTCTTCTTAGCTTTACTTCGCTACTACTTACTGAATTATGATTATCATCTTGCATTTCATCTTCAGAATTCTCGTCTAGTAAGTCAATATTTTCCGATTTATTTTCATCTGATTCTCTTTCATCAGCAGTACTAAAATCTTCTTCAGCTATTTCATTTAGTGGTGCTTCATGTTGTGTTTCTTCAGTAAAAATTTTAAAAATATCACCATCATTTTGAACTTCACCTTTATCAGTATCATGGCTGTTATCAAATTTACTTTCTTCAAACTTTACATCACGCCTTTCAATAACCTTTCGTGAAATTTTATCATACAACCTGTACGCCTTTGCAACTTCTGAATAACCAACCATGACGTACTGTTTCCCTCTGGCATTAAACTTCGACTGTTGACGTTTATCTAAGGCTATTGCAGATGATCCAAAAACCCTTAAATGGCTTACCTTCGGTTTATACCCGTACCAAACTTCGTATGGAGTCTTATCTGACAGAGCTTTTGTAGGACAACGATTTCGTATATAAACTGCTGTCAAA